>JANVCC010000021.1:14828801-14938874 GCA_025345505.1 Todiramphus chloris collaris | reverse complement strand
AAAAAAAAAAAAAAAAAAAAAAAGAAAAAAAAAGAAAAGAAAAGAAAAGAAAAAAATCCTTCATTGTGATTATTTTATATTGCATTTATTCATTATTACAAGATCAAATAATTGGGGACCACATCCAGCAAACCCACTGGCATAAAGCCATGAATGTTCCTTAGCTGTGAGTGCCAGAGACCTTTAAGAAAACTGTCTCTTCTTCACTAGAATTTCCACACAAAGACTTTGATCTTCGGTCAGGTGTTTTAATTGGATGCTATGCATGTGACATATTTCTGTTCTGCATCTTTACTGCTTCAACTTCCAGTCACTGTTATGCTTTTGTCTGCACTATTAAAGGGCCCACTACTACCAAATTTGTGTTCCCCATGCACATCATTACAAAATGTGATAAAAAAATCCTTTAATCTTCTCCTTCATATTAAAAATATAAACACACAGTGTTTGATCCTTCATGACACAAGATGATTTCCAGTCCTTTATTTATTTTCACGGCTCTTCTGAGCCCTCTCCATTTTTCCCCAGTGTGCTCTTTGCAGCATGGATTCAAAACTGGATGCATTCAAGACTGGATGCAGTATTCTAATACAGTCACCTACAGAGTTCACATCATGCCTCAACTCCAATTTTCTATCTCCTTGTTTTTTTATCAAAGCAAATAGAAATGAAAAGTAGTTATCCATTTGCATTCAGTTTATCTTCCATTCTCCTTAGCTGCTCATGAGCTAATGTTTCTACTAATGAATTCTCAATCCAGTAATTAGGGAAACTCTGCAGTTTAGGGCTATCTTTCCTTAGTTATTGTACTTAAATGGTTTAATTTGTCTCCCTTAATAAGGTCCAGCCCTTTAGACTTAAAAGATTTTGGACATATTAACCATAATATTTGATTATTCTCAAAGACATGTGCCAAGAGAAGCGATAAGACTGTATAAAAGCAATGTGTAGAGTCTAAGGTTATGTCAGAATTAATTAGTCAAGATGGTCAAGAACTTCTAAGATATAGCTGTTGGAGCTAATTATTCAGTACTTACACATTCGGTGTGCACTGGATGTACAGCAAACAGCAAAGCAGCTAGAAGAGATGTCTTTGGAGCCAGGTTTAGCCTTCTTCCTTTATTACTGAATTGCAGTCCTCCAAGTAATATTGAGAACACATCAACCATCAACACTGAGATAGTACAATGCAGTATTATATTGATGACATGGAAACCAATTGGGTAGAAGCCTCCAGCAAAGAGGTAATTAATTCTACAGAGAAACAAAAACATTAAGGCTAGGAATTACATCAATGGTTAGAGATATGCAGACAGAAAACCTAAACAACCCCATAGCAAGATCCTATTAGACAGATACATAAAAAGGCTGAAAAATACCAGCAAACCCCAGCACACATGGTATTGCCACTTAGCCACCACAGTGGGCTAGAAATGATGTCCTTATCTTTACTCAAAGGTATTCATATGGAATACCGTATTCAGCATATGTATCCTCTCCAAAGATATATGTTAATGCTATTGTGTTAAACATAACTATGGTTACTTAGAATTGGCTTTTGGTCAGCAACATAACTTCAACATAACTTCAATATTGCAACACAGGAGTGTCCTGTGGATAAACAATCCAGCCTACTGACCCTTGGGCTTAAGGGAAACTTTGTCCAAAACCAAACTGATCCAATCATTTTAATTAAATCCACACCGTGAGGAAACTAATATGCACTGAGACTATGACTTCCACTGACATTCTAGCTGAAAAATATCCTAGTATTTCAACTGATGATGTGGAAACCATCTGGGTACAATCAGTGTCAATCCAGAAAGTAGTCAGCACATCTGTAGTAACTAATTTGTGAGACAGGTTGGAGAGATGTTTCACGCAAGTATTAGAACCAGAAGGAAGTTTAAGTGAAAATTCATTCTTATTCAAGATAGGAACTCTATGGTAAAATAGAGAGGGAGAAGAAAAAGGAGAAACCTTTTTATTATCCATCTACTTTTATCAGTAGGTGAGATATAAAGAAACTTAGCTTGGATAGGGAATTTTATATAGATCATTTGGTCAGTCTGCATCTGGCTTAAGTGAAATCTATTAGAAAACCCTAACCTATTATAATGTGATACACATAAAAGTTGGAGCTTAGGGAAATTAAGAAAACCAATTTCTTACTTGTGAAAATAGCATTTTATGGACCATCTCCACATGCTCATCTGTATTTTCAGATATAGTAATGACTGTATCCCATTTCACTCTTTCAACTAACCAGAATGTTACTAGAGATGGAATACCACAGAGACCTTGAAAAGAGAGGAAATCATGTGCTCTGTAATGCCTTGAAAGCTTTAATAGGTCTACCACTCTGACACATTCTATTCAGTTGTGTATTTTCCTTGATGAATACGTGAAGAAAGCCCAACAGTGAAACTCAACAGTGCTAAGTACTTAAAACACTGACACTACACTCAAGAGTCAAAGTTTTTTGCTTGAATAGGAGGACTAAGAGCGGGAGTACTTCCTCTGCAATCACTTAGTCCCTGACTTAGACCAGACACTACTGCAGAACCAGTGCCAGGTCCCCATCCAGAACACTGAATTGCAAGGGGAAAATAAAGAAGCTTATGACCAAGTCCTCAAAGATTCTCTGCATTGCTATGCCCAGTTTCTACATGGTCTAATGCTTGCTCAAATCTTTGTGCAAAAAACGTGAGTTAAGTATCCACAGGCACAATCATCATAAACCTTTAGCTATTTAAGAAAAGCAGCAAGTTACATATACAGGCAGACATCTCTCTGATTAGGATTCTCAGACACACTCACTTCAAGTTAGAGTATCAGGGTGAAGAGGTGGGAAGACTATTCAGTGACCTAGTAGCAAGAGGCCAAAGCAGATTGATGCTATTTATAATAAATAAATAAATCATTTGACAGGTCACCAGGAAAGCAGAGAACAGAAACTACAACAGCAGTATAAGTGGCAGCATGGCTAAGTGATTGTATGCCTCCTTGTTCTTTGATGATGTTACCGACACCCCGAACCATGCTGCCCCTAGTACGAAGGTATATAAGAGCACAAGATGTAATGGTGTACTGCAATACAGAATATTAAAATAATGTATACTTTCAGAAAGAAACATTTTAAAAAATAAAACTTGATTTGAGATTAAGGTAGTGAACAGGAAAATCATATTCTGGAAGGGTATCCAACTACCCTCCAGATACTTTGTCTCTCCTTTCTATAATCAATTTAGCTAATATATGCTAAAAAAAATTCAGACTTCGAGCAAAAAGACAAGTCTCACCTGAAAGTTAGGACAGTTAGTGGTCGATATGACTTATGACTGGTATTGCTGCTGAGTTTGCTACCCCAAAAGTCATGATGCCACAGGTCACCAAGTGGGGTTTCTGCCCTGAGGTCCTGAAAGGAAACATAAATTACCAGATTCTTAATATTTTTGTTTTGGTCAAAGCAGCTAAAACACAAATGAGTTCTAGCTAATACAAGCTCATGATAACATGGACATAGCAGGTGTTTTGGTGGCTCACTACTGACATTTCACAAGGTTCCCAGGCTTGCAATGAAGGTCACATCTTGGATGCCTGTCATCATAAAGGCCAAGACGTTTGGATTCTGTAAGCTTAATGACATAAAATTTAGTAGAGCTACATGTATTCTGTTGATAATCTAGTCAACAGTCAAGATGTGGAACACATAAAAAGCCCTTTACCTTACAGTTTTGTAAAAAGCCTTTGATATTAGGTCTAGGTTATCTTGTGAAAGCGGCCATCTACAAACTGCTGCAAATAACTATTTTTCTACCAGTGTCAGTAGCACAACTGTTAATGAAAGCATGAAAACAAGGAGACTAAAGACTGGAAACAATTAGCTCTTTTTGAAGCTTTATTTTGCACAGGACACTATATCTCTACATAAAAATATATATCTTTCTATAAAATCTCTATACAACGCTTTGAAAAATTAATAGCAGAAGACAGAGAAGTAATGAATTATTTTAATTTGGGGTGGAGTAGGGGACTACTAAAAAAAGACACTGCAAAGGAAAAGTCTGCTCTTTCCTTTTATCTTAAAGCCATGCTTATAATGAAAATTACAAATAACCTTGACTATTGAATGAAAAATACACATTTTGGAGAGGAAAAAATAAGGATCATTGTAGCATCTGCCTCAGTTTTCTGTGCAGACAAACTGGGAAGTTCAAACTAATGTATTAGTCTTCTACTTGCCCCTCTTCTCCTGCTTCTCTAGGGCAAATAAATATCAATTTATGCTATAGCAAATGTGAAAGTCAAATACACTTAAGACAGAATCTTAGAAAAAAAAACTGTACTAGCTTTTGAATAGCTTTGTACAAGTGAATGGATACATTTAATGAATAGCTTCTGCACAAGTGCTGGTATCACACCTGCAATCAACCACAAGTAACTCTACTCACACCTTCCGCCCTGAAATTGTGAGAGAGACCAACAAAACCAAGCATAATAACAAGCCAATACAAACAAAAGCAAGCAGATGAACTGGTTTGCTAAACCCATGAAAGGTCTTACAAATCCTTATGTCCTGTGCCTTATTCCTCCTGCGTCTCCATCTACTTAGAAGATTCCCACATTATGATATACTTCATTAATACCAGTTTTTCTCAAATGCTGCTACCATCTCACTTGCTTCTACAGCATCTTGAGCACCTTCTGTGGTCTCCAGTACCTTCTATGTCATCTTTAGCTAACATTTTTGGCCTGTCAACAAGGCAAGAGAGAACACATACCGCTGCTAGTCCCAAGGTACAACCAAATGCCTGGGCCATGTTGACTGGCTGATGTTAAACTGAACTTAAAATAACTCAATTTTTCTTGCTTCTTTCTTAACACATTTTGACTTCCATCCATCCAAAAATTAAAAAAAAAAAATAATATCCAAGAAGAGATTTATTTCTACCCCTTGATCAAATTTGGCCAGTATTAGAAAACTGGTTAAAAAAAAAAATTAAAACAGAAAGGGGAGATAAGCTGAAAGTCCAAGCAGGCTATCAAATGAAGTGAAGCATTCCCTAACATTCAATACGCAGAAAAGAGGGTAGGACTAATGCTGTGGTCTTTGAAAAGTCCTACACTGCAGCTGTCAATTATGGAATTATCAGGGTAAATATTAAGAAATCAAGACTTACAGAGGGGATCATATTTGGGCTTAAGAATTATCAAGATGCAAAATTTGTTTGCTCTCTCACAGACATTTCTACTGCCAAGCAAGAGCTACAGATTTCTTCTCCCAAGACTACAATTTTGGCCTTAGGCACCTAAGTTCCTGTTCCATTACTCACTGGTATGCACAAACCCTAAAGGTCACAATTTGACTCTGGGAGCAGGAATGCACTCAATATAGCCTGCTTTTCCATGGGCAAGTTGGGACTGGGTTGTACACCAAGGTCTACTGAAGGCTTGGTACCCTGCAGGGGACAGATGTTAGCAGGCTTTGGGGCCCTCAGACTGTTTTTCCAACCAACAGCATCGGTCCTTATGTGCTTTTGACAAAGAAAGGGACTATGAAAGAGAGACATTTTTTTCAGTAATAAAATTTTAAAATTATGTCTTCTATGTCACAGACAGTCTTCAGTAACTTGAAATGGGAAATATATTTGAGGTTTGCAAGGCTCAATTTCCCTTTCTGCTAAAATCAGTCTTCTTTTGTCTTCCACAGGAAGAATGCAGGAAAAGCTGAATATATGGAATTACTTAGTGATTAGATTGCCTAAAAATCTTCAGTCATGTACCTTGATTTTGTATCCAAGCTCTCTGAGAATAAGTTTCTTACATTAATCTTCCCCTAAAATAGGAATGGTTTTCTCTCTGAAACACAGCTGTTGAAAAATTACGTACAATTTTCTCTTTAAGAACTGAGAGCAGATATCAAAGAATCTCTAAATATTTGATTAGGAGCCATCTTACAGACAGCAGAGTTCAATACTTGAAGAGAGGTCAGTTTTTCTACATGATGGCTTAGGGAAATGCCACATTGTGTCTGAAGCTCCTCCTAATCCAAGTGTTTGTCTTGTCAAGCAAGTAAAGAAATAAAGACAAAAGTCACTGTTGTGTACCAGTTAAAATGCTCTTTAAAATGCCAAAAAAGCATCCAGAAACAGCCTTGAACCCCAGTAAAATCTAGTAACAGAAAGTTTCCCAATACGATAGGCATGGGGTCAACAATCAGTGTATCTTTTGCTAAAAAAAAAATTAATAAAATTGAGAGATTGGAGTGGTGTTGGAGATAGTAAATAAAAAAAAAAGTTTACTGTGTGGTAGCCAGTAAAACACTGGTAGAGTAACACTCAGCAAATCTACACAATTACTGCTGTCTCTCCTTGTTAATAGGAATAAAATATGCAATGCTTTGTTTAATAAACTCTGCCTTTGCTAGACACTCTCCCTCCCCATGAAATGAGTAAACTCATTGTCTCTGCATTTTTCTTGTGGATTTTGTATTTCCGAATATTTGTATGACCCCTGTGTTAAAAATGTCACAAAATTCTTATTTAATTTCTAGGAAATAATAGAGGATTTTTGTGAGGCTTATTCTATTTTTCACATAGGTTTTTCAAACATTCAGACTAGATATGAATTAATCTATTTAAGTAGTTGTTGAATTTCTCAGCATTGCCAACAGCTATAATCTTGGTGCAGGTTGTTGTGTTGCATAGATAAATTGAAACATTTTGAAAGTAAAGACTGAAAGAAATGGAGAAAGATTACACGTGTGGAAATTGCACATGAACAAAACAACCTGCCTTGCTTCAACATCACTCTTTCAGGAAATCAGAATTTTATTTTAGGTGCAACTATAATATTTTAAAGAATGAGACATGGCCAGGAGTGCTGTAATTTAAAATATGCTTCTTAAAAAGAAAATAAATCACTGTAGATTCTTAATTTGTCTATAGTGTTCTTTTAGAAGCTTTGAGATTTATTTCCAAACTGGAGGAGGTACTTCCCCCCCATACACTTATAACTCAAGGTATGATGACTTACACAAACGTAATACAGATTTGTCTAAGGAAACTGTAATTCTGTGGGATTCTAAAAGGCATATTGCAATAAACTGCCTCTAAATCTTGTGCAAGGGGAAAAAAAAAAAAAAAAAATTGTCTTCTCCTAGTGGTATGAGTCTCCAGACTATCCTCCTGGTAACCCCATGGCTTCAGAAAAACAGAACCAACAGACAAGGGTGATTTTTTTTTTTTCACCCTGCGATTCTCTTTCCAAACAACTACCTTCCAGAGCAGTGTTAGGAGCTGTAACACCAAGAGCCACCCATGAGTGCAGACTCACTAACTGCTACGTGTAATTCTATGAAGTGTCTTGGCAAATAAAGACACTCGGCTCCTCAAAGTCAAAGTATCTCAGATAGGGGCTTGTTTGAGTCATGTTAATTTCTAAGTATTTCAATGATTGTTTATTGCAGGTATGATCAGTTTGAAAATAGACCAGAAGCATATTCTGCCTCTATTTCAAAAAAATACTGTTGTCACAGGAACTTTAAGTGGGAAAGAAGCATAGGAAAATGAAGTTCTCCTTGCTCCTGTAACATTTTTATGGTATAAACCACAGCTGGAGAACCCCTGGAGCCTACAATGCTTAGTGATGCATTATGAATCTTGCAAACACAGTACATTTATTCATTGGGCTTATTCAACTGTCACCCTGAGAAGATAATTAGAAAGTCTCCTATTAACATCAACAGGTATTAGAAAAGTCTACTGCCTACTCTCAGGGACTTAGAAATTAGCATATAATTACATCTATAGGCGGTCTTGATGTACAGGTACCCTGTGAATAAGTGTCACTAAAGATCACATCCAAATCTGCTGCAACCCTAGATAATAAGCAGACAAAGTCCATTTGGTAGGGCAAAAAGAGCTCCCTTCCTCTTGACCAAATATCAACTCTCATTAAGCAGAGCATCTCACTTGAAAAACAATGAAAGGGAACACATTCTGAGAGGGGGTGGGGAGGGGGATTTTAAAAAAAAATAATAAAAAAGCAGCTGTATAATTTGTTCTCATTTTTGTTTATGTATTAGAACCCAAGTCATGTTATTCAAATAGCTTTAGGAATAAGATTTTGTTATGCATGCTTATGCTTCTAATTTTTGGTAGAACACTGCTGCACAGCTTGTTTGTAAACCTCAAATAAGGCTTACTTTAAAAAAACCCAGTAAAACAAAACAGAAAAATTGAATTTAGAAAAAGGAGTATCAGAAGGAAGCTCTTTACTAGGATTACTATTTTGAACATACTTAGATCAAATGTTGTCGTTATCTCTTTTCCTATAACCATTTATGTCAAAGGGCACAGGGAGTAAGAAGAGAGACAAACCTTGTTATTGATGATGGCTTCAGAATCATCAAAGACAAAATCTCCGTCATAGCTGTTAGCAAAACAGAGGAAGGAAATTAATGCCACAACCATTTTAGCCCAGCATGATGGAAGAAGGAACCATGATATGTCATGGTCCAGATTAGGTTCTGTTTGTGCCATTCTGTGAAATGTCTGTTCCAAGTTAGGAGTTTCAGCATTATGTTGGTTGTGAATCTGAAAGAAATACATAAAAATGCACTATTAGAGTTGCATTTCACTATAAAAGAAAAAGCATGGAGAGTTGCGTTGGAAGAGAAGAATGAAGTTTCATACCACCTAACGTTTTTCTCTTGGTGCATTTCATAATTACTGGAACTTAGCTGAACATAATTTTGTACTTCAAATATGGAAGAAAGGCACAGTTTCTTATGGTTGGAACAGAGCAATGAAGTCAAGAAACTCTTAGATTCTAAGTTAAAGCTTTGGCACAGAGAAATTCTAAAACCCTGAGCAAATCACTGTTTTTCTTTTTCTTGCTATTCAGTAACAAACGGGGGCATCATGGGGACTGTGGAGCATTTATACAGTTCTTAAGAGAATGACAAGCACTACAATTTCCTTCTGAGTGTGAAAAACAAACATAACCAATTGCAAAAAGAGCTCAACTCTCTCCTGTTAATTGAATTAAAGGATCTAGTCTTACACACAGCCCACACAGAGAATTCATACAAACATCACGGGTAGACATATACAAACAGCAGTTCACGGACTAGGCCCTAAATCCCAACAATTCGAACAATGAGACAACAAGATGCATACAATTAAGACCCAAGTAGTGTTCATTAGACCACTCCACATGTCACAAACAGAGTATAGGCTAAATTCCACTGCTGTAATCAGGGGGTTACAAGGTCGTTGAGATAGATCAAAAGGACCATGCAATCCAACAGCACTGGGTGGTGCATCTGTGGGCGGGTTTACCCATGAAACACCTTTATGTGGAAGGGTCTCTTCTGATGCTCCAAAGAGAGCCCTCTACCTGGACAGCTATTCTGCCAGGGACTTCTGCCACTTCTCTGGTGCTCCAACAGTATCGTGAGTAGTCTGGTCTGTCAAGTGCTGTGATAAATGGCAAGGGGAGGAAGCTACAAATTAAAAACTACAGTAAAAACAGGTCAGAATACAAAGTTTTTATTTGTAAACCCCAAGAATGAAAGGCACAGATAGTAACCCAGCCTCACATTTTCTTATTAGCTTTTTAAATGAACCACTGCACCCCTAAAATCATTGCCTTTAATGTCTTCATACAATCTAGGAAAAAGCTCCAGTCATTTGGCTTCTTGAACAGACTTGCCTATTCGAGCTGCTAAGGCAATTGCTCTGATGCTTTCTGTTTGCAATGCTAAATTCCTGTCTCCATGTACTCCCAACCTCTGTACACACACATGCACACGGACAAGCAAGAACTCCCTGTCACAACAGTGCCCCTTTTCGTTTTGGGGACTATACAGCAGTGCTCCCAAATCCAGATCAAGTCAGTAACATGGTGCTGTGCAACCTGAGAGAATGGAGCTCCTTAACAGAGCAAAGCAGACCAGCCACTTTAGGAGCAAAATCTTTCCGCTAAGTAATTCGTCCGTGTGCTCTTAGTTTGAGGAAAACAAAGACTAAAAGCGAGGCTGTTAATCAGAGGGAAGCCTACCGCACTGTTCATAACTGCACAGATACAGCATCAATGCCCACTACCCAATTAAAATATTTAATCTACCCCAAATCCATTTTGCCCTGAAACTTTCTCCCATTATGCGTGTTTTATTTGTCGGATGTACATCTGCTGCCGGTCCTGTCCCCGCGGTCCAGGAGAGCAGGCCAGCGCGCAGGGGCTCCCTACCCGGGCAACGCGTTAACCACCCCGGCGGGCTGAGCACCCACCCGGGACCGCGGCCCCGCTCCGAGCGGCGGCCCGAAGGGCTCTCCCGGTGCCGACCGCGACTTCCCAGCGGCGGCAGGAGGCCGCTCCCCGCCCCGCCCGCCAAGCCCCGCTGCCCTCTCCAGGGAAAGGGCAGCCCGAGCCGACCCCCGCGGCGCAGGGGAAGGGGGCACAGCTCCGGGGCCGCGTGTCCCGCTGGGGAGAGCCGGCGCCGCGGGGAGGCTCGCGCCCAGGGATCACCGCGGCCGTTCGCCGAGCCCCGCAAACTTGAGGGCGTCCCGGGCGCCCGGCGGGCGACACCGGGGACGGAGCCCCTCCGGGAAGACAGTGGCGGGCGGTCAAGGGCGAGGCTACGGGGCGAGAGAGCCACACGGGGAGTTTCGCGGTGGCCCTGCCCCGCTCGCCTCTCCCCTTTTGTCCTGGCGACGGCGGCCCCACCGAGGGGAGTGTCCCGCCCGGGCCCTCAGCCGCTCCGCTCCGCTCCGTCCGGACCAGTTCCGCCAGCGCTCCTGCCAGCGAGCGGGGCGAGTGCAAGACCTCCCCCCGCTCCGGGGGGCCCCGCGCGGCGTTACCTGTGAGGAGAAGGAGCCCGCGCGGCATCTCCCACCCCGGTGCGAAACTCTCCCACCCGGCGAGCCCCCAGCCGGAGCGGCCGGCGGGGGAGGGGCCGCGGCGGCTTCGCCTCCGGGAAACATCCTCACAGCCCATTGGCTGCGCCGCCGCCCCACCCCTTCTTCGCCCCGCCCCCGCCGGGGTAGCCTCGCGCGCCCATTGGCGGCGGCGGTGACGCGCGGCAGGCCGGGCCGGGGAAGCGGAGCGAGGAGATCACTTGCGGCGGCAGCGGAGCTGCTGCGAGTCGTTCCCCCTCCGCCCCGAGCTCCACACCCCTCCGCTGCGCACAAAGGTGGGAGCCGGGCGCTGCCCGCCGCCTGCGCTGCCTTCCCGGAGCGCGCGCGCCCACCCGGCGCTGCCCCTGCCCGGCGCTGCCCCTGCCCCTGTCCTAGCCCGTGCCCCTGCGTGGCGGTCGCTGCCCTGCACACCTGGCTGGCCCCGCGGGGAGGCGGGCGGGTGATGAGGACCGCCTGCCCTCGCGCTCCCCGCTGCGGCCGTTAGCGTGGCCGGTACGGGCGCGTGAGCCGGCGGAGGCTCGCCTGGCCCCGGGGAGCCCGGCGGGCGTGGGCAGAGCGTGTCGCGGTGTTCTTCCCTCCCGGGCGAGGTTCCTGCGGGGTCGGGCCGACGCGAAGCGAAAAGTCCCCCCGAGAAAACATCGTAGCGAGGCAGTAGAGCGGTGGCGCCGCGGGGGGTGTCCGGGGGTGGCTCTCGCCGCCTTGAGGGGGGTGCCGGGCGCTGCCTTCCGCGGGGAGCTCGGCGCTGCGGCTCGGGCGCGTTGGCAGAGCTGAGGGCCTGGGCATGCCGGGCCTCTTTGAGGGGTGCTCCCATAGGGCAGAGACCGTAAGGAAGCAATAAAAAAGCTGTATCGGGTGGGCTTTATTCGTGTTTTTCATCACTGCGATTTTCTTGTAAGAAAGTGTGATTAAAAGCTGAACTATACCACCAAATGTTCGGCAGAAGCTTCCTAAACCAAATAACATCTTAATATACTGAAATTGGATGAGAAATCCTGGCTGTGAGCCAGGCAGAGACATGTAATTTGGAGTGGGATTTTTGAGATGTTTGCATTATCAAGTGTCAAATTAACAAGGTTATTTTATAGCTCCTTTGAGGCTTTAACTCTCAAGTGGAAATGTTACTTTAGGAGGACGTCACTGACTGCCACCTGTTATTGTCTTCTTGACACCTGCTTTGAAACAGCTGCTGCTACAACATGGACAACAAGCTCAACTGATTATGAGGCAGCAGCTGAACCAGGACAACATTTGGGCTAGTATATTATTCAAGTGTACACGAAGCCTTTGCTTTTAAGATGGTCGTCTGTAATTTATGCTTGTTCAACATCTACCACAAAGCATCTGAGGTGCTTCTTTCTGGTTTGGGAAGCAGTGGGAAGCTAGCGACCAAGCCTGCAAAACTCTATTCACTGGTCACAAACTTCTGGTCATTTTGTTACATAAGATAAAAAAAATAAATGCACAAAGATCATGACCCACAAACCAGTAGCTCGTGCCTTGTACTTTAAAGTGATCTGATCCATTCTGGCCTTGTCCCCTTAGGAATGCAGGTGAGCATAATCGGTAAGCTCTAGATCTCTTAGTTTACAATCATAAAATGAAAGATGTCTTTATGACTTTTTGGTCATTTTGCCTTCTTAATGCAAGATAAAATGTGTCATAATCTGTAATTTCTTTCTAGGTTTCTACCAGTAAAATCCAAAGCATTGAGATTCATATCACTTCTTAAAAATGGCTGGTTTCCCATATTAGTTCATGTTGAGGGAGTACTGGTTGATGACTGTCACATTTCCTTACTGTTTCAACTTCCACCCCCCCAAACTACCCCAAATAAATATCATCAAGTCAAATTCTCGTCAACTGTCTTTCCATCATTCCAAATCCTAAAATCTTCCTGAGATCTCAATATTTATAGACATTTTAAATAATTTGTGCTTACTACTCAAAGGGCCACAACTCAGAAGAGAGGTTCCCAATTTAGGGGGGAAAAAAAAAAATCTTTCTTCGGAAAGGCAATCTATCATGTATTTAATCTGATATCTTCTACAAATTCCAACGAAGCAAATGAAATTTCAGTTCCTGCTTAAATTTGCGCATATGTTAGAATTTATTTTAATTTAAGCATATGTAAATGTATGTAAGGTTCTGTGAATCAAGGTTGAGATTTTCCTCACTGGACTAACTGTGACAATTGCCAGACTTATGCTAGTTGAGTCACTTTCACATTTCTGTGTTACATTTTGTTCTGTAGAAGGTTTGAATTTATCACATTTTCTGATGTATTTATTTCTACTAATGGCCTGTTCACATCAACTACTCGTCTTAGTAGCTCCTTTCCTCACATTTCTTACACATCTGCAAATCCTTGATCTATGCTTTATAACTTGAATTTCATTTGTTCAGTGTAAGAGTGCTGATATCACCAGTTCTGGTCAAATTAATATAGTTTATATATATCCACAGAGCCAGATGCACAGATGGTAAAAATCACCTCATCACCACTTCTGTCAATACAACAATACTGATTAACATTTCCTCATGAACAAGACAACATATACAAAAGTCCCTCCTTCCGGTTATTTTCCATTTTGAAATAAGCCTATTTCTTACGTTTTTATTATTTTGCTTCTTACAATATAGCAGCATTTATGATGACCTCATGTTTTATTTTAATTAATGTGAAAAACTGCAGAGCAAATACCTGTTCTGGAGAGTTCCCTAGGTCCCTCAAAATCTGATTCAAATCAGCTACAGCTGCATAATTTATCGCCAGTCTGCTTCTTCGGAGGGTTATTATAGCACTTCAATTTAAAACAGTTCCTAAATGCAACACTATGGTTTTTTTCTTGTAAATTTTCTTTTTTTTTTTTTTTTTTTTTAATCTGCAGTTTCTGGGAGGATATATGTATGAAGTGAGTGTCTCCTTGCTCTGTAGTTTTCTCAGCATGCTAAATTAATCTACCTAAGTGGCTATTGCCTCCTTATTTTTAGCAGCCTGCCCCTGCAGATCTGCACAAAGGCCAATCTTTCTTTTGTGAGAAAGGAGTGTGCAAAAGACGTATTTTAAAAGGATCCGCATTTGCAGGTGTTGCAGTGACTTTGCAGACAAGAGAATAAAATGTTAGGGACTATGGTAATGAGGGAGTCAATCAAAATGTTTCAGAAGACTTAAAAGATGTCAGTCTTTACCATAGCGGTTTTAGAAACAGCTGGGTCTTCTCCATGGCCTGGATTTTGCCATCATGGATGTGGGTATGGCCATTGAACGTAACTGCTCATAACTGTAGGTGATCAGCTGGTCTCAACCAGTTGCATGGTTGGGGATGCCCATGTGTTAGATACACAAATATTTGCAGATATAATATATATATTTGCACTACTATTTTTAATAGTACTCTAATGGTCTCTTTCTCTAGGAAACTTGCGTCCCAAATATTTATTCCAGTACAAGGCATTTTATAAGTAGCAGAAGGTCTTAGGTAGCCTGTTTTGTACACCTGTGTGTGGGTACATACATATATATGTATGTAGACATAGGCAAACTCCTATGTCTGTTGCACTTGCAGGCTTGATTAATCATAAGTCATAAAACCAAAATGCAAGAGAAGTTAAATAAGATGTAACAAAAGGAGTGGAATGAACAGAGTCATCTTTTCCTTTTTTTTTTTTTTGTGCCTCATGTTCCTACACCTCCTTGCTTTAGTAACTGCAGTTCCTTTCATGACCCAAGTAAATCACCTCCATTAAGATCCCTCTATATTCCTCACTTTGTTTTTTGGCTTGCCACCTGCTCCAGGTTCACTTTATTTCACGACTGACAGAGCTATGATTGCGTTCCCTGGTGAACAGCCTGCCCAGACTCCTTGGCTGGCCAGCCACCACACAGAGTTAGTGATAGCTGGGTCTTGGCATGGAAGTGTCTGTAGGGTTGCTGTGATTTACAGAACCACTGTGACTTTTGTGAACTGTGTAGGAACTGAACACTCATGAGGATCCTGTACTTTGATGACTCTGTGTAAGGTGGGACAGAAGTTACTAGAAGAGGATTGACAGTCAGACCCCACAATTTTAATTTTCTTTAGATCAAGGCTTCCAGTCAAATATTACATCTTTCAGCCCAGCTACTGTAGACAACAAATCCTTGCTCAGATGGTTGAGAAGGAGCAGATCCATTGAAGATTTGTTGCTACTCCTTATAATGTTTAGTGTAGAATTGAAGGATTATGGCTCGCAGTCTTAAATTATGATAAAGTATATATTTAATCATGCGTGCTCCTTCCCGCAAATAGGTAGCTAAGAAATATGTTTAAAAAACAGTGATTAATTCTGAAAGTGAGAATTATGCTCTGTTTTACAGGTGGTTGTGAAATGTGCCCTTGTCAATATAAAATTAAAATATTGTTGCGTGTCAAACATGTGAATAACAAAGATTCTGCTACTCTCTTGTTCTCTGAGCCATAAGAATCCTCATCAATGCTCTTCACTACAGTTCTTTAGACATAATACAAAATATACTTTAGTTTTTATGGGAAAAATAAAGAACTATCCATCAAGAATCAACCTAAGTCTCAGGGAAGTACCAGTGTAGTTATGCCAGCTCATTAAAAGTTCAGCATTAGCCTGAATGACTTCGCTCTGTGCATCTGGCTAGCTTTTGTCATGTTAGAGAAAATACAAAGTTTTCACTTAACTCTGTCTTTTTCCCTCCACCTGTCTCTTTACTACCAGACACTGAAATGAAAATAATTATCTGTGCTTGACACCAGGAAGCAGAAGATAGAAAATTTTAATGGAAAGTGTAACTCTTAAATAATTTTCAAAGGTAGTCAAATTTCCTTCCTAAAATTATTTCAAGCTGTATGAGGAAAAGACTGGAGACGTCAGAATGATTGCATGTGCTAACATTATATGATTTAAGAATATTTCCAAGTTTTGCATTTAAAAATCGTATTGTTCCAATCAAACAGCTGTACAAGCATCTCTGCTGTCAGAATCAATTTGTAATTCATTACTTTTCTCCTCCAGTTTAGTCGTCTTTTTGACTACACACAAATACAAATAGGAACTTTTCAAGACTGCTGTATCTGTTATAGGGTTAAATGGGTTGGAATTTTATTGCACACTATATAAAATTGTATTGGTCAATACGTTTGAAGATTAGGGAAATTATAATCTGCTGGAAAACCCAAAAGCATCTGAAGTAGCTTCTCTTGAAAAGCGTTTGCAACTGTGGTCAGAGGACTAGAAAAAAAAATTGCCTTTCCATGTGTTACGTAATGATAGCAAATTGTACCTTCCTTTTTGCACTCGCATAGTCATTCGCCTAAGTGAAATATAAGTGCTGAATATAGTAAATCAGTCAGATGATGTCATTTTGTACTAATATAAAATGATGATGAGAGGTACAAGAAACAATAACTGGGGCCTGAGCCTTTTTCTGTGTAAAGGTTCCCTCTCCAGCTATTTTCAGCTACATATCTAACCTTGCCTTTTATTCTATTTTCACAGACCTACTTACCTAACAGTGGGTTCCATGAAATCCTATAAGTTCATCCACCTGTAAAGATCTCCATGACCAAGACCTATATTTGAAAAAGTAGGAGGGAAAAAAGGATCTTTGAAGATAGTCCTAAAAGTGATAAGAGAACTCTGGGGAAATACAATGAAACACTCTATAATATAGTGAAAAAAAGAGAGAAGCTAATAGTGTATGATTCATATGAACTCAGTTTATAACTCATAAATCAAAATCTGTACTGAAAGATCTTAAAACTGTTTGAGGCAAAGCTGGTGAACAGCATGATCTGACAGGCAGCCATTAGACGGTATCAGACTGCAGACCACGACATCAGCCAGTAACACTACCAAAAAATGCAGAGATTATTTTAGTCTTTCCTTGTTACTGGTATTCATGAAATGAAATTGTTATTCTGACTAAAATCATGTAGTTTCATGGACAGATGTGGCTGTAAGCGTGAGATCATACAGTGCTGCTTGCATTTTAGTGTTTACCCAAGAAAGCACTGAGAAATTTAAGACATATGAGTTATTGTGTAGTTAAAGTGGCTGCTTTTAGATAATTTCCAGCTGTGAAATAGCATTTTTCTTTCTCTTCTTGCTCAGGGATAATTATGGCTGTATAAGAAATTTAAGAAGGAATAGTTTTTATATATATAATTTTTTTTTTTTTTTTTTTTCATCTAGAGTGCTTGGCAAAGGAAAGCATCTCACTTTTAATGTGGAAAACCTGAGGAATAATAAGATAAAGTAATTTATCCATGATAGCACAGCAATTCAGTGGCAAGAACAAGAAAGAGAAACAACAGAGCTGGTTGTAACATGATGTTTTCCTTCCTATGAGGAATTCTGAGGTTTTGGAAAAACTTATGCTGAGCTGACAGAAGGAAGGTAAATCCCCAAGATTTTATAGGACACAAAGTGCTCTCTCTTCCTGCCATCAAAAGAGCTCCATCTCAGGAGAAACAAGACAGTTTTTCAGCTAACAGTTTAACTTCTGGAAGGCTTTTTGTCCCCTGGAAAATAGAGTTGATAGGACAGCCCTGGGCAGTCTGCCATTGTCTGAATTCTGTGGGCCTTTCTGGCTCACTATCTAGGGGAAAAAAGATGGTTCTCTTCCCATCCTGACTTCAGTTCTGTGGTTTCCAGCCTTGAAGATTTTTGTCCATTATTTTGATTGTTTCCTGTGAGAAAATTATTCATAAAGATTTCATGACAAGCTTTAGAACCCTGTTCATGTGGTTCTTAAACCAGTCCTTTATTCATAATTTAATCTGAATAATATTTTGTCTGTTGAGCACCTGGCTTTGTACAGAGCCTGTTACATTTTGTCTTATTCCTCTGTTGCCTACTAGGGTCTAATAAATGTTTTTTCCCCTGGTAAGCTAGGACCTATGGGTCAGAATCCCATTGTGATAGGTACTATACCAAAATATAGAAGAGACAGACTTCCTACCCTAAAGACATAATTTGTGCCCTACAGTTTTGCAATATTTAAACAGGTAGATAGCATTTGTTTAGTAACATTTAGTAGATCTCAGAATCATAGTATCATCTAGGTTGGAAAAGACCTTTAATATCATCAAGTCCAACCATTAACCCTACTCTACCAAGCCCACCACTAAGCCATATCCCCAGGCACCACGTCTATGTGGCTTTTAAACACATCCAGGGATGGTGACTCAACCACCTCCCTGGGCAGCCTGTTCCAATGCCTGACAACCCTTTCAGTGAAAACATTTTTCCCAATGTCCAGTTTAAACCTCCCCTGGTGCATCTTAAGGCCATTCCCTCTTGTTCTACCACTAATTACTTGTGAGGAGACCAGCGCCTACTTCTCTACAATGTCCTTTCAGGTAGCTGTGGAGAGTGATAAGGTCTCATCTCAGCCTACTTTTCCTTAGACTAAATAGCCCCAGTTCCCTCAGACCCTCCTCATAAGAATAAGGGGTGAGGCAGGGCCATTCTTCCATTGGTGGCATTCTTTTGCACAGACATAGGCAAACTATTTACATACTTTTCTATTCTGATACTGCTACAGAGCTCATTAAATCTCCTTTTTGCAAGGAAGGCCTGAGGGCTATTAATTACTCAGTTTTTCCGGGTATAAAATGGGAAGAATGCTACTAATCTGTTGACAAGTCTGCAGGAAGCTGTCCAACTGTGAAATGATACTGAAAATTTCATTTTCTCAGAGTTACTGTCATCTCCTCACATTTTTTTTCCTAAATAAGTTAGAAAAGCACTTCTCATTACCATGGAGACTAATATTTTATTGCAAAGATTGTAATTGCAAGCAAGTTTCAAGGTTGCAAGTGGATTTTCCAGAAATCAGGTCAATTGATGAAGTACCTGCACTGAGTGTCAGCTGCTGCAGTGCACATCACTTTCATTCGAGTCTTATTTACATTCCAAGCCCCAGGGCTTGGCTGCCAGCAAATCAATTGTGGAATTGTTGGGCTGTGATAGACTCTGCAACAGGATAATAAAGCAAAAATAACTTCACTGAAGGGTAAATTTGCTTCCATCTACCCCAGGGTACGTCAGAGTAGAAACATGTATGCAGGCAGTGACTGCAAAAGAGTTGATGCCTGACAGGATCGTATGTTGGCCTACATGTAGCAGGTTGGTCTTGTAACCACAGGAAGAGATAGATGGCTCAGTGCATCACAAATCAAGTCCTGTCTAATAATAAACATCTCTTGCAATTACTCAGTTTGATTTACTGAGAAAGAAAAAGAAAAAAAAAACCTTACTGCCTTTTTTCCTCACTTTTTTTTTTTTTAAAAATTAAAAAAAAATTTTAATTTATATTAAAAAAAAAAAAAAAAAAAAGAAGAAATTACTCCACTCTGTAAGCTGGAAGTATAAATATTAACAATGCACTCCAGTCCCTCTCCCTGAGGCAAATATATGGTGAGCTTTCAGCAAGCTTGTCTCTTTGAACTTTCTGTAGGAACCTTCAAGGCAGAACCCAGAGACAAGAGATTTCTTGACTGCATCTTGGTGAAAGGACATTTCCACTCTTCTTTCTTACTTTTCTATTTATGCCCTTCCAAGTGAGTCAGAACCTTCAAGATATTTTTCCACAGATTCAGTGTCCTGCATGCTAGGGAATGATCTATCATAGTCCAGGCATTGGTTATTTAGAACCCTTGACAACCTGCATTCATTTGTAGTGTTTCTATGGATCATCTGGCTCATAAACAAGTTTTGTTAATGTCTGGTGCATGTGGTTGTAAAAGTGACCCAGCCTTGTATCTCCTTAAGGCCCTACCTATCTATGAGGAGATGACACATGGGGAGCTGTGTAGACAGTTCAGCCTTCAGTAGTCCATACAGGGCAGTGTGGCATCATGCAAACAACTAAAACCAGAGCTGAGCTTTGAAATCCCTCAACAAATAATATGTCCTGAGTATCAATCCAAATCACTATTCAGTTGCTTGAGGAAGGTAAGATGAAGAGAAACTGGGGGGAGTGGTATTTCAGTGTTAGTTTCAGCCAACAACCTTGTGTATGCAGATGGTATAATCCAATCAGGCATAGTCTTGCCACAGCCACATAAATCAGGGGATAAAACCCCTAAGGTTCAGTTTATTAACTGAGAGTTGCCTCTTCAATGCTACATCTCACCTATATGGAGACCCTTCCCCCCTAGGACGTTGGCCACAGTCACTTTTCCAGTATTGAGAGCCCTTACCTGGAGGGGTAAGTGAATATTTAGCATGCTATAAGTTTTCAAGTATGGGTGATTTACTAACACATGTATAATATTTAGCACGCTTTTTAATTTGTTATAGTGTATTCTTGCTTTTAAGTTGTACTAGTGCATTCTTCCATCGTATCCATGAAAACCTGCATTAGTGGCTTATAAGAACTGAGTGAAGATCAAATAAATTGTTTGCTTAGGCCTTACAGTTAAACCTGTGAGTGAAGTTCGAATAAATCAGTTGCTTAAACTTCTCAGTCTAGTCTCTTTTCGCCACAGCATTTATATGTGTTTTCAGTATCTGCCTGAGGACCCAGTTCTGGTAAGTGCCAAGTGCTCTTATGTGTGTTTACTTCAGTGGTAGTAGTTGTGTAAAAGCAGATCAATGCTTTGGTGAGGAAGATTGGAACCTGGCAGAACTGTAGCCCTAGCTGGTACCTACAGATATTCACCTTATCATCTAAAGCTTCCTTTTCCAAATGCAATTAGTTTGGAAACCATTTTGCAGAAATCAGCTGCCTCTGACCATATCTGATGTGTTTCACAGGATGAAGCCTTGGTAATGCCATGTACCTGACCTCAAACGCCAACAGCCTGATGTATTGCAAGGATGCAGTCCTATACTCACTTGGCTAAATTATCTCTTGGTACAACGCTATAGAAAGATGTTAGAAAATATGCTTGTGTAGCTTTAATGAACAAACATTTCTGAAGGAGTAATTTAATCCAAAAGGAAAAGTTTTCTATTCCTACAAAACTATCATGGTGCTCACTAACAATAGAACTATAGGCAGACAAAGAGACTGATGTAAGACCACTAAACCCATTTGATGCAAAATAATATGACTCTTAAATTCTGGATTTCATGAGAACTGATGCTGGAAATCCGTCTTCTGAAAATGCATTTTAAAATATATAACTTTCTTTGTGTGTTTTATTAGCATATCACATTGGCTGAAATACTGGGCAGTAGTCAACAAATGGTATACTGAAACACGACTAAGAGTTATATCTCCTCTATTTAGCACAGTGAGAGAGAAGGGAAAAAGTAGAAGATAAGGAGAAAAAAATTAAGACCCAAGGCAATAATTATAGCAGGCAATAATTCCAATTATATTGTCTCAGAAAGTTCTATAACATGAATTTTTAAACATTTGCTTTCATGCAATTGTTGTCCCCTAAATATCTGGCAAAAGATTAATACCAGTTGACTGCAATAACAACGGAGTTGTTTTCTTTGTTTGTTTGGTTGGTTTTTTCCGTGCATCTCACTTGTACTCATACCATTGATTTTATAATTCCTTCAGGAACCATGATTTTATGTTTAGGTTCACCAAGTCTCCTTCTGGCATGATGCATCATAATCTGTATCAAATCCTTTAAGTAGTAAGGTAAAGCTGGTTCATACATGATAAGATTTATTTTAAGTATTTATCCATCTTGAAAGTAAAAAATTCAACAACTTTGAGAAAGTATTTCTAAAATATTTTTAACAGGATGCAGGCTTCTGAACGGCAGATAGACAAGGATTTGTTAGGATTGTATAGGGTCAGAACATATTGATATAGTTATACAAGTGGCTTCCCATGCTGTTGTATACATATAGTTTTGGAAAAGGGATTTCAGCTTCTTGAGCAGTAAAGCTGCTGGCACTGTTCATGTGCATCATTGCATCCATCTTAAAGCTGAGAGATGAGCAATAAACTCTAGTTTTGGCTTGGTTTTTATCAGTGCAGAACTACCCTTCCTGCTTATGGTCTTTCTTGTCTAATGAGGAAAGAAAAAGGAACATGTGGGGAAGGGAGGAGGTTTTCCCAATATCTAACTTTCTTCTTGTTCTAAATTCCCCTGTGTGGCTCTGTTGACTACAAGTAGATACTAATGAGACTAATCTTATTAGGCTACTAGCACAAAATTAGAACTCATTTTCTGACTCCCATGCAAATTACAGACCTCTGGGCCATCCACGTTTATTATCACCTCTGTTTTGGTTTATTTTGCTCTTGAAGGGGTGTTGAGATCTCATAGTAAGTGAACTGTCTAATTTGAAAGGTGTGTTTCTCATGGAAAGGATCTTTTCTGCCACATCTATGGCACTATATCATTGATAGTAACAGTATGATGCCTTTTTCTTGTTTCCTTACTCTACTGAAATTTTGGGATGGCTCATTTTGGAACAAGGTAACAGCCCTCAGCCAAAATATATTGATACTAGATAAGGTGCTCTCTGTGCACCCATTTCTTGAAAGACTCAGCTTTCACATTCAACCTGATAGAAAACCAGGACTAAGAGCTTGGGTGGACATGTTTCACTTGGCAAAGTCTGTAATTTCCACCAGTCTGTCTCTAATTTCCATATTAAAATTGTCAGTGAAGGCAGGCCAACCTGAAGGAAGTTCAGTGTGCGAGCAATTTGATTGTTGTTCTATTTATGCAAAAAATATTTGCATTTTATAGAATTAGTGGAATTATCAAGACTCAGTTTTTGTCTTCTTCCCTGAAACAATTTTTTTTTAACCTTTGTCTTAGATAATTTAACTACATAAATAAACAGACTACCATATGAAGTGTACCTGAGTATTTCTTATATCTATTTCTCTTACAAGCAGAAAAGAAAAAAATGAAACACATATGAATGTAATTGTTACCAGTTATTTTCTAAATCTTTAAACATAGGTAAATCTAAATCTCATAGGCAGATGTGTGTTCCATTTAGGCATTCTAGGCTCTTCCCAAAGGTGTGTTGCTGTCACTTCACGCAAGTTTTGGTTCAAGGGAGATCTAGAGCACCAAAATTGCCTGCTTTAGATGTGCACACCAGCTTCATTGTCATTGTTGATGATTCTCAGTTTTTGGAAGTAGGAGAGCTTGTTTTGCCTGCTAAAAACTGTAGTGAATAATATGCTATTGATTTTTAAACATACAAAAGCCTGATCACTGTGGATTCATTCAGTATTGTTTGACAGTGTGTGTTACTGACAATAATTAAGTCGTATCTTAGAAAAGGGTTCTCATAGGAGGTCCCCAAAAGCCACTTAAGCTGGTGATGGTGTGTACTCACTGGAGAAAGACTCTCAAGGTCAATTAGCATACTTGAGAAAATCCTTATCATTATGAATAAAGATGGATAAGGAATTCATGCTCAAATTTGGGAGACTGAAGTAGTATTTAAAAATACCATTTACATGCAGATTTACCATCATTCTTCTATCTCCTAAAGTTAATTACCTCTCTGATTTGAGTGTGCCATACAGCAGAGTGAGCAATTATTTACCTTTTTCTTCCATAAGCTTACTGCTGGAAGGGCTGTATGAAAACACTTTTTGCATTTTATTTTTCAGGACTACAGGAAAGAAAAAGCAACTGATGATGAAAACAATGTTCCTGTTTCTGAATTCAGCTTGCTATTTTCTGCATTGGGTTTATTGTTCTGAGTTCAGCCCCAAGCTAGTTGAGCAAAATCCCAAATCAGCAAAGATTATATACATAAAAATAAGGCTGAAAAAAATAATTTCTTTTATTGGCATAGAGATATACTAATGTATGACATAAACTGAGTAATCCCTACCTATAGTGCTTTCATGTAGCTGAGAAGGGAAGAAAGCTTAGCTTGTTAGAAGGGGACAGTACTTCAAATGTGTCATTTACAGCAGAATAAGGTACCAAATAGGTCAAGCAGGTGATAGCAGATGAACTGTATGAACATGTATGTGTGTGTGTAGATGTATTTGTACACAGACATGCACACACATATATACATATTTATACACATGCACACATATATGTAAATATACACGAGTGAGTCACTGCAATGACTGCTCAAAACATCTTCTCTGGAAACCTGCCTGGAGGGGAATAAGATGAGTTTTTTAGCCATCTGCTGATAACTTCATTATTTATTTCTGAGCATTGGCCACACTGTCATTCTTTTCTGTTGTATTCATATAGTACATTGCAGTTTTTGTGACTGGCATTTTCACATTAGAGATTTTAAGGTTCTTCACTGCAAAAGAATGAAAGTTTTGTGGGTCTTGGAACTCATTGCCTGTTACACAACTGACTGTGATTTTGGAAAATTGGATTTGCATTGCTAGACCCAGCTGAAGATAGTGCTTTCTAGTGTAACAGGAGAACAAGATTGTGGCTGGACAGCAGAGCAAAACACTTGCACAGTATTCTTAAGACTGCATCCATATTTTCTTCTGTCTTGTTAAGCTTTCAGTCTAGTAGAAGTCCAGAAGGACTATAGGGGAACCTATGCACAAGTGTATGAAAAGCCAGATAACAGTTTTAACTGACTGAAGTCAGGAGTAGATTTGAGTAAGGCATCATGACTTGGCTTCTCTTTGTATATACATACACATATGTTTGGTCCATATGCAAAATATGTTGTTGTACAAGTAAAAGGCAAAGTTGAGGCAAGTCCTACTCCGTCTAAAAACAGTGCATATATTCCTATAGGCTTGCAGTGGGCAGAGGTTTTCAAAGACAGTTTTTATAACTTGAATACAGAACAAAGACTTGTCATACTTGACTTTTAGCAGTGTAATTATGATGAAAACATGTAGCAGATATATGCATTGTTGAACCAGCTAACAGTGAAGCTGTTTTTGATAAGAACATTGAAGTATGGCACATATGCAAAGTATTTTTGTGGCTTCTCACAAAAGATAACCCAGTAATTTTTAGGGATAAACAAAATGTCCAGCCACCCACTAGATGGTGGCAAGGAGCATAGTTAGGTAATGTTGTATTTACAACAGTGTATATATTATCATTTTAACAGCAGAATCAGATTAATCTGACACCATATTCTCCCCCATAGGAAGACGTTAAAGCTGATCCTGCTGAATAGTAGGATGGTCTTTGTAGCCATGGTTGGGGATGATAGTCTAGCCCACTTAGCAATGCTGTAAATGAAGCAAGGAAAGGAATAGTTGGGGTGTGTGCAGAGGTGCTAAATGGTAGAAACAGTGCTGCAGTTGAAATACCCCAGCAATTAAAATGTTTCCCAATGGTAATTGTCTTATAGAGCTGCAGAAGTGTATCTTCAGAAAAACAGAACACACATGGCAGCAAATATTTCTTATTCCTCAGACAGAAGAGTGATCCTGGTGAGTTAGAATACCAAAACAAGAGCTATGCGACAGCTGAAGTGCCTGTCTGTGTCTTCCCTCTCACTGACCTGTGCTGCATTTCATTAGTTCCCTTCAGCAGTGGCAGGTGAGGGCCCTCACAGATCCACAGTCACAACTGTCAGCAATGAACCCAAACTAACTCCTTGCTGGAAGGCAAAGGTATTATGCACAGCGTATCCAGAACACCAGGTTCCTCATCTGTTGCCCTGGGGGTGGTGATATTAAGGGAAGCAGTAAGCAGGAAACAATCTGTAGCTGACATCTGAAAAGGTAATGCTGAACACAGAAGACACCTTTACCCGGGGCAGGGGAGGCTGTACCACCACACCATCTGCATGCCTGTTATGGAAACAAGACAGCTACCACAAAAAGAATGCCGGTGTTCCATATATGTTGTGCATAGAGCTGCTGCAAAGGGCTAGTTTGGATACATTGTTGGTATCCAGGATTTGTTTGCCTGTTTGTGAACACAGCTACAGAAGTGCTGAGGGATCAACAGAATTTAACATTTGCATTTCTAAATAGAAGAGGGGTCCCCTCCCCAGTATGGTATGTAGATCATAAATAACAAAATACATACAAGAGCTGCCCAAGAGGCAGAGTATCTGCTGTTGGAGTTGGTGAGGATTTGCTGGTGCAGACACTGACAGAGTCTGAATATAAGCAAAGTCAGTATCACATTGTTTAAGGGAAAGGATGTGCATTGGTGGAAGATTTTTTTGTTATAGTCTACCGGAAGAATAAAATAAATAGTAAATGTATACAAGGAAATATATTGTTTATGAAAGCACTTTGCCCTAAACATAAACAAAATGTTCGCTGAGAGTTCTCTGATTTTGATTCAATAGAAATAACAACAGTAAACTTTCAGGTGTCTTTATAGATATGAAAATTTTCCTCACTGCTCCAAGAAACGTGGAAAAGCAAGCTCTCTGAGAGTGGTGCTTTCTCACTATCAGGTGATTAATCAAAGAAGTTAATTTAATCAAGAAAGAAGGGGAGCACACTGGAGAGAGAAAGAGCAATAGGTATCAAGGAGGGGAAGATTCTTCTTACTCCACTTTAGATACCTGCAATGCAGTCTGAGTCCTCAACTCTCCTGTGAGTGATGAATAGAAAAGCTGAGTACTACCATCCTGCCATCCACACAACATATTTTGGCACAAGTGAAGCTCAGTGTGATTTCACCTCTTATCCCATTCTAGGATGCTGCATAAAGCACTGTCCTGTCTTCCTCAATCCCATGCTGCAATCCGCATCTTTATTCTGTGTGATAGCTCACATACCATATCATTGTGCATCCCGACCTTCTCATTAGCACAGACAATCTGTATTTACCCCAGCTTTACAGTATGGCTCTTTCTACTAGAAAACCACTCACATTACACAATAGCTGTCACGTAAATTTAGTCTGCATGATCTGTCTACTTAATGATTTTTTTCCATTTAACTACCTTGCTATACAATAGATGCTATCAGAGTGCTCCTGTCTTGTTTCAGGCCTTATAGCAGCAAGCTTACCCATGAATAACCAAGTTTGTTTTTTTTTAAAAATCACATTTTTCTTTGAATGGTTTTTAAAACAGCGGTGATACATAGAGGAAGCAAATAAAAGTCTGTATAGATTGCCTGCCTGGAACACCTTATGTTCAAAGCTCTTGTTTTTCCTAGCACACAATTCAAGCACATTAAGAAAGACTGACACCTGCAGTCACACATAATTAGGTCAAACAAACACATCTATAGGATGATGAAGAATGAATTAGGAAGGTCTCTGCTTCAATGACAACGGCTAAAGTCACAAGGGCTATAACTAGCTATCAATTCTACTGTGCATTAACAACAATCCAGAAAATGTTGTCCAGGCCTTTTATTGTATTCTAAATTAAAAAGTAAGCCCATCCACTCCCCCACAAAAGAAAAAAAACCAAAGCAAAACAACAGAAAACCAAAAATAAACAGAAAAGAACAAGTGCTTCTTTGTTCTTGTCAGCAACAGAAATGCTATTTTGACAGCACTGCTCACTGGATTGAGTGAACAAGGACCATGTTAGACTTTCAACCAGACTGGGTATTCTGAATGAGCCTTCAAATACATTTATGTTGTGGATTCTCAAGTATACAGCATGATGCTAAACAAGTCACACTGCTAAATATTCTTAAAGTTATAGGAAAGATTAGGCTGTAAATTAGCTATCGCCCTTCTTTAAGTGTAGGTCTGATGTAGATCTAAAGCTGTGTCAGAATCACTTATTCCTGCACAACTCCTAAAAAGGGGTTTTGTAGGAAGGATTTTCTCTCTACATTGGGAACACTGCCAAGGTGTAACGTTTCCAGTAGCCATTTGTTTGCAGACCATGGTCAAGTGTGTCTCCATGATGGTGGCTTGAGAGCAAACTGTTAAGAGTTATCTTGTGAGTCATGTGGACCAGTCTGTCAGTGTGAATTCAGTAGAACATACCCTGCAGATCATTCAGAAACCTACATTTTCTCTCATATTTTCTTGATCAATGTACCTAGGGACACATGGTCAAGGGTGCCACAGAGCTATTATGTATATGGTACATCAGTGGGAGGCAGAACGTGCTGTGATCAAGTGTTGTCCTTACGCAGCATTATAGACAAAGTTGTTGTCTTGTTTAACCATCATACAAACTCTTTGTTTGACAGTTAGCTGCTTGATACTCCTTTCATACCTATTCTCAAGCCCCAGAGAGTTTTCTGGTTATTGACAGGCTATGTAGAGTAAATGCCTCTTTTAAATAGGCCTTATCTTTGACAAAAATTGCACGCCTTTAGGAAGTTCCTGTTTAAAAAATGTTATCCTGTTTCAGAACTGTTTCTCAAAGCAGGCAGTGTCACTCTGGAAATGATGGTACCTTTTCAGATTGGTAGAATTGTCCTTCTATTGTCCTTCTATTCTATCAATGTCCTATTCATAGAATCACAAAATCACAGAACAGTTTGGGTTGGAAGAGACCTTAAAGATCACCTTGTTCCAACCCCTCTGCCATGGCAGGGACACCTTCCACTAGACCAGGTTGTTCTAGGCCCCATCCAACCTGGATTTGAACATATCCAGTGATGAAGCATCCACAATGTCCCTGGGCAACCTGTTCCAGTGTCTCCCCATTCTCAGAGTCAACGATTTCCTTCTTATTTCCAATCTAAATCTACCCTCTTCCAGTTTCAAACCATTATACCTCATCCTGTCACTACAGGCCTTTGTGAAGAGTCCCTCCCCAGCTTTCATGTAGGTCTCCTTCAGATACTGGAAGGCTGCTATAATATCTTCCCGAAGTCTTCTCTTCCCCAGGCTGAACAAGCCCAACTCTCTCAACCTGTCTTCATAGGAGCTCCAGCCCTCTGATCATCTTTGTGGCCCTTCTCTGGACGTGCTCCAACAGATCCATGTCCTTCTTGCTCCAGGGGCTCCAGAGATGGATGCAGTACTCCAGGTGGACTCTCACAAGAGCAGAGCAGAGGGGCAGAGTCAGGTGGACTCTCACAAGAGCAGAGCAGAGGGGCAGAGTCCCTTGACCTGCTGGCCACACTTGTTTTGATACAGCTCAGGATATGGTTGGCTTTCTGGGCTGCGTTAGAACATTGTTGGCTCATGTTGAGATATTCATCAACCAGCACACCCAAGTCTTTCTCCTCAGGACTGCTCTCAATCCATAGTTCACCCAGCTGGTACTTATTCTTGGGATTGCCTCGACCCTAGTGCATGACTTTGCACTTGGCCTTGTTGAACTTCATGAGGTTGGTATGGGAGCACCTCTCAAGCATGTCTAGGTCCCTTTGGATAGCATCCCTTCCCTCCAGCATGTTAACTGCACCACATAGCTTTTCATTCCTTTTGCTCTCTGCTAGACCTGCTCCTGAAGATGTGGAATAGAGTTTTGTATGGGATTTATATCACCCCATCCAAGAAGACCATCAGACGGGGGTAAAATTACATAATTTATAGTGGGGGTCACGTAACTGAAGACACATAGCTCTTTATCAACACCTGAGATACTCATTCTGGGCTTTGTACAGGAAGAAAAAATAGACATGCCTAGATCCCCAAACATTTTAGAGTGTTGCACTAGTAGAAGCCAAATTATAATATAGCAAAGTATGTCTCCTTTGACACTAAAAGCTATGCATCACTTCTCAGGTATGAGATCGTCCCAAAGAGAGTTCCAGGAACCAGCTACTGACAAAACTCTCTCAGTCTAATGAATTTTTTTTTTTTACTAAAAATCTTAAATACAGGATACAATAAGCATATAAATAATAATGCAATACAGCTAATACATTAAGAATTCATAACTTCAATAATATGAAATGTATTAATAATAATTATGACCATAATAACTGAGGGAGAAAAACCTATCATGGACAGATCTTACCTAATTTGCCTGAGTTTAGAGATAAAACTTTAAAGAGGGACCTGGGAGAATCTGCAGATAGAAACCACAGCGTAAGCAGCAATTCAATAACGAAGAAGTACTACTGCAAAGCATAATTCTTCTTTTATTATTTTAACTCTGATATAAAATCAGCTTAATATATATAATAAGATATCAATATGAAATTATATTAGTCTGTGTAAGGTAGGTGAGTGACTCATCCGCTAATACAAAACTATCTCACTCTTACATGAGCTTAATGTTAAAAAATCCCTTTTGTGAATGAGCTGGCTTCTCTGTTTTTGCTCATGGGAAGCTCTGACACATTTCTTGAGTGTGAATGTTCTTACTACTGAAGTTTTCTGGCCATCTGATTTCCTGTATAAAATTTTTATCTGTGCACTTTTAAAGAGCTACTTATATTACTAACCCATAGTATTTCATAAGCTAGGGGCTGCTATATGAATTGAGATTTGTTGATGGTTCTACAGAAGCCTCCAGATGCTGCACCTCATGCCTACCATCTATTGCTGCAATGCTTCTGAATCAAACTACAGATCCAAAGCCTTGAGGGGGTGGTTGAATGGAGAAAGAAATCGAAAAGAATGCCACATCATACCAAAATTTGCAATTCAGTCTCATCTCTCATTTTAACACCAGTTATGTACATGATATTGAACATTATCTACTTTTCATCTCAAGTCCAAACCCCTGTGGATAATTTCAACTACTTTGTTCTTGTACTCCAACACTGGTCCAAAATCCACTGGCTTCAGCAGGAGCTTTTCAGCTGAGTTTCAAATGATCAGTTCCGCAGTAAATATGGATCAAATACAGGGGAAAACAGTTTCCTAGGACATTCTCTGTCAGGATTCTCCATTTACCATTACATTTTATAATGATAGCCTCTTCAGCCTTTCTCTCAGAAATTGCTTCAGATCAGTTGAAAGCTCTTTTTCTCTTGTTAATAGAAACACATTTAAAATATTTCTTGCAATCTGGCCTGGTGTTACCAGCTGCAAAATATGCTATTACATTATGCATGATTCTTGAGTGCTCAGAGTACGAAAAACCCCACCCTGCTATAGTCTATTAATGGGTTTAATGATATGCTAAATGTTTGCAGTTTATTATTTCTGATAAATATGGCAATCTAGTGTTATTTACACATTCATAATATGTGTTGGTAATAAGGATACCTATTTAGTATTAATAAAGTCAATTCAAAATTAATTTACTAAGCATCAGAGAAATCATTTTCTAGTGCATCTGTTTGTAAAGAGGCTTCACATTAAAGAGGAGTCGGGTAGTGGAGATTGCTTACTGCTCTGGAGTCACGTGTTACTGAGTAATTTTACATTCTCCCCTTTCTTGTTTACAGGTTTTGATAGCTGTAGTAATTAATTGAACATAACATTAATGCTTACCTGCATTTATTACCTTGACTAGTTATTTGATTTTTGATTCCAAAGACATACAACTGATGAATTCTATATGAACAGTGTATCCTCTCAAAACATTTAGCAATGAATCTCTAGTGTTCCACACTTCTGGAACTGGTTGGGCTTAACTTTCAGAATATCCCCAGCACTTTACTAGATATGGTAAACCGTAAGTATAAAGACAAGAAGACCAGTATTATATAATTATGCATAGATAAACATTTATTAATAAATAAAAAATGATAAAGATGAGAATGAATGCACAGAAAAATGGAAATAACTGCTTTGTAGATAAAAGAGCAAAACACATGAGGTTAATTTACTCAGGGCAACAACACACCCACTAGCATAACACCAACAGTATGCAAGATGAAATTATGATGGAAAGAATCATTTGTAACATGAAAGTAAATGAAACTGGTATAAGACACAACAAGTTTTGCCAAGGGAAGTTTATGACAGAATAACTGAATTTCTTTTTTTGGATAATAGGTTTTATAAAGCAGAGATATATGAACAATCTAATTTGTTTGGTAATGAATTATGGGATTAATCTGACTAAATGCATGTGTCGGCTCTGGAAGCATCTGTTTCTAAACTAGCCATCCCAGGTTCTTTTTTAGAAATATCTAAAATTGGTTCCTTTTAGGGTATGATTCATGCCATCCTAAAGTAAATGTCTAGACTAAGTCAGAGGAATCACACCGACAAGTGCTTATTTCTCTCCATCAACTGTAAAGTTAGCCAGGAGTGACTAGCTCAGTTGTAGATGACCACCCTAAAGACATCTGAAGTTAAGTAAGAACGATCCCACTGAGACTAATTTATGAGTAAAACATCTGAAATGACGCCCGTAGGAAAGTGCTCATTAATAAGATAGAGGTATGAACTTCTAAGGTAGTTAGGGAACTGTTTAAAGTGAAGATGAAAATGGGCTATGTTGAAAAAAAAAAAAGTAATGTGTTGAAGGGGGCTGCTAGAAGCATTTTTTCACAAAACAGCCTTGGAGTGTATCTTAGTATTTTCTTTAATGATTTTGGCATGAGAAGGAGGATTGAACTAATGATATCTGATATGGAACTGGGTTGCACTGTCGATACAGAAGAGAGGTAGGATGTTACACAGGAAAAATTAGATAACCTTGAAATAGTGGGAATAAGATTAAATTTAATACAAAAAAAGTACAAATATTACAGTAAGAGAAAAATCTGAAAATATTGCCTAGGTCTAATTTTAATAGAAAAATTTAAGTTAAATCTATTCAATCATCTGTATGCCTAAAAAGCAACAGATCCTCCATTTTTTTGGTACCTAAAATTTTTCTCTTCTGCATAGCTAAGAGTATTTCTACTGTGTCTGAACCAAAACATTTCGCAACTTATTCCCTGCCTGGGCTTCCTGGGGAGTCTCAGTTTAAGGTCCCCGAAGACTGCAGTCTTTCCAAGAATTTTCTAGTTACACCTAACAAATTAACTGTCAGTATTGCCACATTTCAAAATAATCATCTAGAAGCAAAATAGACAAGCCTATTTTCTGGTGAATGACATAGTTCTTTGCATGCCTGAGAGGAATGCAGCCCAGCCAATGCAGAAGTTTGTCATCTGGTTATGAGAAAGGCACTCTTCATTCTTCAGGGGCAGCAAAGAATTCAGGATCAGTGAGACACAGAGTATGCTAGGAGTCTCTTGCTCACCAGTACTGTTTTTTTGCCAAGGAAACAGAGGACCTAAATCCGGTGTTAAGTTTTGTTGCTCTTTTTTAATCATAAATGCTTCACTTAGGGAAGTGATGACAGTAACCCATATGACCGTGATTGCACTTAACTGGTATATAGCCACTTGGTTACTCCCTGTTACTTGTGTGAACATTGGCCCACTTGTATTAAGAGATGAGGTGTTAAAGTTCCCTTCTGCCAGTAGGCAATTACAAACCTGAACTGTGGTCACTGTCAGAAAAATGAAATTCAAGTGTTCTATTGATCTGGTAAATGTTCTAACAGTAAATTTATTCCTGAAGACAGGAAAATTGTTTCATGGTCATCTTCTCAACCTGACAAGCCAAGGACAGGGAGAGTCATCTGTTGAAATGTTGCCTGGAGAGGCTGTAGATACCTCATCCCTTAAAACATTCAAGTCAGGTTAGAAAGGGCTCTGAGCAACCTGATCTTGTTGAAAATATATCTGCTTATTGCAGGGGAGTTGGACTAGATGACCTTTAAATGTCCCTTCCAACCCAACCCATTCTATGATTTTATGAATACAGAATTCTGTATCTGAATAGTTGTCTAGTAACTATCTATGGGAACACTTAGAATGTGACTTGTGACTTGTTTTATCCCAAGACAGATACCTAAAAGCAAACAAATTAATCTTTCTGGAGATGCTTATTTCTCTCCTCTGAGTATAAATGGAGCCTAGCTATCTCATTGAGATGTAGATTCTATAAGTAAGTCATTATAGTCCTGCATGTGTGTAACTTAGGTACCTCAATGCAAAAGATGGTTTTCATCTCTGAATCTGTTTCACATCTGATCATATGCCTGCATTCAAAACCTAAAGTCTGCAAAATTACCTATTCCTCTCACTTGGCATTGCTCATGGTACAGTTTAGAGATTGCTCCATTCAGTGGATTGGCTGTTGCAAAGACCATAAAACCCATATACCTTTTTTCTTATAGACTGCAGGCACCTGACTCAGCATTTTGAAGCTCACTCTTGCATTTTGTGAATCACGTCTAAGTGATGGAGTGTGGAATATCACATTACTTAAGACAAATGAGCTATCAGGATGTCCCAGCACTTTTCAGATGCAGGGATCTGGTAACTAGAAACTCAGTCCTGGTGAGAGTAGAGCCAACAGCAGATGGTGAAATACCCTGTACCAATCTGACATGGCATCCTACTCTGCACATGGCCTTGCGTAAGAAGGGCAGACATCTGGATTTCAGCTCCTTTGTAAAACTCTCATTCGTGCTTCTCAGAAGAGATGAATTCTACTGTAATTTACAAATTGTTGACAGGAAGCATCAGCTTCAAATTGATGAACTAGAGTTCTGTGCCCCAAAATTCAACTGGGAGGAAGATAACCTTTTATTTTTCCACATCAGGCTCTTGTTTTCTTAAGCAGAACATTTTGGTGCCCTATTCTTTGTCATAATCTTTTCTGTGTCAGAACTAATTTTTTCAGTCAGTCACCTGCAGGCAGTAAGGGCAATGATTTTATTCCATGATGATTTATGAGGGTGAACAAAGAATGACATCTTTTGTATGGCTTGTATTTCAGAAAATTCTGAAGCTGAATGTAACCCTAAAAGTGAACATACAGAAAATTATGGCTCTGGTGTTTAAAACAAAACAAAACAAAACAGAACAAAACAGAACAGAACAGAACAGAACAAAACAAAACAAAACAAAACAATCCTTCAACAAATTTAAAAGCAAGTGAGACAAAACCAGCATAGGGAGGCTGATAATTTATGTGCCTTTCTGACTGATGATTCATACTTATCCCTACTGGGTATATATTTTGGAGAAGAATTTGTAATACCTGAAGCTATTTTCCTTCTTTTGCTCACTTCTCATCTGTATCACCAAACATCCCTACTGTGTGTTTTGGTTCTGAGGAGGAGGGGATTCTGTAGCTCTGTGTGAATGCCTTGGATGGGGGCCAGCTATCACTGCAAGAATAGGAATAGATTATATTTAATGTCATTTTCTTGTTCTTTTTAACTCCATACCACTCCTGATGCTGTTATAGCAGAGTTCAGAGAAGCAAGCTACCTTTTGTGTTATGTTACAATAGAAGTCCAGTTAATTTTTATTTTTTTTCTCCACTGTCATTTGCCATTTTCTTCTTTCTCACAACTCATCAGTTTTTCAGAAAGGCTTAGGTAAGAATTTTAACATACTTGGTAACTCCTGTCAGACCTTTTGAAATGCCAGCTATTCCCACAAATTTTGAAAATTTGGACTCTCTCCAGGAGAATGGACTGAAGCATTGGAGAAGGTCACTGAAACATCATTTTTCATTTTATACTTTTACACTGACCACAACTGCTCTGCTCTCATCTTTTCTGTGGTAGTTGCTCTTCACTGCCCTAAGCTATAGACCTCAAGCTGATAGACGGAGATGAACTTTCAGAAGAAGGTGCAGACACAAGCTGCCTGCTGTTATCATCAGTTGCAGTGGAAGCTGGGTTGTTCCTGGCTGTGGGTAGCAGATGTTCATAAAGCAACTGCCAAAACAGTGTTTGGGGAAACAATACATGTGTTTCTTGGCACCAGAATATTAGGGAAGCCAATAGGCTGCCCACTTCTTTGCGCAACACAATGATGTACAATGAAGTGGAAGATAAGACTGTGCAGTCCCAAAGTCCAGCAGAGAATGGAGAATTAGAAATGATTTCCCAGACCTGTCGATTGTGTATCCTGTGCAAAAGCTGAATGGAAATTATTCCAAGCTAGTGTGGTGTATGGATAATGCATGGAAAAAAACCCTTAAAGTGTTAGTGTATATAGAAGAATTACTGGTTAACCTCTAGTACAGAAGAGTGCCCTTTTTTCCCTCCCCCAGACTTACTATATAAATTCTTACTCTTGGAAACACTTGACAATCACAATCATGTTTTATCCAGGTAGCTAGGGAATCACCCTGGCTCTTTTCTTTTATTCTCACGTGGCATGTTAGAACAGAAAGTTGTAACTTGTTTAAGATCTTTTTCTTTCAAAATGCTTTAAAGTGTAGTTGGAAGTAAAAGGGTACATTTGGCTTCCCTTTTTTAACACTACTATTAAATGTAAAACTGGAATAAAAGCAAATCAGTTGGGCCGTAATATTTAAAGTGCTAATAAAAGCTGGAAAATTCAGAACTGGGATTTAATGCCCAGTGTGAGTACTGCAGAAGTTTGCAAGCAGAAGCTAACCTTATGTAACAGCTCTGGGGATTTACCTTGACTCCTACAGGAAAGAACCCTTTTCAAAGAAAGTTGAGTAAATAAAAATCAATAAAGTTTGAGATCTCCAGCATACTTTGTTAACACCAAAGAAGGTCTTCTAGTTTCAGCGTGATGCTAAAGGAAACTCGCCATCCATGTTCTTTCTTCCATCTCAGTATCTAAATGACTTCATATCCCTCCTGACTACAGCCTTGTGAGGGCATTGGATGTACTTTTTTACTCAGCAGTCAGGTGCCTGTATGCTAAATGCAGGTGGTGTGGGGAACAAGCAGGAGAAATTAGAGGTCTGTGTGAAGTCACAGGGCTATGACCTCATTTGGGTCGTGGAGATGTAGTGGGATAACTCATGACTGGATGCAGTGGATGCAGTGAATGGATGGAGGCTCCTTGGAAAGGCCAGGGTGGCAAGGAAGGGTAGATGCCCTTTATGTGAGACATCAGCAGGAGTGCATGAAACTCTGCCTTGGAATGGATGGTGAGACAGTTAGGAGGTATGGGTCAGGATTAACAGACAGACCAATAGGGGTGACATTGTGGTGGGTCGCTGCTATACATCAGGAAGAAGTCTTCACATGACTGGAATAAGCCTCATATTCACAATCCTGGATTCTCACTGGGAATTTAAACACCCTGGTACCAGCTGAGAGGGCAACACAGCAGGGCATAAGCAGTCCAGGGGGTTTCTGGGGTGCACTGATAACAACTTCCTAACACATGTGATCACAGACCTGACAACAGGAGATGCTCTAATGGATCAGTAATTCTGCGTGATTCTGTGATCTGATATTCACAAACAAGGAAGAATTGTTTGGGGATATGAAGGTTAGTGTTGCCTTAGCTGCAGTGCTTATGAGATGGTGGAGTTTCCAAGGTTCCTTCTCTGTGTTTCCTCCAGGTTCCTGAAAGCTGGAAGAAAGCAAATGTCACTCCTGTCTTCAGGAAGGGCAAGAAAGAGAATCCAGGGAAGTGCAGGCCGAATGGCCTCAACTCAATCCCTGGGAATGTGTTGGATCAACTAATCCTGGAACACATTTCCTAACATATTAATGACAAGAAGGTGGAATAGATAGCATGGACTTATAAAGGGGAAATCATACATCATAAACTTGATACCCTTCTATGATGAGTTGACTGAGCTCAGTGGACAAGAAGAGAGTAGTGGGTGTCATTTATGTTGACTTTAGAGAGTCTTTCAAATGTGTCTTCTGTAACACCCTTGTAGACAAAATGATGAAATATAGACTACATAAATGAACAATAGGGTGCTCTGAAATCTGGATTAAATACCAGTATCCAAGGGTTGCAATCAGCAGCACAGTGTTTATCTCAAGGATGTCAGTGGACCGTTGATACTGGGGCCAATACTGTTCTAACATCTTCATTAATAGCCTATATGGTAGGACAGAGTGCAGCCTCAGCAAATTTGCAGATGATAAAAGACTTGAAGGATTGGTTATCAGACATAATGGATGTGCTGCCATTCAGAGGGATCTCAACAGGCTGGAGAAATGGGCAAACAGGAATCTCATGAAGTTCAACAAAGGCAAATGCAAAGTTCTTTGCAGGCAAGGGCCTAGGCATCCTGACAGACAGCATGCTCTTGCAGCAAAGAAAGCCAAAAGCCTCCTGGGCTACTTAGGAAAAGCATTACAAGAATATCAAAGAAGGTAATCCTCCCCCTCTAGTCAGCATCTGGAGTGTTGCGTCCAGTTCTGGGCTCCTCAGTACAAGAGACATATGGACATATGGAGTTAGTTCAGTGACAGGCCTCAGAGATAATTATGGGGTTGAAGCATATGACATGTCAGGAGATGCTGAAAAATCTGGGACCATTCAGCTTGTAGAAGAGAAGGTTCAAGGGCGGATGTTATCAACATGTATAAGTACTTGAAAGGAGGGTGCAAAGAAGAGGGACACAGGCTCTGTTTTGTTGTGCTCAGTGACAAGATGTCCTGGTTTGAGTGAGAACAGAACTAATTCTGTTCAGTGGTTTTACTTTTCAGCTCAGTTCTTCTAACTGCACTGTCTGAAGGTAGCAGCCTGTTCTCACAGACAGTGTCTGCTTCCAGCAGTGATAGCACCCCATGGTCAGAGTCACTGCCAAGGGTTGGTGTGCAGACCAAGGCCACTGCTGGGTCTTGTGCACCACATTGGGGGTGCAGAAAGTGAAAGGCTGCACCTGCAGGGAGGAGTGGACAGGACAGGTCACCCCAAACTGACCAACGAGGGATTCCAGCCCATATATGTCATATTTGGTATAAAGCTGAGGGATTATGAGGGTCTTGCCCCTCTCTTTGCCCTCTTGGCCCGCTTTGCCAGATTTGCTCGTCTTGGCTTGGGCCCACTTCCAGTTCCTTCCTCGGAGCACCCAAGGAGGACTCTGTCCGTTCTGCCTTTGATCCCGGTCTGTGTGTTCCTGAACCCAGTACCAGAATCCAGCTCCTGAACACAGCTCCCGTCTGCTGCGGGGCCCAGTCTGGGACTCCCCAGTACCTGCTCCATAGCATCAGTGGTGATGGTGATGGAATTGCCATCAGGGGGGTTGAGTTTGATACTGGTTTTGCACATATATTGTATATATTCATTTAAAAAAAAAAAAAAATTTTCATTTTCATTAAAGCTGTTCTAGTTTCCTTTTGTAATTGCTCAGTCTATCTCCCTTATTCTCTTTCTCCTTCCCTTTGGGGAGGGAGTGGGGTTAACAGAGAGCATCTCTTATAGGTCTAAGGGGCCTCCCTGACCCTAAACCATGAGACAAGACAATAGACACAAACTGAAATAGAACAGATTCCATTTAAACATCAGAAAACACTGATTTCCTGTAAGGCTGATCAAACACAAGGGCAGGATGCACAGCTAGGTTATGTGGTGCCCATCTTTGCAGACATTCAAAACTCGAATGAACATGCTGGAGGCTGTAGACCTTCTACAAATTGCCACATATCATAACTTCTTATTCCACCAGTGCCATCTACTGTATACGAATGCAAAATAAACACCTCCAGAAAAATTATAATTTGCAGAAGTACAGCTTTTTGCGTATTTACTAAATTATTGCACTCTGACTGGAGGAATTGCAAAGAACAGATGCTAACTGATACAGTGGCTCACACCCTACCGAGAGAATAATGCGGCAGTCTTTGCTCTACTTGCTAAAATATATTTAAATTTAAAATGGCCCTACATTGTTTCATTTCTCTGTGTTATAATGAACATTCATTTCACTGAGCAATCCAATAGAAAAAATGGCTTTAGTTTTTACCCAAATTTCCTGAGGGCTTCAGAACAATAAACACTTTGGCTACACCTATTGGCATTTACTGCACAACAGGGATATGTTTCTCCCATTCTGCTACATTGAGGAGGAAGAATATTATCACCTACATATTTCATTGTTACTTCCATTACAACGGCTCTCTTGTGATGCAATTCAGAAATGAGGCATTTTTCATTAATGTAGTTTACCATGGAAACTCATGTGAAATAATCTACTTCTGCTGTGTCTGTTGGTAGTAGAGAGGACTTTATTCTCAGATATTGCTATATTTCACGGCACTGTGTTCTTCTGTCATGCTCTTGGCTGCAAATAAGGCTAAAGCAATAGCACTCATATACGTGCAAGTACATGTATATGATGTATCTGTGTGGGTATAAACACGTGTATGTAGAAGTATGTGATTGGGGCAGGTTATGCTAGATCGATCCTCTAGCACAGGATCTAGAAATAAATCACTTCATTGTCCCCTCTTCATGGTGGGAGGAGCTTGTAGGGACCCTGATATCACCCACTACCCAGCAGAGAGCTCAGCAGAGCTCCCCATCTCCAGTCTGGCATAAGAGGACTGAAGAGTACAGGCAGGGGCATTTCTTAGGTGAACAACACTTTTGCAGGAAAATCACAGTTTTAGTTTGACTGAAAGTGTTTGTGAAATGGGGATTCTTTCTGAAAAATTAAAATGCTTTGTTCTGGTGTTTTCAAAGTGCTGTTTCAATTGCATATTCCAAATCCATGCTTCACTACTGCATTTAACAACATTTATTTTGACTAACAGTAGTAATAACTTTACAAATATGCTAAAGAGTAAAAGGAGAGAAAACATCTTGTTTGTGTTCTATGAATTTTTTATTTTCTTTGTTACCTTAGGTGCTTTTATTTTACTTCTTCTGACTCCACTGAAGGAAACTAAAAAGTAATGCTTGGAATTTACTTGAAATGATTTTCTTTTCTTTTTCAAAATGCACACTGATTTGCCAAGCATTATTCTTGGCCTTTTAAGCATAAGGCTTAATTACAAGTGTTTGACCTGGATGAGGTTTGACTAATATGGATCTAACATAATGTAACCTCAACATTAACTATGCTGTGGTTTGCACATAGGGTAACTTAGATGCTTTCTTTCTATTGGATCGCATTGATTTTATTTCATCTTAGTCAAGACCTTATGCTATCACATATTTCTCCATCTGCACTGGGGAAAAGGTGAAATTTAAACCAATTCCTAACTAGTGAATCTTGGGCTGCTTGTAGGAAATCAGTGGTGCAGCTGGGAACTTAAACATGGAGTTAGTGTAGATCTTTAATGGCAAATCAATCCTTCCTATATAAAAATTGATATCAGAAGATATATCTATTTTACTTTAAATTGAGTTGAGAGCACCAATATTATATTTCACCAGCTAATGGGTATCGGACAACCTTCGAGCAGATTTAAAATCTTTATTTGCAGGTTACCAATAAAGTTATCCAATGAGTAGTTGGACAACTGAAAAATGAAGTCTTTGGTACAGACTTATACCCTTCATCCCTTACACAGGAAGCATGCCCATCTCTGCAAGTTCCTCTGCCCACCCCTGTAGGGTATCCCCCATCTCCTTTCTGGTTCCCACATGCACAGTACTCTAAATTTCCTCAACATCTCCTTTAATGTTCCCTACAGTACTTTACTACCACAAATACTTCTTTTATTAGTGAATTATGACATACTGACAATTTATTAGGATAAAGAATATCTTAAAAATATGATCCATCCGTAATCTGGTGCAGAATAGGTGTTGAAATGGTAGCTCAGAAAGCTGAATGCTGCTTCATGCTGCAACTTGAAAATGACAACTTAAAATGTAAGTCTACTTATATATTTAATTACTGACTTTTTACATTATGTTAATCAGGAAACATGCCTTTTCTGTAAATCCTGAAATAAAGATCTTAGGGACAACTGAATACAGCATTGTTTATTTCAATGTTTTATTCAATCAAATTACAATTGCCAGGACTTAGAACATTCTGTCTCCACTTTCCATGCAGAAATCATGATCCTTGCTGTGGATCAGATATTCAGGCTTCCAAACGATATGAACCCCTTGTCAATATGAGCTTGCCCAATTGGTTTGAAATATATTGGTTTACTTGTCTCTCCACTTGTTGATTTTGACAAAGAGGAGTTGTATTTAGTTTTCGTTGGTGGGATGATCCATCACAAAAATAGACAATGTTTTTTCTTAGTTCTTGAATTCTTCTTTCCTTTAGGAACCTGTAACTTGTTATGCTTTTATTTCAGTTTATTTTACGTTTCTTGTGCCCTTACAATGACCCTGCAAATCTTGTGGGTGAAAATTCTTAGTGTATAACTTGAAATACAGGCATGTATTTATGCCCTCTCCCATTTTGATAACACTCATTCCCCCTCTGACAGAGACTGAAGCCTATTCACAGTACATGTACAGTAAGATATTTTCTTCCTAGCTGTGCTGGTACCTTGCCATCTTTGGCCTCGTAAAAGAAGGCTAACACTGCAGTTAAAAGGGGAGTAGGAAAAGAGGAGAAATACAGGTTCTCAGATCCAGTCAATTAAAATATATTGCTTCATGTAGCTACAGAATGATGAAAAGAATTAAATTTTCACAAATCAGTTTTTCTAATCTCCTTTTGTGGGCTACATCTTATGCACACTTGTAATTTCTTAAAAAAAAAAAAAAATTTAAATTGCAGTTTAAATGTACGGTTTTGTCCTGGTTCACATTTTTTCCTTTTGACTTACAACACAAGGTACATTCTCTGGAAACAGAAGAAGATGATTTCCTAGTGCTGTTCCCAAGATTATTCATGTTTACAAGGCAATTTATTAGATGCACTTATATTCTCTATTCTAATCTATGCCATCTCTGGTTGGCAATGAATGCCTACATTGAATATAATTATTGATCAGAAAGACTGTAAACAAATCTGAACAATGGGTTTATTAATATGTCTTGCCAGAATGGAAATAATGAAATACATTTGATAAAATAGATGGTGGTGAAGAGCCTCATGTCTGTGTGCCTTGTCTTCTACATAGGTGCTATGACAGAGTTTTATGAATTAAAACTAAGGCTATAACATGGATCTAGTTGTTGTGGTTTTGACAAGATAGGCAGGGTCTTTGTTTATCCATATTTTTCTTGTATAGAAAGGCTATAATTATTTCAGGCAGCAAAATGTAAACAAAACTTTGGAGTAGGAGATACACAGAGAGCAACTGGGCAATCTGCTACCTCTTTTCCAGACCAGTAGACAAGTCGAAACACAGAGATTGTGCATACCCATCATTTTCAGGAGGCCGGTAAACATGGCATGCTACAGTATTGTTCCACACCTTTACAGATAAGAAGGATCATAGGAGACAAGTAAAGGAAAGAATAAACAGGTCATGTTGGCTGTCTACCAAAACCAAAACCTTCCTTCTAGTGCCCATGCCCTGCTTTGGACCAACCATTACTCAAGTTTTTGTTTAAACCCTGGTTCTTTCTAAAACCTCGCTCACCTTTCAAATGGCCTATACAAAGCATACCTTTAACTACAAAACCCATAAATGTATATAAACTGGTGGATGAAAAGTAGTGGTAGGATTTCACAGGTTTTCTGCATGCTAATTTTCATTATAGGTATGGCATTAAGGAGGTAAAAAAAGCAAAGAAGCAACTCACACTGCTGCTCTTGTTGATCAGATTTGCAGGAGCATATGAGCTAGAGTCTTTCTAATTTTCTTGCCCAGCATACATTTCCTGTAACTCCATTGGCCTTTTAGCAAGAAATATCAGGAAACTGGAAGCTACCAAGGAAATTTACTATTTGAAAGCCACAATGTCTGAGTGACTCCAGAGATAGTTTTGGTCAGGTGCATGAGTGCACCTGTAGGTCCTAACTGCCCTGAGCAGCCTCAGATGAGGCTCCCACCTATGAATCCCCTTTCCCATGGTCCAAGATCCCCACTTGAAGTCAAGCCTCAGCAGTCAGCCCTGCTCTGAGCTACACTGCAAGTTTGCCCAGCCTTGTCTTCTATCCCTCCTGATGTGGCACTCCAGCTGGACCGCAGTACTAGATTGTTGCTTGCCCTGTCTGTGGACTCTGTTACTGGTGCCTGGCACTGCCCTCCATGCTGAGACATTGTGGGATGGTGCCTGTTGCGGAGGGAACAGCAATCTGTGCGGTCCACTTAGTTGCTGGCTCAGCCCCCACCTGTACTGCTGCTTCTTGGCTGCCCTTCTCTGAAGAGTGGCTTTAGGAATAATCCTCTTATCCTTGTTTATGGCATAATGAGTGGGCCCTTTGTTCAGGTCTGTTTTCCATCAGTGATGCTGCCTCTACATGCAACAAAGACTATTATCTCAGTGAGCACTCCTGGGAAGACAGCATACTGCCAGTCAATATATAACAGCTATATATTCTGAGAATTATGAACAACCAAGTGACTGGCTTGCCATCCATTTCCTAAATACCTGGTGGTTGTTATTGATCTTTGTAAGTTTGTGCCTGGGTCATCAACTAAGCATGCAATGTCTAGACTGGTTACAGAGATTCCTTCAAATCAGTACCTTGATTTTCACAGGAATATCTTTTCATCTCTCTAGACAACGCGTTTCGTGATCTTCTCCATTTCAAGTCAGGCTATCAGGGTGTTTCTGTGAAGGTAACTGTTATTAGCTTCATGCCAGTAGTTCTTTGATGTAACTGAAGTGTAACATGAATGAGTTTTCTAGACTGAGCTGATTTCTTAGGAACTATTTTTACTAAGCATCACCTTTATTGTATAACTTTCATCAAAAGGATCAAACAGGAAACAAACAGCTCAGAGATTAATTGCTCTTTGAGAACCACTCCATGCACTTGGCTAAAACCAGCTCAGCTTTCACCAAACCCAGGGGTTCTTTAGGAAACAGCACAGCAGAACCTGTGGGTTGAATGATGGCCTGGATTTTCAAGAGTCAGCATGACAGCAGTGGAGGAAGCAATGAATGTCATTCTCCAAGGGTCATTTCCCTGACTGAAAACAGTCTTTTACTTGCACTACCAAATTAGTTTTATGTAGCTTTGTTTGTATGGGAAGCATTACCTTCCAAACGAATAGTATTTTGTGGGTTATTATCACTTCAACCCCCTGAAGAGGAAGGCTGATTTTAAGAAAACAGCAGCTGCCTATAAAGTTTTATTTTATTCTCTTGGATTTTCATTATTTTTTGGTTTAATCATTTGTAGTGCAAGAAAGTGACTTTCTTGCATTTTAACAAAGTCAAGTTTCTTTTTTTTTTATTTTCCTTAAGTGTACAAAGACAGTATAAAATATATGAATGATAGTATCATGTAACCAATAAGCAAGCCTCTTAAGTTCCCAAGGTATAAAATCAGAGTAGCTTATTTCAAAGGAGGGAAAGAAGAGGGGAGGGAGGGAAAGAAGGAGGGAGAGAGGTGTGTCTTTGTCTTCCTGCTACCTGTCATTTCCATTTCCTATCTAAGTAGTCTGAACTCGGGGATGTGACATTGGGGTCCTTGTAGGAAGAGTGACAGTTATCTTGCATGCCTAATATGATCAAATGATGTTTTTATGAGGGGAGGTAAGGTGGATGGAGGGTAGCATTAGGCAAATTTGGGTAGACTGAATTTGTCCTCAAGGTCACACCCTGCATGGCAATGTAGGGACAGGATTTGGTTTCTTCTGTTGTAGCTGTTCCGGTTTATATAATGCACTCAGACCTGAATTCAAGCCCTTGCTCCAATATATATTTAGGGTATTGCTGAGGATGCTTAGGTCCATTATCCTCTTCAGCACCTCTTGTAACTAATTTGGTTTGCCATGTCTAATTCTGTTTGTTTCTTGGCTTTAGGCAGCTTACTCTTCTGTTAGAACTCCTCTGAAAAGTGCCTGGGCACAGGCAGACGACCTAAAGCCTGTCATGGGCTTGTGAAATGTGGGTGTTACAGCGTTTCATATTTCAGTGTTCCAGTCCCTCTGTAGATTTATTTCCTAAGCCTATAGTCCTTAGTACATAAGTTTTTAATATGGTGCTTCTTTATGACAAACATGGAAAATGACATATTTTGGAAAAATGCGTACTACGCATAATGAATCTTCTCATCTTTCATGATCATTAATTACTTGCTAAATTCTCAAGGGTCTAACTAAGAAAATACTTAGCTGACTGGTAATGCAGTGGCCAGCATAAAATTCATTACTGCTTAAGCATAACACATTGATCTCCAGGGTATTCTGTGAATCGTGTATGTCTTCAACATGTTTTTCAAAGAGGCTACACAATGGCTTGGCGAGGCAATTAATTTACCATTTATGTTTCATTCCAGAACAGAATGTTTTCATATCACATTTTTTGGAAATGGGAGTGAATAATTTAATCTTGGATCTATTGTTAGAATTTAATGGTCCAAACAAAAGCTCTACAGTCCCAGACACCTGTCTGTTTCTTTTAATGTTTTATATGTCTTAACATCAACACATCAATATATATTATGAATAGATGAATGAATAAATTAAGAAAACATACTGTCTGTTCTTCTGTAGCTCATATTTATTGCAGTGATTTATCTGATCTCCATAAAGTGCTGGCTACTGCTGTTCAAGATATTAATTCTTCAGAAAATGAAGCGTTCATCTACTATCATAGCTCCAGGCAGATTTTTCACATCTGAATGCTAGGAATATGCATGTGATTTATTTTCTGTATGGAAACACATAGCAGAGTCCAGTTTTAGGAACGCTCTTTAAACCCTGTTATTTTAGCATATATTGTATGGTGCATTTTCTGTTGAAATTTTGGCTTCTGCACCAGAGCACTATTTTTATTATTCATCTAATATAATTCTGATTAATTAATGCTTTTTTTATTCACATTACACATTTTAATTGCCAGTTGTTATCTGGTGAGGTATCTTAGTATGCTAAAGAAGTCCTAGGAGTGTAGTTCAATTACCAGGACTATTGAGCATATCAGAAATTACAAGGTGAGATGAGAGTTTTATGGTGCTGGATCAAAATGTGACAGGTAATAAGGTTGTTACTGGGACAGTATCACCTCTCACAAGCCAAGTGTACTAGTATTATCTAATCGCTGTGATGGAGAAGCTTCATACTGTCCTTTTCCTTTGCACTGCTCTCAGCGTGTAACCTCTTAACTTGCTAATGTGAATATTAACATACTATTCAGTGTTTGTCCTTCTAAAATACACATTGCACAGCTGCACAAGGGCATGGAATACCACCCACTTTTCACATTGTGTGATAAAAGTGAAAATGCCTATAATAATGCACAAAAGCCATTACTCTTATTGTCAGGAATATGCCTGGAAACAGGGAAAGAGAAAACTTTTTCAGGATAGTGTTGGGACTAAAGTGGTATGTCATTAGAAACTGCTTACCCATTAAGGAGACTTAAATTAGATGGCATGAGCTACTAACCAGCTGCACTATAATATTATGCAAGGTTTTTGATTGCTTGGAAAAGCATCACTCTACACCATTTTTAGTTATTTGTGATTTTGCTAAGCTTTGCAATCTGGTTCTGTTGCTTGTGTTAATGCATTAACAAATTGAATATTTATGTTGAATCATGCAGCTGCAATTTTTGGTATTTTTGTGTATGATAAATAAAGCATAGTGCTATAAAACTGCATTAACTGTAAGTAATGGTGTTTTGTCCATTGCTGAAAATCTACCTCATACACTGACATTTGCTGGGTAACTTAAGAACTCTCTTTCTACTATATGTAATTTAATAGCTGGCATCAGATGACTTTCTCTAAGGGGAATAGAGTTAATGGCCTGTCTAATGAATAACTAGGATAAGCTTTACATATTTCATTAGAAATAAAAGGCTATTTAAACACTACAGTATGAAAATGGGCCCTGTCATCACCTGGGCACTGTACATATATAGCGTGTGCCTTTCTTGTCCGTTTCAGTTTTGTTTCCAAGTTTTTCCAAAAGAAGTTCAGGACATTCTTGTACTATTTTTGCACTTCCAGGGTTCTAGTGCTGTCAGGAGCCAGTGCAGTATAGCACAAGATAGAACCACGGTAAGCATTACAAGCAATAGCCAGGATTTTTTTGCAGCCCAGGCCATGGCACAGATTGTTTTGGTCACAATCCTTCCCTTGCTACTATACTTCTCACTGCCAGACCACCCTTCATCAGAGTGCATGGGTGAGATCTGGACAGACTAGTGGGCAAAAACTATGTAATTTCCACTTGCAGAGATAGAGACAGATGTTTTATAGCCCTCTTCTGCATTCACATCATTGGAGCCAGAACATAGACCATGATCAAGACCATGAGACTCTGTGTATAATTATCTTTCATCCTTTTCTTTTTCTTTTTGAAATGTGAGCTTTTATGTGCCTTTCTTTTTATACTGTTTATTGCCTAGCCCATTGGTGGCACCATAAGTATCTTGATACAAACAGAAGACACTTCAGTCAAAAAGAAGTCTGCTCACTCTACTCACAACAGCAGATCCTCGAAAACGATGGGTCTCTTTTTGTTTTGGTCTTAATGCACAGCCTGAAAATAGCTTGTATGAACATGCCCAAGTACATACAAATATTTGTGTGTGAGTCTCACATTCTCACCCTTTAGAGGTGATATGTTACCTGCTTAGGATGGCATGCAACCTGACATAGTGTTTCTGTGAAGCACTGCCATCTGGCAGCATAGCCACATAGCATAGCCCAATGGTAATTGGGACTGCTTGGATGAGTTAAGGGAGTAGTTTTTGGCTCATTATGTGTCTCTGTCTTTTTCATACTTAATAGGCTGAAGCAGTGAATCTTGTGAAAAAGCATTCTAAGCTCAAGTGAAATGTGACATGCACTATCTTCACCTTTATCCTATATTTTGACGATTCCTTGTCATCTTATGGCAGGTTGTGGAGACAATAAGGGCCAGGAAATTCCATTTAAGGCAAACATAGTGTAGGGATGCCCTAGCAGTTCCTGTTACTCATGTTCTCCCCTTTTCTTTTATGATGACACCAGGGATGGTGTAAGGCATAGGCCAAGTATCTGCCATTGACTATGTACCTTCCCTCCACAGATCATCCTGGAGGCAATTGTTGAGTTTTTTGCTGTTTGAAATCTTGGTCATTAGTTTACAATGTGCCAGTATTTTCCAGGCCTGCAGTTTTCCTAAATTGTTCATATATCATATTATTTAATTTCATATTATGTTGGACAAAGCAATTTTAAACAGAACATGAGACTCTGAAAATCAAATTACAAGCATTAATAGCTCTGAGCTGGATCATTATTTATATGCAGAAAAATCTTTTCAAGGAAGGAAGAAGCAGAGCTTCATTGTTCCACTGAAACATAGGATTAGGGGGAACCTTTGCAGTGCCCTTGTAAGATTTGGGTTCCAGGAATCAAGCTGTGTGAGGTCACCAAGGGCTTGAGCTTTTCATGTTGAGACTCGGGCATCAGTACTAATTTTCTGACACCTTGACTCTCTTTCCTGAAACCAAGCCACTATGCTGTTATCTGTGATCTTCAAGTGGGAAAGTTGTTCAACCCAACCAAATAAGATTGCAGTGAATAAATCAGAGGTCTTCTATGGAGGTACTGTCAGGGTCAGCTGAAGGCAAGGAAAATATAGATTAGATCACTTATTCTCAAAGTATTCTTCGTTCTTAAAACTTCTTTATTCACCTACGTCTTTGCCCCCACAGAACAAGTGCTTGCTGAGGCAATTGGATAAGACCTCAGTACTTGCATGGTATACAGAATTATAATCCTGGTGCTTTATTGCCATTAGACAGACCCACGGATGTAAGAATCTTTGAATTAAACTTCTAGCATAGAAAAAGAAAGAAGAAAAAGATTATTTGTTGCATTTGTATTTTAGAGATTTTAGTGTTTTTCTTCCACTCTTGGTTTTATGCAGCTTCTCTTTCCCCTATAAATTATTGATTTTGTAGACAAATAACTGTTCTACTGCCAGAAGTTAAATGTTTTTGTCTGCCAGGCACATAAGCTGGCCCTCAGCTTGAGCTCTGAGAATCACTCAAGTAGAATTTATGAACAATAGAATTGATAGCCTCTTTGTGCATGAATACTTTGCCCATGTGGGTCAAATACCCAGAGCAGACTTTGAAATACATGCATGTGTTGAAACTAAAAAATATAAATCATCCCGGTGCCTTGGCAACTGCCTTTTACCTTACAACCCTGCTCCCCGATGGAGATCTAGCTGGCTCACTTCAAGTTTCCTGGGGAGTGTGCAGATCACGGAGCTGAGCCTGCTCTTCTCTGTTAGTGTTGCAGGTCGAGTAGCAGTGCTTTGGAGAAGTGGAAAACCCAGAGGGAAAATGAGAAGCAGGAAACAACTTTGATTAGAGTGACAGGTGGACAAAACCGCAGTGACTCCACTCATATTGCCCCTGTGTTTTGGTGGGATATTGTGCACATTTCAGCTCTCAATGTGGGTGAATCTGGGTCAGGCAGAAAGTTCTCTGTTCAGAATAAGGCTCCTCACTCAAACAGAAAGGAAACAGAGTAAGAACACAGGCTTGGTCACATGTCTGATGGCTGTGAGCAACTGGGAAAATTTCTGACAATATAGTTTTACTTTACAGCTCACCTGTCAAGGTATATGTGTAGAGTGAGTAATATTAGTTGAAAGTGGAGGAAGAGATGTAGAATAAATCTGGATACAGATCTACTGGAAACGAAACAGGGAAAATGAAGAAGAGAAAAGGAAAATCTACCACACCTACTGACTGGGTTGGCTACAGGCCAAATCTGTGGAAACATAATAACATTGAGGAGTTGAGGAAGTTGTTGAAATCCATCTTCACCTTAGATAAATTCTAGAAGTTTCTGGCTGGTAAAAATTTTCCTTTTAATGACCAGCTTGAATGTGATAATTTTCTTTTACTTCAACTCATGATCACTTCCAAACAGAAAGTTTCATTTCCCCTGCTTTCAGAGCTGTTGCTTACTCGAGTTTTTTTGTGACAGCAGCCCCACTTGCAAAGTCCATTTTCATCTCTCTCGTATCTCTGCTTGACCTCTTCTTTAGAATCAATCTGAAACTTAATTTCCAAATCTTTCCTGGTTGTGGCACTACTGAGAACCTGCATCATGTTTGGTGCTTGTTCTGCACTCTTACCTTGCATCTTCCAGAGCATGGCTACACAAACATTGTGGTGATGCACAGTGTGTGCCTTCACAGTTTCATAAGGTGAAATTCACATCATTTTGGGGGTTTTGTTGCCATTATTCATATAAGCTCAGATTCCTGTTCCTGAGGTGTAATCCCAATATTGTAATTGCATTGGAATGGTTCCTCTCAGATCAGGGTGTGAGTTTGGAGTGTGGATCCTTGAAGGTAAGCTGAAATCCACTTTCTGCGTTACTTTGCAATTGCTTCTTCATGGGCCATTTTAGAAAATTAGCTTAAACTTGGAAATTAATTTGGAACATAACTGGATTAATATGCAGTTTTCCTTGGCATTTATAAAGCATCTCTTCCTTTTATAAATTACTGATTTTGTTGACAACAAACTATGAACTCGCCAGATATTAAACCTCTATGCCTGCCAGAGATGAGCTGGATATCAGCATGTGCTCAAAGTGTCACAATGATACAAAAGTATTTCTTAGCTGGGAAAGCTAGCTCAATCACTGGCATGAGAGGACAGGAACTTTCTGATTCCCCTCGAAATACTGGCATTCAAGCCTGTGGAGAAAGAACAAAGACTACAGCTCTAAATGGGTAAAGAACAAGGCCTACAGACCTAAATGGGTTCTGTGACAGATTTTTATTGCTCAGATTTTATTGCTCAGATAGTGGTGACAGAACCATCTGTAATTGCCATCTTGGTGCCATTGGTTAACATTTCCTCCTGCTATGTTGCTGGATCCTTTGTCTTCCTCCTCGTGGTGTTGCTTGTGACCTTATACAAATAAGGGGACACTTCTGCTAACTTTGTTATCAGGAGGACAATAGCCAGCTTGACTTTCAACTCCTTCATCACCTGTCATCTTCCACATTCATTCAGTGTTGCTTCATATATACCCACACGAAATTACCCATTGTTCTCTTGCACTTGATAACACTTCCTTAAGCAGCTTCCAGTATACCCACCTTCTTGATGGTTCTGCTAAACACACTCAGTTGAGCCACCTGCATTTCATTTACTGTATTCTGTGGGAGAATTTGAGACTCTCTTTGTTACAGATCAAGAAAATGGAGCCCAGGGATGAATTAGCAGAGACAGGATTCATCTCATTTAATGATGGCCTTCTAAAATCAAGCACAGAGTCAGCCCTGTTTATATGACGTGTCCTGTATTTCCACTAGCAAGGACTGACACCAGGTGACTTACCTGCCTTCAGTGACAAACCTACCTCTCTCCATGCTGAAGTTCTTCTAATCACATAATGATTTTTCTACAGTATTTCTGCTGTGAATATGCAAGTACCTCAAATGTCTATTAGTGTCTACATGTTCTGGTAAATAAGTAGAGCTCTTAGTTTTCAAGTGTTTTTCACTTTGAAAGATATAATCTAAATTCCCTATTCAGTTGTCATCAAAATCTGTGTAACAGAAGGAAACTGAACACAAAAGATCAGAGGGTAATGGAGATGGTATAAAAAGAAGAAAGTACATCAGGAGACTAAAGGACATGGCTGATGGAGGATAAAGGAAGAAAGCAATTTTCCTCCCACTTGTCATCTAAGATTTCAGTATTTAATTAAACATTGAGTATAATAACCTGTAATAACCATATCCTGGGCTAATAAAGTCTTTGGCCTTCAGCCACAGAATCTATTAGTCCAGATTATGCATATTACTTTATAAACAAAAGGTGCCCTCAAGTTATTATTATAATCAGGTTCTTGAGTTGTTAATTTCCATTATGGAAAAACTAACAGGAATGTGTTCAGCTAAAGCCAAATGCAGTAAAGTAAATCTGAATGAGTAATAGAATTAGGACTTTCAATATGAAAATGTCCAGGTGGATGTTGTGTTTATGTACATTGTTTTCAGCTGTTCCAAGATGAGAGTCGACTATCTGTTTTCAAAGATACTTCAGAAATTTTATTGCAGTCAAAATGTTGAACTAAGAACTTGTGTCCTGTGCTGAAAAGCATTCAGGTACTTTTGTGTGTTTGGATTGGCTTAGTGTTAGGCTTTTGGGCTTACTGTACTGCTTGAATGAAACAGAATGGACACTTAGATGCTCTTTTCTAGTTTCTTGGTTTATTTTGCCTATCTCATGATTTAATATGGGTGTGAAAGCATGATAAAATCACTTGGCTTAAAGTGATGTATTTCTTATATATTTCAGTGGTGCTGAGGTCATATATTAACCACAATGATCAACCCTCCTCAATATCTTGGTGAAGGCTGGCATTTTTCCAGTCATGTCTGCTGTAGAACAGATGAATTTTGACTATCCTTTATTAAAGTAGTTTGCAATATGTTTTCAAATAATAAATTTACATTTAATCCCCATTACCTAGGAAGAATATTGACCTACAAAAATTTAGTGTTCTAAGTACCGAGTGTAATGAAATTGCTTCTTCATTGCAGTGCTATTTGTTTCTAGGCTTAAAAATGTGAAGAAGACAAGTAAAAGAGAAATTACCTGAAAATTCAAACATAATTAAACCACATTAAAATGTATTTTTTTCCTTTGACTGCACAACAGGATATAAACTCAGTTCTTTTCAACCCAAGGTTATTACCGTTAACCACTAGTCCCAGGCACTGCAAAATATATACTGATTCCTTTCCAAATGTCCACATGAGAACTCTGCAAATCTCACTGGGCACCTACACTGGTCATTATCCCCCTTTTACCCAAATATTGTTTACACAGTTTGCTTGATTCTTAAGAACAGGATGATAGTGGGGCTGCGTGATCTTAAGTTTCTTTCAAGCATTTGCATGTTTGAGATAAAAGATGTACAGATTTTTCATTTACTTCAAACGTGATACAGCACAGTATAGCTTAGAAAAAAGCAAATTTTTAAAGGCTCTAAAACCCCAAGAATTCTGTAAGTAGTGCTTTGTTTGAACAAACAATGAATATTTAAGAAAAATCCCTTAGCTACAGTATTTAAATACAGTAAATGAGGACTGTGTTCCACTGAGGCTGACATTGGAGTGACTTTGGATATAACCTTCCAGGCATATGAAAGAGGAACATCTCTCAGCCTAGACTTACCTGCATGTGAACACTTAGACATGATATCCTTTGTCTCAGTCTTCAAAACTTCTCCATGCACACTTAGGTGCATTATCCATAATTCTTTCCAGGACTGGTATATCCTGAGGTTATAAGAGCTCTTCCAGATTTTGCACTCTGTTGTAGCAATATCACCAGCTATTCTCAGAGTTACTTAATGAATGCTTGCTAAATATTGAATATAAAAAGTAAATGTAGCATGAGTAATTTAAATCACATCTTGAGGTCAAAGACAGTAATCTCTACAGATAATTTTTTTACTGTTTTCAAGTAGTAAAACAAGGGCATATATCACCTTATTTCTCAGTTCTGGGAGCTCACAACTGATGTATTGAACTAAAGTTCTCCTTTGCCTATCATTTTTAGACAAACAAAGCTTATTTTTTTCCTACAGGATTCCCATCTTCCGTCACCGTTGCACGCAACATGTTGGTGTAACTCTGCTACCATCTGCTCTTTTGTGATTTCTCTCTTCCTTTTCTTGCCAAACTGGTGGAGGATCAAAATCATTTTATGTTGACAATTTAGAATACTTTTTTTTCTTAGGGTAATTTTATAGCTCATGCAAATAAAGGACTAAACTGCCTGTCCAACAAATAGACCAGTAGGTAGAGTGCAATTTCTGTATACAAGTCCATTAATGATTCCTGTAGCATCCTATTGTATCCCCGACTTTTGTGTTCATGAACCATATTTATCTATCGGGCAAAACGGTATGGCAGCTGTTAATGACCTTTTCCCTTTTTGCTTTACAGAATACACTAAACTGAGGGTTAGTTCCATGTACAAAGTCAGTCTGGCAGCAATACCAAAACTATAAAATTTATATTCTGCCATGACGTAACCTAATTCTTTATTCTTATTTCTGTCAGTTTGTGATGTTATTTACTGAGTGAAATCATTGCTCCTTATAGCATCAAGCATTTATCCTGGACAAGTGTTTGTTTGTGTCTGCCTATGGAAGAATAATTTAGCAAAACGATGGATCCCTGAAGAAACAGCTTTGTTCAGATTCAGAAAGGGCTGGAAGCAGTGCAAACTCCACTCCTAGCATCAAGTTGCTTAACTGCAGATGCTGCAGGGCTCAACCTTGCCAAGCTTACATCCATTTGTTTGCTTTCAGCATTGGCACATTTTGTACTGGCACAATTCTCTTAAATGTGTGGGAACCTCACAGGGAGCACGAGTGCACTGGGCCACAGACTTAAAAGACTTTTTGCAGCACATCTGTGTACCAAGTGACTTGATGGATGCAGCCCTCCTTGTGTGGTAGCTGAGACCTGAGCTGTAGCAGCAAGCTACCAAAGTTGTTAGCTCAAGGACCCTATGCTACATGTTCAGTGCAGTTAAATGGTACATCCCAGGTCTGGCAGCAACCTTGTGTGAGCATCAGCTGATGATACCTCCCTTGATGAAATCTACTGATCCCCTGGTATGCAATGGTGCTATCTGCCATGCTTGCATGCTGCCACAGGAGAATATCATCCAAGGAGTGTCATCTCTGCTTCTGTGACAAAGCCTTTTCAGAAAAAATATTTTTCAAGGCAAGGATGAATGTGCATCTTATTCTTAATTTCTTTTTCTATTTCTTCATTTCATCTTTCTTGTGATTGTGAGATACACCAAGTAAAAACTGAATTGAAACAGGATATGGAAGAACTTCAAGCAGCAGAATTTTGCTATGAGTAATCTCAAGCACACCTCTGACTTCCATTTGAAATTAGCTTTCTGGGAAAGCAGTGTTTGTAGAAACTTATGATATATCACACATATTGTTCTTAAACAGAGACTAAACATAACCCACTTTTGGAAGGCAAAATAAATAATAGTCACCAATGTGACTGCATTAAAATAAGTATCACTGAGCTTAAGTAGGTAAAACTGACTATTTACTACAGAACATGAGAGATGTCTTCAGAATATATAAAAAAGTATTTATGTAAGATGAGATTATACACTTTTAAAGAATATTTTGAGATCTGTCCACTAAAAGGTCTCGCAAAATATTACTTAAACAGGCTGACCCTCCATGGAGTGTTGGCATTCCCTGGAGATCTAATGGCTACAACTAATCTGTAAGATGACTGAGAAAATTAAGTATTGATTCAACACTAGGTCTGGTGTTGTGCAGTGTTATTAAATTCAATTCAGTGGTGTTAATTCTACGTTTCACACTTTCTCAGAAGATTACATCATTATTTTAGTTTCCCCAGCAACATGATCCTTGGATTCTTTTTACTTGGAAAATCTTGTGAAAAAAAAAATTTGTAACTAGAACATACAAAAATGTGTGTGAAAAAATGTTTTTCTTTTAAAACTGGTCATGTTAAGACTCATCTTTGCTTTGATTTTCTGATTTCAGACTCACACTATAATTCCTGACTTATGTCAGGAATGTTAGAAGTTACTTTCCATCTTCCTTTCAGTTTTACACTGTTCATAGACCGTTGTGGAGTTACCTTAAACAGGAATTATACTTCTAAACCCATAGAGGTTTTATCTCTATGTTTAAAAGCTGCATTTCAGTCTGCTTCCTGGCCTGAAACCTCTGACACCTATTAGGTGCCATCACACATTAGTGGTGAATCACGGTTTGATTTTGCATCTGCTTGTGTTGTGTGTCCTTTCACTGTGGCATAAGAGACGGCCTGTGGGCTTTGCTCCCTTGTCAAAGTCAGGTCCAAATGCCATGAACGGATCAATTCTGTTTTACAATTATGCTGGCATACATCAGCCTAGCTAGATCATAAATAATGCTTTACCTGACTGCCTTTAATATCTGCCCATGTGGCTGAGTGACTGGTAGCCCAAAAACCAGCACTCATTTATGGAGCCGCCAGTGGCCTCTACTTCAGCAGCCATCTCTCCAGTAAAGTCAAAGTCCTTCTTTCTTGGCTGTGCACATGGGGCTGAAGGTGACAGGGTGAGGATTGTTCCCGTGCCATGCTGCACTGCTGGATTTCCATACCGCTGCTCAGAAATCTATCGCCAAGCACCAGCAGCTGCTTTCTCCCTGTGTTGCGTTTGGGTACAGGAATACTTTGGATTTAGTATGACTCTCCTGTGACCCTCAAATACAATAATTGTTTGGTCTGCTTTTTCCTGTTCAAGGGAGCTGAAGTAACACGAAGGCTGAACTGCAACTCTTCAGTGTGGTATTTTTACAGTATGAAGCTAAGGGTATATTTTGTCTGCCTTGGGACGTGGCACAAGTTTCTTGAGGGTGCAAAGCCTTATGGGGCAGTGATGGAAGGTTACATTGAATAGAAGGGGGCTAAACCAATGTGTGCCATCTTTATATATATGTTGTGTTTTCCTGTGAGAAATTATCCCTTGAAATGTGTCTGGAAGGCAGTGTCCCAGAGCAGAACCAGAGGAGAGAGGGAACAGCTGATGGTCCCAAGCTCGGTGCTTGAATTCATTCCTTGGAAGAGGAGATGTGCTCCCTTTCCTAACAGCAGGCCAAGCAATAAACATAACTTCTCCCATAGGCATTTTTTTCCCTTCTCAAATAGAAAGAGAAAAACATCTGTATTGCGAGGAAGACCCTGGAATTATCTCACATTTCCAATACTATGTCTATATTGATTTCAAGTTTTTGCTTCCACCAGTGTGGTGATGTTTATATGTTTCTGTAATTCCAAAAGGCAATATAAATTCTGAAAATAGATTTCTCAGTCTCTGAAAGCAATTGTTATCTTGGGAGTGGAGACAACCTTGAATGAAATATAAGTGAGGGACAAAACAAGGCAGAGAGGGTGAGCTTCATCTTTCAATTCTGTCCTCTTCTGCCGTGTGACCTACAGAGAGAAAAGTGATGTGAGAAAAAACCATTTCATTGTTCATGCTAAATTAGTCCCAAGATGCCTCTGAGCAAAAATTACTGAGTGAACCACATGTTTTAGTAGTGATTAGGTAGTGTTTTGTTTTGACTAATTTTCTGTATGCTGGGGATTGAAGTGAGACCATATGTTTTATGTATTATAATAACCCTCTCTTAAAATCTAAAGACTTAGATTAAAACACTCTGTTTAAAGAAAAAGATAAATATTTAAGAGAGATATATTTAAAAAGAGACAGACAAATTAAACTAGCAACCTTTAGGAAAACTATTATAATGCTAAAAGACTCAATTGAACATGTCATCAGATCTTTTAATTATGGAATGTTAATAAGTCCATACCGTTATTATGAGTACATGTTATTACGAGAGCATCATTTTATAAAGAATACATCCATATAAGCAAATATATTTTTAAAAACTACCAGAAACTGCTAGGAAGAAAGATGCTGTATAATAGATCTTTAACACAGTATTTGTGCATTTGTCACCATTTTAAAACACTGCTCTCACTTCTCAGTCCTCTGGATTCATGGTCATTAATATCTGGCATTTTCACAGGGTTCCTTCAGAAAAGATGAGAAACACACCTTCTCTTAAAGGTTCTGTTTTCCACCATGAATTTCCTTTCACCTGATGCAAGTAAATCTGTACTCTTTTCACCTCGCCTCATTTGTGTCTATCATTCAGTTGACAGAGCAGTGGATTTAAAATCCTGTCTGAGCCATATTACACTGTAGTTCATGTACCAGAGAGCCATCAGCATGTCCAACCACGCAGAGCTGTCGTAAATCTTACTGCTAGCCTGACTCTTACTCCTAGGGTAGCTCCTCAGCTCAATTTCTTCAGTTTATTTTTATGATATGGAAATATTCAGATATCACTTTTCTATAGGAAAAAAAAACCACTCCAAATGTAGGTAAATTGCTGGTGATATGGCAGAATTCAGGCTATGAGTAATCTCCAGAGAAATAGATATCTGGGTGTATGTCTGCTAGGTACATAGTTTTCATCATTTATGTACACAAATTTTCTTAAAACATTTCCCAGTACGGATATGGGTTTTATTGGTTGACATGATAAAGACAAAAACAGGGAAATGGTAAGAATTTAATTAGTAAGTTCACTAGTAACTTGACAGTTTTTGAGGCTGAGGGTTCTATTTGGAAGGGTTGGAGGGAGGCTGGAATGGAAAGGGCTGGACTTGGTTGTCCCCAGATGGACATCTAGTGCCAAGATGACATAGGCTATTTACCACATCTACATGGTGCTGGTCAGTGTGACAGGTAAAACCCAAGGGAGGTCTGTGTTCTTTTGCAGATGCAAATGCAGAGCACGTGGCATATCCTGGAGCATCTCAAATGGTGGGTTTTTTTGTCAGATAAATCAGGCCCCAGCAGATGGGATTCCTCAAAGTATTTTCTCCTCTCATCCTTGTCTGGGAATCAGGACTAATGAGACTGAGGTTGCTACTTCTTTTCTCTTCCTCTCTCTTACTAATGCCTTACTAATGGAGCCACTAATGATGGTTTTAGTCCTGCAGTAATTATTACTCTGACCTGGAGCACAAGCTCATTGAATGGAGTCAACTAGTAATGATTTTCAGTCACAAGTGATTTGAATGATTTTGAACCCGTGACCTAGCTGTTGAGGTGAAAGTTGCTATAATTATTCCTTTGGGCAATTTTCTTTCCTCTGAATTAGTTTGTTTTACTATTCTTCTTATAGTTTCCTAAAAAGAAACAAGGGGTTTATGTCTGAAGGCAAGTCTAAATTGATAGTTATTTAATCTCTCCCAGTATGTCTACACATGAAATGGAAATGCTTGAGCTAATGGAGATTTGAGGTAGTGAATCCATCTACCACATCGCTGCATGCAGTTGAATACAACCCACTATGGACATGCTAGTGAATGTGTATCCAGATCTGCTGCGAGGAGTTCACTTGCAATATTTCCACTTGCTGTTGCAGGACCTTTGCTAGTTCAGATATGTCTTCACTATACTCTATTCCACTGTGTAGATGCAGTGCCTGTAATTTATCCTGCATGATCCTATGTCATGAGTCCTACCCTACTTTTGAACCCATTTTGTTAATGCATCAGGTCATTCTGTACAAGATGCAGTCTTCTCAGTTTGCCTGAAACCAGCTCTGACAGCCTGGTGTCACCTCATGTTTGGCCTGTTTGGATTGACAAGTTATTTGTCAGCCTGACAGTGGCCATGGTGTGTGTGTGTGTGTTCATGGATTTCTGTGATGCTAGTGTTCACACACTCAGTGCTGCAAAGGTGAACTTCTCCTATTCTACCTGGTTTTCAAATTTGGGAAAGACTGGAATTGGGAAGCTGCAGGTTTTTCATCTAGAAAGTCATTCTTATGGAAAAGTTTAGGCAAGATATTAACTTCCATGAGACTTCCCCCCCCCCCCCCCCCCCCCCCCGCCCCTTTCCCTTCAACACCTCATAAATCAGAGGATACCATGCATGAACACTACTGTAGAAAGGACTGGCAAAGGGGTACAGTTGGAAAATTTTGTAGACATTAGGAATTTACATGAACAGATAGACATTGTTCTTTCCCAGTGACAAAACATCAGCTTCCATCAGCATTACTCTCTGTTTGAAAAGTATAGCTTCTTTCTTGCTTATGAAATTCTTTTTTTGATCTATCCTTTCTGGCTTGTGAAGATGTACTACTCTTTGCAACGTATTGCCCTGGCATGCAGAGGAGTTATTAATTGTTTGTTGCAATTAGGTTTTAAATTATTAGGGTCAGAAGCTGTCAAAGTTTGTAGAGTTTTTAATTCCTGGTAAGTTTTACAGGTTTTGCAGGTAAGGCATTGACACCTCAAATGTAGATGAAAATGTAATTTTCTTTGTGGCGAGTAGGACATGGTCTGAAATGATTCTTCATTGTATTACTTTCCTTCTTATTAATTTCAGTAATATCTTTTGGTATAGCTTTGACTTTCCTTTTTTTTTTTTGCAGCTGGATGGACAGGCTGATACATTTAACAAAAAATTGAATTCTGGTCACTTGTCGGCATGAACAATGGGGATGTTCATAAGGCCAGATCTGTCTACAATAAAACAATGGAAACCAAACAATGCTGTGCAAACAAAGCCAATCCAGTGAACCAGTTTTTTAATTTACATGGAGAAACAACTGAATCAGAAAAATAAAACAGTATGTTAAAAGAGACTGAATAATAGTCATAGAATGTTTTGGGTAGGAAGGCACATTTAAAGGTCATCTAGTCCAGCCCCCTGCAATGAACAGGGCCATCTTTAACTAGATCAGGTCACTCAGAGCCCTGTCCAAACCGGCTTTGAATGTTTTCAAGGATGAGGAATCTACCCCCTCTCTGGGCAACCTGTGCCAGTGTTTCACCACCCTCACTATAAGAGATTTCTTCCTTACATCAAGTCTAAATCTACATTCTTTTAGTTTAAAACCATTGTCTCTTGTCCTATCACAACAGGCTGTGATAAAAAGATTGTCCCCATCTTTTCTGTAGGCCCCCTTTAAGTACTGAAAGGCCACGATAAGGTGTCCCGAGAACCTTCTCTTCTCCAGGCTGAACAACTCCAATTCTCTCATCCTGTCCTGACAGTGGAGGTGTTCCATCCTTCTGATCATTTTTGCATCCCTCCTCTGGACCCATTCCAGCAGGTCCATGTCTTTCTTGTACTGAGGACTGCAGAGCTGAACACAGGAATCCAGGTGGGATCTCTGGGAAACAGGAGACCAGGATTCCTCTACTGGGGCTAGGAATCATGCTCCCTTTTTCATGCTCTTTGTACTGATAAATTTGATTTTTTTTTCTATACACTGGAACTTCATCAGTGGTAGAAATGAGGAAATTTCACTACATATTTCATCAGCTCAGAGTAATCTGTAGTACTTTGGACGGAGCCTTAGAGACAAGCTCCTCTATTCAAGAGAAGGAGGGATGTGAGCCTGTGCATTTCAGATGCTAAATAAGTACCCAGAAAAGGCAGATAGTTTGTTTTACTTTTTAGCTTATCTTAAATTTTTAAATTGTGGTATTAGACTAAAAAGATGTCTTTTCAATCTGTTATTGGTATTACCCTTCATATCTTTTCAAACAGAATCATTAAATTTACATACATACCTGTTCTTGTATATCACACTAAGAATGGTTTTCCTAGATAATCTGCTTTGTACAGGATGCTGTTTTCTTCTACCCCAATTCTTAAGAATCTTGTATCTTAAATAATTCAACACGCATCAGCAGATTTTTTGCTGCAAATGTCGACCGTGCATTTGTGTTGGGCAATTGACACAGGTAACTCACTGAAAGATTACACATGTGAATTGCTACCTACAGATGATCTGCTCAAAATGTGTATGTTTTTATGATTCTGTGAAAGACTTGACATCTATCCACATTAATTTCCAGGATGGTCTGAGGAGAAAAATACCAAATGCCACAAAGCTTGTTCCTGTTGCATGTCATGACATGTAGTTTATGATAGTCTTAAAGTCTTTGAAGTCTACAAGTGTAGTCTATTAAATCTATTACAGTCCAGAAGGCTATAATAAATGATCCATGTGAAAAAAAAAAAAGAAGAAAAAAAAAGAAGTAAAAAAAAAAAAGTGACAGCTTGAGATTACTGTTTCTTTATTCTGTAACAAATACTTTGTGTAAATTAGTGCTTATTTTTCAGGTAAACTATGTGGTCCAAGGAATTTTCTGTGTGTATTAACAAAAGCTGATGTTGACTTTTGTAAGTATTCTTTAATACCAGGAGCATTTTAGGCCTTTTTTTTTTTTTTCTTTTCAATAGAGGTATTTGAAAAATCCAAGTGCTAATGCAAGATAATTTTTGAATCAATTTCCTGGCTTTGAAGTTCTCAGTTCATATATGTGTATTTGTGAATGTATAGGAGTGTATACCAGCTCATGGACACTAGGGATAGTCCATTACATTAATTTAGGTTATTTTTCCTCCTATTACCAATAGCTTGGAAAAAATCATATTTACTTAATTTATTTCATTATTGTTGCAAAGATGTGGATGCCATAGGGAAGCATGCAAGTCATCAGTGGAAGGGTAAAAGAGCAGAGAAGAACAGATATGGTAGCAGAATTGGACCAATGAAATTTGATGACCAAGGGAAGGGTTGAAGGTAGAGGAGACAGTGGCACTGATGCTCGTGGTAAATTTGCGTACTTTTGTTTAAATCAAAAAGCTATGTACTGACATCATAAACTGTTTTTATTTTATACTACAATCATAAAGACTTGTAGTTATCAATTTTTTTTAATTAAACTTTTAATATTTTGAGGGAAATGTCTAAGAAATAATTTATCCAATGAATTCTGCATGTAAAGTTATTTTAGAATGAAATTGTCTACATGCCTGAGAATTAAATAGGCCAAGATTCTTCCCAGAGGGAGTTTTTATTGTGAATCCAATCAATTTTAAATTGTCAGATTGGCAGTGAACTGACACTTCATTAAACTGCAACTTCTGCATACTGCTAGAGTTGGTGCTTCAAGTTGGTTAGTCAGGACCTGATCCTATAACCTTACTTATACAAGTAATATTATAAAGGTATAATAATTCATTGCATATGTGAGGTCTCCAGATCTCCAGAGTAATGTATTTTGATTAGTTCAATAATTAACTGTAAATATTATTGCTCTTTTATTGTGTGTGATTCTGCTTCTGGATTTAACAGTGTAATTCTGCACATGTATTAATCCTTCATTAACAGTCACAATAAATTATGCAGCTGGAGTGAGATAATTTCATCTGTGGGGCATAACAAAATGCCAGATAGATATGCCAGTTCCCTGAGGTTGTGATTAGCCTATAGGAACCATTCTCCCTTGAGTCTTCTTTTGTCATTAGCTAAGTCTTTGTCCTAGGAAAGCTTGAGCATAATGGAAAGTTTGTACTTGCAGTTCAAAGACTTTTTTACAAGTTACGTGAGAAGTAGAGGGACAAGATAATTTAACTCCTTACATGCCACACTTCCTTGTATGGGAAACTACAACAAAGAAAAAAAATGTTCTAATGAAACATCTACTGACTTCAGTTAAGGATGCTGCATTCCTCTGAATGTGTCTATTCAGCTTTGAGAGTCTTGCCAGCAACCTGCTACTCAACTTCCTACATCTGCAAATGGGACATTCTCAGAGGCGATTACAGATGAATGATACTCATTCCCATTTGATATCTGTGGAAATGCACAGAGAGAAGTGGAATCTCTTCAGAGTAGTTTCCCTACTAAGTTTAGACATATTTATTATTACAAAGATTACCAGATTGCATAATAAGATGATATGAAGATAGTTTTATGGGTTCACTTATTTTTCTTGATTTTGTAACTGAGATGGAGTAAATTTGCAATTAAATCAGATGGCCACAAACAATTGTGTCTGAGATCTTGCCATCACTGCAAGATGAAAATAAAGAGATTTTTTTTTTTCTGGAATAAGATTAGAATATCAGAGAATATCCCAGATTGGAAGGGATACACAAGGATCATTGAATGCAACTTCTGACTCCAGACAGGGCAGCCTAGAAGTTAAGTGATGTATCCTGAGACCATTGTCCAAACTGTTCTTGAAAACTGACAGGCTTTGGTCCATGACCACTTCCCCAGGGAGATTGTTTCAGTGCTTGACCACCCTCTCAGTGAAGAACTTTTTCCCAATACTGGACTGAATTTCCCCTAATGCAGTTTTAAGACATTCTCTTGCATCCTATCACTGGACATATGAAAGAAGAGTTTAGCAGCTCCCTCTCCACTCCCCCTCATGGGGAAGATGTGGACAGAAATGAGTTCATCCCTTAGTCTTCTCTTTTTTAAGATGAGCAAACCAAATATTCTTATCTTCTTCTCATAAATCATGCTCTCTAGTCCTTTCACTATCTTACTAGCCTTCCTTTGGACACATACTAATATTTCTATACCCTTCCTATGTTGTGGAGCCCCAAACTGCACGTAGGACTTGAGGTAAGACCACACCAATGCTGAGTGTAGTGGGACAACCACTTCTTTTGACCACCTAGCTACACTGTGTTTAATGGATATGCTTGGACCTTTTGGCCAGCCAGTGAAAAAATGTTGACTCACATAGAGTTTGCCATCAACTGAAAACATAGTCATAATAGTAATAACTTGTCCATGGTAGATGGCGACCATCTTTAAACAGTGTGAAGCAAGAGTAATCATGAAGTTAAAACTGACAGCAGAGCTTGTCTCACAAGAACCACTGAGCAATACATCAGTAGTTACAGAACTTAATAATCGCTCAGACTCCAGAGCTTTAGTCAGGTTCATCGATGATGCTGATGACTGATGGGACTAGATAGGAGGATGATTCCACTTCCATTGAATTATCAACTATGTGTGCTCTGTTTATGGAAGCTGGGGAAAAGTATAACCTAGTCAAATACAACAACTCAAATCCCTATTTTGCAACTGTGGAAAGAGTAAAAAACACTAAAAACCAAGAATAAGCAAGGTTGTGAGGTATGCCTTTCTAGTTTTAGTAAACAGAGGTCTGCAGTAAGATATTTTCCTTATGATTTCCTGACTGTGCTGGGATACTTGCCAAAGCTAATGTTTTGTTGAGAGATATGAAAGACTTTTAATTAAATGTTCAGGTGCCAAAAGGTTAGGGTAGAATTGTTCTTACTTCCCAGCTTTTGCAAAGAAGACACAGAAGGATCCTATTAAAATTGCAGAAGAAGTGAACACTTCAAGAAGGCAGGGAGGCAAATAAAATAATTCCTGAGAGGACAAAAGGCATTTGAATTTTTGGAAAGGTTCTTGATTATTAGGGGAGTTTTTGTTGGCAGAATACTTGGAACCATGCACATAGCAGCCCTATGCTTTAGTACTCGTGAAAGTCAGGAATAAGTAAAGAAAAATATTACAGTTTATTTAATCCTTTTACTGCTCCATAAATAAGTGTCAGTTTTGTCAAAAATTATTGATTTTTTTTTACAGTTTGTTAAAGTTTTGATTCTCACTTTTCTCTGTCTCAGGAAGAATGTTTCACCAAAAAGTAATATTTGTACATATCCAAGGGATAAAATATCAGGTAACAAATAAAAGCACAGTTTATACTTGACAATGTATACCATCAAACAGCATTTGATACATCTTCAGCTGCAGCAATTGTTGATACCCTTCATGACAATATTGGGGCTGGGGTTTTTTTGGTTGGTTTTGTTGTTGTTGTTGTTATTGTTGGGTTTTTTTGTTGGTTTTTTTTTTTTGGTTTTGTTTTTTTTACTATTTTTGGAACCATTCATATAAAAACACTTAAAAAATAAAAAAAAAATACAGATTCAAATGTGAAGTTTCCCTCTTGACTTTCATGCTGACTCGTATGAAATCTAACCTTTTGAACTCATGCTTCATTAACTCAGAGGTGCATGGAGGCAAATCTCTGGAAGTTAAGGCAGGTACTAGTTTATTCTAGAATCTCTCTTTCTCATAAACTTCTCACACAATGCACAAATATTCCCAGAACTGCACAAAAGGTTTAGGTCAGCTGGAGCAGTTTGTCTCAGACATTTTTGAGAGGTGGAAGGTGTTGACACAATATTTGATTACTTTTCCTCATGTGTGGTTGGCTTCAGTCTCAACTTTTGTTCACTGTAATCTCAAAAATATATTGTATTCTTTACTTCCAAAGCATCTATTGCTCCATTGTTCTTGAGGAAATTTGTTCCATTATATCTGTGAGGTTTTTATACCTGGTTTCGTGATGACATTATGTACCAATCTCACATTTGCTTCACTTTGCAAGCTTGGTCTTTTGATTTTTCATACATCATTTCACAAAAGCACAGCATAGATTTTTACTTATCTCAACATAAACATCAATGCTACGTGTTTATCTTGTGTGAATGAGCAGCTGCAGCTGAGGAAATAAAGAAACAGAGGGACACTATAATAATAGCTTCACAAATGGCTCAGTATTGCATGGTACCCACTACCACACTTCTAACACACAGCTTTCTTCTCTACTGATCACTTGCGCTGGGAATGGCTGGCAATTTAGCTTTGGCTAAAAATTCCCACTTCCCAGTGAAAAAAAGAAAAAAATCAATTTTGTACTTTGTCTACACTTCCACAGGCCTGCATAGTATTTTTCTTTCTGTTGTTAAAATGTATACTTTTCTCCTTGAGAAACCACTAGAGAGAAGACCATCTATTACGTATTTTGAAAGTAAGTTCCTAAATCTGTAAATAGTTATTTTCCAAATTCTAAACTAGTTCAAGTGTCAGAGTTTGCCAGGACAATTCTTGCAGTGTTTATTCCAGTTAAGGCTGTCTTTTTTTCTTGTCTTCTTCCAAATTTTCCTCATTCACTGCTGATACTTATTAGCCTTGTCTGTGTAGAAAGCTCAATCAATATGGGCAAGATTGATAAAATCTGTCCTGCAGTAAAGAGAAGATTATTCAGAAGAAAAAAATACCAGGTGGTTGCACTAACCAGACACTAATGACCGGGTGCCGCGAGTACTGACGATTGAACATTCAGGAATGAATTATTTATCTCAGCTTCATGCACAATACTCAGGTATCTGTTGCGTAAAATTAGATGGTGTATTATCAGTCTGAAGTTTAAGCACTGTGTATAATGCTCATGAGAGCTGGACGACATCTTGACAATTGAGTGTTTATTTGGAAAATGAAAAGCTTGTTAAATATCTCAGAAAACACACTGCTAACTTTTTGTTACGCACTTTATAGTCGTGATGGTTAACAAATCAATTAACATGTTAATGTGTTAGTAATTCCTATCTGAATAGATCTGGCTCAATAATTGTTGCAAGACATCATTCATTTGTATTGCTCCAGAGAACATACACTGTCTGAATTCTACTTGTGTTCATTAATTCCTTTCCACTTCACACATAAATATGGTACTTGACATGCTGTCCTTGGTGATGTATAATAGCAATTTGCTTCTGACCTCAAGGTCACTTTCTTTTTTGTGTGTGCTACAAGCTGAGATTTCAGGAAGCCTGTATGAATGTTTATGGTTGAACTGGTGCTTTATAATAACCCCTGTTGCTATGTGATAAGCAGTTAATTACTTGTAAGGCTGTATTGTATTTTGAAGATACAGACCTTTAAAAGTGTATTTGGTGTTCTACATGTGTGAAAAACTTTATTTCATGGATGGGAAGGAGAGATCCGCTGGTTTCCCTATATACCAAAACACTTCATACCCAGAGCAGTCTACTTTTTGCAGATTAAAAAAACTGTAATACTGATTGCTGCTTACTTTCATGGCCTGAATTTCATAAGTTAATGGGCTCAGACTAAAGAACTGGATGAGAGATACTGGCTGGAAGGCAACTGAAAACCCTCCCCTGGGAAGATATGATTGTTTATCCTAAAAAGGAATTTACTATAGCCATTGTAATTAAAAATAAGACTATGGTATATAGTATTTAAGCCTCATACTCACGTTTCAATAAATGCTGCAAAACACCTGCATAAGTTTGTAAGATAGATTATTGTATGACAGAGAGGAGAAACAAACTCTATCTTGTGGCCTGGAGTGATGGCTGGCAGCCCTGTCCCACAGGACATTCCAGGTAGGATGAAGGAGGAGGGTAGAGCTGCTTGTTCCTGTCTCAAAGGCTGGTTAGTACACATACTGGTTGTGATTTATATTTATTCAGAAGAAAAAAGAAACAAATATCAGCAGCTATTTGGTGGGGAATCTTGAAGAGCTAGGAACAGTGGGTTCTGTTGTTAATTATGTGATCCTACTAATATAAAAAATGCTAATAAGCAGGAGAAGATAATTTTTTACTGAGAATCATGCACATTAATGTATGAGTCTGCTCCAATTCATAAGAGATAAAGACGAAATTATAGATGATAGTTCCAAGAGATGTCAAAGGAAAAAAATAAATTCCAAATGAGAAGACTATAGCAAGAGCCCTCAAAATCCTCCCACAAAGAAAGTTAGATTTCTCAATTTAGGTCACTCTACCCTGTTAATCAACTCTGTTGTTGATGAACACCTTCAGTTTTGCAGTTACTCCACACCATCCACTCCCAACATGTGCTAATTACCATTTCTCAGCCCTCTGGGGGCTTTCCAGAAGGATTTTCACTTAGGATACAGTATTTGGAACAAAGGGCCTATGATTTTGTCTAGTTTTCAGAAGGGATGTGATGGACTTCTTCTGACCTGTGAGAAAGGCTTCCTAAAGATCATCCTTGAACTGCATTGCTCAGGACCGAGATGTGTGAGTTCATCAGAAGTGCTTCTGACTTCTAGCTCTGTAGGCCTTGTAATTTTCTTTACAGTTGTTCTGACTAGTTAGAATTTGTGTGATTTTAAAATCATTAAACTATAAACCCCCTTTTGTCATGGGCGTTTCAACACTTTTGTGTTTTCAGATATTTTCTAAGCTATCTGATCATCTTAAATTTGTGCAATGAGGTTGGAAGCCTTCACAGTGAGATTGGGATGGAGACATTTTGTTCCTGATCTTTCTACCTATATTTTAAAATATGGTGATTATCATAATTCTGGTGTACTGATATTCCAGTAGTCTAGAACTGGGTTTAGAATTCCAGAACTGGTTATGCTTCAGTCTGTGAACATGAAGAATTTTGTGACTGAGGACGTGCTGAACGAAGAGACTAAAATACAGTAATGAAGATAGTGTTAATTTTCCTGTATTTCTCCAAACCAAAATAAAATCAAGCTTGCCAGAGGAAGCTTTGTAGTGCTCCTTTCCTCTCAGTGGTTACACTACAAATGGCATGAGTGGAAAATTCTATTTTTAAGGGTGAAGAGATGAAAACTGACCCAAATAAGAAATGGCAGGTCAAAGCCACTACTTGAAAACCAGGCCTTTGTCACTCAAATGACTCCACATTTAGTGCTGTTGACAGATTTTTGGCATTATTATGGATATATCCCAGCATCCTTTCTGTGTGTCCTACCAATTCTGCTCTGCTGAGCTCTAGGCTTCCTTCGTTCTTGGAGGATTTTAGTCTCACCCTTTGCATGTTTCATGGATTGCTTATGATTAAGCTATTCCTTGACTTTTTGCTATTAATGTATGACAGAGAGAAGAAGTTACATATCTGCCTGAAATGAAAGTTAAATACCCAAAATTTGGGCTCATGATTATTAAACTTTAAGAAGGAAGACTTTTCACTCAAGAAATTTTATGTCAAGTTTTATAAAATAAGGGTTAAGATGCAATCTGTAGATTATAATCTGTAATGCAATCTGTAGCTTCTAGCCTGTTTCTAAGAATGAATACAAGAAGAAAAATAGTGTCTTCAGGAATTTAAAAGAATGGTAAGCCATAATGATTAAAAACAAATGTAGAGAGAGCAAAGGAGGTAGGGATAACAGTCCATGTTCTTCCTTTCATAGAATCACAGAAGAATAGAATAGTAGGGATTGGAAGGGACCTCTGGACATAATTGAGTCCAACCCCCCTGCCAGAGCAGAATCACCCAGGGCAGACAGGATCACACAGGAACAGATCCAGGCGTGTCTTGAAAGTCTCTACAGAAGGAGACTCCACAACCTCCCTGGGCAGTCTGTTCCAGGCTCTGTCACTCTCACAGTGAAGTTTTTCCTCATGTTGAGGTGGAACTTCCTGTGTTTCAGTTTGTGACCATTACCTCTTATGCTATCACAGGGCACAACTGAAAAGAGACTGGCTCCTTCTACTTGACACCCACCTTTCTGATATTTGTAAACATTACTGAGATCCTCTCTAAGTCTTCTCTTCTGCAGGCTAAAAAGCCCCCGGTCTCTCAGCCTTTCTTCATAGGAGAGATGTTCCTGTGCCTTCATCATCCTTGTAGGTCTCTGTTGGACTACCTCTAGTATTTCCCTGTCCCTCTTGAACAGAACCTGGACACAGTACTCCAAATGTGATCTCACTAATGCAGAGTAGGAGAGGGGGGAGAATCTTCCTGGACCTGCTGGACATACTTTATGTACCCCAGGATACCATTGGCCTTCCTGGCCACAAGGGCACATTGCTGTTCCATGGATAACTTATTGCCCACCAGGATGCCAAGGTCCCTCTCCATGGAGCTGCTTTCTGGTGGGTTTACCCCTAACCTGTAAGAGTACATGATGGTGTTCTTCTCCAGGTGTAGGATTCTACACTTACGCTTGTTGAACTTCATTAAGTTCCCCTTTGCCCAACTCTCCAGCCTATCTAGATCTTGCTGGATGGCAGCAGAGCCTTCCAGTGTATCATCCACTCCTCCCAGCTCCATATCATCAGCAAACTTACTGAGAGTAGATTCTGTCCCTTCATCCAGGCAAATGATGAACATGTTGAATAAGACTGGACCCAGAACTGAACCCTGGGGGACACCACTACTTACAGGTCACCAGCTGGACTCTGCACCACTGATCACAACCCTCTGAGCTCTATTGTTCTCAACCCATCTCACTATCTGCTCTTTTAACCCATACTTTCTGAGCTTACCCACGAGGATGTTATGGGAAACAGTGTCAAAAGCCTTGCTGAAGTCAAGGTAGACAACATCCACTGCACTTCCTGCATCTACCCATTCAGTCACACCACCATAGAAGGCTATCAGATTAGTTAGACATGATCTCCCTTTAGTAAATCCATTCTGGCTACTCTTGATAACCTTCTTTTCTTCCATGTGCTGAGATATGATCTCCAGAATGAGATGCTTTCCAGGGATGGAGGTGAGGCTGACTAGTCTGTAATTACCAGGGTCTTCCTTCTTGCCCTTTTTGAAGACTCAGGCACCTCACCTGTCCTCCATGAGCTTTCAAAAATGATGGAGAGTGGTAAAGCAACAACACCAGCCAGCTCCTTCAGCACTTGGGGGTGCTGAGGATGGCCCATGGATTTGTGTGTGTTCAGTTTACCCAAGTGATTTCTAACCCAATCCTCATCTACCAATGGAGATGAGACTTCCTCCCTCCAGGCTTTCACTCTTATTTCCTGGGTCAGGGATTCCTGAGGGCTGGTCGTAGCAGTGAAGACTGAAGCAAAGAATGCATTCATTAACTCCGCCTTCTCTGTACCCTCTGTCACCAGGTCTCCCACCTCATTCAGCAGTGGGCCAACATTTCCCCCAGCCTTCCTTTTACCATTGATGTATTTGAAGAAGCCCTTCTTGTTCTCCTTTACTTCCTTGGCCAGAGTTAATTCCAAAAGGGCCTTGGCCTTCCTTGTTGCATCCCTACAAAACCTGACAAAATTTCTATAATTCTTCCAGTACACCAGTCCCTTTTTCCACTTCATTTTTCCACTTGAGTTTTTCCAGCAGCTCCTTGCTCATCCATGCTGGTCTCCTGCCTCCTCTGCTTGATTTTTTACTCAAAGGAATGCACCTCTCTTGAGCTTGGAGGAAGTAATGTTTGAATATCAACCAGCTCTCTTGGGCCTCCTTACCGTCTAGAGTCTTAGCCCAAGGGATTCCTCCAAGTAGGTCTTTGAAGAGGACAAAGTTAGCCCTCCTGAAGTCCAGGGTTGCAATCTTACTTATTGCTTTGTTTCTTCCTTGTATGATACTAAACTCTATCATTTTGTGATCACTACTGCCAAGGCTGTCTCCAACCTTCCCATCCCCAACCAGATCTTTGTTCGTTAATACAAGATCCAGCAGCACACCCTTCCTCATTGGCACTTCCAACACCTGTGTCAGGAAGTTATCACTGATGCATTGCAAGAACCTTCTGGACCGAGTATGCTTCACTGTGTGGACTTTCCAACAAATACAAGGGTGATTGAAGCCACCCATGATGACCAGGGCATGTGATCTTGAGGCTACATCCAGCTGCCTGTAGAAGGTCTCATCAACATCCATCATCCTCATTTTTGAGGGTTAATTTACCTGCTCAACAGATTGGTATTTCATGCCTGTTTTGGGAATCTCTAAAAAAGGAAGCCCAATAGAAACAAAAAATAGATGAAGACGCAGACCACAAAAGAGCAGGGAAAAAACCAGGATGGTGGTAGGAAAGAAAGAATGTGATGGGTCTTTTTCAAACTATTCACTGACTAGCCTGGAGTGCTGATAAGAAAGCTGGAGATAGGAATTGCCTTCTGCATTTTTATTCCCCTTTTTTTTTTCTTTCACTCCTGATTTGTCTCTCTTTTGACATTTAAAATCAAAACTATCTGAGGAATTGAAGCCAAATTAAAGGATGAATTGCTCTACAAAAGAAAAATATTTTTTTTCCAAAATTGGTTGAAGAAAGAAAAAAAAATTTCCATGCGCTAGCTCTTACCCATGCTACAGCAGAGGAGCAGGAGAGTATATATAATTGTTTGTGTATAATTTATATGTGATGAGAATCCATGTTACATGCAACCATAGGAGCAGACACCATAATTGAAACAAACATGTTTTGATAATTTTGTGTACTCTTAGGCAGGTATAGGTGATGTTTAGATGTGAAAGTGAAGGAACTATATTTGTTTTCAATCATTGCCTACCAAGATGGGAAAAATCCACTTCTCCCTTATGTCCCATGTTAGTTCTCATAAACTGGAATGTGCAGTCGAAATTTGCAATAGGAACAATTAAGATTTCATGTTGGGTTTTATGTTCTCGAGTGCTATGGCCTCATATTTCCTTCTGCCATCAGTTTTCAGATTAAGGAAGAAGTTGTTTAGAAGAGATTTTTCCAACAGTAATATTCAAGATGTCTTTACAGGAAATGTGAGAACTATATAGAAGGACTGTTATCGTAGAAAAGCATTTGTTTCACCTGTTCTTGTTTACATTCTCAGTGTTAAACTCCTGAGGTGATGGAAAGCAAATCAAGTATTTTTGTATTAAACATTATTATTTCTGACAGACAATGGGAATGATTTCTCAATATGATAAAGGGTTTTCTGACAGCTCTTGAAAGGAAAGGTTTTTTTTTTGTTGCTTATAGATTTCCTTCTCTTCTTTCCAACTCTTCTTAAGGAAGCTCATGAGCTTTGAAGATATCCCTTGACCTGGTCTAAAAAGTCAAATAATCTTCCCAGTTGTTGCTCAATGTAGAAATAAACACAGAAAATTCTCAGACTGGTAAGGAGGAACATTCCTGGGAGTGTGCATGTGCTATGAATCTGGGCTATTGTTTATTGTAAAAACAAAACCCAATGAAGCAAAAAAAAATCCTTAAAAAAAAAATATTATAAAGTACTGGTACTTTGCCTATGGCTGGAAATTATAGTCATGCAGAATATTGGAAATCACTCAAGTCCTTCACAGTTTTCAAATGAAGGCTGTTCACTCTGCTTTCTCCCTTCTAGTTTTGAGAGAGTCCTCCATTTGAACATCTTTCCAAGATAAAATGCAGTAAAGCTACTTGGGAAATCTCAGAGCACTTTGTGGAAAAGTGAAGACTCTTCTACCCTTCTCAGAATGGTCCTGGTGCTGCTGGATTCCCCAAACTGGGGTCCTGAGGCGAGCAGGGTGAAATAGGTTGTCCTTATTTACAGACAATTAAACCCAAGATGCTTGCACAGGGTTTCTGTGCAAGTTGTTTACAGCTGTTTTTCCTGAATTCCTGGTTGTCATTTGAAATCCAACCCAAAAAGACTTTGCAGTCTTTGAGCAAGCCTTCAAAACAAGAGGACACAAGCAGACATTAAAGGATGAATATTGATGGAAAATTACAATGTTGTTTACTGCCAGCAGAGAATGTAAACTTAGGAGAATGAATGTTGAATGAATGTTAAAGGACATCAGTGGGCCAAGTGTTACTCCTCTGCATAGGAAATTTCATGCAAAGTAAACAATGATGACCCTTTATTGCGATACACGCAAGTAAGTGCCCACATGTCCTTTCTTGATTGGTTCCCTGCAGGCGGTCAGGCAGCAACCAGTCTATCGCGATAGCTTTCCACACCCAGAACTGTGTTGCCCTGCTTCCCTTTCCTGACACGCACACCACCTACTGTCCTGCAGTCGATCTCCATCTAGCTATCCTTCAGACGACGGGTTACAGTTTGGATTGCCCATGTGTACTAATATCCCACAGCTGTGGAGTCTCCCTCTCCGGAGATATTCAAAACCTGCCTGGACGCGTTCCTCTGTGATCTGGTCTAGGTGATCCTGCTCTGGCAGGGGAATTGGACTAGATGACCTTGCGAGGTCCCCTCCAGCCCCTGACATTCTGTGATTCTGTGATTTTTCTTTATTATTCCTCTTTCACCTGAGTTCCAGGAAGGCAGCTTGCTGTCCTCAGATGGTCTGCGAGCAACTTATATCTAGCACTTCTTAAGGGAGTTCTACATCTGGGAAATCAAAAGTGAATGCCTATAGTGGATATCTTCATTTCTTCACCCATTGATATGGGAAATATGAGAGCCTTAAAGTGTGAGACTACAGTGTTGGGAGACTGGAGGAGCTAACAAGCGTTTGTGTTGTTCAATGCCATGGCATGGATGGCCAAGTCACTTACTTTGACCGCATCAGGACTCTGCTCCTGCAGATTCAGCAGCAATGAGACCATGCCAGTGAGGGCTTCCTCTTCTATTAGGAATTTATCTTTCACATTCACAGCTCTGAGCAGTATCTAAATATTTTAAATGTAGTGCAGCATTTTTTGTGTCACTCCTTTGGAATACGCCACAGGGAAGGGCTTCATCAATTTTACAGAGTGGTCACAGCACAGGCAAATAACTGACAGAAGGAGAATGATTTTCAGTTTGTCAAAATGTAGACTTTAATAAGTATTTCCACTAATAAAGAGGCTTTGAAAAGGAATGGTCTTGTGAGCACGGAAGCCAGAGTGAGGAAGTGGAGTCTATTTCAGTTATGGGTAGAATACAAACAACTTCAAATCTAAATACAATCAAATAAAGTAGTATTAACCTCTTATCTTAAAGGGTTCTTCACTTTCACTCTCATGAGGTTCAGCTGTTTATACTATCGGGTATTTGCAGCTCCCAGGGTGACCTTCGTTAGGCAACTCATTAAACATCTGTGTCTCAGTTTTCCCATCACTACAAATGGTGATGATAACAATTACCTACTGCACTGGGGCTCTGTCAGGCTTAATTAGATAACTTTTCCAAAGCATTTTGAAAATGCTATAAGATCTTCAACTGGTGAATGTTACCAAATTAAGGCTTGGGTGATAACTCTGGCATGAGCAGTGTGATGAAAGAAGGTGTTCTACTTTTGACTGAGGTATCAATATGTCATGTTGCACCAGGCACATCTGTGAATGGTGCAAGGTTTGCATATAACACCTTATACTTAGCCTGTGATCCAATTTAGTAATGCCATCCTTAGTGTATTGTGGATTACACACTTAAGGCTTGATGTTACTTTTGTGCTGATTTCATGCTATGGTACTTCCATCAATTTCAGATACACCTCATTTATAACAAAAAGAGTAGAGTCTGTACAAACTTTTGATGTGGTTTGCATTCAGCCTTATAAGATTCATTTTTGTCTTTACAGGAACAAGTGTTTTCTGTTTTCATTTATTCTGTTTAGGGTTAGCATGCATAGTGTGTTTGGTTGTTACTACAGTGGATGGCAATTGCTGTTATTAGTGTTTGTTGCTGGGGTATCTGGCAGAAATACAAATGGAAAAGCCAGGTTCTGGAAGTATGAAATGACCGAATTGGTTGTTCTTCTAAAGCACACATTCATTTTTCCATATTGCTTCTATTTTTATTCTGCTTGCACAGACATACGCACACTTGGACTAGTCCCTTAAAGCTTTAACCACACTTCCTAAAAGCATTGCTCTGCATTGTGCTTTACATCAGCTGAGAAGAGTTGAAACACTGTCAGTCTTCATAAATTCCACACCATGTTTGTCCTTGCTCTTGCAGTCCATGACAATTGTGGCGATGACCCCAAAAGCCATCGAAAACACATTTTCACTTGGATTATCAAAACTATTAAGGATCTCTGTAAATATAGCTTGGAGCTCTTTCTTCTGCAAAACAAGACATATTAAAAGGGTCTAAAATAACTATCATTTGCTATAAGCTGGATGGAGAGGAAAATGATTAGAAAGGGCCAGTCCAATGGTGCATGCACTCAACCATCTGCTACAGGGACACTGAGCTTTGGAGGTGGCAAAGGAAGATTATTATCCACTTTCCTTCACTTTGGTGGCTTGCCATAGTGCCAGTGCACAATGTTCTGGTCCAGCTGTAGCCTTTCTTATTGTGCCTTTTCTGAGAGAAATGTGGGGATTTTTGTGTGATAAGAACCAACTTTCTGGTTCTGCTACATTCCCTGAATTCACTGATGATCTTCAAGTATTCAAAGCCATGAATGAACAACTTCCCACTTACCTTTTGCAGTTATAGAACAGCATTTCAAACTCTGAAGAGACCAGCTCAGCTACTAGTAGGATTTAGGTCAAGTAGTAATTGCTTCAAGTGTCCCAGGATGTACTCATCTTTTAAGACTTTCTTGGTGGATTGCATACAGAATAGCTAAACCAAAATGAAGTGACTGGCAAAGTGGTGGGAGAGGTTTCATAATAGTTGTCATTCTCAAACTTCTCAGTTGTCTTACAACTAAGAAAATCAGCACTTCTGAAGTCCGCTTCCCTCTGGTTATAAACATCATCCTTGCTCAGTGCCTTAACCTTTGAAAAGCTAAGGGTCTTCTATTTTTCAGCCCTGTGGTCTACTTTTTTCCATTTTAGTTCTCACCCTGTTGTTGTGCCCTTATTTTGACCATCTTACACCTGCAGACCCCAGTAGTATTGTTATGTTGGGTTTCTCATGTGAAGCAACTGGCACTTGCATGGCTCTGTTACCCACTTTTTCCTAGTCCTTAGTTTGAAGCTTTTAGTTTACATCAGAGGAAAACCAAGACTTAGTGAATAACAATATAGATAATAATAATTTAAATAGCCAATAAGAATTACTCATGATCTGCATATGCAGATGTTGACAACAGACGACTGGGCAGCACCTGCAATTGATCAAAATATTCTCCGGTCAGTGCTAATAGTGGGAATGGTCATTACAGGTCCTGATGAAAATTATCCAGGCTTATGGGAAAAGCCTGGGGAAAATAATCAACATTTTCTGTTCCTGATGGCAACCTTGAAGTCAGTGTATGCAACTAGCCAAAGACCCCACAAATAAAACTTTGTGCTTGTAAGTCTATCTCAACATCCTTTTTGTGACACCATACCAAATACATGCTAAGGTGGGATTCAAGCTCAGAATGATTTAGTTACTGATGTGATTCATTCTGTTGTTGGGAAAGACTGATAGTGCTAAGTCTCAGATATCTCTAGTTCTCCAAAATGGGCAGAAGGCTCAATCCAACAACCAAGGTCATTGAAGTCAGGTTTAGCACCCTCTGGTGCTAGTGGGTGCTTTGTTAACAATGGAAAAAATGAGTCTGCAGTAGTGCTTCACAGTGATCTTAGGGTAAATATGACTGCTATTACTATTAGAGAAGAAGGAATAACCCAAGGGAGTATGCGTTATAGAGTTAGTAAATTGCATAGTCCAACGAGATGAATTCAGAACATTTTTCGCTTACCTAGACAGAGGAAGAACACCTTCCAAGTAAGTCTCTGTCACTGATAAACATTCCAACACGGCTGATATATTTAATCAAGGAGGATTTATTCTTCTTAGTGGTAGCTTTCAGGTTGCTAGGTGCACAGCTGGATTCAGGACAAAAGGTGAACTAATCAGAAATCAGTTGGCAGGCCTGCACAGGTAGCTCAAGGCATACAGTAAAATAATGAAAGTTCCATCATCATTTCAAATCAAGCACTCCGCCCTCATGAATTTGATAAGGATTAGATTCTACTTTTCCTGTCAATGTTTGGTAATGTATTAGGCAGAATGGAATTGTGGGGTTCATATTGACTAGTTCTGTACAAAAGCTTACCAGTTTACTTTATGACAAAGAGCTGTCTGGCTTCTAAATAGAGAAGTAAATACACCTAAATGACAACAGTTATTCAGACAAGATGGTAGGTGATTTTGGTGCTCTGAGTCCTGCACCGTATTCTGACTACATGTGACTAATAGAAGCTTCATTTCCATTTCCATGTTGGCACATTTATTATTTTTTTTCTGCTGCTATCCAATATGTACAGCTGGTTTATCAGTTTTATTTATCTAATGGTATTAAATGAAGTGCCTTGCAATATCACAGTGTAGAATGTGACTGGAGTTCCTTTGTGGCTTCACTGAAATTTCAGTTTATTTCAGATCTGGATCCCCCCCTGAACCACTATGCTATGTATAGGAAAGTCATGAATTTCTTCCATTTTGTTTCTGCTTTACAGCAGACATGTTGATGATTAACCGACACTTATTTAAGTCAAGAAAAAGTATGGGTGTCCCTTTTGTTGTTACTCTTGTGTTTTATTCACTTTAAATGTGTCTTCTTTCCCTAAAAAAAAAATCAAGCAGGTGAGCGAGGAAGATGCACAGATGTCAGCTGAGTATCTCTGGGGTTTTTCTTCTCATCTTCTGGTAAACACAATAGAAAACAATGTTCACTACAAGTCTCAGTGAAGCAAGCCTATCTACTTGCATTAGACCAAGCCTGATCTACCATGCTAATAACATTTGTCTTTTCATTTCATTGCCATTATTGTAGCATCTTATGCCTTTTACATATTTTTGTTTATAAAATACTGGATTCTAGTATTCAGACTCTTCTGCTAGAAAAACAGTCAGATAAGACAGCAGAATACAAACTCTGAAAGTAAAAGTGGTAGACAAGCAAGAGGGGATACATTATTTCCAAGTATGCAGATATGTTGGGGTTTTGTTTGCTTTTGGAGAAGAAACAGGAAACTAGCCATTTCTCATCCTATTTGTCAATCAACTTTCTACTGATAGGTTTACTTTTGCATTCATCAGTGTTATTTAAATCATGCATTTTTACTCAACCTGGGGCATTATTACTGCATATGACTTCATTCACCTTCATGAATTTACTTCCAGAGGATTCTCCTGTCTGAAAATTTTGTGAACCAGCTGTCCTAAAATCCTTCCTTGCGAACTTCCTGACTCAACTTATTTTTGGAGGTGATCTCAAACTATCATCTATGAACAGTCTTCCCCTGTAGCTTGTAAAAATAAGATTATCCATTACATTAACATTTAATTACCTCACAAAACTGGATCCTTTGAATCTATCTTGTGGGCCATACACAACATCTGTGAAACTAAGTAATGTGGCTGAATGACCAGGAAGGTTAATACAGGAACATAAAAAGCACCCATAGGCACTTTGCTTTCCTTATTATAGAATATTATAAACAGGACTTTTGGTGACTGGAAAGGAAGAAAAAAGGCAGCAGTATAATTTGAAAATAATCAGTAATACTGCTGTCCTTGCAATAAGTACACTTTGCTAGTCTCCCAGGCTACAGCAAATGATATGTTATTGTCATTCAAGCTGACAGTTAGCAGACAGATGCTGTCACCAGTAATCACAATTGCCACTGGCCAGGTAGCAATGGTACAGCCATTACCCTCCACTGTTATAACCGTGTGAGGATGAGTGGCTTGAGATTTTCTGATCAAATTTCAGGCTTCAAGATATCCATAATGACTGAATTTTTTTTTTTTTTTTTTTTTGGAAAAAAAAAAATCACCCCCTATTAAATTTTTTTTTTTTTTTTTTTGTAGAAAAAAAATATTCCCCCATTAAAAAAAGTTTGTTTTTTTTTTTTTTTCCTGAAGAAAACAATTCCATGTAGCCAAAAGGAAATTATTTTTTGCCAGTCTGTAAAATTAGTAGTGTAAGTAAAGAGAGAAGCCAAGTAAAAGAAGATAGAGAATCTGTGGTAGTTCTGTCAAGAAAATAAAGGACCGAACCATAGAACTCTACAAGCTCAGGCACACAGAACTGTTTGTCATAGCAGTATAATTCCTTCCTCAGTTTTCTTAACACATTGATGTTTTTTACCTAATGGTCCTAAATGCCCATATCTTTTAAGGCAAATAGAAGCCAGAAACAGAAAAGTTATCAGACCATGAAAGAAAAGGCCAAACTAACTACATGCTCCTGGTTTGTGGGGTTTTTTTTCTGTTTAAAATCATGTCTAAATGCAGTAATAATGAAAAAACAGTCCAATTAAGTATCAGTTTGCACACAGTCTGCAGCCACTCCAGACTCAGTTCTTCTTCCAGTGTCTCTACTGAATTCCTGGTTTTCATCTGTTAGGAGACAAAGGATGAGATTTTATCCAGCCTCTATTACTTGGGTATATAAATTCCAGCAGATATTCTTTCAAAATTTCTCTGTTTAATGTTCACTTTGTCTTAAACTTTTTCTCGCACTAGAAGCCAACATCAAAAACCCAAGAAAGACTTTCTTGCAGACATTTCACATTTCCAGCTTACGGTGGAACTCCTCATCCCAAACCCTTGTAGAGATCCTTATGAGCTCTGTCGTGCTCTCTCCCTTCCCTCACAGGTCTGAAGTGATGTTCCCACCTAGTCTGATTTATAATGGCCATACATAATCCACAAATAACACCTCAGGCATGTACCAAAAGCCTTTAGTTATGAAATGAGGCAGCACTGTGTCCTATGCCTGCCTGCATGTTCTTACAGAAATAGGTAGCAGAGAGACACCACATTCAAAGAAGTGACTTAATTCACAGCTTTCAAACTTGTTGAATTAAGTTGGTTTTGGTTTTGTTTGGGTTTTTTTTGTCACTTCAAGGAGCTCTGGAAGAACTTGGAGGGTGACTTTTTTTTGTCTCTGCCAGTTGAGTTGGATGTCTGTAAATTGAAGAAAATGTGCTGATTACAACAAATGTTACCAAACCTCTTCTTGTCCTGCTGTGGAAGTGAGACTGAGACCAGGTATGAGAAAGTGTGGAGGGACTGGACTTTAAGCTATATACTCCTTCCCATTTTTGCCCCACAAAATGAGCCTTGAGCCAGAATCACTCCAAAGTTAGGGTTACTTTGACTTCCTGGGCACATTTGCTCTCTTTTACTCTGTTTTTACCTTACCATGCTGTCTTGCCCATAAACCAGTCTCTGCCGTACTCTTCAGTTCATAACAAACCACAGTTCTCCTATCTGGTCAGTCGGGAGATGTAGAGTCTGGCTAAAGACCAACAAATTAATTGATATTCTTATTTTGGGAATATAACTGCTTAGCTATCATGGGGGAGAGAATGTTTCAGAAGGGCCGAGACCATCTCCTCTGGGTGCTCTTCATCTAGTAAGCACACAGCTTCTGCAGCTGCCTGCCTGGCAACGACTTTCTGTATAGCCTGAAGGTGGAAATAAATGATACCTATGAACTATGTCACTTGGAAGAAAGTAAAACTAATTTAGTTTATGTTTCTCCTGTAGATTCATTCCCCTTTCTGGTTTATGTCTGAACAATGTGAAGGTCAGTGTCTGAGTGGGATTGACTCACAACTCTGCAAAAGCCCCCTGTGCCAAATAACAAACAAAACAGCTTCAGAAGTGAGGAAAGCTAAAGGCTTTGCTCTTCAAGATGATACATACATCTGCTGCAATGCTTAATATTTTCAATAGAAGCAGAGGGAGCTGAGGATTTTGCAGAATGAGATTGTGACAGAAACATGAATGAGTGGACATGAGATGGTTTAGTAACCCAGGTCTTTTCGTGCTGTAATCACTGGGTTTCTGATTATTCCCGGTCTCTTCTGACAATGTGTGTAATAAGAGGTGTTTCAGATTATGGTCCAATAGGGGCAAGAAATCATATCTGAAATGTTTGTATGTGAAAACCTGAAAAAAGGGATTTTTATAAGCACTTTGTCCCTATTTTCTGCTACTTTATAGGACTGAAAATGTAAAAATATTAAGGTTTTTTTTTTTTTTAAATTCTGCCTTTGTCTATCAACATCTAAACAAAGGAAAAGTTGTGGGAAATAAATGTAAAACAACAAAAGATAAATAAAATTTAACTGGTCCCTAAAAAGGCTTTGTTTGGATGTGGGCAACTGATTTGTTGATTCCAGTTTTTGACTCACATGACAATGTTGTTTTCTGTTTTTCAGACTGTTTACTCTTGTACAAACAGATCAGAAATCCTCCTAGAAGCCCTGGGGAGGAATGGATAATTGAGTCCATTCCTTGGAAGAGTGGGAGAACTGCAGTCTCCTTGCAAACGTGTGCTGTTGCCTGTCTCTCTGTAACAGAATGCAGCTTTTTCTGAGAAGACTGGAGATGAGGAGAAACAGTAGATTTGCTCCAAAGATTAGCCCCTGCGTGATGTGGCACTGCTGACACTGGGGACACACATCTTGTTTCAGCAAAGTTACCTGAGAGATTGCCATTCCCAGCAGGTGGACAGCTCCTTGTCACCACCCTCCTGCCAGGTGCAGGGTCCTTGGATCCTCCTTGGATCTGCCTGCTGCACTCCTCACACTCAGTCCTTATTTCATCCCAGACACAATAAGCCAGACAGCTTAAGGAAATTAACTGCTAGGTCTTTGCTAGCCCATCTCATATTTTCACAGGCAGCAGATTGGCTCACTGGCTACCTGATCAGCAAATTGTGTCCCCTGACAAAGAATAAAAACAAGCAACCGAGTGTAAGCAAGGGAGGGTGAGCTCTTCACACAGTTAGAACATGCTGAGGATGTGTCCACAGGCAAATGCAGACTCCTCTGGTGGTACTGAGCAAATATTTCTAGTTCCAGAATGAAGATTTCTATCCCTGGGGGGTGTGTGTGTGTGTGTGAAATAGCAACCCCAAAAAATTATTTGGAATTAGTGGAGAAGGAAGCTCCAGAAGTAGGAAACTCCATCCACTCCAAAATTTTGCCATAGCCTTCATGTTGCTCCTTAGCTCCTTAAGGATTGAAGTCAGCATTGCTGAAGCTGCTTGGACATGAACTCTGGATGTCTCTCTTAGTCCTGCCACAGCTACATAAATTCAGCTTATAGCTGTGGTTAGTTGGGTGGAGTTTTCAGGGGTCTGAAACAAATAGGAAAAAAACTGTGACATTATTGCACTGGAAAGATAAGGAAGGTAGCACAGCAGTATAGCCAAAGTTTCAGTTTGAAAGCTCTGGGGTTGGGTTAATAACTTTTCACAGCAGGTTTCCAAATCTTTCTTATCACAGTTTATAAAGTAAGTTGAACTATATGACATGTGCAAAAGGAATAGAAAGGACTTGTAGGATGAGTGTGAGTGGGAGAATAAACTTACAAGACCTGGCAAAGGCTAGCAAACATCTGCAAGAATAGCTACAAGAAGTCAAAACCAGGCCACCAAGGAAAGTATGTACATCAAGAGGCAGACAAGCTAAGCCTATGTCAAGGAATAGTTTCAGGTCCATGGGAGTAAATCCACAGCATACAGAGAGAAGGGCAAGAGCATAAACATGCCAAGGACAAACAATATCCAAGAGATAATTAGAATGGGAGAAGTAAAAAAGATGTGATTTGCACAGTCAGGGGAGAGTCCATTGTACAGGAGTGGCAGGGAGAAATGCCAGCTTATCTGAAAACAGAGGCAACATCATTTAGATTTAGGCAGCAGATTGCTGGGTTTCAGGATGTCATTCTTGATGCTTTTAGGTGAAGCTCTTCCCCTCCTTAATTGTGTTGCATTGCGTGCGTCCCTGTGGCCACCATAAGGAAATTCCAGATACTTGCCTGGATGCTGTGGTACACCTCTGGAAAAGCAGGACGGGAACTGCTAAGCCAGGTCAGACCTGCAATCCACCTTATCTCACTGTGATACCTTTCTCTATTGTCAGCACTGGATGCTTCAAAAGGAGACCTGAGATGTGGAGAGCTGACAGACAGCAGGTAATCTCTCCTTCACAATATTGTTCTGAAGGGTGACATTGTTGCCCTTCCCTTACCAGCAGTAAGAGCTTCCAAAGTATCATTTCAATGAAATATGATGCGACTTGTGACATCCACATTTTAAATACTGGCATGAATCTGTTGGTGTCTCCCAAAGGGGACAATAATCCTCAGGGACCTTCATGTGTATTGCAATGTGGAGTAAGCAATGTAGATAAACAGTACAGCAACATTTTGCTGTTTACTGATTAATATTTGCATTTAGGACAGAAATCACCAGGGTGGGGCTGAAGTCAGACATCACTGGTGGTTGAAGAGGGTAGGGTAAGGGATATGAACAAGTCACAGGTACTGTTTTTACCTGGGTAACTGGAGGAATATAAGGTGGTGTCTCTGGCCCTGGGCCTGCAGACACCAAGCTTGGGATGATGAAAGTATCCCAGCACAGGGCTGAGTCCTGGATAAAAGCCAAATTTAGTCTTCTTTTTATTTGCACTGGGGCTACTGAAAGCATTGTTATTTAGTATTAGAGGACTGAGCAGGCCCTCGGGATGAGTAGAGGAACCTGAGTGGTCTGAGGCATGGTTAAGTGTCAGTGTAAGTATTTTGCACTCCAGTTCCCTTGTCTGCCTTTGGTAGTTGTCCTTTTGAAGAGCAGAGAAGCCAAAGTAAAATAAAAGAAAGCAAAACTGGAATGCTTAACTCTGGAAGGCTGCACTGACATCCTCTTAGAGAGATGAACGGCAGCCAACCAGATATGAACGTCTGAAAACGTATCCTGTAAACTCACAGAGCTAAATCTGAGAACTGGGAACTTAATAATTTACAAAGAGAGCTTGTGAATAATTTAAAGGTTGCAAGATAACCATTCCCTGGCCTGAAATTAGTTAGTCTGGTTGCCTTCTTGTACTTGTCAGGCTGGTAGCTCTTCCAGGGAGACAGGCTGGCTGTTGGCAGTGCTTGTTCAGCACCCAGTGGAACACAACCGTTGGGAAGAAACAATAATAAGAAATCAGTGGGAACAGCAGCTAACAAATAGCAACCCAAAAATAGAAGGGGAGACAATCCTTGCTGATTCAGGGGATTGTAAGCCTTTTTGAAGGGAATCATCAAGGCAAGAGAAGATTTCTCCACTCATGGCCAAATATGAGTCAGTTTTCAGAAATCACAAATGCCATGTCACTCCCAACAAGATGATTTCCCTGATATTACCAAGTGCTCTTCTAAGGCATGGGGCACTACACACTCTCAGTGTCACAACCACACTGATTCCTCGAAGTCGAAGTTGTTGTCCAGCCTTTCTGTCCACCTGGATCTTGAGACACATGGGTGTGATGTGTACTCTTTTGACATAAGGATGTGTCAACAAAAGTAGGTACTGGATAGCAAAAAGGCTTGCCTGGAAAGTTTGAGTCTGTCAACGTTTTAAGCCACATAATAATGGAAAAAAAAATTATCAGGAGGCTTTAACTCAAGGTTTTGCTACCAGCTTAGCCTATAGTCCTATTTCTCTTTTCTCAGAACATCGGAAGTAATTTTTCTCAAAAACAAGCATGACTTTTTTTCTTATAGGAGCACAGCAGTCACCAGACCCATCTCTGTTGATCCCAACAGTTAGAGCATCACAAAATACATATTTTTTGTCTTTCTCAAGAGGTATATCTACTTATAAGTCATCAAAGAAAAGATATCCCAGCATGAGAAGAGCAATCCTTCTTCATATAAAATTTCATCTTTTGAATCAAAAGTAAACCCAAAGTTTAACCTGTTGTGTTTGGTAAAGAAACACAGGTACACTGTTTGGAAGTATGCTTGGTGTGACCCGATGTCACTAGTTACACTTTGCTTCAGTTTCACAGTTTTCTGCAAGGCTGCAGATCTTTGTGTATGAGCCCTGGTCGTTATTTCTGAACACCTTTGACAGCTTCAGTTGCTTTGCAAAAGGATAGACACCCCAAAGGTCATTGTGTATCTTTGAACTTCATGAGGGTGGGTGATGGCAAGAGAAGTCCCGTTGAGGCCCTGACAGTGTGACATTGTCCTTTACTGACACCATGAAAATTCAACAGGAGAGCTGAACTATAACTGTTCCAATTCTGACAATAGTTTCACTGGTGCTTGCACCTTCCTAGGTACCAAAGTCAGTCAGCTACAATATTCAAGTCTGACGGTAATCAGACTTCATTAACATCTCACAGAACCACTTGTTCCTTCCTAACATCTCCTGAAATTGGAACCTGAAATATTTTCCATCCATTGTTCTGAATATTTATGATCTGTTGCTGCCCATGTATGAGTTCAAATAATCTCTGTTAAAAATCTCTGACCTAATATGTAGATAAAAAGACAACTTTATCACATATCTAAAACCATATTGTGGCATTGTTTGTTATATAAATGTCACACAAGGTCAGTATTATTATGGGATAGATGAATATTATGTGTAGGGCTTGTTCATCGTCTGTCAGCAGAAAAAATCGGAATGGGTGGACATGAAATAACAACATCAGATGCTGCCTGCCTGATAAATATTGGGATTGTAATTGCACTTCCAGAAATCATTTCTAAAAATAGAGTGAGACAAAAGAAAATGAGATGTGAATAAGAATTTATAATAGTGTTTTGTATAATGTCTCCTTCATTAGCATCCATCTGGACAGAACTGATTAAGTCTCTTAGAAGACGTCACTAGGCAGGAGAGACAAAGATGAAAGGATATTCAACAGTAGACCACCAAGGTGTTGTGCCATCAGTTGAACGAATGCGTAAACACTGACAACCTGCAGGCTGCACTACCTTTCCCCTACTTTACTTCTAATTGGTGCTGTGACACACGTGATTGAAAAATACGCTGTTTCAATCCAGATTTATCTTGCCTGCAGTTCCCCTTGCTGTGTAATGAACACACTCAGAGGGCGATGCACAACCTCGTCAAAGGCTCAGTCGAGACAGAAGGGCCAAAGTTGATGGAGGCATTTCTAAAAGACCAGGGGGAAATGCATTCTGTACAGACAATTAATTAGAAACAGTGGGTGTAGAATTCAGGCTGCTGTACTGAGCTGAAAAACAAAACAGCACAGGATAGATTTTCAGGTATCAGGCAATTCATTATCAAACAAAAATATCTATGTAGAAAATATTTACTGTCCATAATAATCTTTGCAGATTATTAATTTTAATTAGCAGAAAAATAGCAGACACAAACTTGAACTATTCTACAAAGATGTTGTACTCTTTGTTAATGTATGTGTTATTAACTTTGAAAAGAAGTCGGGCATAGAGATACTTTTTTTTTCCCTTGCAAAATCTTTCCTTATAATATCAAACAAAAAACTCAGGCAAACTGTGGATTCTAAATTATCTAAGTTTAGTCTGAAATCAGGTAGATAATTTGTCAGGCTTTTAGTAGGAAGCATTAGGAGAGTCACTATAAAACTAAATCAGCAGAGGTTTCTACATTTTTAGCTTTACTTTCTAAAAAACCAGGTCTGTGTAAATCATCTGTGGCTGAACCCAACCCAGTAGGAAGCCTGGAAGTCTCAAAACCAGTCAAATTCCCAAGTTTTCTCTAAAAGAAATCTTTAACATAATTTCTCATCTTACTGGATACCTGAGGCATCACTTGTGAGAGTTGTGTGTTAAGTTTTGTTTAGAGCTTATACTTTCTTAGAGGCTACAAAGTGCACATGGAGAGAAACTCTGCCTATGAGGTGGCATCTGTCTGTGCCCTGAGGAGAATCTCTGCAGAGCTACATGGAAAAAAGTCTTTTTAAAGATCAGTGTTAAGGCTACCAAGTGCTTGAGTTTTGCTGAGCAAGAGGAGGATGGTGCAGGAGCACTGCACCCCTGTTACTGTGAATGGCTGATGTCCAGGGCTTCTGCTGCAGGTGGCCAAGCTGAACCAGAAGGTTTTGGAGTCCCTGTCTGATTCACCAGCTACTGCTGTGAAGGGTTTTATTAGTCTGGGAGCATAGCAGAGTTCAGCTGCAAATAGCTGATCCTGTTTAGGGAACTCTAGCCGTTGTCCTCCTGGCTGACCCTAGGCATCCCCCTGTGCCATTCCCTTCCTCAGCAGCCTGACAGCTTTCCCTGTTGAAGTGAGGCTGGCTCACTCCCAGCTCTTCTCATGCAGGCTGTGGACTGTACAAACCCCACTTTTTTTCCTGAACATTTGTATCTTGATTTCCCATGGAAACAAGCCTGGGATGATCCCTTGTTCAGCCCATGGGGCTCTCTCCTCACTCTTAATAACTCTTGAACTCGGTAGCTGTTTCCAGACAGTTTTGACAGAGAGACAGAGGTCTCAAAAGTAATTATGTTTTTACCAGTTTTATAAAAACAGACAGTTGGGTAGATGAGGAATGGGAGTATGAACACTTGCAAATTCACCCCTGGCTTATGTCTGATCCCTCTGGCTTATTGGCATCGCTGATCGTGCCAGCCCAAGGATCACTGCCAATATATTATGTGGGAGGACATTGCATGTACTTGTGGTGTTAATGGAAAGTTGTTGTGTAATTTGGCAAACAAAAATAATATCAGAGGACACAAATGGCAAGAAATGGAGGCTTTGTCACATCTGATGCTTGTGGAATTGCTTATTTTGCATGAGTGAAAGGTCACTTTGCAGCCAATGTTACAAAATGTGTATCTATTCATCGTTTCATCTCTAGTCTGTGAAGCTGTTAGTCAAATTGTAGGCCAAGGGAAAGATTTCTCAGCAGAAGTACTATACCAGTAACATGATCTGATCAGTGTTGAAATACTGGGCAGGACAAAATTGCAATGAGGTGTAAACTAAATGGCCTCTGCATTGCTAACAATACATTTGAAAACAAGGGGGAACAACCAATATGCCCTGAACTGTGTTGCTATTCCATTGGTCCTACATCTGCCATATATAATTAAAAGAATGGATGCTGTAATGATGTGTTTTACAGATGGGTTATTTATGACACCGTACATCAAGAAACTGAAATGATCCCACTGTAAATATCTCCCAAGCAGTGGTATTCTGCTGAAACTTATCAGATTTGATTGTGCTCAAGATGAGGACACACATTTCTGTGAGCAATGAGTGCTTTGAAGCTATCTTTTTCTACATAGAGACCCAAAATTGCTTAGAGAGAGTTCCATAAAGAAGCAGCCCCTCTATTATCCCCACAGTGAGGCATGTAGGAAAAATTGTGTTACCATGTAGTGAGCTATTTATGATTACAATTCAAAGGAAAGATTCCTTAGCTTCCCTACATGAGCTTCAAACCCATTTAAATGGTGGTTACTAGCTTGCAAGTTGTTTTTTGCCTACAGTTCTTGTTGAAAATCATGTCTGTTGTGAAATACAGGTATCATCCGGCTTTCCACTGTTTCCCTACAAATCTCCAAAGCTGTGAAACCAGGAAAGTGGGAAGAGAAATGCTTTATAGCATTATGAATGTGCTGACAGAAATAGTTACTAATCAGAGTGACAAATTTCTGTCTGATCCAAACAGCAAAACAAAATAAAAAGGACATATTTGTGCCAGAATATATCAACCCCCTTGAGCTGTGCTCCTCTGTCAGACTTCGTAAATACTGGATCTGTCATCCCAGTTCAGCTGCAGTACTACAGACAAGACAGTAGGAAAGTATCTATTTGATATGATTATGATATAAACTTCATGCCTGATTCTTCTTTCCCTCATAAAGTGGAATGTTAGATTAGATGTTACCATGGGTGCATTGTAATCAGCCTTCTTTTCACTGATTTCTTTTTGATCAATGAGAAAACAATTTTGCTTATTTTACTTGAGCCAAGAAAAAAGCTAATTATATTCATTTCTGAAAATGTGATGCTATTAAAATTGAGAGAAATGGCTCTGAATAAAACACAGAACTTGGAAAAATGATTATTTCTATTATTAGCAACAAAGCACATTCTCTCTGCTGTAATTGCGGAGATACTTGAAATAATCTGTCTTCTTTCTCATCACCGTTGTGGAAGGCAAAGAGAAAGTAAGAAGTACCAAATAACTGCACTTGAGACAGCTGTACTGCATCTCTACCAGCACTACAACCCATATGTCAGCTACTTGACTCAAGGTAGTTTGGGAGGCAGATCCTAAGAGAGAAGAGAGACAGACAGTTAAAAGGCATTTCCTCTCATTTACCCCCTTTTATCTCTTTTCCAGTGTCTGATTTTCTCTCATCCCTCCTTTGGCAGTAGGGTGGCATGCTAATGAGCAAATACCTGATGCAGTCGCAACCGTCACTGGGGAATAATTAATGTTGATGCCAAATGCCCTTTCTGCAGTTCATCGGACAGTGTGTGGTTGTGAGTATGTAGGAACTCATATATATGTGAGCATCAAGAAAAATTACTAAAGATACTTCTATTTACCATGCTTTGTAATGAGGCAGTAAAGATCTGCAATATTCATGTTGCTCCAGTTCAGCCTTTTATTCTTTCCAAAGACTTACGGTAGGGTTCTTCAAACTACTTCTTTACATGGGTTTCTACTGTACATAATTTCATATTTGCAATGGGGCTGCATATTAGTTGAACATTTTTTGCCCTGCTTTCTTTCTAGAAGTTATTTTGGATGTATCCTTCTGGAGAAAAACAATGGCATTATACTGAAGCAAACAGTCAAAGATATTTAAATTGGCTTTTAGATGAATGCAAGCTGATGTCAAGGTGACAGCTTGCTTGTGCTTACAGTTTCATCTTCAAATGTTGAACTATGCATTTAATCTATTTATTATGTGTTCCCATGACAGCTTTTAATTTACTCCAGCAATGCAATCGGTGCTTTCTCAAATATGGAGGCAATAAGAAAACAGTTGTATGTGTGTAAGAAGTAGATGCTAGAGACTGAAAGACAGGACCAAAGTTTATTCAGGGGAAAAACATGCTCTGGACATTTTGTTGAATGTGAAAATTATAGAGAGCAAAGGTGATTTACGCTGCAGTTTTCCTGTGGGTAGGGGTGTCCTTTATAATGCTATCGTGTATATTTTATATCATCAAACTATTTTACAAGGTTTCTTCACTGTCACCAAGATATTCTCTTAAAGAACATCTTACAAAGTAAAATTTAAATAATATAAACACTTTTTTTTCCCTTATCTGTTAAGATGAATATTTGTCTTTATGTATTTTAAATGCAATTTGTTTAGAAAATTGCCTTACATTAATTTTCTAGAAGTGGGGTAAGACATCCCTGTAGAAACAGTATTTTTCACTTCAGTTAACTGAACTATTAAAAATACTTTATTTTCAGCAATTTTTTTTTGTTGTGCTAAAAATATTTTGAAAATGGTTACTTGAAAGTATGTACTCACAAGCTCCTTTTTACCATTTTGTATTATGGCATTTGTGTTCGTATTCTCTACAAAAATATCTGTAGTGGAAACAAAGTCCATATACTATGATGCATTTGTGCCATGAAGCGTATCCAGTGGGAACATGCACAGTCTGGACAATGTCACAGCTAGAACAACACATTTTTCCTGTAAAGATCCCATTTACATAAGTAAAAATTACATGTGTCCCCGTACAATATAATTATTTTATATTATATAAATAAAACTTTATTCAAATAGGTGTAAGAGCAAATATGTGTGACAGCCTCCCACATTTAATTCCTAAAAACAACCAAGTTCTGAATTACCATATTCTTACTGGCAATAATCTAATGCTTCTTAAAGATGTTTTTAAAGAGAAGAAGCAACAAAAAGATGATTTTTTTTCCTTGAAGGATATTTAATATACACATCACACAGGGCACATCATCTTCACAGAATCACAGAATGGTAGGGGTTGGAAGGGACTTCTGGAGATCGTCTAGCCCAACCCCCCTGTAAAAGTGGGTTCACCCAGAGCAGGTTGCACAGCAGTGCATCCAGGTGGGTTTTGAAAGTCTCCAGAGAAGGAGAATCCACAACCTCTCTGTGCAGCCTGTTCCAGGCTCCATCACCCTCACGGTAAAGATTTTTTTCCTGATGTTGAGGAGGAACTTCCTGTGTTTCAGTTTGTGCCCATTGCCACTTGTCCTGTCACTGGGCACCACTGAAAAGAGACTGGCCTCATCCTTCCCTTTAGGTATGTATAAGCATTGATAAAATTCCTATCATCTCCACGATAAGTGCAAAATTTTAATTGGTGACTCAATGTCAGTGGCAAACAGCCACACTGCACCCTGATTTGGTCACTTAACATGTTGGGTGTTAGGAGCTCATCAGAGTAGTCAAGATGAGCATCAGCACATCAGAGTAGTCAAGACAAACATCAGCACAAGTTTTGATGTATTTCAAAGTGATCCTGCTGGCAGGGTGTCACAAAGGGGAAAGATTAACTGAAAAGAGCAGTAATGGTCAGAAATGCAGATGCCCTATAAGAGTGGAAGGAGAAAAGGGGCACATGGGACTTTGAACACATGGCAGACACCACAGAGTAGGACTACACGGCTTGGCACTCCCACCTTCTCTAACAAGGTTCAAACACAGGTAAAATCTTTACAAGGGTAAAAGAAAATCAATAGAGGAGCATTAAACTGAAGGAATTGTGCTTTTTTTTTTCCTGTGTAAAATGGCCAATATAATGTCTTACAGTCAAAACATAGTTTAAATGAATGTATTAAGAAGAAATATTTGAAGTAGGTTGTAGGTGGGTGGGAAGTGCTTCATTCGGCTGAAAGCTGTGTGGAGACGGCACGTGTGCAAGTCTGTGTCAGGAAAGGAGATTAGCAAGTGATGCCCTTTCAGTGGTTTAGAGGAATTTAGAGGAACTATGGACAGAAGGAGACAGGCATCTGTAGCTGTGGCAGAGTTTTCTGGCATGTCTGGCAGTGCTGATGCCACAGTGCTGCTCCCCAGGCCATGGCCAGTAGATGCCTAAGGCCATCTGCTCTGAACCCTGCCCGCTGGCTCTAGTACAAGCCTGTTGGGGCCAATATGTGCCTGTGTTCCGGCTCCCCAGATGGCTGTGGGACAACTGCTCTGCTGAAGGGCAATGCAGCATACATAGCCTGGAGTGCTGGCACTCTGAGATGTCACCTTTTAAATTAACGTGTCTCTGATCTGGCATTTCAACACTTGTGCTAGAAGTCACAGCTGGAGAAGCTGAAAACGCAACATGAGATACACAGTTGGATAATGAGAATGAAGATAAGGACAAGGAAGAGAGAGTATTTCTAGGGAAGCTGACCCAGTGGACAATCATAGAATCATAGAGTGGGAGAGGTTGGAAGTGACGTCCAGAGATAATCGAGTCCAACCTCCCTGCAAGCACAGGATTGTCCAAGGCAGGCCACAGAGGGCTTTTGAAAACCCACAGATGGGTTTTGAAAGTCTCTAGAGAAAAAGAGTCCATAACCTCTCTGGGCAGCCTGTCCCAGTGCTCCATTATCCTCACAGGAAAGAACTTCTTCCTGATGTTGAGGTGGAACTTCCCGTGTTCCAGTTTGTGACCATTACTTCTTGTCCTATCACAGGGCACCACTGGAAATAGACTAGCCCCTTCTACAGATATTTGTGAACATTAATAATATCCCCTCTCAGTCTTCTGCAGGCTAGACAGCCCCAGGTCTCTCAGCCTTTCCTCATAAGAGAGACATTCCTGTCACTTCATCATCCTCTCTCTAGTATTTCCGTCCCTCTTGAACTGCGGAGCTCAGAACTGGACACAGTACTCCAGATGTGGTCTCACTAGTGCAGAGTAGAGGGGTTGGAGAATCTCCCTGGACCTGCTGGACAAACTCATCTTTATGTACCTCAGAACACCATTGGCCTTCCTGGTCACCAGAGTACATTGCTGTTCCATGGATAACTTATTGTCCATCAGGACTTCCAGGTCCTTCTCCATGGAGCTGCTTTTCAGCAGGTCTGCCTCTAAAATGGAGTTAAATACAGTTGTTTGCCAGCCACCAGTGGTGTCCCCCAGGGCTTGGTTTCAGGGCCAGTTCAATATCTTTATCAATGATCTAGATGAGGGCATTGAGTGCTTCCTCAGCAAGTTTGCAGAAAACACCAAATTGGGTGGGAGTGTTGATCTGCTTGAGGATAGGAAGGCTCTACAGAGGGACCTGGACAGGTTGGATTGATGGGCTGAGGCCAATGGGATGAAGGTTAACAAGGCCAAGTGACAGGTCCTGCATTTCGGTCACAACAACCCCAAGCAATGCTACAGGATTGGGGAGGAGTGTCTGGGAAGCTGCCTGGTGGAAAAGGACCTGGGGGTGCTGGTGGACACCCAGCTGAACATGAGCCAGCAGTGTGCCCAGGTGGCCACGAAGACCAATGGTATCCTGGCCTGTATCAGAAACAGTGTGTTCAGCAGAGAAGGGCAGTGATCGTGGCCCAGTGCTCAGCCCTGGTGAGAACACACCTTGAGAACTGTGTTCAGTTCTGGGCCCCTCACCACAATAAAAACATTGAGTTGCTGGAGTGAGTTCAGAGAAGGGCAACCGAGCTGGTGAAGGATCTGGAGAACAGGGCCAGTGAGGAGAGGCTGAGGGAATTGGGATTGTTTAGTTTGGAGAAGAGGAGGCTGAGGGGAGACTTTATCAATCTCCACAACTGCCTGAAAGGAGGTTGTAGTGAGGTGGGTGCAGCCTCTTCGCTCAAGTGAATAAGGACAGGACTAGAGGAAATGGCCTGAAGTTGCACCAGGGGAGGTTTAGACTGGATATCAGGAAGAATTTCTTTACTGAAAGAGTAGTCAGGTGCTGGAATGGGCTGCCCAGGGAGGTGGTGGAGTCACCATCCCTGGAGGTATTAAAAAAATGTGTAGATAAGGCACTTCAGGACACCCTCTAGTGGGATGGTGAGGTGGTTTGTTTGTTTCTTTTTGGTTTAGGTTTGTTTTTGTTTGGTTTTTTTGTTTCCTTTTTTTTTTTTTTTTTAATGTGTGCTCTTGTTTTTGGTTTGTGTTGGGTTTTTTTCTTGATGGTTGGATGTAGTGATCTTAGAGGTCTTTTCCAACAGTGACAGTTCTGTGATTCTGTGATTCAGAGAGAAAAGACAAAGGGTAATGGGTACAAGCTACTCCTGGGGAGATTCTCATTGTACACAAGAGTAAATTTTTCAGTACAAGGGAAATCAACCATTGGAATAATCTTCCCAGGGAAGTGTTGGATTCCCCAACATTGGACTCTGGTAAGATTCACCTGGACATGGTGCTTGGTCATCTTTTATAGACCATGCTTTTGCCAGGAAAGGTTGGACTAGGTGATGGTGAGGTCCCTTCTAACCAGGTATTCTAGGATTCTATGATTCTTTGATTCTAACCTGTACTGGTGCATGGTATTATTCCTCCCCAGGTGTAGGACTCTACACTTGCCCTTGTTGAGCTCTATTAGGTTCCCCTTTGCCCATCTCCCCACTCTGTCTAGGTCTTGCTGACTGGCAGCACATCCTTCTGTTGTATCATCCACTCCTTCCAGTTTCATATTATCCTCAAACTTGCCCTTCAAGCAAATCCTGAGGTGGGGTCTCACAGCAGACCCTCCCAAACAGAGGAAGATGCTAATTTCTGACCAGTCAGCCAGGCCCACCCAATCTGGCATCCTAGGACTCTGGTTTCCACTCATCGTGTCATGCCTGTCCTCAATGTAACACACCTGTGTATTTGCAGGAGCTGCATTTCCTCTGGCCTCAGCTTGGACTGAGCTCCTGGTTCAGCCAGTGACCAGTGCCTGGAACCTCCCCATGTTTTGGTACTTTGGAGGTGTCACGTTGGGGTCTGTTCAACTTCCAGGCTGGCTTAACTGCCTCCCTGCCCAGATGACAGGTCTGTGCAAATCCCTTGTTTAGGTGCTCCACTCTCCCAAATATTTTTTGGTAGAGATGAGGCAGAATGGTGCATTCCACACAGTGGCAGAAGATTGCAGAAGGTGCAGATTCAAAAGTTGGTTTCATCTACCCAAAATGCCCCCATGTTTCAGTACATTGTGAAAATCCAGCCACAGTGGGTCTCTCAGGCAAGGTATCTTTTCTTGCTGAGTGATGTTCTAACCCTTTGTCAGGAAGGCAGAAACTTTTGAATTAGGTACCTGCTAATCCTGCTAATAGCAAATTCCTGGCCATGGAGGCCAAATTGGGAAAATAGCAGGACCCTCTAACTTAGAAGAGAGAGAGCTAGCTTTCTGTCACCTCCTTTTATTTCAACATCTGCCAGGTGGAAGGAGATAAAGAAGAGCAAAATTCAAATATTTTCTTCCTCCCTGGCCCTTAGTGCTAAAATAAATAGAAAAATAAATTTTTGGTAACGACGTAGAGTTCCAAACTGACTCTGGCAAGTGATTATAGTATGTAGATTTGTTTTCTTTGTACACAAAACCAGAATCAAAATCCCATATAAGCTCCTTTTGGCAGTATCTGAAATTGTGTGCCTGATCTTTTTAAGCAGCAATCCCTCACTGAAAATGCTCCTGCAATTTAAATGCTGTGAGAAACATTTACTGTTCATATTCTCTGCAAAGTTCTAGGGGAGGAAACAGGAATTTATCTTACTACAGTCATTAAAGTGACTGTCTTCAGTTAAGCAGAATAGTACAGTGTTCTGGTTATACAAGGGCCTCAAACTGCATTTTTTTTATGGTCACATATAAACTGGTTCATAATAGTGTATCAATAAACCTCAATTACACTCAGGAAAATAGTAAAAGCAAAGCTCAAGTGAAGCTCAGTAAAGTCTACAGGCATATTAGAGCTGTGTGGAATAGTGACATCCATCTGGTATTTTTCAGTGACTTCCAGTCAATTACTGCATTTCATCATATGTAATCCTCTTTTATCTTCTGTTCCTGCTGCTTCAGTAATTCTCATTCTGTTACATCTGTGGCTTTACTGTGAATTTTTATCACTTATGAATAAGTGGATCTTTTTTTTTTTTTTTTTTTCACCAACAGTTGTGCTGTACCTGCTTGGAAAAAACAACACACCAAAAACTCAAGAAAAAGGAAAGATTTAATTGCAAGAGAAGTGAAATACAAACCTAAAGATTGTCAGGTGAGCATGTAAAATTAACCTATTCAGATATGGGCAGCTAATAATGAGTATTGAAAAGCTAACTTTGCAATGAGAACATGAGCTGTTGAAAACATGGTGTAGGTTGAAGTGTCTAGAGTGACATTTATTTTTAACAACTTCCTATGATTCGCTCTTATCTGTGGCAACCCTTTAAAAAGAGCATTGTGAAATAAGTAATAAATGTGTTTTTCTTGGAGAAGGAAGCTTTGGCTGTCATGTCCTTATATGAACATTAAATCCAGAGATATATTCTCTCTGTATTTTTTAAAAAAACAAGGTTAAAATCCACAGCTGAAGAGTTTGTCTTACAGCACTAGTCCTCTGTGCTAGTCTAATCACACGCTACAGCCTGATAAGGCTCCCACAGATATCTGTGCAGATGAAGAGGATACAAGGAAAGGCCTGTTCATTTCACAGCCTCGTGCAAAAGGCAGGAATCACACAAACCTTTATAGTGGGAGAAGCAGAGGGACTGTTCTCTTGGGGCTTCAGGCAGAGACTAGGCTTGGTGTAAGTGATGAGGTTATGGGGCTATTGACTTATGCATGGAGCCATCTTCACAGTTACACCAAACTCAGGAGCCATTTCTATATAGGTAATGAGCCGAAGGAGTCAAAATGAGAATTGAGACACAGGAGAGGAGATTAGAAAGAGCAGTGAGAAATGCATGGGGTGGACCTGCACCCTGTCTCTTCTGCACTCTTGCAGGCACTTGTTTTTATGATGTTTTCAGTTGATTGATACTGCTCCCATGCAGAGGAAACTGGAAATTCCACCCTGTGGCATGGTCTTTTTCTAGAAAGATGCCTTTCCTTCCCAAGTATAAACTCCCAAGGAGCATGGAGCAGAGTTGCTTGGACATTTCTGTTTGGAAGTGATTTTGCTGAATATGAGATAAAAAAGAAACTAGGGTTCGGCTTGTTTAGCCAAGTGAGAGCCTGATTGCTCCTGCAAAGTACCTCAGGGAAACAGAACTCTGCAAGTCAGAAGACAAGGCAGAAAGCAGAACTAAGTAATATAAACAGGCTAGCACTATACATCATCTGTAAATTAATAGGTTTCTAAGCAGAGGAAGAATCAGACTCTGAAGCTGCTTCCCATTAGGAACAGGGGCTTCAAGAGGCCTGAGATCCAAGATAGAGCATGATCAGCTGAAGAAAAGGATGAAGTGATATGATTGAAAGAGGCAGCAGGAAACAGGATTTGATGGTGGAGGTTCCTTCCAGGTCTGTACTCCTACAAAATGTTGTTTGTTTGTTTGTTTTCCTTTAAAAACAAACAAAACCAGGTGAACTATTTGACCTTGTCTACTTTCTCTAGTTTGAATGAAAATATCATGGATAATATCAGTTAGAATTACAAATGAGAAATGGTTCAAAATGCACATATTACCCTTACTTAAAGACATTAGTTAATTTTTATAATTCTTTCCAGTTCCAGAGAGGTGGATTTGGGATAGGCAAGCCTCTTATCCCCTCCCTCTGCCAGCCAAGCCCATCAAAGGGACACTGCTGCCCCAAGGATGACAGTGCAGCAGTACCTTTGGTGTATCCAGAGCTATTAAATATCTAGAAAAGTAGCTTCTCCTACACCTCTAGAAATCCCTCTAAGGAGGCAAATCTATGCCTCTGTTGCAATTTGCTTGGAGCTGGAACCCCTAAGTTGTGGATCAGATGTTAGAACCAGGAGCTGGTGGGAAGAATGGCATAGCTCCCCAGACTGACTAGTTGCCTGGATGCACGCAATTCAAATGTCACTCACTTCCCACAGTAAGCAAATACGCAGCTGCCACGAGAGAACTGTTAGACACTTTTAAGTCCTGGTTATAAAACTTGTTATGTATTATTTACTCAGCACTGACAGCTTGCTCAGCATTGTGCACACAAAGCAGTGTGCTTTCTGTCTGTGGGAGCTTTTGATCTCAGGGATTAAAAATCAAGCACAATCCAAAGGTTTAGGAGGCACAGTCTGAATCTGGATTACTGACTGGGTGCACCCAATATCTTTCTCACTGCTGTCTGTACTGTGTAGTTCCTTTCCAGTGCATAGCAATTCATTTCCTTTCTGTGGAAACTGAGATGGATCAAGGGCTTTTGACCTTTCTGGAGTTGGAATGTACCTAAGAACCAGGAAATGTTTCAGCCCCTTAATCTACAAATAGTCTTAAGCATCTTTATATGTAGTGGAGGCAGAGATTCCTGGAAGAACTGAATCAGTCTTTCAGTACTTGCATATAACTTATTAAATACATATTCCAGTGCTCCTATGTACTTTTTTTCTCAGCATGTCTAGTTACCTGAGAAGAGAATTATAGTGATGTGCACTTAAAATACCTGGTTCAAAGATTGCTCAGGTATCTTCACAACATGGTATCATGCTATTTGAACATATCCAAATTCAGTGTTTCCAAAAGGCATCAAAACCAGCTGGCAGAGAGAGCAGGGAGTGCCTAGAGTAAGCTGGCAGTAAATGTTAAGAGCAGAGATATCTGAATCCCATCATCCTTAAAAATCTTGTCTGCTACTTTTTTCTTGTATGGCTTCTGGTTCAATACAAGAGCGTTTGACCAGTGCTTAACCTGGACTAAGACTGAAGATGTTCCTCAACCAGGAGAATGTCAGACCTATACCACCTAGCTGGCAAAACAAGGACCTCAGCACTGTAGTAGCACTGTTCTCTCCAGCAGTCCTTGAAGGGCTGCATTGCTGTCACAGAGACCAGGCAGCCTTGATAATTTCTAAAGACTATGACAGGATTCAGGGGCTAAAGGAAGATGGCCATTCTGTGTACAGAGAGCAGGGATAAAAGATGCAGGGAAGGAAGAAGAAAAGAAGTTGAAATAACTGATGGAGAATGGGGATTGAAGGACAGAGGTAAAAAGGAAGTGAAGGAGCTACAAGCAACTTCATGAATCTGAGGAGCCCCAGGTAAAGTGAGAAAAAAACAGTGAGCACTGAGCTTTTACTGGGTGTGTGTTTTGGACATAATAGAGGAAGGTTACTGAATCAGCAGGAATGGGATTCAGCTCAATGATAAAAGACAGCCAAATTCAGGTGTCTGCATGTCAGTCTCTACATGTAAACTGTGAGTAGAAGCTCCTGCTATAGTCAGGGCAGGTCTAGAAGGAGGTTGGTTATCTATATATAGGTGATTAATGTTTTCTGAAATGCCACAGAGTATTGAAGATACTTCTCTGCAGATACCAGGTGTGCCATACAACCTACTGCATCTTGCAGCTCTGCTCAGTAACAAACAAGACATCCTACAGCACCTCAGAATGATACCGGAGTCTGAGATCCGAAGAGCTATTCATTTACCCCTTGCAAATGATGCTGAATGGCTGTCTGGACATCACAGGCTCATTTGAAGAGGAACTCAACCCATTCCACAAACATAAGTACTCCCAGTACCCTGGGGGGATCCCTCCTGAGATCACTGGTGGTGGTCAGCAGACTGTTTCATGTCTCTCTCCACCCTGGTTAGTCTCCAGGTTCTAGGTAAAGAACAATCTCCAGGTCTTACTGCTTTCATGGTTATCAGGTAATATTTCCAATAATTATTCAGGTATAATTCTGCCATACAACACAATTATTATTCTTTACGAAGTTGTAGTTTCACTGAAATGGAAGACTTGCTGGTGTCTGTTGGCAGCTGCTGATTGATGTAATTCTCTTTATTTTGGCCACTGTTGAACTTTAATGATGAAATTAGGGGGTGTTCAAAATGCTATAGTCAGACAGACAGGTTTAAATGATTAAATACTTCCTGGTCTTCACTTTCTAAGCTGGTTTCTCAACCAATGTCAGGTCAGGTCAGATGAACATGAGTATAAAGCAGTACAAAACTTGGTGCTTTGATTTCACAGTTCTTGATTTATTATTTTAGGCCCTCATTTTTCCTTGTAACATATTAGGGACCAGAGCCACAAAACAAGAAAACTCAGCTACCTTTTAAAAAGATAACACATCTTCAGTGAAGATCCCCATTCTCCTGTCCTCTTCCACATTCCATGTCCATACGTAATTTTTTGCTTTTCTTCTAGGAAGTGGAGCTGGATATGATTCTAGCTGAAGAGGACACTTCCCATTTTATTGATGTGGAATGATGACTGGGGATGATTTTAAAAGAACTAACATCATATTAAAGTTGCAGCATTGTTCACATATAAGGAAAGGTATGATAGCAGAGAAACTTTCAGTGCAACTGGTATGCCAGGGATCCATTTCGCATCAGTTCCCTAGTCAAAACTGCTGGCAAGCAGTGCGGGGGATGAAGTGGAGTGAAGATTCCATGGCCAGGCCTTGCAAAGTTGCAAGAGAAATGGGAACTTGCTGTTCCTACGGAACTGATAAGCTGTTGGTTTGCCAACAGTCTGTCAGCTTCTGACAAAGTACTGTCCTTTGTGTGAACTTTGCTCATTATAATGTTATTATAATACTAAAACACACCTCCAGCCCAGAGGCTACCCGCTTCCAAGGTGCAACCACCCCTCACTGAGTTTGCACAGTGAATTTTCTTCAGCTCTATCTTTAAAAGCAAAGCGAGGTAAATTTACACCAATTGTAATAAAGGTATTTATGACTAGAGTCACTCAAGCTCCACCTTGAAGGTAGACACCATCGCAGACAAGTCAGAGCGAACATCATCTCTGACTCCTGGGATCAGTTGACAGGCTGAACCTCGCTTCCCCCCCCTTAGGGATGCCTTTAGGTAAGATCCAGACTCTTAAACTTAGAAATCTTCTTGAGTTGTTCTTTGATTTAACACGTTTGGTATACCATATATATACATATATACTTTTGCAGTGTATTTATCACCAGCAGTCTAAAAGAACTTGTATTCTGTTGCTCTCAATAACCTGCAGCTTTCATGCATCCAGTCACAGTGGTTCTCTCATCGGGCGCCGTCAGATCTTTACTGGCCGTGTGGTACCATGGAGCGTGACTGGGCAGGGGGGTGCAGGGGGCTATTAGTGAATCCAGAGCCACGTTAGTTCAGATGCCAGAGTGGGATCCGAGCCGTGGCAGTTCAGATACACTGAATGCGACCAGACTGATAGTACCCAAACTGACAGTGCCCTATTACTGAATCCGAGCCGTGATAGTTCAGCCAGACTGAACGCGTCTGGATTAATAGTGCCAAATTGGACATCACTCAGAATCTAAACCTAGCTGCCCCCAGCCCTTCTGATATCTGAGGACCATCTGGAATGCAAGGGGGTTTATTCTCTGACAAATTACTTTACCCTTTCACACAACAATTGAATAAAGAAAACTGAATAAAGGTGAATAAAGAAGGAAGGACAAGTGAATACCTCAAGTCCTCTACTGAAATCAAACCTTTGGAGACATAATTGTGAACAGTGCGGGGTGGCCTGAGACATGCTATGAGTGATAACTAATGGAGGGGAATGGGGATCAAAGGCATCCAAGCTTATTTCTACCACACTTTTTCAGTCTTAGACACACTGCAGCAGCCAGTGTGTCTGACGACAGTGTCTGACTATGCTGACTGCAGTTTTGATTTTGCAAAAGCTTTTGACACAGCTTTTGCAAAACCAAGCAAGAATAGTTTGAACCTGTCTTTGCATTTATCCAAGATAGCAACATCTGGGTCAGGAGGGGAGAGGAGTGATTGGTAAGGAAAAGTTAATGGTGTTTTGGTTGACCTCTACACTAAACCTTACAAATGTAAGCAACCTTTCTAACACTCCTGACTGATTTTCATACTATTCAGAAAGCCAAGCACATTATTTTCCTCAGTTTTGCATTTAATAAAACTCGTGTACATCTGTTAGAGGTCTTGGTTCAGTTAAACTTGAACATACGGCTAAGCAAAGTCAGTAAGACTATTTGCAGGCTTAGTTAAGTGTGTGGTTGGGAACTTTGCTGAGTCAGGACCATATTGACTCACAAGGCAAGGTGGCACATAGATTGGTATTTGGTTGTTAGAGGCAGAAAGAATTTCCTGGATCTTTTTTCATTTTTTTCTTTTAATACACCTCTTTTATTGTTAAGATGCAAAACTATACTATTTTTTTGTTTGTTTGTTTTGTTTTAGTTTAAAAGAGAGAGATCAAACCCTGACAAGTAATACCGTGAGAGGAATAAAACCAGGGGAAATTTATGTGAAAATCTGGTGAACTGTCATTTATTCTCAGTTTCCTCTGAAAGTTAACTTTTCATATGATACCTTCCAGAGTGTGACAATTAAAAAGATGATGTCTTATAATGCATGTAATAAGAATTATTTTTAAGTTTACACAATGTATGCATACTGAATCAGTGCAGCATGACTGAGTCAACAGGAACAAAGTCATTTGGTTGTTTTCATGACTCACTGTACATGAGGACACAAGTGTTTATTTTCAAAAGCATAAGGAGCTGTGAAGAAGTCATAAAAAAAAAGTGAGAGAAGCAAAGGATAAACAATTGGTCAATTTCTAAAAATGCGAGCTCAGCTAAAATAAAGAAAACAGGGGTGGAAGAAAGTGACAGCAGAGTAGGGAGTTGAGACTGGGAGCCTTCAGATGTCCCTGTAGCAGCATTTCTGTCAGAGAAGCGACTGCTACAGGAGAGAAAAGTAAAGCCTTTGAAGTATGGACATGAAACTGTGACAAGAGAGAGTACTACTTATCTCTATAGCTCTTAAGCCTGTCCAAGGGCAATAATCCTCTATAAAATGGGTGTGGGGTGCAGCCCAAAGGGACAGCTGGGGAGGGAGTGTTGGTGTCCCTCCTCACCCCTTCCTGGTGCGGAGGCACCTGGGGAGGTTAAGTGCAGTCACCAGTCTGAAGGACCCTGTTGCCCATCATTTTGTGTGCCCTGTTTAAACACTGATCTCCAAGTCTATAACCACATCACGATAAGGTCATGTATGCCTGATGGGTGGGGAAGGAGGGGTTTGCACATTGGGCAGTGGAGACTTTGAAGAGGACCAAAGGCACAGTGGTAGACCAGTTCATGAATTCAGGAAGGTTTTAGTGGCAACGTCTGACTCTGGACAACACAAACTGCTGTGATTTTAATTTTAAAAAGATTCATACCTGGCTGTAGAGCACCATGGCTTTCGGGTTTTGGATGACTTATGCTGCTGAGCTGCTCTGTACATCAGGTCTGACAGCGCTGAGTTGGTGCCACTGCTGTTCCTCTTGGAACCAGTGCATGTGCATGGCAGGAGAAGCATGGCATTGGCTCCTTGCTGGGGAGAAGGCTCTGTTCCTCACCATTTTGGTTCCTGTCACTACTTTTATCTCCTCTACTCGGCTCTCAGCATGATCAAGAAGCCCTAGTCATGGAGGAGATGAGGGAGAAAGCAAGCTGTTGTACCCAAGGGCTATTGCAGCAGCAACTCTTGACTGAAGCATTTTATTTGCTGGGTCTTTTATATGTGTGTGTGTGTGTGTGTGTGTGTGTTGGAGCATGACAGAAAGCAGGAAAAGTAGTCTTAAAATTTTCTATTGTAAAGTAGTATTGTTTTAAGATTTTTGGCCAGTCTCATTGGTTAACTAACTGAACATGAGCTCCCACCAAATGTGATGGCTGAGAACATGTTTGAAGAGCCAAGGAGGTGTAAATAGCAGGGAGTCAGGCAGGAGCTGGAGGTTGCATGGCCTCCAGTACAGGACCAGCAGGATCGTTTGCAGAATACTGTGCCCTATGCTAGTGCCAGCCTTAAAAAGGGAGGAAAAAAAAGGGATGATGAAAACTGAAGAGATTTTAGAAAGGACAATTTTAGAAATCTAGAGATTTTAGAAAGGAACAGCAATTATTACAAGTATGGAGAATATACTCTGTCACAAGGGTCTGGTGGAAGCATCCCCTCTAGCCTGTCAAAAAGAAAAAAAAAAGAAGATCCTAAGCTGGGCTGAGAGAAGCCTTTGAACAGCCCTAGAGAGGGTGGGAACATCTGACACTAGAGAAGTTGTTAACCCCGTGGAAGAAGCAAGAGCTTGTGTATGTGTTTGGACTACCAACTGAAGCTTGGCATTTCAAGGCAAGGGGTGTTCTCAATTTAAATAGCAAAGGTAATTAATCATTGTAGAGATTTGCCAAGGGATGTGTCTTTAACTCAAAACCAAATTGGCTTCAAAAATACATTATTTAACTCATCCAGGAATTAGCCTACTGTTTTGTAGGAATTTAACCTATATAATCACAGTAGCCCCTATGGCCTGAAAAACCTATTAAACTATTATGTTTTTAAATCAACCCACGTTATCTTCCCTCAAATAATTTAGTTGCTAACCCAATCACATCAACCATCTTAGGGGGGGGTTATTCATTATTATGGAGCAGAGTGTCATCTCAGGGGAAGAAAGGTAGAGGCAGTGCTTTCATCCATTGTTTAAATAAGTCTGAGCTCTAGTAGAACATAATGCATAGGAAATGTCAGCTTTGTTCTGTGAGGTCAGTCTAAAAGGAGGCATGGTATTAAGAAAACTAATATTAAAGACTCCAGGTTTCTTTCATAGGAAGGACAGAGAAAGCACTTACCATCTTGGCCAAAATGCACATTGCATGTTCTGACATAAAAAAGTATGAGTGCAACAATAAAAACAAATCAAGTCAAATCAAAACCAAACCAATTTCTTCACATTTTATGTATAACGGATGATGTGGAAAAAGGTGAAAGATATCATGTGACAGTCATGGTAAAAATGACACACTATATAGCTATGAATGCACAAAGTCATTTAGGTCATGAAAAATATAGTTCAAAATAATTTGAGCTATTTCTGAAGTGTACATAAGTAATGAAAGAAATAGCCTAGGAAGTCAGCATTTGCAGTTAGAGAGCAGGGAATAGCATAATGTGAATATGTGAATAATTAGGATACTACAGACACTTGGGGAAGCAGGGAGAAGAGCTGAAAGATGTCTTTAGATGTGAGTCTGAATTTGACTGGCTTTTTATGAACATACAAAAAATCTACCACTTTCACGGCATTCTTAACATTTCATATCTGGTGCTGAGTTTTACACTAATATTAACGATAACATGTATATGAGCTGAATGTATGAGACAAACTATGTGAAACTCATATCTACTTGGCCTTTACTTGTGCTATGATTGCTCAGTGCATCTTTCTGCACTCAGGACCTTGTTTACCATTCCCCAGCAAGTTCATATATTCTCTTTGACCAAACAAATCTTTTAGGAAAAAAAATGAAACAAAACCACCCCTCCTCCCCCACCTTAGCCAGCTGTAAGGCAAAGGTCTCAGGTGATTCAACCCATTCCTTCTGCAAAAGAATACACAGCCTTTGCATCACTTTGCCATACATTTGCAATCCAGTACTAAATTATCTAGTAGGTCATGTAGCTTATTGATGCTGTGAGTTGCACTCACACCGTTAGTCATTTTGGTAGCAGTGAGATTCCTTGAATGTATAATATCTACTCAGTGGGACTGAGGCTTCCAAAATGGGACTCGGAAAACATAAATGGCTTGTGCCCTAAAGCAATAGCTGCAATGCCCTGGTGTGGATTTGCAAAGTGTGACAGAGACTCCAAATGAGGGACACAAAAAAATTAATTATGCAGACAACCGAAATTGCTGAGGATTCCTTCCTTTCGGGGACATCATTCTTTCTGCTACCAGAGGCTCATGATTATTTATTTCAGCTCATAATTTTCCATCACAAAAGTGTGGAGACACAAATCTGTGCCAAAGGGAGATGGCTTTTGAATTAGAATTGGAAGCATCCTCAGAAGGCGGGGGGATATGTGCTTAAAATGTGACTTGAGGGGCAAAGACAGAAAAGACTGCTTGAAGGATCAAGTCTAGTCTCTTATGGGGGTGGGGGGGCAGGGAGGGGAAACGCTGAACAGACTCTGGATAAACAGCAGTGCAAGGGTGAGCTGCATCATGTCTTGCTTCCTCAGGCACTCACACTGGGAAAGCTGGGTGTGACCCTTTCTATTTTCTGGGGGCTGGCTTCCCTTCCTGTACAAACCAGGCACAGGGACAGGAGAGATGGTGTTTACTCAGGTTTTGGTTGCAACCTGCAGCATGGAATGAGTCAAGAGTGAGCAAGGCATTGAAATGTGCTTCCCCATCCCAGGAGGAAGATGCAGCACTTGGCTTCTTGCTGTACATGCATGAGCCCAGAATGATCTGCAGAATGCTACGTGCCCAAAGCATTCCTATTTCCATATCAAAGATACAAATACGCAAAATGAAGAGGAGCCTCACATGAACATTATGGTACACATATATACAAACTTAATTTGCTCAGGCAGTGTTTAACACGAGGATCCAAAGGATGCTATCAAAAAGGGGTTTAATATTTCAAGAACTAGGGAGAGGAGAGTATGCAGTAGGAGTAAGACTATTTATGGATTCAGTGGTGGGGTGAGCATTATATAATTCTCTAAATCAGAATATAAAATTACACTAATTCTTTGATTTCTGTTTCACTTTGTCTGAAACAGAAAAGACTTGCTTGTCATTTGTTCATGCTGTGCACTGATGTAGAAGCTTTTTGCAGATAGCTTTTCCCTGTCTGAATATATTATCAGTCTTATTCATGTAACTGAGACCATTTTGACAGAATTGGCAATATTCTTGTCTTCTGAGTTCAGAAAGATCAGTCTGGCTTAGCAAGAGTTGCTTTCCCCGCCTCCTGTGAAAGACGTAAAGCCTCTCTATCTCATTCATAGAAGTGGAAAATCAAAATGATTCTCATCCTGGGATTCATCTCCCTTCACCCTTTGCTGGGTAAATTTGTGCAGAAGCAGAAGAAAAATAGATGACAGTGCTTTTCATGGGAGCTTTGAAGCCTGAAGCAGGATCTAAGAGGGAACTGATGGAGAGCAGGCACACATGCATCAGCTCTCAGCTTTGTGCTCAACATCCAGATACCAGGATCAGCTTTAGATACCTGTTCTCATGGAACATGGGTTGGCTATAAATAATCCTGTGAGAAACAGGGGTAGGGCTGATGTGTCGCAGCTTTCATCTTCTCTGGGTGAGCTAAAGAGGGCAGCTTGACCCTGCGCCTGGGCACTGACCCACTGGAAACAAACTTTGCTAACATGCGTGCTCAGTGATAACACACGTGCACAGTGCCCAGGCCTGCACAAGCAAAACTCACCAGATTTCACTGAGTAAAAAAGAGCAGACACATGAATGAATTTTCCAAATAGTAATTATATAGATAGTAATCTTTACAAAGAATTGTTCAGGGATTGACAAGTCTCTGTCAGACTTTCTTGCTATGGATTTGGAGAGATGGGCTGGTGGGAAGCGAGACCTTCCACAGCCAATGTACCAGCGGGGATTATTATTTGTTGTTATTCCCAGTATTATTGCTCTGATACTTAAGAATGTGTTACAAAAGATTGTCGCTGTCACCTGTGAAATGGTGATGTCAAGAGACAGAATAATCACAGAGCTTGAGAGGAGGCGCAGGCAGGGAGGATGACGTGAGTGGCACAAGGCTACACAGCGGGTCAGTGGCGGGAGAGCACAGATTGCCAGTGTCTGATCCGGTTTGTGCTTCCTCCCCCAACCCTCAGCCTTGCACCACCAAGAGTTCTTTCACCCTTACTGTTAGGTCTTAAAATAAAACACATAATGGCATCCCATATGTGGTCCCTGAATTAGTACAAAATGGAAACTGGTTTTACAATCTCCTACATTGTTTCTCTGCTGCTGCTGTCACTTTTCAGCAAGATACCCCAGACAACAGTCTGGCTCAGCAATGACAATTTCAATTAAAAACATTTGTTTTCACATCCTCCTAACAGTTTCCACGTGGTGAGAAGTGCCTTCTCTCCCCATGTGAATTTTGGGCATAGGACAGTGAACAAAGCATGTATGCTTCTCTCTATATGGAAAATCATCATTCCATTGTGGCTTCATTTGGCGTTGTGGCTGTAGCAGAGTCAGGGTGCTGCACTGTCGTATATCTCACAGTGCTAATGGGGTTTTATTAGAGAAGATTAGCCTTCTTCCAAATCAGAAACAAACAAAAACGGAACTTGTGTGGAAAAGAAAATGTTTGCTATGATACCTAGCCTCTAAATGTGCTGTTAGTAGCTTGCACATCATGTTTCTGCAGCATCTGGGGCTGAATACTTGTGTTGGTGTAAGCAGATTTAAATAGATTGAAGCATTCCATAGTTCAATGTCCCAACATTGCATAGTAAACATGTTTCAAGAGAGTGTTTTCACATCAATGTGTTAAGGTTAAGGAAACATTTGTGATGTGCTGCAAATGTGTCCTCTGACCAGCCTTAGGGCTAGGACACAGAGTAATTAGGAAAATGATGTATTCTGTCTGCTAGCAACATAATCCTTCTTCCTCCAAAAGGCTTATTTCCCCCTCAGTATCAGAGTCCACCACATTTCACAAAAGTCACTAAGATCAGCAAATAGTGAAGAGACCAGGACATGCCCTGTGTTTGGAAGTGACATGCAGGTAAGATCATGTCTGGTGTGAGAAGCGGGCATGAAGACAACCTATCCTGGCATTTTTGATCTTGGAGAGAATGATACTAGCAGTGATTAAAACCTATCCTAGAGTGAGGCAGCAACCTGGTCCCTTCACTTCACAGGATTTCTTGACACTTTTTTACATACCTTAGCTCCCTAGGTAACTTCTTACTTAATCTGAAAGCCCCTCTGGTGTTTACTATTGATTTCCTGTGAGCTGTCACCCTCAAATGACTGCTTTTTGGGAGATGGGTACCTACTTTTTCCTGAAGCTATGTAGTTTCTAATTTTGGGGCAGGTGCTTCATTAAATTCCTGAAGAATGATAAAAAGCTGGACACATTCAGGTCTAGCTTGATCTGTGTTAGAACATCTCATCTCATCTCATCTCATCTCATCTCATCTCATCTCATCTCA
>JANVCC010000021.1:14756343-14818981 GCA_025345505.1 Todiramphus chloris collaris | reverse complement strand
TCTATTCTATTCTATTCTATTCTATTCTATTCTATTCTATTCTATTCTATTCTATTCTCCTGTCCTGTCCTGTCCTGTCCTGTCCTGTCCTATTCTTTATAGCAGCCTCACTACCAAAAAAGTACAGTGCTTTTTCAGGAGTGTTTTAACCAGCATACTTACAGCTGTCATACTGAGATTATTTTTTCTTGCATTTTCTCTCTAGGAAAAGAATAACACGTGCAGTGGTATGTTTATTTGGATGGGATGCTTTTGGAGGCTTTCTTCAACCTCTGTTTGCAATTTGGATGGGATGCTTTTGGAGGCTTTCTTCAACCTCTGTTTGCATTGAAGACATGAAAACAGAAGAAGCTGAGCAGAAGTAGCAGAGTTTTGTGTCAGTCCTTAGTTTCCACGTGAGTTCAGTCTATAGCCCCACATCATCCAGTCCCTTGAGAAAACTTCTTGTCTGAAACAGGAAAGCTATACCCTTATAATAGAAAAGTACATTATGCCAGCCGAACAGAAGTGCCAACTATATAGTCAGCCTGCAGCAGGCTTAAAGAGGGGAAGCCTTAAAGAGGAAGTGCAAGACTTTGAGTCTCATGTGATATTTACTGGAAAGCCAATGCAGAAAGCAGAAAAATGGTTTTATATGCTCCTAGGATGATGTTTTGCTGAAGATTTATGCTGAATATTCTGTACTAGTTGAAATCTAGATCATTTCATTGCTTTTGTCCATATGAAAGTGATAAAGGCATGTATAGGAAAGGAAAAATTAGAAGATGGGATGCAATCTCCTAACATCACAGAACTACTTGATTGCTTAGGATTGCTACTATGAGAGAGCTTAGTGTTGGTAAAGAAACAGAGTGGGGACTTGAATTTACCTCTGTGGATATGAATCTCCCTCTCTGCAAATCTTTCAGAATGTTCTCCTTTGCTTTTCTATCAGCTTGATTGCTTGAGAAGTAGCTGTAAATAAATGTTGAATACGAAGAGTAAAACAAAACATTGGGAGACATCACAAAGAGCAGTGGGATCTCCTTTTACTGTTCTTCAGGACAGATTGAAACTGTCTTAGCAAACTTCTTGAGACCTACTTTCAGCTGGCACTGCTATAGCTCATACTGGAGACTGCCAAATGCTGCAGAGAGGTCCCAGCAGATGGTAATAGTATTGGCAACAGCTGATCAGTCATAGGCAGTGCTGTAGCTGTTCCCATTATACTTTGTAGCTTACATGCACAACTGTCTGTTTTCAGGTTATAACTTGCACTGAGTGTGTAGTTAGCCTTTGCCTCCTCTCTGTTTTCTGCTTGCTTAGGACTGAGAAGCTGTACATTGGGCTGAAAGCAGGTTGAATCAATACCAACTTCTTCAAGGATCAGCAGACAATTGGAAGTCTGAAAGAAAAAGACAAGGTTGCTCTCCAGAATGAGTGTTTTGGTCTGAGACAACACAGGCTGGTTCTGGCTTTCTTCCAGCAGTTGAGAGACAGCTCAGGGGTGTTCAGGGAAACTTCTGTCTCAGCCCTGGGGTTGTTTCGTGAGTGAAAATGCTGAGCACTGGCAATGCAAGCAGCCTGGTAGAAGCAGTGCTGTGTGTGCTGGACCCTTAGTAAGGAAGAGTGATGTGAGGAAAAGTAGGAAGCTGCATGATGCTCAGTATCCCTTTTCCTCTATAAAAAGGCAAAAAAACCCCATTAAACTATTTCTTCACATGACATTCCTTTGCAAGAACTTAGTGTAGTTGAATCAGGGCTGTTATGTGATTACCACTGAGTAAAAAAGGTAGGTGGTGCACAGAATTAGGGAATGGACAGTCACGCCAGCCCTGATTATAACAGCAACGATGGCTTTTAGAACTATATTCCAAATACTAATAGACAATGTACAATGCAATACCATGCTGAAAAACAGAATTTCAAATAAGTAATTAGTGTCCCCAGGCTACCTTTCAAAGAAAGCTTAATTTACAGGTAGGCTTTTCCTTTCTGTGAAAAAAAAACCCAGTATTTGACACAGAATTTGTAAGAAATGCACAAATGATTCAGAAATTATGGAGGAAACCTTTCTTGTTCCCAGTTTATCTTCTGGTGACTGACCTGGATTTCTGGTGCCACTGAGTATCCCATAAATCCTATTTGCCAATTCCGTTGAGATTACTTGCAGAGATTAAGCCTGAGAAGGTATTTGCAGATTTGAGCTGATGTTTATGAAATGTAAAACTGCAGTAGTGGTAGGAGAAATAAATTGTGATTGTTTCTTTTTCTAATGATGAAGATAAAACATAATGTTTTATAGGTGCTGCAGAGCCTGCAATGCTCAAAAAAACCCCGACAAAATCCATGATTAAGACACTGAATATGTTCTAAACCTGTTAAAACAAGCAGAGTAAACCAGTAAGCCATGAATAGTGTAATTAAATCTAGATCAACAATAAAATTTGAATATTTGCAGTGTTACTATGAAAAACTGGTTTGAATTAGTAGGAAATTACTTTAGTTTTCCAAGTAAAAAATTTGCTGTCTCTGCCTCCATCAAATTCCACATTCAAAGTCACAAGACAAGTAACAGGAGAAGAAAAGCCAAGTCTTTTCTTACCAGAGGTTTTCTGTCCTTTGGCAACTGATTGTTGCTAAATACAGAAAAAGGTAGAAGCACCATACCCCATTGTCAGACTTTTATAAACACTGCCTGCTTAAAGCTTGGTAAGAACATTAATTTATCAGGTTTCCAAAATGAGATTTGGATTTCTTGTCCTGGCCCATCCCTCAAACTGGAAGCTCAAACTCACTTTCTAGTATCTTATTTACTTATTGTTTTTCATTACCTGTGTCAACAGCCTTTTCTATCTTCTGGATTAGCCAGATTTTCTTTAATTTGTATTTTATCTGACTTTCACAGAGTATCTTCATATTAACAGTGGGCAAAGGGTTAAGTTTCACTGATTTATCAGAGATGATTTCTTCTTTTCTTTTTCTTAATAAAGGGACCATCATGTTCATAGTTCTGAGAAAATTACTTTTTCTTATAACACAAATAATGCCTTTCTCCAATATAGAAGTCACTGCTTAAAAACAAATTTTAAAAAAATCAAAATACAGCATAATAAAATAATAATTTTCAGCATCATTATGTCATGAGGCCATCTTGGAAAGAAACAGCTGACACATGAAAAGAATGCTTTGACATTTGAATGTTTGTTGTACAGAAAACATACTCCATGATCCTTTCCTTTGAATTTTGTTTCTGGGCATTTTGGAGCAAATGATTCCTTCATTCTGCATTCCAGTAGCAATGTTTTAATGGCCTAACCTGAAGATCTTTTTACAGACTGTTTCAGAAGGAAACCCACTATAACTCCATTACAGACACAGCAAATCTGTACATTGCCAATGGTGTTTTGTCTATTGGTTGTAACTTGATTGTGATTCTTGATTGAATTAATGCAACCAACAACCTCTCTATAATAGATCTTCTAAACTTCATGATAATGTTAGACACAGAGAGGATACAGTTTTCTAACATAAAGACACAAAATCTTAAGACTGATTTTTTTCACCTTCCCTTCAGGTGAGAAGCTGGACTGAAGGGGTGTCAAAGTCATTTGTGTTGCCTCTTTTCACTTCCCTTTCAAAAATGAGACATCCAGTGAAAAGCAGTCTTCTGGGAACCCGCTGGGTCTGTAAAGAGAAAGAGGTAGATCCAGTAGGTGATTTTTCTTGTTCTCAGGTAACCATCAGGTAGGTAGTACAAGTTCCATTTCAGAGAAAACTTTTTTCTGTCCATTGCCTGATGAGTTTGTGAGGAAGCACATGTTAGCTAAACCTTTCCAGAAAAAAATTCCAGATGCAGTTTCAGTGTAAGATGTTTCTCTGGAAAAGGGTATTTGCTGCCTTCAGAGTAGCTCAACAATGGCAAAGTACCAACTTAAAGGCACCTCTCAAAATGTTTTTGTAGCTCTGCTGTTAATAGCCAGTTACAGAACAAGTAAAAAACCACACCCAAACAATAAGCAAACAACAACAACCAACCAACCAACCAAACAAACACCAAAAACAAACAAAAAAACCAAGCTGACATAAACACCGTAAATATTTGTGTGTATTTTTTATCAGATTCATTCTGATTTATTTTCCAAGGGAAAGGTACAGAAGTCAAAGAGAGTACAAGTGTCAAAAATGGGGTTTTCAGGAATAAAAATGAGATTACCTACGGATGCATGCCTATCATTTTTTGTGAAACCAGAAGAGATCTGTGGCTACCCCTCAGACTGTTATTCAGAGCAGTGCCACTAACTCCAGATCTTTTTTGACTGCTACAAATGCAGTGTATTCCCAAGTGGTTATTCTCTACTCTCAGGCACCAAGAATACATGTGGTTATTTCACTGAAATCATTGCAGTCTTCAAGATTATATTTCATAGTAGACACTAGCATATTGATCAGGACACATTTTAATCAATTTTTATAAAGGTTTTAGTTCAAGTTTAAGGCATCTGTATGGAGGCAGAAACCTTCCTGGAGATTTAGAAAGAGTTACTTGATCATGCAGTAAAAATGTCAAAATATTAATAATAAAAAGCCCCTATCTTTCCTCTTGTTAATATTGGTTGTATTTTACAGAGGACAGCTGGTTTTAAAGGAACGTGGGGTTCAATCTTTACTACAGTCCTCTGAGAGAGGATGAATGTGAATACCTTTTCTGTATTTGATAGTCACTACAGATGCCTCATGGATCTTTAAGTTCATTAACCATGTCTTCACTGAAACCTCTTCAGAAACACAGAGAGTACCAGTCACATGTTCTTAAATCCTGAATATTTACTTTTGTATTTGGAGGCAGAACATGTTCTGTGATTTATTTGTTGAACGCTTTATAAATGTAATTGCAGAAAAGTAAAGGCAGGCTGTCTTCAAGCCATGTCCAGAGTCATGGACAAAAACATTTCTTTCTCCAGTAAACTTGAGAAAAAAATCAAATTAATTATGCTAATTCTAAAATATACAACCTTTGCATAGAGGAGAACTGATGTTTAAGGAAATGTCAGTGGGAAAGGTGAAAGCTGTGCAGAAAAGGAGATTCAAAAGTCTGCATATATTTAGTTGCATCCCAGAGAGATGGTGAACTCTCTCCACCCTCTTGGGCAACCCAATGACAACATCTCTTTTAACTCACATATGAGTCAACAATATTTTTAAGTCTTGATCTTCCACGCTAAAGATAAATATGTGTAGCTTTCTGCAGGCATAGAATTGCCATGCCTTATGCTGGAAGTCACTCAGAAGTAGGTGTTTTATCTTTGCACATAACACATCCAGATTTTTGTTACAGTTTTCATAAATGAACAACATTTCATCTTGAAATGTAAGTTAGCCTTTTGAAATTGAATCCTACCTTACTGAAAGGAATAGCAGATTTTCTCAGTGAGTCCAAAAGATTATTCCTACTGCAGCCTGCAATTGGCTGGCATCCATACAGAGATTCAATTATCATTGCAGATCTATGAAGTGCAAATTTTTATTGTGTAAGAGGTTACACAAGAGAGAAAATCATACCTTAAAATTTAATTATTACTTTTGCTTTATGACAAATTATTTTATCTGAGGAGAAAAATCGCAATACAGGTTTTTATTCCAAAATAATAACTTAGATGATTAAACCCTGTAATGACATCTGATGATTCACAGTGATAGTTCTCATTTATGGCCAATTGACACCAAATGTCAAGAACAGACCCGAGGGCAGACTGAGCAGATTATTTTTTTACAGCTGAACTCGGCCAACACACCAGCTGTATAATTCCACCATATGTTATTACTTTCAAGGCAAATGTGAACATTATTTCTCTCAAGGAAAGCAAGGCAGCACAGGCTTTGGACCTTGGCCCCTGAGCCAAGCTTTTATGAAGTTTCAGTACTCGAATCTTACTTTTAATAAATAGTGTATGTAATAAACAGAAGACCCCTCTCTACCAGCCTTTGCACCATAGAAACAACCGATGTCACACCTTTCTTTCGTTTTCTGTGATTGTATTCTAAAGAAATGGAAATTTTCAGGAAAAAGCATTAAATAATAATAAAATAACCTGTTGACCAAGAAAACTATCCTGAATTAAGAGTTCATGTTTTCTGCTTGATTAGGTATGTCAGTCTCAGCAAGTCCAATTACCTTTAAAGGATGTTCCTCTCTATATTGGAGCACTACATCCCTAGCAGTAGATTTCACCCCAGCCATGTAAACATGAAGACATTCATTCTTCATTTGCAGAGGGGGCCATCCAGCCTAAGTCTTTCTCTTCCCAGGCCATGGATGCTCCATCAGCCAGTTTTTAATAACTTCTTATTCAGAACTGTGACCATGAATTCCCAGTCATCTTGCACTTTGCTCACACTTACTCCCCAGACAAAACTCCCTAACACCTCCTTCCCAGTCCCCATGAAGCCTGCCAGTGCAGTTGTTTTTTAGGGTTTCTTTGCAGCTCAGGGACTGTTTCACTTTTTCAAGCTTATTCTCAGAGAGAGCTTTCTGTCATATAGTAAATACACTATCAGTTTAGGACCTAATTTCAGAGGGATCATTCACATGATTAAAACTACCATGTGCTAAATTGTCTGCAGCATCAACCCCCCATGAGTAATTTTCCATGGCAGTCTGGAGGGGCATTTGAGTGGGTTATAGTTACTGTGCATTTATTAACTGTCAGTGGATTTACCTTCCATGAGCTTAAACATTGTCCTCCTGAACTTTTAGTAAGTACACTGTCCTGGGGCAATGAATCCCTCAGCTCAGTTAGGACCTCTTTTTTTTGTATCTACTCAGCATTACTGCCGTTCACATTTTCTGGATTTGAAGTTGTTTTTTAACTTGTAGAAATTATGTAAGGATGTAATATATATATATGTATATATATAACATCATAATCATAATTATAATTACATTGCATTGAATTATTATATTAAGTTGTATGTATTATATTAATTGTATTATATAAATTATTTTATTATAATAAATATTGTATTGTATTACATTGCATATTTGCGTGTTTAATAATTGAATAGGTATATGAAAGCCAATTAATTTAAAGCAAATGAATTCCCAGATAGACAACAATCAGTTTGGCCTGAGACGGAGTCAAGGACTACAACTGGCTTTATGAGGTCCCTTCACACATCTGCATCAGATGAACAATTTACAGTGCTTTATAGCCTCACATTTTATGGCATTAGGTATTTTACTACTGAAAGCTATGAGAGATTTGTCACTGGCTTCCATGGGAGCAGTACTGCGCCATATATGAACTACTCAAGGTCACTCAGCTATAAAATATCAGGTCCAGGAAATGAATCTTTATCTCCTTACTCCTTATGTATGGCTTTAACCTCAAGGTGAGCCTTTGTTCCATTGTTTTCCTTTAAAAAATGTTTTGACCAAAACATATTATTTTCTCCATCATGTTACATGAATAATTTCTCTTATAATATATCTTAGTTACATTTCTCATACATTTTTGATCTGGAAAGAAAAATAGCATGCAGTGTTTCCAGCTAAATAAAGTTTTCTCTTGAAAAATTAATGGAGCAATTTTATACTTCCTATTGATCAGTACTTCCAAACAGTCTTGTAAACCGAAATCTAGTCTTCCTCAGAGGAATCAAAATCTAAAGTCTCATTCCATGCTTGCCTGCATTTTTGGATGCCTTTGAATAAGCTAACAGGAAAATGAGGACTTTGCTGGGGTCCAGAGTTGTTGAACACAGGCAGGAAATCCTTAAATCCCTCAGACAGTTTGTTGGTGACCAAGACTTTTGCCCTCAAGTTACATGTCATGGAACACATGGAAAGGTATGTGACTGTGGCTACATCCTCCTGTTTGTTTTATGGTAAAGATATTGATGAAGTGTGAGCAAAGGAGCTGTGAAAAATACATTTCAGTACTTAAATACTTTCTAAATTCATCCCATCACCAGCACTTCCCAAAAGAACCTCAACATTTTGGAAAGTTTTCGCCCATATTGTTTTTATTCAGTGCCATAAGGGACAGCCAGCCAGAAAAGCGAAAGTCTTCTAAGGGCAGTAATATTATTTGCTAATGACATGTTCCCATGCATCCAAAGAAAACAGATGCTACAGCAAAAGAAAAACAGCTTTGAAACAGAAAAGCACTAATCCCCATTTTATTGTTCATCTCTAAACATTCTCTGAAGGCTTTTTAGGAACCCATTTGAAGGAAATGAATCCATACAAGATATGGGCTCAGGAGGGAAAAACCAGCATAAGCTGCTAGTTATGTACTCTGACCCCAGAAATTATATCAGATTGTCAGTCTCTGCAGAATGAATGAATAACAGCCCCTGACATTGGGGATTTATTCTTTACTTCTGTCATTTAGTTTCCAGAGATAGCTGTGGAGTTATTCTGTTTGCTGACAGGCAGAAGTGTGGCGATCACTTCAGACAAATCAAGAAAATATGATAGGGAGATGTTTTAATTAAAAGAGGAAAGCAAAAGGGAATTATGAGTTACATTGAGGAGCGCTGCTTACTAATTATCCAACATACATAGGAGATGTAGGCTACTACAATTAGCACTTGGGAGAGATGGGATGTAGCACAGTATTTGCATCACTAGCCAAGGCAGTTCCCAGGTTTGGACTGTCCTGGGACTGACAGCACAGGTCTGGTGCTTCTCTTTGTCTCTGCCTTTGCTCTTTGTTTTGGTATTTGTAGAAAGGAAAGATCAGGGCAAGGACGTGTATTTGTCCTGGTGTATTTGGTACAGGGTGAAGCACAGGTTTTGTAGATTGTTTCTTTGTAGTCTTGCCTGAAACAGATACAGACAGATCTTTTTATATTCTGTCATTTACTCAGAATGTGTTAAGGGGACACAGAACATTAAAGTGTCATGGGTTTGCATTTTGTTAGTGTCTCAATTTGACCAATTGCTGTTTGTAAATTTAAAATAATTTCAAGGGTCTCAATTTCTACTATAAATCATCAAAAAGCTCGTGAAATGCAAAAAAAAAACAAACCCAAAAAAACAATCCCTCATAAATCTACTCAAGGAAGTAAAAAATATTTGCAAATCATCTCTCAGTCTTCTAGTATATGTGATTTAGCTCTTTTTTTATCTGTTTGATGTCGTCTGATCTAAAAAAATATGATCTAAACCCCCTGTCTGTTTCTAGAAATTCAAAGACATGAAAGACTTGCACAAATATGCAGCTTACAAAAGTAAATCAAGGAATTTGGCTTTATGGTTGTGACTTGGACATAAGTTTTCCCAAATTCTTTATCTATATAAAACATCCTTAACCCAAGGGAAATTATTCATACATTCAAAAACTAATGTTACACCTCTGCAAGGAATAATTTATAAGATACACATAGAATAAGTTTTGAAATGGCCAACAACTCTAAGCAAAGAGCCAATGTTTCACCTCCCAAATTGCTTTACATAAATGGGTTGTTAACTGAAAATAAAAAAATTTGATTTGTTGTTTTTTTTCCCCCTCAAGAATTAATCTTGTGAATAATCTGCTTAGTTATTTTCATTAGTGACCTTGGCAAAAAAGGTTGGCATTTCACAGATTAATTTTCCAGTGCTGATGCCATAGAAGTGGTTGCCATTATTAATATCAAAGAGAATATGAGTATTTCGTACAAAGTAGATGACCCTGCAGGTTAGGGGTTTAGAGCTGTGAAGAATTTTAATAGCACAAAGTGAAACTTCAGGAATTTAAGGATGAATAACAAGTATTGCATTGGCAATTACTGCTGTGGGTTCATAAGCTGAAAACAGCAGGAGTGGAAAGAGCTGGGTGTGATGAGACATTATGGGATGGCCAGTGTCTGGTGACCTCGTAAAATAATGTACGGTTCAAGGCTGTATGACTGAGGCTGTGGTTAGAGCCTGGCTGGAGGACTGGGCAGTGTCCCGGTCACTCACGTTGAGTTGTCGCTGTCTAATACTGGTTTAGTGATGTTCTGAGAGCAACCAGGTGTGTGCCAACTACCTATACATGGAAAAATTTATGTGAGAGCTCTTGTCCCCGTTGGCCTTATAGTGACAACTTACTCTAAAATACTACTGTTTCAATTCAAATTGAGCCACTCTGTCACAAACAGCCACCTGGACTCAGAGCTCCACTGCCTATTGTAGAGGAGCCAAAGGGCCTCCTGTGTCAGCTCCTTTCTGATTGTCTCGCAGGAGCTGCCAGGGTGATGAGTGGTGTGATTCTGGATGATAATCCATTCTGCTTTTACATGGTGGTTATAGGAATTCACATTTTCTCTGCTTTTCACTGCAGTAGCTAGTAAGTAGATGAAATTCCAAGCTATGTATTAAACAAGTCCCCTGGAAGCAGGGACTGCCCTGTTAATGAGTGGTGCCAAATTCAAAGCAGTTTGAATTCCTTTGCCTCTTAAAATAACTTAGAAACAGTTTTCACACCGTTTCACACTGTTTCACACTACAGACAAGATTATTGCTACATAAATGTTTTTAAAATCATTCAGTTTTCCAGAGCATTCAACCTCCAAAAAGTAAAACTAGTCTTTTATCTAGTGTAACAAATTTAATGAACATCTGTTAATTTTCAGCAGAAATAAGCACTGAATCCCACCAAACCTTTATAATTTATAATAACCTTTTGATAGTAATATGCTAATAATGTTAATAATGAAAGGTTAATAGGTTAATAATTATGTTATTTTATTCTCTGGGTATAGCTATATCTTAAACAGTTGGCAGAACAAATCTCCTTGATTCCCTGCTTGCAAAATTCTTGACTAATGGTGAAGCCTTGCTAACAACGATATAAATTGTTAAAGCACTTTCACTTTGTTTCTTTTTCAGTACTGTCAGTCTATGTCTCCAGACTTTCATAAAATGATTTTACTTCTTAAAACCACAAAAGCTGTCTGAAGACTGAACATTTCTAATGTCTATGCTTCTATCTTTTGAACAATTTTCATGCTGTTTTTTACAAACTCAGTCTGACTACGTTTTTTAGGCTTTTGTCTGGAAGTTTTGTCCTAGCTCTATATAATCTCAATAGTTTATGATCTCATAGTTCACTGAACTTCTGTATTGTCTTGGTTTTACTTCCAAGCCTTGAATTCTGATCTGAAGCTGTCTCCCCTGCTCTAGCTCTTTTAATTGCCTTTTTTTCTAATCCCCATTATACTCTACTTGGGAACTCCACGAGCCTACCAAGACAGTATCTCTAACACTAGAGACTTAGCTTTGTATTGCTTCACAAAGGATGTTGAGCCAGGTCAACATGCTCAAAGGTTTCTTAGCAGGGTCTGTAGCTTGCTAACATGCATAGACTATAACTGTGAAAGTTACTTCTGGGGGGGGCGGAAATGGAAATGAAAGAGAGAGTGAGCAAAAGGAAAAGCTGAAAGGTTTTCCCCAGGGCCAGACAGAAGAAGTGATGGAGGTCTGCAGGATATTAGTCGACAATGGGACACATGGGCAATCCAAACTGTAACCCGTTGTCTGAAGGATAGCTAGATGGAGATCGACTGCAGGACAGTAGGTGGTGTGCGTGTCAGGAAAGGGAAGCAGGGCAGCACAGTTCCGGGTATGGAAAGCTATCCCAATAGACTGGTTGCTGCCTGACCGCCTGCAGGGAACCAATCAAGAAAGGACGTGTGGGCACTTCCAACCAATCGTGATCTGTTTACGGGCACATGGCTAGGTGCCTGAGCTATATAAACCGGGCGTGCATCGCAATAAAGGGTTGTCACTGTTTACTTTAATCACATTGGTCGTGTGTGTTGTCCATTATACCTCTGCAGAGGTCCCCAGGGAAACATTCTCCCGAGGTGTCCCTCTGTCCCCCTGCCCCAAATGTTTCCTGTGATAACTACATACTCTTTGTCAGGACCTGCTCAAACCGTCTCTTGCTGTTATAGCTTGTGGTGGTATTATCACTAATAGGAGCATGCTTTGACGAGGGGTAGATGCTGCTCTTGGTTATTAAACTCAGAGCATGCATATTATTGGCTCCCATAATGTAAACCAAAAGCTGCAACCAAGGATAGGAAAAGGGGGGAAGCAAGGTGAGATTTTCATGCCAATGGCAAAAAGGAGAATCTGCTATAATGACTTCTATAAGCAGAGGGGTTTGTAAGTACAAAGTCATGAGAATAACAATGTGAGAGCAATAGTATGAGAGCAACAAGGGAAAAATACAGCCCTGGAGGTGCTGGAAAATGCTGCCTTGGCAGCCTGAGCAAGACAATGCAGAACTGGCAGTGAGCGGCAGGCTGTGGAGTACTGACTGCAAGGCCTCTAGCAATGCAAAAGGCATCTTGGGCACTGAGCAACATTATGAAGTCCAAGAGTTTCCCTCATTTTTTCACTCCTTATGTGAAAATATATTTCAAGTTGCATTATTTATAGGATTATGATACAGTTCAAATCTCTTTAATACACCCTGATAACTGCCTAGCTCCTCCTTACTTAACTGCAGAGTACTAAACAAATCTTAAGCCTTTGCCAGAAAATATAAAGGAACAGTTGCTGATGCAGGAGGAAAAAATGGGTTGTTTTCCATTCTTGATGTGCTCTGAAAAGTTAATTAACAGATAAATGAAGAAAATGTCTGTGAAGGAAGGAGAAGAGCTTGTATTCCCTTCTACTAGCATCAGTGAAGACTAACAGATCCCATTTACACCAGAATGATCGATTTTCTAATAAGCCAAGCCAGGAGGTAGCCTGTTTTTATGTTTCCCATCTTTCTTTGAATATTCTGCCTGAGGCCCCAGAGAGGAAATGACTTTTATATAAATGAAGTCTAACTAATCTTAGATATCTCAAAAAGGACAAGTCTAAGTGTGTGCTCTGCATGGCTTCTTGATCTCTAAGGAAGAAAAGAAATACCTGTGTCATTTCTATTTTAGCTGTTAAGTCTCACTTCATGCCAAAACCTCCTTTTTGTAAGGGTCTTTCCCATTCAAACTTTGACATTTTTTATTCAGTAGCTTTGGGAGGCCCTTGGGTCTACGTTCTCTCTTCATTGCCCCTGCTTCCTTTGTGCACAGGATGCAAATTCCCTGCTGTGGGTCCTGTACCCAACCATTATGAACTCTGGCCATATGGAGATTGGGCTGTTGCCTCCCTCAGGAAAGAGGACAGTTGACAGACCTCTGTTAACATCTCAGGGAGATAATGAAAATAAACCAGTAGGTCTGACATCTGTGATGGGGTCCAAGAATCTCCAAACAAGTGTCAAGGATTATTGTAACTCCAGGGCACCACCTTGCTTGAGCTTATGATGACCATATGGAACAGGGTCCAAGAGTGCCTGAGGAAGCAGTCTTAAGGTTAAAAGCTGACATTGCGGGGGACCTGGTCTGTATATTTGTCCTATGAGGCAAAGAGCTCTGGTGGGAGTTTAGTGAAAACCATGTATGTCCAGAAATACAAGAGGAAATTTACCCTCATGAGCTTAAGCATATATCAGGAATGATCAGGTGTGGTGACCTGCTCTTGAAGGCTGTATTGAGAAATACAACTTCTTTCCCACTGAGAAAAGGACAGAAAGCACCCTGAGCAGAGGAAGTGGTTCTACCACCTGGTTGATGTCCCAGGTGGATGGTAGAGAAAGCAACTTAAAAGAAAAGATATCTAGGAATGAGGTCAGTCCAGAATACTGAGTCCAGGTGGAGACACATATATTGGCCATGATTGTCCCTTGAGGGTGGTGGATCTGCCAATACCAGTGGGCCTTGTGTCACACACAACTGCTTCTTCCACTGAATTGTAACCACCAAGACCAAGAAAAGTTAGTGTTAGAACAGGTGACAAGCTGCAAAAGCATCTGGCTCTCCTTAAACCACACTGCATAAAGTCGTCTCTGTTTCCCTAGCGGTGCCGAACACCACTAAAATTCATCAGGAGGCAAGATAGAAATGAGCTGTTTACTTGTGCTCTGCTGCTTAGTATAGCTGCAATGCACTGGAGTAACAAGATAGTGTTGCTAACAAAGCAGGTATGTGCTTTCATAACATTTTGTGTAACTGGGAAGAGAGAGGAAGCTGGCCTGACATGGGAGGCTGAGGATGTCATTCTAAAATGTGAGAAGATTGTGTACACCTCTGCTGTGTCAAGTGTGCAGTAAACACTCATAATGTTGGCCAGTCCCTTGAAGATGCTTAAATTAGATCACTTAGTTTATATACTCCAAAAACTGTCATAGAGAAACTTTGGTCAGTACATTGGTTTTGTTGGACTGTGTCTCCTCTTGAATTACACAATAATGTATGTGTGACTGGTAGCCTAAATGATGGATGGCCTCCATGACAGCAAAGACTGCTGTGGATTTACTGATGTCACAGTGATACATGGTAATGAGACCTTTGTGGTCTGGTGAGCGTACAAGGGTCATCACCCTTTCTCTTGGGGCCCCCAAACAGGTAAGCTGTCTCTCAGGCCAGGGATGGCATTGCTCTCATTGAAGGGGGCAAGGAATGCAGCCTTCATCAGCTTAAAAATATTGTCTGGGTTGAATGCAAATGTAACACTATGAAATTCAACAGCCTGAGATATATATGTTACTGAAGAGGACATGATCTAGTAGTCCCTGTGGCCCTATTACCTATGAAAATTATGTGTCTCTCAATTAGTCCTAACAGTCATCAAAGCAGGCTCACAGCAGGCAAGCTGTGGTCTCTGTAGGTGCAGCTTGGAGATTATTTGAAAATTCTACCTGAGAGACCAAAAATACAGAAACCACCTGGCAGTGGTCAAGAATTTAGCTGAGACAACCTACATAGTAGGGATTGATGTCAGAGGACCCATATTAGTACTAGAGCTTAATTAGGTAAGCGTTGCATCAGGCTTTGCTTGAGATAACTTTATGGGGCATGAAGCCATTAAGCAGCTTCATGTCAGGGGGGAACCTGCAGAGCTGAAAAAGAAGCACAATAGCAATGAATGCAACCATATTTTTAAAAAAACTTCAGTCGACAATATCTTTTAATAATAAAAGACTGAGCATGACACTTTTTTCATTAGATTTGTGGATGGATTGAAAATTCATGAAAGTGAGGGAATTTGTAGAATCATAGCATAGCATAGCAGTAACATAGTTTGAGCTGGAAGGGACTTTAAATATCATATAGTTTCAACTTCCCCACCATAGGCAGGGACACCTTCACTAGACCAGGCTGCTCAAAGCCCCATTGAACCTTGCCTTCAACATTTCCAGGGATGGGGCATCCACAACATCTCTGGGCAAACTCTTTCAGTGACTCACCACCCTCACTCACAGTGAAGAAATACTTCCTTAGGGCTAATCTAAATCTATCCTATTTCAGATGAAAACCATTGCCCCTTGCCCTATTATTACATGCCCTTGTGAAGTAAGTCCCTCTGCAACTTTCTTGTAGGATATCTTTAAGTATTGAAAGGCTACAATGAGGTCTCCCTGGAGACTTCTCCAGGCTGAAAAAATCCAGTTCTCTCAGCCTGTCCTCACAGCAGAGGGGTTCCAGCCCTCTGATCATCTTCATGGGCCTCCTTTGGACTCGCTCTTTCTTACTCTGGTGGCCAAAGATGGATGCAGTGCTTCAGGTGGGGGTCTCACAAGAGCCTAGTAACAGGGGGAGACTGGTCAATATATAAACTAGTACAATTATGCCATCTTACAAACTCCATGGACCATCTTATTTTGGCAGAGGCTTCTGTTTTGACTGAACCTGGTGCATAAGTAAATGTCAGGTTTCCAGATACATCTCATCCAATGGAAGAAGATAAAATGCTTGGATGTATATTTATCTCACCCTGGAGGAGGTTCCTAACTTGCTAGACCTGTTACACCTAATTACAAGTTCAGATTTACCACTTTGGATTTAGTGAAGCCCAAACTGCATGTTTGTTAAAGCTGAGATTTATTTAGTGAAAGTACACAAGAGCAGTCGGTATCAAAACTGTCTGAATGATCACCTTACTATACACAAGCAGGCCCTTTGGCCTTTCTCTAGTGAGAGGCATCTTCCTGTCTGGGTTTGAACTACTTCCTAAGATTTCAGCTCATACATCTTCAGTCACGAGCCCCTGTTGCATAGCTGGATGAATGCGCTAGTCCTCTCTAGCTAGGGACTTGTTCCATGCAGCTGGTTTTGGAGGCTGTTAAACGTACGTGTGGAAACCTGAATGAGCCACAGCTTTCCCAGTCCTTTCTCCTTCCTGGGAAGTTCTTCCCATCCCCTCTCAGGCCTGGCCACTGGTTTTCTGGATTTCACCAAAGACTCTTGGGCATTCCAGAGGGGGCACAGGCTCCCTGCTCTTCTGCTGTGTGTGGCCCTCATCTCTGCCATCTCCTGCAGCCTCAAGAATCTTCTCCTTATTTAACATGCTTCATAACTTTGCCAAGGAGCACAGAAAATAACTTAGAATACAGAAATAAAATAAATACCAAATGTTAATTAAAAATCAGCATAAACAGTGGCAATATAAACGTACAACTAAAATATTGGGGAAACCCCTTATTATTCAATGCCTTATTTCACAGTGTAATAGACAAAAGGAGACACATTTTTTTTTACATATATATAAAAATATATTTAAAATTTGACAGGCTTTTTCAGCCTCAGAAATTCAGCAGGTAGACCTTATGCTGGTCGAAGCAAAGTTTGGGCCTACAGACCTGCAAAATGATACATGCATGTGCTTCCTAATTTGCTATAAGCAAAACCAAAGACTTAACTGTCTAAGACAATCAGTCTGCGCTTGCCTGAGAAGAATTAAGGAGTTGTTCCACTGTCAGACTGGGGAATGGTTTCTGGCAAGGTGTAGTCAACACCTCTAGAGCTGGCTGGGGAAAAGTTAAACACCTCCGTGGCCTAAAAAGTATGGCATGTTTCAGCCTTTAGGAGTTAGTGTAACTTCCAGGTGGGCCATCTAAACTTGATTTGTAGCTGAGTCTTTGGCTGTAACAAGAGATGGAAGCTGATGTTGGACATACCAGTGGAAAACATTTACATGGCTATGTACAGATTTCATGGGGTTATTTTTAGTGTGTCTTGGCTTGTTTGTACTCAACTCCCCAGGACATCTAGGTCACTAAAGGGAAGGAAACTTCTAACATTAAAGATTTCCTCTGAGCTATGGTTCATGGCCCTGTGATCACTAAGCCAGGACCCTGGGCCCCATTTTGGCTCATCCATGCCCCATCCTAGCTCCTGTGATGCTGTGGGAGTGCCTGTGCACAGGCCTGGCTCTACGGGAGATACATAGAAGACTGTGGTTGCTCCTGAGAATGAAATGGAGTAGACTATCTTGGGGAAACAGTGGCATCCAGGGGATGAGCTTCACCTGTAGTTTAATACATCTAAATTTAGGATTTAACTCTTAAGGATCTAGAAATGAACTGTGTCTCTAACATTCATGTTGGTCAATATTGCTCTCCAGTGACTAAAGGGGCACTGAAACACCAAGTCTTGTTGAGTCACCAACATTTAGAAACCTTCTTTCAGATGTCTACTTTCTGAAAATTAATAGTAGGCAGGGAACTGGATTCAGTTGCCTGCAGAAGGGCAGTTTTGGCAATGCCCTCAGGTACAATAAATTTGCATGAGGTTCAAGGAGGCCAAGTGCAAGGTCCTGCACTTGGGTCAGGGCAATCATCAGTATCGAAATAGACTGAGGGATGAATGGATTGAGAGCAGTTCTATAGAGAAGGACTTGGAGATACTGGTGGAAAAAAATTGACATGAGCCTGCAATGAGCACTTGCAGCCCAGAAAGTCAGTTTTATCCTGGGCTGCATAAAAAGAAATGTTGCCAGCAGGTCAAGAAAGGTGATTCTGCCTGTCTACTTTTATTTCATGACACACCACCTGGAGTACTATGTCCAGCTCTGGGGCCCCCAGAAAGACATGGACCTGTCCAGGTCCAGAGGAAAGTCACAAAAATGATCAGAGGTCTGGAGCACCTCTCCTGTGAAGACAGGCTGAGAGAGTTGGGGTGGTTTAGCCTGGAGAAGTCTCCAGGGAGACCTTATTGTGGCCTTTCTATTTATAAATGGAGCTTATACGAAAGATAAAGACAGACTGTCACTAAGAAGGCCCTTAGTGACAGGACAAGGGGCAATAGTTATAAATTGAAAGAGGGTAGATTCAAACTGAACGTAAGGAATAAATTCTTTATGATGAGACTTTCAAAACACTGGAACGGGTTGCTCAGGTAAGTCCTATAACTGGAAGTGCTCAAGATCAGGTTGGACAGGGCTTTTAGCAACCTGACCTCGTGAGAGATGTCCCTGCCCAGGGCAGGGGTTTGGACTAGAAGATCTTTGAAGATCTCCCTCTTAACCCAACCCATTCAGTAATTCTGTGATTCTATGGGGTTAACAGACACAATGCAGGTCTTTGGGTCTGATCCACATGCTGGAAGGCCAGACAGGGTGTCATATGACATCTCAAATACACCAAGTGCCTTAGGCAAAATTTACTCCCCAATTAGCACTGTCACTGGAGTCTAAAGAGTGATTCAGTTTGTTTCTCATCAGCTGAAGATATCTCTTGGCTCCTCTGACAGTATTAACAAGATCTCCATTAACTGAAACAGGAGTTCAGATGTATCCATTTGGATTCCTATAAGGAGAAAGCTACATTTAATCTGTGAGTTGAATCCCACTCTTGATCTCTTTAGCAGTGTAACAGTGACAGACTATTTATAAATCCTTAGCCTAGCTGGAGAATTAAAACCAAAAAAGCAAGCTACTATTCAATCCAAAACACCTTAAAACAGCAAAGCTTCCACTGCAAGAAGTCAGAATATCACATGTTTTTTAAACGAAAGGTGATATTCTCAATGATTTCTGATTTCTTTATATATACATGAGGCTGAACACTTCAGCAAGATAACAAATACATTAAAATTTTGAATGACTTTGTGGGAGCTGACACCATAGCTATGTAAAAATATTCCCTGCTATTTGTAAAATAAAGTCCTAATCCATCTGTCAGTTACAGTGGAGGCATCCTTTATACCATCAGTGCTAATAAGGAATGCAGTCCCTCCTTCAACTTCCTGACAACAGTGATTGTCCATCAAGGTAACACAAGACACTGTCATAAGAACAACCATAGGAATGTCAGTGCTGTACTGTGTCAGTACAAGCTCTCTTTCTGTGATAAACAGTTTTTATTTCGTTGTTTAGACATCAGCAGAGAGATGTGTTGTTGCAATTCAGTAAGTGTATGTAATTCCATTAACAGTAAGAGAGATTGGAATGTGCAGCAAGAGACGTTGTATCCTAAGGCATTCATCTCTCATCTCTGCTGGAGAATTGCTCTGTGTTTATCTAGGAGTACAGAAATTTAATCCTGGTCTCTTTCTGTAACTTCTGTATAAACTGGTAACTAACAACTGCCTTTTTTCTCAGAGATATTTTTGTGATAATTTTCTGTGTTTGCCAATTGTGGTATATCAGCAGGTCATAGATTACCAAATACTTCTCTGTAACCCCAAAAACATTTCTTACACATGAGATAAAAAGACATTATTATTATAATTATTGATTATAATGATTATAACAGACAGGATATTTTGTCTCCTTGATAGATGCAAAATTTGATTGGAAATCACCTAGATCCCACTTTACCTGCGTTTGCTGAAAAGTGCTTTATGCTTCAGACTGTAAGAACTTATGAAACTATGAAGAAATCCCTGTTAAAATAGGAAAAATGTGTTTTATCTCTGTGTGTTTCCACCAAGGTTTTGAAACTTGCAAACCAGATTAAAGCTAGGCTTGTAGCCAAGTGTAGGCACTGATGTTTGGATCTACTTTTCAAAGGCAAGTTCTACATACACAGGTTTGAAGCCTGTGGCTTTTAAGCAACTGTACCCTCTTATGAAGTTGGAGACAGTTATAGAAAGTGGTTTTTTTATAAAAATTGACCACAATCTCTCTTTCGCGTCTATAATCTATGAATGAAATTTCTCAGGAAATATTGCTGGGCAAGTCTTTATTCCACTGAGAGAGATTAGAGAAAATGAGAAACTGAAATGGGGCTGCAGTTAAGCAGGACTGGCAATTTGTCACTGCTGCAGGAATGCAGAGGGAATGATGCTGACGCTGAAACACCAAAGAATGTCATCACAGTAAAATTAACAACAGCATATTTGATGGAAACAAATTTTCTTCCTTTATTCAATGTTTTTGTGTCAGAAATTGGAAAGTGCAATGACCTAATTATTTCTTTATTGTACTGGCATGGCTTCAAGTGACTGTCATTTCATAGTGATTGAAGATTATAGTCGCTAACTAGGTTGCTGTAAGAACTGCACATGTCCTTTCACTTAAATCTGAAAGTGTTACATTCAATGAAAATAGTGACTCTGCGCTAAGAGTTGCGTCTTAGAAGTTTGTCCCACAGATTTTCCATTGCACTAAAGCAGAGAGATTCAGGGAAAAAAAGAAAGAATGAGGATTTGGAAGAAAACTATTTTCTAGTCTTATTTTGCAAGTCAAACTCTGGAAGACCTTGTTCAAGTCACTTGTGCTCTTTATCCATCTTTAAAAGGAAATAACTCTCCCTTTATTTCTCAGTGAAGCCCCTTGGAGCTCACAGCATTTTAATTGGCGGGAATGACCTAGATGCAGTCCAGAGACTCAGTGGCGGTGAATATGAGCAACAAAAGTGTTTGTCCTTAAAAGTCAAAGGCTGAAGTAAAACTTGGATCATCATCTCACTTTTTTTATTATGTGCTAGGAACATTACAGGCTATGAGACTTCCTAAAGCACTGATTCAGCTCTGAAGTAAAATGTGATAGTTTATTGAGCTGTCAATTTGTCAAATAACCCATGTATTGTTAAAAGACTGCTGGGGGTGGTAGAACTTGCATTAATTTCTACTTTCATTTGCTACATAAATCTGAACTGCCTTGTGCTTCTGCTATAAGAGGATTCACATGAGTGTTTAATTAATTCTAGGTTTTAGTGATATTCATTATAATTTACTGTGTCATTATGGCTTATTGTAGCTGCTCAGTTTGAAGGAAGATGACAAATTTGTGCCTGGAAGAGACAGCACCTTTTAATTTTGCAGGTGAGTAAAAAGCATAGGCCAAATTCTTTCCCTAGATTCCCCTGAATTCTTCCGTGACAGAATTTTGCCTTACTTTACAATAGACTTGTACAAAGAAAGCTCATTTGCACAATGTTGAAAGGACAAAGTTCTACAGGGTATATAAAACAGCTCAGCTTGTCTTTAACTGCAAGTGAATTCATGTAGGTTCAAGCTAATTACTGTTTGGCACAGAGAGACCTGAAGTCTTAGTTGCTTGTTCTGAGCTGTCACTTATAAATTAACTCTCAAAAGCCCCCAAACTTGTACGAGTTCAGTGGCTTATTACTTCAGCCAAAGGTAGCATATAAGCTTTATGTATCAATTTATTAAATAAAGTGGGTTTGCTACTTGAACTGTTAGTAAGACCGTCACTTGTCTTGGTTCAAGTTCATTTTACTCACTAGCATTTTCTTAAAGTTTAGGTACTTAGCTGCGTAGGCAACTACTGAAAAAACTTCATAAGGTATATATCTCCCAAGAGTTAGAAATAGCTTAACTGAGACAGTATAACTACTTCTGTTTAGAGGAGCAAGTCTCCTGTTGATATGTGGATGCTTAGAATTAGACCTTATGTGCATATTATTTAAGTTTTTAGGGACTTTCATGACTTTTTCAATACATTTGTGAACTGCATTTTCTATGTTAGGAAGATCCTGATTGTAAAATCAGCACAGATCCTGATAATATTTTACTTGAATCTTCATATGAAATGGTTTACGTTTCAGCCTAGTATGCCATAAATTAAAAATATTTCATTTTGTAGTCTGGTTTTTGTTTCTTTTGTTGATGTCAGTCCAAATGTTAATCTTTGAATCTACATGTAGACTAAAAGGGAAAGTTTCAGAACTGAGTAGCTGGCACAGACTTCAGAAGTCTGATCATAGTCAAATTTGAAAGTATTGGCCTGAGATAGCATGCACTTTGGAACATTTGTCATTTAATACCTCTTTGAAACCTGTTCATGCTTTATTGCAAACACTGATTTTGACCTGTGTGTGGAAAAGACCTTTCTTCGTCAAATTTGCATTGCATATGTTCCTCCTCTAGTTTTGTTTGGGTTTTTATTTTGTTAAGTGTGTCTTTAGGGATTTTGTGAACTGGTCAGTAACTAGGAGAATATTCCTGTGTCTTCTCCTAGTATTCCACTATTATATGGAATGTGACCAAATGAATTATTAGTGGCAACTGTTCATTTTGATGACTAATATCTCAACCTTCAGAAATGGTGCGAGAAAGCCAGTAATCATTAAATTTATAAAAGGCATTTCACAGGGCTATATATGTTGCCATACAGGGGAGTGTTCACTCTTTTCTTCTCTGCTTTAGGATTGTGTCTGCTTCTCTTTTATCTGCCAAGAGAAAATTGAAAGCAGCTTCTTTATTTTATTCTCTATTCTTCCAGGGCTTTACTACTTGTTCTGGTGCCAGTATCTATGCAACTACTAGTTAAATTTGTCTATAAAGAAAAACATCTTTTGCAGAAAACTCAAATCAAACACGAATGGTGCTTTTCTCCCTTACTTTCCTTTCTCCCCCACCCAGGTTCTGTGTGTGACTGGCAGCATATACTGCAAAACTCTGATTTAGCCATATTTCAGCAGCGTGTGTGCACACACACAAGGCTTGATCCACATGAGCACTGTGTAAGATCATGTGGGACAGTCTAGCTAGGAGATTTAGATAGCTAAGGTTCACATACTCCTTTCAACATCTGTTTCTCTTTGGCTGCTTTGCCTTCTCATTTCATTTGTTCATTTCTCTGGTTTCCTTTTTCTCAGAATAAGATGGTGATGTTTATCAGTCAATCGATATGTTGTTTGACATACTGTAATTTAGTCTATGAATGGTCTAGAGCAGAATCCTCACAATATTCATTTTCCCCATGAATCATAGAATCATGAATGTTGGAAAAGACCTCCAAGATCATAAAGAACAACCTTCTACCCAACAACTCCATGACCGCTAGACCATGTCCCAAAACACAACATCCACCTGTATTTTGAACACCGCCAGGGATGGTGACTCCACCACCTCCCTGGGCAGCCTGTTCCAGCACCTGACTGTAAAGAAATTCTTCCTAATATCTAAACCTCCCCTGGTGCAACTTGTAGCCATTTCCTCTTGTCTTGTCATTAGGTAGAAGAGAACACCAGTCTCACTGCAACCTCCTTTCAGGTAGTTATAAAGAGTGGTAAGGTCTCCCTTCAGCCTCCTCTTCTTCAGGCTAAACAATCCCAGCTCCCTCAGCCGCTCCTCATAAGACTTGTTCTCCAAACCCCTCGCCAGCTTTGTTGCTCTCCACTGTACCCATCTCAATGTTTTTCTTATACTGTGGTGCCCAAAACCGGACACAGTACTCAAGGTGTGGTCACACCAGTGGTGAGTACAGGGGCACAATCACTTCCTTCCTCCTGCTGTCCACACTATTTCTGACACAGGCCAGGATGTTGTGGGCCTTCCTGGCCACCTGGGCACACTGCTGGCTCATATTCAACCAGCTGTCAAACAGCACTCCCAGGTCCTTTTCTGCCATGCAGCTTTCCAGATGCTCTTCCCCAAGCCTGTAGCATTGCCTGGGGTTGTAACCAAAGTGCAGGACCTGGTACTTGGCCTTGCTGAAGATCATATAATTGACCTTAGACCATTGATCCAGAGCGTTCCTGCCCCCATGCAGATCAACACTCCTGCTTAATTTTGTGTTATCTGCAAACTTACTGAGGGTGAACTCAGTGCCCTCATCCAAGTAATTGATAAAGATGTTAAACAGGAGAGGCACCATGACTGATCCCTGGGGAACACCATTTGTGACTGGCTGCCAACTTGATTGAATGAACTAATGTTTCATTTTTTTCCTTTACCCATGTTTCCTTACCCATGATTTTCACTTACCCTACTGTGAACAAGAAATAATTCAGGTTGGTGGAGTTTAGAAAGTAGCATAAGTGAGGTGAGAATCCATCTGAAAGGCTTGAGAAAGGTGCTTCAGAATTTTCTTATGTGCATATATTATTATGTCACCATTGTCAGATTTCTTATGTAGGACCTAAATAAAGATCTGATTTGCTTCCATGAGAGAAGACTAGCTAAACCTTCTGGAAATACAATACATTATTGCTGCAGTCTGCACTTACAAGTCCAATGCTACAAAATGCCTTCTGCAGTTATAGCTAGTGGTGGCTGAAGGAAATTTTGGATGTAATCAGGGTGTAATCAGGGTATAATCAGGAAAAAAAGAGAAATGATGTAGTGAATGAGCAGATTTTACTGGCAAGATTTTAGTATGTGTGCAATCCATGAGTATAAGGTTAGACAGTTTACTGGGAATTCTCAGTTGTCCTGAAGAGATGGATATCACTGCATACAGTTCCCAAATGCTGCTGCTGGGCAATATACTGCAAATTCACATCATGGAAGAGAAAAAAACCCACTAAATCTAGCAGGTAAACAAATATTCCTTGGAACATTCATTTGATGCCCATGGAAAGGACAACTTCCCTGGTGAAACATATTGAGAATACCGTCTTTCATAGTACCTTCACTAAGTATGGATGCAGTTTCTTAATCTTACCCATATGGGTTAAATGCAGAAATCTAAACATTGTTTGCTGTCAGTAGAGGAAAAGAAGATCTGTAGAAGGAAACTCACCCCCTCTTTGGACAGTGGTTTGAGAGGGCTAAGCCTTTCTGAGATGTGATGTTGAAATGTCTGGTCTCAAGCTCTCTTCTGTCCCTAGGTCTATGCTGCCTTCCCTATGGTGGGTCTAATGATCCAGCAACGATTCACTGAGGTTGATCTCTGCTCTTTTCTTTTGCTCCTACAGAAGAAATATATCTAGTGTTCATCAACCTGATTTGACTCAATTTGTGATCGGCTGTATCAACACTAGAGACTTGGCTGGGGCTGAGTGTGAGTTGGGCTGGATTTCAACAGCACAACAGCTGTGGACCGGTAAAAGAGAATTATGAAACTTCAACCTCTTGTAACCAGGATGAATATAGTTTGGATTTTCCGATTTCTTTCCTGTAATTACAGGAAACATAGATAGCTAATACTTGGAGGGTTGAAGCTGGGTGATATGGATCTACCCCTTTAACAAGGAAAGTAAGAATAGCTTGCTATGAGACTGCTGCAAGACTTGGCTTAATTTTTGTACAGAAAAACATCTAAACATCAGTCATATTTACTGCCAGAAATAGTTAATAGGGTTTTTTGGAAACTGTGACTAGCTGCTATGCACTTGCTGGGAATTTATCCAATATTTGTTTCCAAACATAAATAGGCTTTTCTGGAAGTAAATGAAAGCAAATCCATATTCTTTTACATGAGCTTTGTCTCTTTCTTCCAGTCTTAATTGTTTCATTCACTTCTTGTTCATTACTATCATAATATCTAGCAAATACTTTGTAAGATTTTGAATAACATTGTTATCTTCAGCTAAGACTATCTAAGTAACCTGAGAGCTCAGCAGCGGAACCATCCTTTATTTACACTTTTGCTGAGTGAGAAAAAAACTAACAACTTCTTTTGCAAGAATTGTCAAAGCTAGTGGTTCGATCTAGCCTGCCTAATGTACAGATCAGCTGGTTCTTAAAATTTAGGCAAGTAGTGGGACAGTGTATCGGAGATGCCTCAAGTTGTCACATAATCAATGACAGCATTTTTAGGTAGATGGTATTCTCCTCTCTAATAATCTGAAGACATCTTCCACTCTCTGCTACTTATACAGGGGAAGTAGGAATTATTTTTAAGAAACTAAGAAGAAATTCATCATATCAGGTTAATATCTAAGCTAGTCATCCTAAAATCCTTTATTATTTGTGGACAGACACACATTGAGAGTGCAATTCTCAGCTTCATTTAGACATCTAAAATGGGTCATATGAAGAGCACCCTGAATGTCTTTATTTTTCTCCATGAAAAAGGGAGTCTGGGGTGATTAGTTCAGGTGCAGACATCTGCATTGTAAAGCTATAGCTTTCAAGGCTAAGCTTACTCTTACCTTAGTTATCAAAGATTTATATCCATGATGGATGTCCAGTTTAGGGGACTCGTTGCCTCTAACTACCAGGGACTTTTGCCAGATCTCATCTATGTGACTTGTCTGAGGACTACAAATGGAGGAACTGCAGCTGTAGCCTTTCCCTTCATTTGCATAGCTACAGGATCTGTCTTCTTTGCTAGCCTGAATGATTTCACCAAAATTAGAACCAATTATAAGACAGATCTGTATATAAGGATACCTAGAGATAAAAATCTGCATTGTGAATGTCTGAAATTAGGTAAGTTGAATCCCATCCAGACTGGTCATGCAAGACTGCTCTGATAGAAAAAACAGGCTGAAATGAGTCAGGAATTTAAAATAATTGCTTCTCCATACATTAGTTTAAATGAGCATTTAAAAACAATGTTAGAGTTACCTCTACAGCAACACAAAATACATTAACTGTGTAAGGGGAATACACCGCTGAAAATTTCAATTAGACTTCATTGAGGGGTACCAAGGGTGCAGTGTGAATTGAAGCCCTAATATTGCAACTGGGCTTTCCTCTTAACTTCAACAGCACAGGATTAAGTCAACAGTGAAGACGATGTTATCAATTAACATGTACAATAAGTGACTCTTCAACTTAATTACCTGCAGCATTATCGTAGTTGTAAGAGATGCGTTAGCAATACATTAACTGTATATACTCGTCTTTGAAACAGACTATTCAGTTCCTCCAGAATCACATTGATACCAAGGTTAAAATACCTTGTGACACCTTTTCATGGCTCAGCAAACTCAGCATCAAAAATACACTTAGCTTCCATTTCTGCAGTCTGAGTGATGTCAAATGATCAAGAATGTGAAATCACTTCTTTGAACAGAAATGGAACAGGCTGCATTTGTCCTGCTCCTGACAAGGTATGACCAAATTTACCTGTGACTAGCAAAAACCGTAACTGGTAAAAGCACATTATAATTAAAAAGGCAGGTTCTCTTTTGTTCATTTCTTCCAGCATAGTTATTAATACACATTCATTTCCCAAATCCTTCCTGAGAACAGAGCAGTAGTTCAAACAATAGTAGCTCCATTATAGTTCCATGTTGCTTTGCTTTGTCTTTATTCTTTTCTGGTGACAAGTTCACATGGAGGTTAAGGCAGTCAAATCGCATTAACTATAAGCTTTAACACTAAGGAGTGTTTGGATGCTATGATTTTTCTAGTGATAAAACTGATTAAAGAAGCTCCTACCCCTTCTCAAATCCAGCTATACTTGCTTACTTTCTGGAGAAAAGACAGTCCTCAGTTCTGAATCTTGCTCAGGTAGCTCATATATATGTATGTTTATGCTCTAAATTGGATCAAGAAAATGATATAGCCAATTCTGACAAATTGTTCAAAAATGTAGGTTTTCTTTAACCTTCACTAATATATAACGAAATAGGGAATGTGTATGTGAAGATGAACACCTGGCAATTAATAATCACACATATTCAATGAAATATAAAACAATATAAAAGGCAAACACCTAGAAGCTTGATATTCTTTTGCTTTTTATTAGCTAGGCTGGCTCTACCTTTCACTCATTCTGGTTTTAAAGAGAGCACCGATGATTTTTCCCAGCATAAAAAGCAATGATTTTTCCCAGCATAAAAAGCTATAATTTTTCCCATTTACTCATGATAGAGGTGGAAGTTGTTGTGAGTTACATCTCTTCAATGCCTCTGTATCTTCCTGTTTGATACTGAGATTCAGATGTTCTGTTGACAGATGCTTGCAGAGAATTTTCTGGGATTAGCAACCAAGTGTATCAGTACTTTTATTAGTTAGTAAAAAAAAACCCCAAAGTGTGTGGTCTTTTGGGAATGGTTTGTTTCATTTATGCTGCTGGATATACTACATGGCAGTGAGGGTCATATACAACTACTTGACATGTGTTTGCAGGACTTTTCTCAATGCATATCCACCTTCTCTGATTGAAGGTCATCACTGGTTTCATTCTCTGACCAGAGAGCCACACTTCACCACCAGCTTTGCTATAGAGAACACACATTGTACGTCACACTGACTAATTTTCACCTTCAAGATTCCTCATCACCTTCAAAGCATCTTCAGTGGTAGCAAACTTCTGCTTACTTTTCATACAGCTTCTATCTTAGCAAGGATGTTTTGGTGTGTGGAGCAGTCCTTTGAACAGAGACTTGAAAGCAGGAAATGTGCAGTAACTTTCCTGCACATAAACATTGCTTTATCTACCAGTGGGAAAGTCTCTATCTTTTCCATTCCTGATACAACTTTTCAGGCAGCTTCCACTATGAACAAAATGTCAGCCCATATTTCCCTTAGATGAGGTGCTTGATTCAAAAAATCTTGTGTAGGGAGAAGAACCATTTCTTTCTCTAGGACAGTGATATCTTATTTTTTTTCCTAGGGTATGATGAGTTGACTCTGGCTGGATGCCAGGTGCCCACCACAGCTGCTCTATCACTCCTCCTCCTCAGATGGACAGAGGAGAGAATATATAATGTAAAACTCATGAGTCGATGTAAGGACGGGGAGAGATCATCCGCCAGTTACCATCACAGGCAAAACATATTTTACTTGGGTAAATTAGTTTAAGTTATTATCAAAATCAGAATAGGTAATGAGAAAATAAAACCTAAACCTCAAAACACCTTCCCTCGCCCTTCCTTTCTTTCTGAGCTTAACTTCACTCCCCATTTTTCTTCCTGCTTCCTACCAGTGGCATAGGGAGAGGAGGAATGGGGGTTGCAGTCAGTTCATCATATCTTGTCTGCACTGCTCCTTCCTCCTCACTCTTCCTCTGCTCTAGCATGGGCTTCCTCCCACAGGAGACAGTCTTCCATGAGCTTCTCCAGTATGAGTTCTTCCCACAGGCTGTAGTTCTTCACAAACTGCTCCAGTGTGGCACCCTTCCATGGGATGCAGTTCTTCAGGAACAGACTGCTCCAGCGTGGGTCCCTGACAGGATCAGAAGTCCTGCCTGCCAGCATGGGCTTCAATCTCCGTGAGTTCACAGGTCCTGCCAGGACCAGCCTGCATAGGAACAGGCTTTCCATAGAGTCACAGCCTTCCTTGGGCATTCACCTGCTCCAACATGGGGTTCTCCACAGGCTGCAGGTGGGTATCTGCTCCACTGTTAACCTCCATGGGCTTCAGGGGGACAACCTGCCTCAACATGGTCTTCACCAGGGACTGCAGGGGATTCTCTGCTCCAGAGCCTGGAGCACCTCCTCTCCCCCCTCCGTCACTGGCTTTGGTTTCTGCAAAGTTGTTTCTCTCATGTATTCTCACTCCTCTTTCTGGGTTCAGTTGCTGCTTTGCAGGTTTTATTCATCCTTCTTGAATATGTTATCCCAGAGGTGCTACCACAGTCACTGATGGGCTTGGCCTCGGCCAGCGATGTGTGTGTCTTGGAGCTCTCTGGCATTAGCTCCGTTGGACATAGGGGAAGCTTCTAGCAAATTCTCACAGAAGCCACCTCAGAAGCCACCCACTACCAAAACCTTGCCACACAAACCTAATAGAAATTACAATGATCAGTATTTTAAAGCAAAGAGGTTCTTATTCAATTGGTGTACCTGGACACTTAAGTTAAAATCATTTGAATTGTGCAGAAAGAAAGATAGATAGAGACAATGGTTCAGACCTGCAGCAATTTTAAACCATGACGGCTCAGGGGCTTTGTGGCCACAAGACTTGGTCCAACCAAAATCCTCTCCCTTTGGAGCTTGCTGCACAAGCTTCCAAAACACATATAGAACTTTAGAACAAAGATAGAGCTTACCAATTTTCCTATGTTTGTTTATAATGTAACAAATTTTTGTTTCTTGCCTTCTTTTTGTGACATTTGAAGAGCAATCTTTGTCAATGATCATTAGAAAAGCCTGTAGAACTCATAATCTCCTTTATTGCCTGCCATTGTTCAGCTCCCAGCCAAACTGGGAACATTAAATTGCATCTCAAATTAGTTTTAGATCAAAAGTGAAATTTTAAGCAGCTTTTGTTCATACATAAATTATCTAACTGGGTCCACAGTCACAGGATGCTGAGGCAGAACATGATTCCACAAGTTTCCTTTCCCTGTCCTGATAAATCTTATTCATAACCCAAAAATCTTGTCTCCAGTAATGAAGACAAACTACAACCCCAGACTTCCTCAGTTCCTGGAATATCTGTTAAACTGACTAACAAGGGGCCATACAGATAGGTAGAAGTCTTAAGTTCTTGCCATTATAGTGGAACATTTTTCAGTAGAAATCAGCCTTAATACAAGTATTTTACATTCTAAACAGCATTATCAGAGTGCTCCTCTCCCACCTGGCTGTATAGCTATATGACTCACATACTTACTTTTCATATGCTCTCTACCTTTTCTATAATTGGTAGATTGATTTGTTCAAATGCTACATTTGGCAAATTTCATTTAAGTAGTCTCATGTTGAAGAGACTGGAAACTTTCACAGAATCACAGAAAGATAAGGGCTGGAAGGGACCAATGGAGGTCATCTAGTCCAACCAACCTACCGGGACAGGTTCACCTAGAGAAGGTCGTACAGGAACTTTGACTTGAAGACTGTGCTCCCTGACTTACTGTTCTGACTTGAAAATAATGAATAGCCACTGTGTTTAATTATAGCCTAGATAAAGTCCAGAAGGCGAAAGCATGGACAGTGCTGCCTTGATTTGTCTATAGTTTAGCTCTTTGATAAAGAATTACACAAAATCAATTTGGTGTGTAATGGGCCATGGATCGCTTATTTTTCTGATCTTCAAAAAACAGTCTAATGCAATGAAGATTTACAGTAAGTTTTATACACATTAGGATGATACTTCCCCACAGTCTTCATTTCAAGGCTTTCATAGTTTTGTCAGTTGATTTAATTCAACATCATAACAAAAGTAAGTCTAAATTTCTTGGCTTTCAACACACCTTTATTTTCAGCAAATCAAGCTTGTAATAGCAAGAATTGGAGTCATAGAGTAGCAATGCACAATAACAACTGAATCTCCAAGGGTAAGTAGTCATCTTTCACAAAAGGTGCATTGATTTATCTTCATTAAGGGATAGAAACCAACCAGAACAGATCACTCTTGAGCATTTACTTGTCTAGCTTCCAATTTACATATCTGGATCCTTTCATCAATTAAAAGAGAGGAGTTAACCCCTTTTGTTAAAGTTGCTGAAGACTTTCTATTTTGTCCTTTTATTTTTTAGCTACTGATAATTTTCAAATGCTTCCATTTCTAGAAACCCTCTTTGAGGACCCAGTGGAGCATTGGTATGGGCTTATGCAGGTGTTTTTCTACAGAATCAGATAGGTAAAATGTGAAAATGAGTCAAGTATTTGTTTTCTGCCCTAAGGGGGTGGAGGGAGAGAGACAGGAAAAATCAATGCAGCATTTTTGAGTTTGGAGAGATTTAAAAAGGGCCCATGTTTTAAGCAGATGTATATGAAATTATATGAGATGAGTGAAAAGTCTTGGGGCTGTAAGTGGAATTTGGCAGGGAAACAGCATTTGCTGAAAAGAAGCATCTATGCTTGTTGTGCAGGGAATTGGTTTAATTTGACCAAGCTATAAGCCTTGTCAAATTATGAGCTGTAGCTGTAAAATATGTAGCTTTTCAAATGTATGCTGCACACATATGCATGGCAAAGTTAGCTATATAATGAAAAATCTAGCCAGGTAAATTGCTGCAATTCACAGAATGCTTCCTGAAAAAGGTATCTAGGAAGCCTCGTCAGGCGCTAAATGACTGCTTGTGCAAAAAAAGGGTTCCTGCTGACTTAGGAAGAGACATTATACCGCAGTTATACCTCCCAGAGATGCATTGGTTGCTGGCCATTGTCAGGGACAAGACAACGATTGAAACAGGATTTTGGTCCAGTTCTGTGTAGCAATTCCTGTATTTCTAAGAAGCCAAATTTTACCTGAAGCTGAGAAGCTAGTACCCAAATCTGGGATCCCCTAGGCAAAGCTCATTGCAATAGAAAATGCAAATCACACTTGGTGTGACTGGTTTCATTAGATTAAGGTATGTGCATTGTGCCATACCACAAGGAAGCCAGTGGGCAAAGACAATTGCTGATTTTTGTATTAGTCAGTACAAAGGGTCACTTTCCTTTGCAGGCCAAATTCTCAGATGAAGGTTCAGGGATGCCTTTTTGTGCCTCTATATTCTGTGGAAGAAGCTGCCCGTACAACTACTCAGTATTGTGGCTGCCTACTGCTGTGCATCAGCTTCCATATTAGTTTTGTAGTGATTTTGCCATAATTGCATAAATCTCATCAGCAACAACAGGCTGGTTTGTATTCTTAAAATACGATCGACTTTTGTTTAAAGAGGATTGCCAGTCTACATCAGATGCAAGAAACAAAGCTCTGTAGGAGATGTCTGTAGGAACAGGGGTCTTGTCATCAAAGGTATTTGAGACATAGGTTCCAATTGAGATTATATCTTAATATCACAAACTCCTATAAATTTCATCTGGAGGAAAATAAAGAAAAAGTTTTGTAATGGTTATTTCTATGACCACTTAGCTCCGTTTGCTCTTGTTTTTTACTTAAAATCACTCCTTAAATGCAGTCTACTTTGTAATACATGTGATTGCTCTTCAATACCCCTTGCTTGCCATCAGATCACATTCATGTTCTAGCCAAAACATCTGCAGAAAGTTCATCCTCCCGAGACCACTAATCTCTATATTTATTTAGTTATGTACTCATGTTAAAACATTCTCAGCTAATGCAAAAAACAATTAGTTTACTGATTCATGGGCTTTTATTCTTGTTTCAGGTAGAAGCAATAAAAATAGGGTTAAATATGCTTTTTGAAAAGTCAGTCTGATTCACAAGAAAGCTTTGAGCTGTATTATAGATGGCCATTGAGGATTAGATGCTTGGTTCAGTACTGGTGCAAGTTCCTCATCTGAGAAGCTGTTGAGTTTCTTGAAGAGAGTTCTTGAAGCCCATTAAGGAGGACTGCCCCAGGTAGCCCCTCAGGCACCCTGCTCCTGCAGTTGGACACAGGGAGTGTGGTCAGGCTTTGCCTGAACCCAAATGTCTCTCATAAAAAAGGAAAAAAAAAAAAAAAGAAGTGCAGGAGAGCTGGTCCTGGTTGGAAGGTTCCTGTTTCAGTAAGAACCAGAACCAAGGGATCCTACCATATTAAAAAAGCTGCTCATTTAAAAAAGAAAAACTTTGAAGAATTAGCCACTTGATCCCCTGTGTCGTTCAGATCTGCAAAGCAAGCAGGGCACCATGCCATATTTCCCTCTCCCTGGGACTTGTTTCAGGAGGCTGATTCCCGAAGAGCTGTCAGCCAGCTGTGCTTCTTAGCAGTGATGCTGAAGCGTTCACTCAGGAAAGGAGGTAGGAGGCATTTAAATCACTGTCTCAGGCTGCCAAGATCAAAGCAGAAGCTGCACATTTTTAAAAGCGTAATGTGGCAGAACATCTAATAGCTGTAGTGCGGCAGCGCAGCCGGCGTTAGGAGTGCAACACATGAGTGGCTTTTGCCTGGGACATGGCTGGTGGCACCAGCAGGAGCTGCTTACCCCAGTGGGAGAGTGAAGAGGGAGAGCCCCAGAGCCTCCTTTCAGAAGGATGGATCAGGAAAATGATAGTAATACTGAGCAGAGGAAAATAAGTCAAAGAGGGGGAAGAGAAACATCCCCAGGAGCGGGTGACTGGTTTTTGACTTTTTCAGAGTCCTCTTAGCTCTATAATGACTTGTGCCCATAAGCTCTCAGCCATCAGAGGGCAAAAGAAGAGGCTTGGTATGGTGCCCAGTCTTAATTCTGTCGTTACAAAATTCGATGGATTGAAATTGCTGCTGACACAGGGAAGAAAACAGGGTAATTAGGCAGCCACATCAGTACTCTTGTTTAATTTGTATTACCAAAGCAGCTAGAAACAGGAGGTATTTTTGTGTCACTGTGCGTTACACACAGAACAAAGAGATGGTCCCTATCCTCACAACCTGCAGTCTTAATATCCACAGATGAGAGACCTTAAAGAAACCACAAAAATGTTGAGATGTGTGAAAGGTAACAGGCCAAGCTTGTCCCCAGTACCTGCCTGTGCTGAGGGAGGGAAGAGGAAGAAGGGGCTGAAGAGAAGGAAGGCTCACACAGCCTTTGCCTGACACAGCAGAGCTGTTTTAAAGATATGCAGATGAGGTGAGACAGCAAAGTCACACATTCAGGGAGAAAATCCTTGCAGTGATGTTCTGGCTGCACATCAACATCACAAGGTGACATTTGTCATTGCTGCAGCAAAAGCTGTTGCACCGGCTGAAACATGGGATTGTAATGCCGGGAGCAGGTCAGCAAAGCAGCCAAGACATGTACAGGTGCATCCCAGGCAGTCTGCCTCAACTCCAAGGAGCAGAAAGCCGGGTTATAAATAGCGATAATGTACTGTCGCTGGGGCCAGGCACTCAACTGTAGCCATAAGTGTTTCCTTAAAAAAAAAGAAAGAGAAAAAAAAAAAAAAAAAAAAGGAAAAAAGACAACTTCCCCCTTGCCCTAGGATTTCGAGCTTGTCAAAGGTGTCAGTCTGACAGTCCTAGAGCCTGAAGTCCTCTCATTATCCACAGAACAGGTGCAGCACAAGAGGCAGCAGGACAGGTTTTTCAGTGCTGATCTGACAAGCCTGCCTTTAGCAGTAAGATGCCAGTTTTCTGTGACAGATAAATTGTTGATCTCCTGATGGAGTCTGCAATTTGTGGTGGTAAGAGCAGTGGGGTTCAGAGAGCAATTGCACTATATTGAGAGCTGAGTTGAGGTAAACCACGGGTTTTTGATAACTTGAGTATGAAGCCAGTCAGAAGTAGTGCATCACCGTCAAGATCCATTACAGTATAATTTAAACCATGACCTCACAGTCAAGAAATTTGGGACCCACTTCAGCATTTTCTCACCAAAGTTCTCTGTGTTGGCTTTTAGACCCTTGAATAATTCTGTATCTTTGAAATTCTGTATCATTGGAATTTCTCTCTTGGATCCTGTTGTACTTCTTCCCCTGTCTCAGAAATTAGGAGCATGAAGATTTCAGGAAAAACGGGTGAGAGGGGCACGAGACACATTTCATATAGAATTGGAAGAGCCACCTCACACAGGTGCTGCACCCAATCTGTACTTCCACTTGGAAGTTGGTTTTAATTCATTGATTGTCATATAGTAAATTGCACAAAGAGGTCAGCTTCTCAGGACATGCTTTTTCTGATAGCCTGGAAGCCAAGTGGGTGGCCTGGACAAACAATCCTGCAAACTCAGTAGGAGCCAGATCTCCCATGTTCTGGTTCCCGCAGAAGTGTCCTAACCACTTGGCAATCATGTAAGAGGCAAAGACAACTGCTGCTGCATATTTTGAGTTGAGATCTCTGCTACCTGAGTACATAAAGACAACTCAGAATACCTGTCAAGGACCTATTATTTCTGACTTAGCTATGAGGATGTCTGGTCTCATTATCATCATTTTCTACACCTCTAACCTCTATCACTAATCTCTCCATCTCCATGGATGGAATGGATTTTATAAATTATTAAACCACAGGCTTATTCTAAACTGAGGATTAGTTTAACCAAAACAGCAGCACAACTGGGCAATGTGGAAAGCAAAAACCTGATATATATGTGATAGGTTGATACCTAAAGGTTTTCTCAATTTTTATTCAAGTCTTGTATAATTTTTCCATTTGTCCTTAGCCTTTAAGTCCTTATTAGCAGAGTCCATGGTTAGCCATAGCTCAGCTTGGGCCTTTCGTTTATTTTCTTCATTATTCATATCAGGCAAACTGGTTTATACACCCCTTCTGCTCATTTAATGCTTGAAATTACACTGTTTGTGTTCAAGAGTTTCACTAGTTTGTACCAGATATTTGCAGTACTATCAATATTTTTTTGGGTAACAGTGTACTTTTTTGATTTTTTTCATATATTTGATACTTTGCACTGCCACAGCAAGAGGTCACTATTTTCCAGTATCTGCTCAGTATTAAACAGATGGTTTCAGAAAGTTCCTCATCTGCTTTAATTTTTATTAAATAGTGATTCTTAATCCCTTTAAAAAAAAAACAAAGGGCTTTTTGACCATAAATTTTATGCAGACTTTGATTTTAGAGCATTCTTGAATCACATTTAAATTAGCTACACCATCAGCAGGTTTAAGTATAAGAAAACTGGTGTTTTTAAGGCATAAGTTTATACATCTTCTCCGGATGCCATGTCTTTTTGTACAACACATGTAATCAGATTAGGATCATTGCTACCTAGGCAACAGTTAATTTTTAGGTCATCTTGTCCTGGTGATCGGTTTGTGGAATACTGCACCTCCTGGAAACTGGCATTTATTGTTTTCTAAGAGAAAAAACTCTGCTTTAAACAGCAGCTATTTACTGTCAAATGTGTAGATGTCTTTTTTGAGCAATTGCTGTAAAGTCATTTAAAAATGTGGAATGCCTTTAAGCAATGGTGCTTAAAATTTGATGACATGGAGTATTCAATTACCTGAACAAGTTATTCATCCAAGAAGGGGTCGTAACTTCAGAAGTAGATGATCAGCCCTCCTGGCAGGAAGACAGATAATATATCAGTTCAGAATTGCTTGGTTTTTTGAGGGAATCAGCCCATTTGATCTATATACATCCTAGTGGAAAACCACATTTTCAGGAACAGTCTGTCATGCCTGGACTGGTAGATTCAAGGTGTGCACTCCTCCCTCTTCTGTGAAAGTGCAGCATTGCCAGATGTGACTAACAGATGAGCTTGAGAGTCTGGAATGATCTGGTTGGAAACAGCATTGCTTGGACTTCATGGAGAATTGGTCTGGTCCTGCCTGGCAATTGTTGTATTGGTAAGGAGGGATTAAATGGGTGAGGATGATGGCTTCTCATTCTACTGACCTCAGACGTTACAGCTGGGAAGCTTCTGCCCAGATATGAATCCCTTTCCTGCTCTCTGATGGCTGAGCTGATGCCCACGCAACTGCTAATATAGTCACAGAGACCATGTGTCAAGCCCTTGGAGGAACATTAATGTTGTCCAGGATGATGGAATCCCCTTCTGATGTTCTGCACCCAGTCAATGGAAAATGTCCCCCTACCTCCCTTTGGTTAGAAAGGAGGCATTAGTTCAGATTATATTGCCATTTATTTGTCTTTAAGAGAGGAAAGTGTCACTTTGCATATTAATGGCTTGAAATTATACATCCATTTTCAACATTAAAGAGGGTAAAAAGTCAGGAGATATTTATAGTAAGATCCCAACCTTACAGTCAGTTTTTATACTTGAAACAATTGGGTAACATAACCACTCAGCTTTTTAAGTGGTTGCCATAGGAGGAAAGAGAAACATTTGCAAGCAGCGAAGGAGAACTAAAACAAGTCTTGCAAGGCACGGTTCTGCATTATCTCAGGCACTTCAGTGTCAATGGGGAATTGGGCATGGCAGGCATCCAAGTGCTCAGCTTTTTACTACCAGTGATGTTCCCTCTGATGTTTTTCTCTTTCAGGGAAATTCATCAGATGTAAAACCTGAAGACACATTATACTGTCCTGATCATCTTCCACAATGTGTGATCCATATGTGTTTCAATACAGCTGACCCCAAATGTTCAGAATTCACAAATCACACTCCTGTAAGGGATATTGAGTTTGAAGACAAAACTTTTTAAGGAAAAAAACCCCATAAATAATAAAAAGCATTTCTATTTTCTCCTTTTTTAAGAGCTGTTAGTCTGGATGAGTCACTATCACAAGGATTCCTTTGTGAAAGTTAGGTCTAGATATTTCTCCTTCTTCTTGCCTGTCACCTTTTCCTTCCCTCACCCTTCCACTTCCCCTCCCCCTTCCCCATCTTCCCCTTTATCTTCCCCTTTTCCCTTTTCTCTGTGTCTTTTCTCTTTCCCTTTTTATCTTCTTCTGTACTGTAACTTTTTTTAAATTTTTTTTTATTTTTTAAATTATTGTTAAGGTTCTCAGAAATATGGTCTTGGACAATAAAAACCTCTCCACATCACAAGTTTGCTAATAAAAGCCAAAGCATTATCAATACTGGAATTTACCCTTGCGGACAGGGTTCCCAGGCTACTCTTTCGTTGCCTTTTTGAGAATGTTTTTGGAGGAAAGATGCTCCTTTTCTCTCTTCCTGGTTAAGAGAAGACCTGGGTAAAAAGGTGTCCTGCTCCATTTTAACTATTTTGGCTTTTTGTACATTGAAGAGAAAGACTATGAGTTGTTCTCATGCTGGTTTTTGATTTTTAAAGGAGGGAGGATAATTTTGTGTGTAAGGCATGGCAAGCCTGCAAGATAATTTTCTGGCTTCATGTGGGCCACGGTTTGAAAATATAATTAAGTCTGGTACACTTTTTTTAAATGGTCACAAAAGATCCTTGACTATTTAACATGACCTGTAAAAACCTGTAGGGCTGAGCATGGGAGTGGGATTCAATAACTCAAAGTGTCTTCACTCATGTGTCTACTTAGTGAACCTCTGTGGTGAAGATTTCTGGAGGAAGTGGCTTGGCTAAACATAGTGCTATAGAGTCATTTTAGGCCAGTCAGTCTCCAGAATCTGTTCCAGAGAGAGCAGTCTCCCATAAGACTGTGTAGGTATCTGGGATGCTCCTGAGCATTTCAGTAGTATCAGACCCCAATGGGACCCTCCACCGGGTCATCTGAAGTTGGTCAGCTGACATGTGTCTGTCTGCTCTGGAGGGAGATGAATCCCTCTCCACACATGGCATAAAAGGAGTCTATGAAGTTGTTACAAATACAGGCATCTTGTGTATCTCTGATGCCCTAAACGATCCACAACATCAGCACTGGGCTGACAGAGCTGATGATCACAGTTCGTGCCTTGTGAGCATGGTGTGGAGTGGTGGCTGGAAGTAGAGTGGGATGCCCTAGGGCATCTCACATGGGAGTACAGACCAGAGCATGGACAAATGAAAATATTTTTGATGTATTTTCTAGTTTTTCATGGATTGTATTGGGAACTAAGACACCCAGCTCACAAGACACCTTGACCTGTCTTACCTATGAAAAGAATCTGTGTTTGGTTATTAACAGGTGCAAACATCTACAATTTAAAACTCATGTAGATAGTTCATCCAGTGGTATTTGTACTGCTGTCTGCCCAAACAAAGGTGAGACATTCTGAGGAATGTTCCTGAGAGCAGGAAGCTCCACCTCAACATGAGGAAGAACTTCTTTACTGTAAGGGTTACAGAGCACTGGAACAGACTCCCCAGAGAGGCTGTGGAGTCTCCTTCTCTGGAGACATTCAAGACCTGTCTGGATGCAATTCTGAGTAATTTGGTCCTGCTCTAGCCGGGGGGTTGGAAACAATGACCTTTGGAGGTCCCTTTCAACCCCTAACAGTCTGTGACTCTGTGATTCCTTTGTGTATGAAAAATTCACAGGTTATTCTGGCATATATAAAGGTGGTTTTTTGGCTCAGTTTCCAGATTATTAGTTTTTTATCTTTGTTATTATTATTATTTCATTGTATTTTGAAATTCGTGAACACTTTCTAAATTCCCAAATGCATTATTAGAAAAGCATGCCAAATTATGGGTATTCAATGTCAAGATATATATCTGTCTCTTTGCATATGCATTTTATGTATAAAGATAATCTTGCTTCTAATTTGCTCACTACTGTGTGACCTTTGTATTATGGTTTCACTATGAGAGTTTCAAAACTTGTTTCAGACCAGTGGATCACATCTGAAAGAACAAACCAGCAAATATATTGTCAGTTTTTATTAATGATAATGCATGTTAATAAATGCTAATGTCATTTTATAAAGTAACAAACACTGATATCAGACTTCAGTGTAAGAATCAGTGGATTAGTCTCAGGTAGGTGAGAGATGGATAAACCACTAAGCTCAAAGGTCACAGGTTAAAAGGGAAAATGGAAAACTCAGGGAAGAAAAGATATATTTTAAAACACCAGTCAGATTGCTTTTTGTTACTGTGTTCCCTGTTCTTCCCAAGGACTCATGTTTCTGCAGGTCCTGTGCTCCTGCCAGCCCCATGGGGCCACCGCTGGCACCTGCTGGTGCCTGAAAAAGTGGTAGACACTTATGTGTGGGCAGCTGAACAAAGTAGGTGAAGGCTTGAGGTTTTGCTGTTTGCTGAGATCCTTAGGACACATTTGGCTTGTCTGGGCCACTTTTCCCCAGCAGACGGATATCTGGTGTCTTTCCCATGTTGTCTGAACATGCCATCCTGCTACAGGATTCCTCTGCTCCAGGGATCCCTGTGGTACCACATTTAGTCAGGTTTAAGTTGTTCTAGTACCACTGAAAGCAGAGATGGTATGTGATCCTAAGGGCGTCTGTGAAGGTCACTATATTTCATGTATGAAATGTCCTAGTCTAGTCTCCCCAGCATACATCCAGGGAAGTTTTACTCTGCCTTGTAAGGATAAAACAGAGATCTCCCCTGACTAAACTGGAATCCCAGAAGTTAAGTATACCTGTGAAAAAAACATAAGAGTGAAGGGATACTCTCAGAATGAAGTAAGTCGGCCAAATAGTGCAAAGGATGGGAAAAATGAATGCCAAGGATTGAGTTGCTATAGATCGTTGTGAACTGAGAGAAGAGCAGGACACCAGATTTTTCTCTAGTGGCTAGCAGTAATTTCTATCATATTTCAGGTGAACAACAGAATTGCAAGGTTTTTACATGTTCTTCTGGTTGAGACAGACAACTGGTTATCAACAAGATCTATTTATTATGCCCTAGGTGAGAAGTGAATAATGCATAAATATTATTCTTTCTTTCTGCTGCAATTTTGAGACCTGCCCCAGCAGGCTGTGATAACAGCTGCCCACCCACAAACACAAAGGCACACAATAATGTTATTGTGAAAAAGGTTGGTTAATTAGATTAATTGTTCAACAGGCTCCCAGGAATAGTCATAGGGAAAGAGAAATCTCATAACAGGCAAGAAATAGGTTTTTTTAAATTGTCACTTCATCAGGGAAAAGAGCTAGATTTCCACTCCAAGTTTTTTGTTGTTGGGTTTTTTTTTGTGTGTGTGTGGTTTTTTGTTTGATTGTTTTGTTTGTTTGTTTGTTTTTTATTTTTTGTACATGCAGAAATCAACTTTTCTAGATAGCTGATGTCTAGGATGAACCTGTGTGTGCCTAAGCTCTGCCTATGCCACGCAGCTTTTGAAAGCAAGTCTTTTGGTGTCCAGGGCTGGTACCATGGCTGCAGAAAGCTCTTGTGGTGCAGTCAACACAAATACTGCGAAAGCTGGAAGTGAGAACCATTAAACACTAAGTAAAGGAGCCATCACTGTCTTTATTTCTCCCTTTATTGTTTATAAAATATTTGTAAGAAACCCATTTCTGTAAGCATTTTTTATCCCTTTCTCAGACTTGTTGCTACTTTTCTGTTTGCTTTTAGCCAGAGTACTGTAACAGTACAATTGACAAGAGATAGGATATTTCTGTTCCTTAAAATCAGAGGCTTGCTGTGCCCTGCTAGTTGCTGCCCATTAGCCACAGGGAAATCTCATGTTTTTGCTTGTCTGGTATATTAAAAAACACCCCATCCAGGGAATTAGAGAAAGAAAATAGTGACCAAACATACAAAATAGACAGTGAGATGACAGCTGGATGATGACAATAATATGTAATCTTGAGAATGAATTTAGTTCATTAAGCCTGCAGGGATCCCACACTCAGCCTCTGTAAAACAAGGTCTTTAAAAATTGCACATAAAGACTAAAATGGCCATAACACTTCCTTTTGTAAGTGATGAAGCAATCACTTAAAAACATGAACTGCAGCTCTGAAACATGACTTGAGTCTGTATGAACCCAAAGATAGGAGCTCCTTTCAAAAATGATTGTCATTGACAAGTTCTGGAGTAAAACTAAGAATAAGGGAAGTTGTATCTCCCTTTAAATAATGCAGAGAAGCATCTGCATTTTGGTGTCTGCTGTTATTAACTGCATTCTGTATGCCATCCCCATTTAAAAATCCTCTCACGAGCTGCCCTTTTTTTCCTTTTACCGTGTTTCCATTTCTGAAGTGAAACTTTAGACCCACTGAAATCTGCAGAAGGCGTTTTCACGTGTCTCTTGGCAAGTAGCTACATTTGGTTCATCTCAGCAGCTTCAAAATCTGCATGTTCATTATATGTCCAAGCTAATTTCTTATAATATAAGCCTTCCTCCTTCCTTGTTGTCTTGACAAAAAAAATTTCCTCTCATTCTTCCATCTTTTTCACCGGTGTCACTGGCAGTAGGTGCAAGCAGACGATGAAGGAGCACAGTAACTTTGGTCATGGATACCATTAGATCTGTTACTGGCACTATTAGCAGTTGTGTCCTAGGGTTTATGTATACTTTGGTGTATGATAAAGCGAAACAACTATGTTTGTAAGCAGAGACAAATGACTTGATCAATCTATACATTCACTTCCTTTTTCACATTTAAGTGACTTTTTCAGATTTGTCAATAAATTATAGAATCATCAGTTGCTGGTGCATCATTTTATTCATATAAGGTATCTGCACAAATCAGCAAGAGTTAGTCACAAAAAGCCAGTTATAGCTCTAATCTGTACTTGCGGTAGTCAGTCTGTTTTGCAAATGTGTGTAGTAAAGAAAGCCAAGCTTCAAATAAAATGGATAACTGTATTTACTACATAGAAACCTGTTAATAAATAGACTGGGCCAAGGAAAAACATGTTAAATAATATAGGCAAAATTCAGTTGAGCCTGTGTAAACTCATCAATTAAGCATCAGAGAGTCTGGGGCAGCCTGTGTGGGAGCCACGACCTCTGCTGTTACTGACTGAGACCAGGCTTTTCTAATTAACGCTACTCTCCAGGGACCACTGAATTGATGATGAGTTTTGTGCAGGTACTTGATCACCATTGTAAATAGAAGCCCAGAAATTCAGATTGCAGGTGTCTCACTATGTGCTCCCGAGACATTTTCTCTCTGAATGCAAGACGTGGAGTCCTAAGTCAAGACCTGAGAGTTGCCCAGGCACTTTTCTGAAAATTCATTCCCCACAAGTCAGCTTCCTTTTCATTCTCATCATTCAGCCTTACTGAGACTGAATGTGACCTTCCACATATATGGTTTTATATAAGAAATAAACGACATACTCCATACAGTATATTCTTCTCATAATTTCCAGTAGTATTTAAATATACCAGAGGTTTTTGCTTTGTGCAGTTTTTGTAGGAGGTTGCATATTGACACTTTTGACTCAACAGCAGAGAGGAATGTCTTATTAAAATTGATGGCTCCTACTACATGACCTTTTCAAAAAGCATTTTACATTTTACTTAAGATTCCCAAGCAGCTGAAAGCCTACTGTTCACATTACATTTCTGTCCCATTTAATTTTCTCACTCCTCTTCTGTCTTGAAATAATTAGAAACCAGACAGGCTTTACTCTAGCTTTGAAGGAGAGACTACTTCTTAATGGAATGCAAACAGGACCTTCTCAGAAACAACATTATATTCTTACACAGATGGAGATATGGGTGATCAGTGGCTAAATAATAAATCTGGACTGCCTCTCCTCTGGGAAAACTAGAAGTGTCAGAGCACGAGCCTAGGCACTGGGATGTGCCCATGATTCTGAGGAGCTGTTACAACAGTACCTAGCATGCCTTTGGACCACACCAGACCACACAGGGTGTACCAGGTTCCACTGCACAGCCTGGTTCTAGGTTTCACATTCTCCTAAGCAAACTGGCAAATACTCATATTAATTCTCAATTATGTCTTAAGCAAATTTCAAATACCTCTTGGGATAAAGTCACAGTTCAAGCACCTTAGCCAAGAATGCTGTTCAGAAAAGAAAACAGGGTGTGGGAAGAAACAGGCATAAAGCTGGAAATAGCTTTGGTTTTGCTGTGGTAAGGTGAAGTCAGAGACCTAAGTGAGTGGATGCCCTGAAACCACTAGATGAAAATCCATGGAGGAAAAGCTGGAGTAGGGTTGCAGAAATGACCCAGGGTTTCAGCTGTTACAGTTGAGGAAGCCACAGGAGAAAAATGTGAAAAAAAAATTATAAAAGAAAAGATGAAGTCCAAAAGCTTTGGAGAAGCAAGGAGTTGGTTGCAAAGTTGGAAGTCAAGGAGGAGTGTCTCTGAATTAGCCTTTAGTGAGAGGTGGAGGTCCTCAGAAGCCAGTTTTTCTAGGCAATTTCGGGTTTTTTTGGTGTTTGCCTACACAGTGGCATTACTCCCATTTTCTGAGGAGAGGAATGTGTGGGCTAAAGGTAGAGAACAGTGACACCAGGATTATCATCCCTGGGGACTTAGTGTTAATGTTTCTTTCTCATAAGCGCATTTCTGATGCCATGCTGGGATGCTAACAGATGAAGCATGTCTGGCTACACGTCCCTTAATATTTCAACCTTTTATCTCTGGTCCAGTAAGAAAGTGGTGCAGAACTGAAATGCTACCCATATTGTGCCAATTCAATTGTTGGTTTGTTTTTTAAAAATGCCCTGTTGATCATGGAAATATGACACCTCCAGAAACCCAATACAAACTAGCTTACTTAGTTGCCTTAAACACAAGTCCTTATCTGCAGCAAATCCATGTTTCCTTTGTAAATATCTGCTAGTGATGGGGCCAGACGGATTAAAATAATTGATGTGTTAAAGTATTAATCCAGGAAAAAAAGGTCATTATAAGCAGTCCAAGGCCAAAAAGAAGCCATCAGAAACCATTGTTTTTGTTCCTTAACGTTTTGTTGTATCTTAGAACATAAACTGAGGTTTGACATTAAATGACATAAATTAATGCAAACAGCTTGTGTCCTTATATTTTAAAATTATATCAATGACATATTTTCTTCTTTTTTCACATTTTAAGACTGTTTCATTTCCATTGCAGAATTCAAAATATTTGCTGCAGGTGGAAAGGGTGATGACAAAACACTATAGAACTGCTTCTGAATATACTGACCTTCAACTAGGTATGTGTTGCTGGCAGCATAAGTCTGACCACTGCTGCTTCTCAACCAGGGTTGGCCAATTGAGAGCTAAACATGAGGGTGAGCAATAGCAGGTGACAAAATATGTGCACGTACAAGGCTGAACCCATGTTTGTATATAATTCAAGAAATATGTGATGTCTTGAGCATTTGTGTAAGTCACTTGTGTCCATTTGATACTGCAAACAACTAACAAAAGAACCCTACAAAAAAAAACCCAAGACAAACCACGAATTGGTATTTGAAACAAATTCTTCAGTTGCAAAAATAATTCAGTGTCCTTTTCTACACTGTATAACCCACAGTTGTGTATCAACCATGCAAGGAAGGAAAATTGTTTTTTCACAAAATAACTGATTTTGAAATTGCAGAGCAGGTAAGTACACTGTATGTTTTAAAAGAAATTTGTAATTTAAGTGTTCTTCTCAATAAAATGGAACTGATTTATTTAATGGGCTTTTATTTCTAGAGCTGCTAAACCCTTTACTGATAAATTGCAGTAAGAGAACGTCAAGTGATTATTGATGTATGTTCTAATTAATCATTTTCCTCTTTTTCTAGATCTGTGTCATCACTGTCATTGCTTCTATATTAATAACACAAGATGGAATAATAGGTATAATTTAAAACATGGGTGGGGTTATAGAAAACTGGACAAAATCAAGCAGACAAGCAGAGATAAGATGATTAATGATTTGTTCAAAAAATACCATTGATTTAATAATTTGAAGATGAATGAGGTGTATTTTGGAAAGACCAATTAGTTGATGGCTAGGAGGAGATAACTGTGTGTGAAGTGTCCTTGCTGAGTGCATAAATACAGCAGTATCTAAAGGTTAAAAACAGATGCATGAGAACCTGCTAGGAAACAATTCAGGGCTGAACATGCATGAGGTCAAGTGTGAAAACTGTTTCCTGCTTATTCTGTTTCTTATCTCAAAACAGAGAAAAAATCAATAATCCCATATAGTGCACACTTCTGAATAAGAACTAACAGCCCCATTCTGAGGAGCCCATTCACATGAGCTCCATGCATTGCTAATAAAAAAAAAAAAAAAAGAAATAAAGGATCTTTTTTCTCTGTTGTGACAAAATTAGAACAGTATTTTACATCTTCCCCTTGGTGGTGCTTTAAATACAGGTTAGCTCATGGCCACTACACACCTGAGAGGGATGCAGAAGGTAACATACAGCTATTTGGGTATAAAATGAAAATACATCCCACAGACTGCTTTGACTTCAGCAGACTCTGCAGGAAAAGTCAAAACATCCCAGAATGGGAGGAATATTTGCCCTAATTCATGGAGCAGCATTTTACCATTCTCCTCTCTTTCTTTTCCCTCCACTCTCTCTTTAAACAGAGGCGATTGCCTATGGGAGCTGAGGCAGGGACTCATAGACCTCATTCCATCAGTCAGTCTCTTTTTCGGTGTACATGATTTTCTTTTCTCCATTAGCAAACATTGATTTTCTTAGCTTTGTTTCTTTGGAGCTTTACTCTCCAAGGCTCCACTCTCTCTCATTGTGCTGCTGCAGATCATCAATAACAGCAAGAAAAACTCTGACAATAATTCGGGCTACTTACCTGCTGCTTTCAAGCCAGCAGAGAAAACACAAAAGCACAAAAGGAAACAGAAGGAAGATGCTCTGGTGGTTAACTCCTTCTTAAAACCCTCCTCTATTGAGATGGCAGCAGCAAAACTTGACAATGGTCAGGCTGCAACTGAGCAGACACCTCTGTGGCTGGCAATATCACTTCAGTTTCCTAGTCTTGTGGGTGTCTCTGTCCGATTTACCCATCCTTCATAAACTCTTTTAGCCAGTGACCATCTTTTCAACCGCTGTATCACAGGGAAATGCCACACTGTCCATCCTTTTTAAACCCCATCTAGATCAAAGAGTTTCATTCACTTATTATTGACATCTAAGCAACGAGCAGCCACTGAAGCATACATTAGAGATGAATGCAACAGGTAAGCCACAGTGCTGGACATCGAAAAAAACCTTAATGACTGCCTACAGATTTCTGAAGGCCCTTGTATAATGTAACTCAGGATGTTTTAATCTTATGCCACTATGCACTGGTATTGGCAGTGGGGATCCCCGAGATGCACACTCATCCAGAATGACACATGGGTGCCTCAGGCCCATGGGTATCCCTGCTGTTCCCCTTGACCCACTGAACCACAGTGGGAGGCCCTGGGAGTCCTGGCATTTCCAGAGGTCCATCTCCACTGCCTCCTGTTTGGCAAGTTTAATCCAACTTAACCCCTGTCCCTTACTTAAAACATCAGTTTGTGCTTGTCATACTTGTGTCCCCATGTCCAGCAGCAAAGAAGAGTAAAAATTTGCATTATGTGCAGTGTGGCTGTAGTCACTGCTGAGCAGTGTGGAGATGCTGATGTGCCTGTATTAATACTTGAGCTTGGCAATATAGCACTTGGAAAGGTCGGTTTGGTTGCTTGTTTTGCAGGCAGAACATAAATGGAGTGAACTTTTTACTTTTAATTGAAGTCTCTCAGGATTTAGCTACCACTGCTAAAACAAAAGGTTTTTCCAGAACCATCCTGTTCTGAGGCTTAGAAATATTTGTCTAATTTCCATCCTAAATATATTCATGGCCACTTTTTACCCACCAGTGCTTGCACGAGCAGTGTTCATTACTCTGAATAACAGCTATTTCACAGGCTGCAGCACTGGAGGCCTGGTAGGAAGCCCCAACAGCCAGGCAGACTTGTAGGCATCCTAAATCCATTTTTCAAGGAATTCTTCAAGGCTGGGGTAACAGCTTGGTGAGAGCTGCGTGGAAGCCAGATTCTCAGCTGGGGGGGAATGCTAGCAACAGTAGGGAAGATTTCTGGATGAAAAGCAGTAAATGCATTATTATACAGGATTTTACTTGCAGTGGGACACAGTTAGCTTCACTTGAGAGGGCTTGCCAAATTTTCCTTGGCCATTATCCTATCTCCCACACCTGATACAAAATGGCTTCCAAGGGAAGAATGTTGAATCTTCATCTGGAGATTTAACTACACTAACTTAGATTTTATTAAACAAAAAGAAAAGAGGATTATTGCTTTAGCTTGCATGTAAGAATGCTTAACTCAGCATGTAACGCTTTGTCAGTGTCAATGTGTTGTCCCGGGAGAGCCTCTATGACAGCTCCTGGAACTGCAAGAAGTGAAGTAGTAATTTGTGGCTTTGTATCTGTGAACTTGTCGTGCTCATTTATGGTGTTTTTGGGAGGCAGTGAGAGGCTGGCAACTCTGCTACCAACCAGACTGTACATTAGAACACAACCTGCATCCCATTCCTGTGTGCCCTTCTTCTGACCAGGTGTACCTGAAAAGATTTCAGTTTCAAGAATCTCAAGACGGTCAACAAAACTACCATGCAGGCAGGTCACCAGCTCTTTTTTCTCAGTATGCCCGTTTGTTCCCAGCTGACAAAAATATCTCTTTTCCATGCATAGCCAGAGTACAATTTTCAGCTTTTACTGGAATATTTTCTTCCATTTCAGGACATGTCTAAATCAAGTCATCAAAGGCTTCCCTTGCACAAACAATGTTTAAGCCAAGAGCTGCAGTAAGCTCTGATTTGATTGCCCAGATGAGTGATGCTACCTTGTATCTCCAAAATTTTGTGCAAGATGTCAAAGTTAAGTCACAATTTCCTATTGCCATTCTTAGAGAAGTTCTGCTGCTGCTGCTGCCTCTCCCAAACCCGCATAAGCCTGGAGGTGCCTCCACAGAGGTGCCCTCTCCCTATTGGATTCACTTCCATTTTTTAAGCATTGTGGATTTCTGCTTATAGCAACCAGTTTTGCCTAGTTTTGCCTAATAAACAGGTATTCTTCAATAGTTTTCCTGCCTAAGTCTAGTGAGTCACCTTGCTCTCTCTGAGAAGCAGAAAATTGTTTCCATAGTTTTCATATCATCAGCTTTCCAAACCACATCAAGAAACTACTTTGAGGAGTTATTTATTTTTACTATATTTGTATAAAATATAAACATTCACTGTTTGCTTTGGTTCTAAACATTGCCTTCTCAGAGTGCATCCATGACTTTCAGATAGTTGGGAACACATTACACCTCTGGCAGATGTCCTGGGTAATTTACAAGCACAACAAACCTCTGGTTCTTCCGAAGTCTTGGAATAAACTTGCATGTCAGCATAACGAGAATGAACAGCAAGCTGCTGTTGGTAGTCAGGGACCTTATAAGACTGCCCAGGGACATGAGGTCCTGGAAATTAATAACCTTTTTACTTTAAGTTCTGCATTTAAAATGTAGATGAAAATAGCTGTCTGTGGATGTGAATCCAGATCAAAAAGAATGAGCAGAACTCTGGAAACAGATTTATATGTGTGGGTCATTTATCAGCTTGGGCAAGGTAAGTAAGCAAGCTAGCTGATAAATAGTTTTACTTAAGTGAATACAGCAAAATTAGGAGATGTTCCTGCTATTTTGGATTCATTTGGCAGGACGTGTAGTCCCAGGACTTTGAGGGATGGACCGCTTGAGCTGGAAGTCATTAGACTTCAAGTACAGGACAGATTTTATGCATGGATGCAAGGCAATTTTCTTTCTGAAGTTCAGGAACTGATTAAGCTGTCATGTTTCAGATTGCTGTATATCACTGATAGACATCTTACAAGATGACTCATCAGATGAAGACCATGGCTGGACTCGCACAGTGCACTGATACTTCTATATGTGATTCTGTGATGAGGGTTTTTCCTTCGGCTGTTGTTTATTGTGGAAGTCAACATGGTATTTGGCTGCTGTTGAGAGAGTCTGAGTCCAAACTGAGTGCTGTTTGAATGTGGGTCTGGGACAAGGACTCCAGATATTTCCATGTGTGGGACAATACAGAAGGAGACAGAAATAAAAACTTTTCCCAGTCTTGCCACTTTCCATAACTCAGGAGGCAGTGCTGAGATGTCTCCTAGTGCTTCAGAGGAAGCCAGTTTCAGTAAAACACCATTTTAGTTGAAAGCAGGAACAGTGGATCTTCAGTTGGAGTGGACAGGAGCAAGGCATCTGCAGAGGCTGGGGGTGTCACCTAACATTTTGAAAGGTAGGAGCACTCTTGCTCAGGGGTTTGGGAAAACCAGGCAAGTCCTCCTGCAGTATCCTAAAACCCAGTTCCCGGAGAGGCACTGGCTCATGGGGTGTTGACAGGCGGCTGTAGAAGTCTTGGTGCCCGGCACATGTGAGCATAGTGTGGGTGTCACTGAGGATCTCGGTTATGGGCACATGAGATCTGCAGTGCTGCTTTATGCAGGTGGCCTTGGCAAGTGCTTTCCCCAGCGCCTGGGTGTTCGACAGCTCTGTGCCACAGGCTTTTCTCCATAGGATCCTAAAGATCCTGGGCCTTAAAGTCCTTTGGGTAAAGAGTGCCTCTTTCTGCATATTTTTAGAGTGTCAAAGACACCAGAACTTATCAGGAACTGTCAAACAGAAAGCATTGCTTTTCTGGGGCTCCCAGGTAAATATATAAAAAAACTGATCATTCTTGGTGAGGAGGGCTTTCTCTGAAAAGAAGGAGATGTTAAAATAGTTATTATTTGGAGCCTGAAAGTCTTGACATTGCAAAGTCAAAGTAATTTTAAAGTAAACCTACTTTAAAGTTTGTTTTAACTGGATTTCTTCATCGTTTATGTCAGCAAAAGAACAGGTGGTCAGGGCTTTCACATTTGGCAGCTGATACTGCATTTGTGCTTATGTGTCCTGCAGTGCCCCACATCAGTAGGAAATAGCACTCTAAAATAATAAAAAAGAAATTAAAATCCTCTTTTATTCTTTATTGTTGTTTTGTCTGCTGTTACAAACAGATTCACAGGAGAAGGGTAGCAATTAAAAAACTTCTGGAGCGACTTCAGGTTATTTTTAATTATTTGTGACACGAGGAATGAAATGCTAATTGCAGGTCAGTGTTGTGAAGGGTGGCTACTACTGCAGGAACTCCTGCCAGAGGAGCTCCAGCTGTATTATTATTCAGATGACATAGTTTGCTGCTTTTGGGAAACATCACACCTGAGGGGATGCAATCAAAGAAGGGACGCCTTGGGAGAGCACACTTGTTAAAGGAGAGAAGGAATGGGACACTATAGCTAGAGAAGAATTCAACCTGGAGGGAACCAATTGCATGTGCTTGGTCGCCTTGAGGGGTCAGCTGTATCTAACAGACAGGAAACATGTGGGACCTTCATAGTCCAACGAAATGCAAGGAGGAACTTGTTACTGCTCCTCTGTTTGGCCAATGATGAGCCACTGGCACCCCAAATCACCAAACCCGCTGCATGGCAGTAGGCTTCTAAAACTTGCCAAGCAAGTTGAAGAAAGGGATGGAAAAGCATGTTTCTGAAATCAAAACATGCATTCATTCCCCGAATAGACTTTGTCAAAGGTCTCAGGGGCCAGGTCAAGTTTTTTAGCCCTCCTGTTTTATTTTTAGATCAGACAGATTTCTACTGTCTTGACCTGTTCTTTATTCCATCCCATCAAAGTAAAAAGGCAAAAAGCTTTCCCACTATGTGCCACACAACATGAAAGCTATTGTTCAGCACAGTACAACTAACTGTATCAGAAAAGGCTTGTCTTCTGCTTTATGTTATATTTCAATGCATATAAATCCGACTCCTATGAAACATTATTGTAATAGAATGGCAATAGAAAGCAAGTACTGCTAGTGGGACCATGTTGATCAATACCGATGCATCTCCCTTGTATTGCTTAATACTCCAGGAGCCAAACAGAAAGGCATGAATGCTATTAAAGGATTTTTTTTCCACTCAAGAATTTTAAAGTTTTTCTTGTAGCTGCTGCTACAGACATAACCATAAAACCAGAAGATTGGCTGCACTGAGCCAAGCTAAGGATCTAATATCCTGTCTTTGGCAGACAGCAATAACAGATGCTCAGAGAGAGAATGTATGAAATAGCACATTTATAGAGTGATCTTTCCCCTGGTACGCACTCGCCGTTTCCAGCAATAACCGTTTAAGAGGTTCCCGCGCCAGCCGTGGCATCCAGACCATCACATTTAATGAGGGGGTCCTCTCACCGGGCTGTCACCAGGTTGTTGTAATTAGGTCCCAGGTAATTCTGCGCCAGCTGGAGCTGGACAGGGTCCAGACGGCTCCCGAACAGGTCTCCGAGGTGCAGTCCCAGAGGCAGCCCTCCTGCCTGGCACCCTCCTGCGCCAGGCGGACCTGCCACTCACCCGCTCCCCGGGCGGCCGGTGTCTGGGAGAGCCGAGCCCCTGGGCACTGCCATGGCCACCCTCAAGCCTGCCCTGGCACAGGTGCTCCACTCTGCCATCTTGGTCCTCAGGGTGAAGTGACAATTAAAGTGGGGGGGCAAGCAATATGAAATGCAAGCCTTTCCAGGAGCTTTCCTGGTAACTTTTACTGTTGGGAAGCTGTAACTTTGGGTGCTTCAGGAAAAAGAGGTAGAGCCTATCATATCCCTATGCTTTACTGAGATACTCCTCCAGGAATGGAACATCTTTCTTTATGAATGCATTGAGTGACTTCTCATAAGTCTAAGACATTACTTTCTAGAATACATTAGCTAACCCAAATTTTATTAAGTCTGTGTTTTTCTTCTCTCCCATTCTTTTTCCCCTTGTGCTCAGGTCTCTGAACACCCTCCCTATATCTCCATGTGAGAGGCCTCACTCTGGGTTTGGGGGTATTACAGGTTCTTGTAACCACCCAAGCACCAGGTATCTTCAGGCAATATGGGGCAGCTATGATCCAAACGGGATCAGTCTTCTGAGTGTGCTTGGACTATGCCCAGCTCCCCAGGAAGCAAAAGGGACCAAAAAGGCAGACAAAAAATAGTTTAAAAGCCAAAATGATTTACAGCTCTTTTTATTCTGGATCTGTGGACAAAGTATACTTCACCTAAGTGGCCTGTGGTCAAAACCTGAGAAAGGACTGCTGGGCTCATCTTTCTCCCAAGTCCTGCATCAGGGTTCCACAAACCTGCCTATTACCAAGATGTGCTTTTTTATGCTGAATTTTTCCTCCATTTGGGACAGTGAAGCTCTGTAATTACGCTTTATGTGGTGCAGGATTTGTGAACTTGACCACATCAGGACTGAGGATAGAAATGAAACAGTAGCCAGTGCTGCAGTCAATCAGCAAACCAAAGCTTAGCTATTAGAGAGTTAGAGGCTGTGTTACAGTGAAAAATCATAGAATCATAGAATAGCTTCGTCTCGAAGAGATCTTCAAGATCATCAAGTCCAACCTTACTCCTATCCCTATCAAAAACCACTAAACCATGTCCCTAAGCACAACATCTACCTGGCTCTTATAGCACTGCCAGGGCTGGTGACTCCACCACCTCCCTGGACAGCCCATTCCAATGGCTGACAACCTTTGCTGTAAAGAAATGCTTGCTCATATCCAGCCTGAATCTCCCCTGGTTCAACTTCAGGCCATTTCCTCTTGTTCTGTCACTTGTCACCAGGGAAAACAGACCAACTCCTGTCTCAGTGTATATATATCCATATACTTGTTTATGGGCCCAGTCCTTACATACTACTTTTGTTGTAATTGGTTCAAGTTCAAGAACCAAACAACCTGTTTGCTTCAAGGCAGACACAACTGTTGAGACAATACCAGTCCCTCACATCCCAGGCCATGAACAACTGTCTGAGTTAGCCGAAGGGAGAAGCCTGTAGCTTTCAAACTGCAACAGCATTCATTTTGGTGAAAGGTTGGGTGATGTAAGAGATGTCTTAGCCACCCCAGGTGAGTTACTCTGCTGGATGCTGGTTTGTGAAGCAAAGCAGCCCTGAGGGTTATCTAGCATGTCATGGTTCTGGCTCTTGGTTTCACTAATGTCATTAGCTTTGAAGCAGCCTGAGATACCTGATACAGCATCATCTACAAAAGGAAATGTTTTCCCTTTGTGCTCTAAGGAATTAATTTTCCCTCTGACTATTAATTTTGCAGTGTTCTATACAGTCATTCGCAGGTGTTAGTAAAGATAATTTTTGTGCCAATTAAAGCTCTGACTTGGCACAGAGATCACATAGCTTTGCAAGTTGCTTTTCTCCTGCCCCAAGAACATATTTCTTATTTCTGCACCTCAGCTCTGGGGACAGCACAGTGCTAAACAGTGGCATGACCTGTCTTCCTGAGCTGCTCCACACCATTTTAAGCAGAAGCTACTGGAGACTCATCTGAGACAGCAGTTGTCCCCGATTACCCAGCCCTGCACTGCTGGTGTGGTGAACACACCCTTTCTACTGCATCTGAAAATAATCCCTAAAGTGCCCTGGGATACCATAACACCCTTTGTGTTGGGCACCCTCTTCACAGCTGCACATGCCACTGCTGTGACATTCCTGGCATCTTGCGAACTAGTGCCACGCCAGCTAGCTGGCAGTCAGTGGCGACAGCGGGACAGTCAACTCCTCCAAGGCCTCGCCCACTCACTTCTTGAGATGAGAGCTAATGTCTGCAGGGAAGCTTTACAAAGATTTCCTGAAAAATTATTTTATACATCTTACATGCTGTTTCTGCTGCTGGCCACTGCACAGCCTTAGCAGGGCTCGCAGCTGTAGCAGGGCTCTCCCAAGGAGCGCTGCCCCGGAAAATTCGTCTGGACGCTCCTCAACTGCTGCTTTCTCTCCTTCCTCCTCCCTGTGTGCCTTTTCTGCCCCGATCCTCTACCCACTGCCTGACTCTAACTTGGCAGCAGTCCGCTTATGTTTATCAACAGGATGATCACAGAAGTTGCCAGGAATTTCCTTCACATCTGCTGACCCTTTGCTGCTCTTCCCCAGCTAAATGTTGGAGGAAAGTGAAAAGAAAGATGGATGTTTTTACTCTGATTTGGGCTCCAGATTACATTGTCTGCTGGTAAGTAGCCCAGCACACACAGGAAACAAAAATCTCTGTCTCCATTGCCCCTTGTCTTAGGACACCGAAGCTGAGCAATGCAGGTGGGTTTTCAACCATAATGCTAAATGCAATAGGCAGCAGTCACAGCAGCAAACGGAGCCTCACTGTAAGGCAGCAGTACCTTACGTGATCACAGGTTGTGTGCCAGTTCCTGCACACCCCTTACTAGTGCACTTGCAGCAAATTTCAGATGCGGATGTGCACTGAGGTTTTAAAATGAAATTCGTGTGCATTTCAAGTCAGCTCATCCCTTGGTGAGACAGCTTACCCAGAAAATACTTAGATATGGCATAAAGCCTTGTGGGTCATGTTAGATGAACACTTGAGGGGGAAGCCCAAAATAGCTCATATAACCAGTAATGTTAAGCAAAGATGTGGGCATGTAACTGAACGCGGGTGAACCACAACTGGACAAGTCAGTGCACACAGCTGGGTATGGCACACATGGAGGCATCTGAAATGGAAATAAACCGCATAAGCTTAAACTGCCCATTAAGAAGGGACACCATGGGCTCACTACAGCCAAAGGGAAACTTCGTGCTGCTTTCTATGGACATCCTGTGCCACCCTGTGCTTTTTTTCCCCCTCTTACTGTAAAAATTATGAAAAAATAACCCCATCCACTCCCTGCTTTTCATGCTAAAGCACAGAAATAAAGATGCTCTTTCAAATATTTCTCAACATGATTATCTATCCATCAACAAGTATCACCTGTAATGGTATTTCTCATCTAACCATAGCTTGTAAGTGAAAATACGTAGATATTTACAGTCAGGCAAAGAAAATCAAGAAATGAAAAGCAGGTATCATAAAACACAGGTGACACAGTTTAAATTATTGAGCATGATTTCTGTGTCCAAGAAATGAAATACACATTGATTTTGTGGCAAATGATTTCTGATATCCTTAGCTTATTGTTTCTTCAACTTTAGGAGATAGGTCTTGAAAATAGTGCCACTCCTGAATTTTCCTGGGAATTGAAATGCAAATATAAGCTGCATTCCATCTGACATGCAAACACCACAATCATTGGAGACAGAGAAAATGAAACGATGTTCCTAATTCAATCTTCTATTACAGCTTCTGTGCACATCAATTACAAGTGGGAACGCAAATATCATTAGTTTCCCAAAAAGTCATGCTTCCACAAACAAAATCAAGCAATTTTTCAGTAAGTACTACAAGGTTAATGGAAGGTCCCTAGTCCTATAATGATGCTAGAAATTTCCTGTCCCTGTGGTATCTAAATACAAAGCAAAAAAAAAAAAAAAAAAAAAAAAAATTAAACTTCTATCACAAAGATGATCCATGTACTAATCTTGTGTGTGTGCAGACAGCCAATGTAAAGTGACGCCAGCCCTCTAGTGTTAGAGTTTAAATCTGTCCTAGTTCTGCGATAGCTTAGTAGAAGGCTCAGCTAGTGAAAACTGCTGAAATAGTCTGTCTTTGGCACTTCTGACTGTCTGTCTCAGGGGGCGTGCAACTTTTGATTACAACTGTGGACGACTGAACACATATTAAAATAAACCACTGTAGTTAAGTGGGCTCAGAAAAAGAGTCTTAGATAGCGTACTAAGACCTTCTCCTACTGAAAAGCACTCATTTACTTGAAAGAAGAAAGGCTGTGTGAAAGCAACCTGAACCCAAGCTGACTGTGTCTGAAAGGGCACGTGGCAGGAACTGTACGGCCACACTGTACAAGGTGAGACTCTCTGCAGAAGCCCTATCACATCCATGGCACATACCCTGGTCTCCATTTGGTGTTTATGTGGGGCTAGTAAATAATTGTCATATTCTTTGTGTGTTTTGTTCAGCACAGTCATCTGGAATAAGGCAAGGAATGTATGGCACCAGTCATAGCATGAAATTGAGAGGTTGTCCTGCATGCTCTGCAGCATGGCAGGGAGGCTTGTAAGGATACTTGGGGCTACAAAGCTGCTCAGATCAAGGCAGAGGGAGCCATATCCGGCACAGTCTCAACCGAGATGTCTTCTGAGGGGTGTTTCCTGGTGTAAATTAACCCAAACTGCCCAACAGCATCTTGGGGCAAAGTGGTTGGGGTGGCACATGGCAGAGCCAGGGCTGTGCTAGCACTGGGCAGTGTGGCTGCTCGGGGAGCAGGGTGCAAGCTGCTCCTCACACAGCTTTTACTTAGCACTACAGCTGCTTCAAGAGATCATAAGAAAGACCTCCTCTATCCAAAGTAGTTACAAACATATAATTAAAGGTGTGGTTTTAAAACCAATTAAGATGGCTGATGTGTAGACCTGTGGGAGCATTCTCGCCATTAGAATAAAACCAAGGTTATTTGGGTTTTAACACAGATCAATAGAGAAAAATCTTTAGACTGAAATAAGCATTTCCACAGGTATTCAAACTGATTTAGAGGAATCAGTTTGCAACAACAGGTTACAGTTAAGCTGGTGCAACTTCCTCATGTAGATAAGCCCTTAAAGATACATGTTGAACTGATAAATGCGTATAAAGTTGAAATATATCTATAGGCCAAGGTCAGAGAAATATTCTTCATGTTGCTGATTCAATTAAGATGAAGGTTTTAATATATGGACTTTAAAATCTGCAGTATATTACAAAGCTCACAACAAGCAACTAGGTGAAGAGTTAAACCAGCTCATTGTATTTATATTCAGGGCATTGTATTTTCTGGTGGAAGACCTGAAGCTGGCTATAAGCAACTGCATTTGAGACCTTCTTACTCACATCAGCTAAACCAGTTTACTGGATCATATCCTCAGGGGTGTCTGCAGCTCGGGAGTGGATAACCTGCATGCCTAACAACACCTATCTGAAAGTTCTGGCAGAAAAGTTTAGGCAAGCCTTGTTACACCCGGCAGCTGCTCTTGGTTGCCCAAGCACCATGGTGCTGGAAGCATCTTTCTCCCAGTTGGTTTGGGTTGGAAAGGATCTTCAAAGATCATCTAGTTCAATCCCCCTGCCATGGGCAGGGACATCTTTCATTGGATCAGGTTGCTCAAAACTCCATCCAACCTTACAGTGAATGCTTCCAGGGATGGCTCATCGACAACTTCTCTTGTCCAGTGTCTCACCACCCTCATCATAAAGAATTTATTCCTTATGGCTAATCTAAATCTACGCTCTTTCAGTTTCAAACCACTAACTCTTGTTTTGTCTCTACAGGCTTTGGTGAAAAGTTTCTCTCTGTCTTTCTTATAAGCCTCCTCTGTACATTGAAAGGCCACAGTAAGGTGTCCCTGGAGCCTTCTCTTCTTCACGCTGAACAAACCCAACTCTCTCAATCTGTCTTCACAGAAGAGGTGCTCCAGGGCACTGATCATTTTTGTGGCCCCCTCCTGGACCCACTCTAGGAGGTCCATATTTTTCTTACACTGAGGACTCAAGAGATGGACAGTACTCCAGGTGGGGTCTCGTGAGAACAGAGTAAAGGGGCAGAATACCTCCCTCAACCTGCTTGCCACTCTTGATGAAGCCCTGGATACATATGGCTTTCTGGGATGCAAATGCACACTGCTGGCCCATGTCCAGCTTTTCATCCATCAGGATGAACTTTCTCCCAGTGGACTTGAAAAAAAAAAACATCCTGGGTGAATTTTTGTGTATGGTAAAAATTCATGAGGAAAATCAGTTTTATGTTAACCAAAGTATTGACAATTTTAAGTCAAATACAGTAAATAGGTTTTGTTGACATTTTAAACTAAAAAGAGTTAAAATATGAAAACTCTTAATTTAAAACCTGAGGTATATTTGAGAAATGGGTATATTAAGAAAAAGGTAAAACTTCTTTTGCCTTCTTAGCTTTGTCAGAACAACTGAGAATCTTGTCTTTATGTAGAAACAAAAATTATTTTTTTTAAATAGATGCTAAAATGAAAAAAACCCACAAACATCCTACCATCCGAGTAATGCCTTCCTCTTTTTGCTAAGACAAAAAAGCAAGACTCATTACCCTTATAAAGTGGCATCAGATACATTATAATGAAATCACAACTGTACTGAATCCCCCATTTCTTGGGAGCATGTACTGAGAATGCAGATTATGACAAGGCACTGTCTGCCTTACATGCAATTGGAGACCAAAACCTAAAAGAAAACCAGAATACAGGGCATGAGAGATGATGTGACATCCAGGTGACATCTCTGCCAAGGAACCAACCCTCTTCTCTTACCTTCAGGTGTAAATGTGCTCATAAACAGTAATCCCACCCCAGTGACTTCCGTCATGTGCAGGATCCTATTAGACCTTGACTGCCCAAGTTTCTAGGGCTCACTGATATCTATCTGATAAAAACCAGTTGGTTTCCAACCTCAGCAAAGGTTTTTCTGAAACAAAGGAATGCCCACTGAGACACTACAGGCTTGTGCCACTGGTGGCTGATGCTTGAATTCACAAAGAAGAAAAGGTTCATGTCAACAGCTCTTAAGGCTGATGGATTTTTTTTTTCCCCTTTCTACCTGTACTTAAGATATTTCTTGCCTTCCCAGTAATCCACCCTTTTATGAAACACACTTTTGTAGGTGCCCAAGTAATTTACCCCAATTCCCCAATGCAGATATGCAAGTCAGGTAGAAGTATGAAACAAGTAAGGGTACTGGAATAAGTACCTGAGACAAGAACCTATGGAAGGGGGATAAAATGTCACTGCCTGTACACTTAGCTCACTGATGGGTTAATAACTTTGTGCTTAGAGGTTTATTGAGAACAATGGGCAACAGCTGCTAATGGGGTCGGACACTAGTGCCCTTGGGATGAAGAGGAAGGTTAATTGAATTCCAGGGAAGCTCCCTTTGTGTTGCAGAGCAATGGAACAAATCAGGGCAGCCAACTTACCAGCATCAGTGTATGCAATGTGTTAAGTTGATCTGCAGTGTGACTGAACCACCTTCAATAGAATGAATTTATCCTCCAAAAGCTAAGTTTGGGGAGACTGAGATAATCCTATTGTCAATTTTGACTGACAGCTCAGGATAGTGGTTTTTTTACGTGTGGAAACTTTGCAGGAGAAAGAGTGCACATTCTTGGATGGGATGTTTAGCACACATCTTGCTTGCTGGTGCTCCAAGTGTATTGTTGACAACAGCGCAAACTCTTCTGCTTCAGTTATTCATGGGCACTCTTATCTGCACATTAACAAGAGTTGTAGGCATGGTGTGAATAAAAGAACAAAAAAGATTAGCCTCACAAAGTCATTTACTTGCTATTGGCATCTAAATCTTTGTCTTTTCAGAAGCTGCGATATTGGTCTTCAAATGCAGACAATACCAAATGTAATGTTATTTTGAAGATGTTTAAGCCTGATTGGTCCTTATTAGCTGAAATGATGGTATTTTCAGCTTGCCAGATATAAGTGTACTTTATGTTTTTAGCTCTTAATTCAGTTGGATATCTTCCAGTATCAAACAGTTTCAGGTTACTAATTTCTTCATTACAAAAGTGATTGTCTGAAATCTGACCTGGAATGATACTGAGATACATCTTTCCTGCGTGTTCTCAGATTTCCCACAAACTGATTTTTATTTGAGCACTGATAACATGCACTATACTTTCACCCAAACATGAAGACTTTTACAACTTTCTTCCCATGAAACAGAGCTCTCTCAGTGGATGCAAAGGACTCTAAACACTTTCTTCTTGTCATTTGTACAGGATAAATCTGGATTTAATTCCAGGAGCAAAGAGTAGTAATATTCCCCTGGCAATTTTTTTGTTTACCTTTGTTTAGGGTCTATTCTTTTTTAAACTCTTCTCTAAGACTGTCTGGACTGACTAATTTCCTGATGCACTACATCTCCTCTTTGTGTCCCTCCATTGTTTGCACAGACTGTTTGAACTTGAGTCATTCTTCAACTCTCTTCTCTGCTGCTTCACCTTCATAGGCAAATATGCGTTGGTTCTCTGCTGTAGAATAGGAGGTTATCATCTTTTTTAGTTATCTTTAGTTACGTAGTTATGTCAGGGTGCCATACTAAGGAGGTTTTTCACCTTAACCTAGCTGCCTGAGTGTTACAGTATATATTATTTTCATATCTTTGTAACTCCATTTCAATTCCTATATATGCAAAAGTAAAATAGGGGAATAAACAGGTGAGCATTTCCTTCTCAGAGCCAGCTTGCCAGTTAAATTAGATGGTTTAGGGTTCTGCAGTGTTTTGGAAGATATTGGAAGGCAGCCTGTGAAACCACTACAATGTTTCCAACACAAATTTTCCCCTGCCACATACACACACATGCATATTCACATTCAGCCTCTAAAACAAATAAAGTGGGTTAAATAAAAAAAAATAATGAACACTCCTATTTAGTCACATTTTTTGAATGAGGCCCCTTGTGGCATCACTGATGAGGTTGGTTGCTGCACTCCTCACCAAAAATACCAAAGGACCTCCAATTAGAAGTGTTTGAAAGTATCTCTTTAAATAATTCTGTACAAACTACACACGTAGCCACTATGCAGCATTATCACAGATGAGCCAGATATAGCGAATGCCATTAGAATGAAAACCAGAGGGAGAAATATTGCTTAAAGCAACTCACTTTTATTGACAGAGTACTGTAAGGCAAGGAAAAAATGTTTGCCAGATTTTTTAAAAAGAAGATTTGCAGCAAGAATGATTCAGAAAGATCTGCAGTTCAGTATATTATTGAACTTTCAAAGATACTATCTTTTATAAATCCAGTATTTATCTTTTTGTCATATATACAAATGCTCAAGCACAAAACAGAACACAAAATAATGGATTTGCATATGAAGTTTTGTGGATGGTTCATAATCTAATAAACGAGAGAATGCACACATTCTATTACTATAGCATTACAGCTGACTAGATTGAAACTTAAACATAGTCCAAAACACATAAAGAAACCACAAAATACAGATGCGTTCAATATGACTATTTAAAAATAAAACATCTAAACCATGTTCAACCATACACGGGGAACAAAACATTGACAGATGCCAAGAAAACTGAATTTTATGGCCAAAACTAATTTTGCATTTCTGGTGAAGGCATCTGTGAAAACAATGCTGTATTCTGACCAATCTACATCAATATCTTTGCCAGAAAACATCATGAAGCACTGGCCTTTGTCTGCTTTTTAAAGGATATATTTTTTAAGTGGTGATGTACATTAACTGTGAGCCCCTTATAAGATCTCACGTCAGGCCATGTTAGAGCAACCTATCATTTCCATAGGAAACAATGGTAACAGAAAGGTCCCAGACATGCTAAAAAACCCAGTTGGGGGCCGAGCAACCTCTTAGCTCTTCCTTGAGGGAAGGGCACATTTTCACCCCACATTTTTAGAAACCCATAAATTCTGAAACTAACAAACTCTGCTGCATTTTGTGGCTTTTCTTTTCCACCTCTGTATCTGTATAGTGTTGGCCTTTCACTGGGAAAACTTTAATGAAAGGGATAGTTCTTTTTCACCAGTGATAATGTAGTACTACTGGTGCTTCTTAAAATAAAAGAAGGCTACCACGTCAAAATATGATGCATTGGGATAAAAGGGACAAAGGTACTTAACCACAGTACAGTGTCATGCCTTAGCTTTGCAGGGCTGTAGCATGAGTAGTAACATGGGTAAGTAAAATTCACTTCTACCTATACAGGCAAAACTGAACTGTATTTTAAAAGT
>JANVCC010000021.1:14482836-14756243 GCA_025345505.1 Todiramphus chloris collaris | reverse complement strand
AAAAGCCAATCCTTCACCTTCTGATTTTAAAATGACTTATTCTGTGGCTTGCATATTTTTATAAAAGGTCCAGAAAAAGCTTAGAATTGTTAAGTCAGAATCTGTACTTTATAAAAATACTTCCCTTGAACATGAAGTCAGTGCTGACCTCTTCAGGTCATTTGTGAATAATAAAATCTTTCTAAAGAAAAGTTACTAAGTAAGAACTGAGGGAAAACCCAAAACAAAGAGATACATTACCTCTGTATTGTAAAACATTGCCACTTTAAAGTACAGTATAGGTTGAAGAAAACCACAGAGCTGTGTGTATCAAAACACATTTTCCTTATGTAGCTGCAGATCATATGAAATCTTTCAACGCTGTCTGCTAAAGGCAACATAGTCTCTCTGGCTTTGTTACTACTGCTATTGTATACAAGTTTCTTAAAGTACAATTAGTACCTATAGAGGTGAATTAAAACATTTAAGTGTGTGCTATGCTTCCTATGGCAGAAGGATAAGCAGTTGAAAAAATTTATCACATTGATCTTAAAGAAATCGCACATCACACAGTATCTTCAATTCTAAACACAGAAAAGTAGATTGTACTTGAAGCGGTTGTTGTTGCAGCATGACTTGAACTTTTCTCAGATATCAAGAAGGTCCTCTCCACTCTCATCACTCTCCACAGTTAATTGTCTTGTCCACCATTTCTTGACTTCTGATCCACAAGAAGCAGCATCAGACATGGGATTCATTTTGCATACAACAGATTTCATAGTTGAACGTCCACCAAAGCGGAGATTGACTGAAGACACTGAATGGCTTATTGGTTTGGGGGCTACGAAATGAAACAGAAGTTCTGTGTTAGAGTAGATCTGCTTCTTAAGCATTTTTGCTTAGAGTTCGGGTACACAGATCCATCTGGAGTGGGACAGCCTTAAACTGATTTAGTGCAGAAAGAGTAGGGCTCTGTACTAATGCTGTGGTTTTTTTTCAGCTCCAGCTGTTCACATTGCTCCCACTAATCTGCTGGTAGAGCAGTTTAACTGAGCAGTGCCTCATTTCCTTCTGCTGGGATAGTTGATGCAATAGATCTCTTCTTACATGGCTAATTGCAACCTAAATGGTTTAGGCAGTACTTACATGAGCTGACATACTAGTAAAATGGTGAAAGTTTTAAATGCCAGAACAAGGGAAGGAAAAGTTCATTTAGGGGTGGCATCTACACCTAGGAAATAATATTTAACTATGGCCTAGGGGTGGAAGTCAGTACAAGGTGCCGGCATGGCTTCAGGAAAGCACTAAAACACACCTGTAAGTGTATAAAAATCACAGTTTATCTTAATGATGCTATTCATGATCTTAAATAAATGTCTGTGTTGGATTGGAGGCAAACTACGTATCATCTGCTGGGCTGTATTGTGCATGGAGGTCACCCTCCTTTTCTGAGACTGTCCACTGAGGAACAATGAAGATTGACATGGCCAAGATCATTGCTAAGAAAGGAAACCCTGAACTCATCATTCTCCCTTGAAAAGCCTATCCAGCTGGCTACAGTAGTATGATTCCTTCTTAGCATGCTCCCTCTTATTTTTTCACTCTGTTCCAAGAAAATGGTGATCATTGCTGCTCGGTGACATCTAAGTAGAAACTATGTATTGAAAGCTCTCTGTTAAGCTCTCTTGTTTCTTGGACAACTACTCTGGTCACAAAAGTAGGGTTAATGGTCCTCACAGCATGTCCATCTCTTCTACTTCCACATAAATATGATTAGGGTCTGAATGATGGAAGCCTTTGAAGGCTCATTTGGAATAGGACTGACTGATGACAGCTTAAAGCAGGTTGATGTACACACATCTAACTTGCTGGTCATGAGTGTGACAGGCAGCAGAGGTCAATATGCACTTTAAGAGTATCTTTCAGGTGGTCGAGAGTGCTCTTGAGATAATAAAATCTCAGACTGTACCTATGCACCTCTCCCACCCTCCTATAATCACCCTTCTATAAGGTACATTCAATCCTTTCTTCTCTAGTGGGCTGTAGTTATTAGAATAACTTCAGGATGTTTCCTGTTTCTGAAAAAATAAATGGGAAACTGATTGTACACCAGGCCAATTCCTGGCTGAAGATATAAAAATGCATTATTATTACGGTGTAAGGTATAAATCATAAGCCTGGTGTGCTCAGATGAGTCACTCAGGAGTTATTACTGTTATTAGGGAAAACTTCACTCATTTTCACTGTGCTTTATATGATAAAAGAGAATGTTAAATGCTCAAGATGCTACACCAACATATAAGACAGTACAGCCCTCAGTCCAAAGATCCTGAGTAAATGTATGACAAGTAAAAAACCCAACTACCTACAAATGGCAATGCTTGAGCCCATCTTCTAGACTTTCAGAACTGTGAGGAAGGGGAGAAATTGCTGTATTTCATCATGCATGAGCATAGAAAAACCCTGATGCGGATGCAAGCAGCAGGTGGGAGGTAGAACTGTAAATCAGGAAGCCTCTTATGGCCTTATTGTAGAGCAGTGATTTGGCATGTGAGGGCTCTCCTGATAAAACATTCTTCACTTACCTGATGGCAAACGCCATTGTCCAAACTTCCGCTGAGGTTTCCCAGCATCTGCAGAGTCTTGTCGATAGCTGCCTCTGTCAGACAGTGTTGGGCTCAGGAGCTGCTGCTGGCTGCTTGTCTGAACAGAGGAGAAAAAGTCTCAGTCACAGTTCCCCATTGCATGGGTATAAGCCCAAGAAGGGTTATCTTTCTACTCTATTTCTATGCTTTATGCATGAATACAAACAAAATATATTATCATTTGTTAAGGCAGCATGGGTTTTATTCTTTACTGCCCCAGAAAACTACTAATATGGAATAAGAAAAACATCACTTGGGCTCAATTACACTATACAGTCCCACTGAAGGGTATCCAGTTGTTCTCAGCCTTCTACAGTGGAATCCTTATAATGTATCTTCTTCACTCTCTACCATGGAAGAGCCCAGGACTCCTACTCAGAGGCACTAGCATGCCCAGTGCTATCACTCTCACTGTAAGCACTACTTCAGGGTACTGGAACAGGAAAGCTTCACATCCCTGAGCCTGTACCCAGCTCATGCAAGAGATGAAAGTTAGTGCTGCTGGAGTCGTACAGCTGAGTCTGCCCTATATGGTGCTAGCACAATAGCTAAGCGAGCTGGGGAAATACTGCCTCAGACCACTTTGGCTTTACATCTGAAGGCAACGGCTGAAGCAAAACCAGGTACTACTTTCAAGTTTGCCAGTTAAATGTTTAAAAAAGAACAAATACGAAACATTGAAGTTTTCTGAATTTATTCTGAGTGGCTGATAGTCTTCTGGTTAACATACCTCTGGCTGTGCACTGTTATCCTGATTAATAGCATTCATATCTTCACTCGGCTGTGTAGTCTCAATGCTGGGAGGATTCAGGAAGCGGCTCAGCTCCTGCTGTTGACTCTCTCGTAGGCTATGGATAATGCTGCACGACTGCTGTTGTTTCTATCAAAGCACAATATGTGACAACAAAAATGTTCTCATTGGTGTGCCACAGTGTTTGATTTTTTTTTTTTAATGGCTTCTAAATATTTAACCAAACAGCAAGCACCAGAGGCGGATGCTAGGTGCATCTATATATGTATCAGTAAACAAAATTACTTACAGCTGTCATGGTTTAGGGTCAGGGCAGCCCCTTAGACTTATAACAGATGCTCTCTGTTAACCTGCCTCCCTCCCCAAAGGGGAAGAGAAAGGGAATAAGGAAGAGAGACTGAGCCATTAGAAAAGGAAACTAGAACAGCGTAAATGAAAATGGAATTAATAATTATAAAAATGGAATATATACAAATATATACAAACCCAGTATGGAACCCAACCCCCCTGATGGCAATTCCATCACCGTCACCACTGATGCTGTGGAGCAGGCACCAGGGCAGTCCCAGACCAGGCCCCACAGCAGACGGGAGCTGTGTTCAGGAGCTGGATTCTGGTACTGGGGTCAGGAACACACAGACCGGGATCAAAGGCAGAACAGACAGAGGCCTCCTTGGGTGCTCCAAGGAAGGAACCAAAAGAGGATCCGAGCCAAGCCAAGCCAAGCAAAGCTGGCAAGGCAGTCCAAGAGGGGAGAAGAGCCCAGAGACTTCAGATCCCACAGCTCTAAACCAAATATGACATATGTGGTCTGGAAACCCTCGTTGGTCAGTTTAGGGTCACCTGTCCTGTCCACTCCTCCCTGCAGGTGCAGCCTTTCACTTTCTGCACCCCCAATGTGGTGCACAAGACCCAGCAGTGCCCTTGGTCTGCACACCAACCCTTGGCAGTGACTCTAACCATGGGCTGTTATCACTGCTGGAAGCAGACACTGCCTGTGAGAACAGGCTGCTACCTTCAGACAGTGCAGTTAGTTAGAACTGAGCTGAAAAGTAAAAGCACTGAACAGAATTAGTTCTGTTCTCACTCAAATGAGGACACCAGCACATGTCTAACTTTTTTGTAAGGAATAGAGGATGAAACTTATAAGCCATGTTAAGTGGAAGGCTCAGTTGTTGATTTAAACCTTGAGCTTAAAAACATACAGAGTTTTGAATGTATGTGTTAAAAGTTCTTGCAAAGAAAAAGAAACAAGGCAATTGTTAGAGATTAACTAAGAATTATATTACACCAATGAAAAGAATTCTTTTTTCCTGGACTTTGGAACAGGCTATCAGTAAGAATTAATAAAACAGTAGTGGAAACCTTGGGACTGAGTATGGACATACAGTGCAAATAGAAAAACAAAACCACTACCATTATGATCTTACAATCTAATTTGCTTTTAAATTAAAATAAACTGCCCTTAGGAAGGGTTTCACTTTCCTGGGTGCTCCCTCTAGAGAGACTTAGAGACTAACAGAATTTGAAAATATATATTAACTTCTATAATTACATTCAGTTTATAAAAGGTTCATATAATGTGAAATGATCTGAACCATATTATTAGAGTGAAATGAATAGAATATTTACTTTAATATAGTGTAATTCAATATCATAATGAAGTGAACAATAGAGTTGAACAAACCCAGAATTGAGAGCTGAGATTAAATTTACTGCCCTTATTATTACAGAGATGAGAGCAAAATGAAACTATCTAACTGAATATGCCTTGAACACTGACATTTCAGCTGGACTGTACATTATACTGAACTTGTCCAGTTATGTGTCTTTAGGAATTTACAAACTGAAAAACACAGACCCCATGACCACAGCTTTCTATGGAAAACCTCCACTCACCAGAAGTAAGCTTTTATAAAAATAAAAGATATAAACACCAAAACCTGGACTCAGCCTTAGAGTAACTGAAAAATCAGTCACAAGGCAACCAGGCTGTGACTTTTTATATAAAGGAAGAGTAGGTTTTGGAAGAAAAGAGGTGAATAACTGCAAAACTGAATTCAAAATTCCTGAATTTTTTAAACATAAATTTAATCCAAGACAAACTTTGATCAACAAATATCATAGCTATCCCTAGTTTCTGAAAATCAGAAGCACTGTGTAAACAGAATACAGAAACAATGGCTAGGCCAATACTAGTAAATTAAACAGACTGGGATTTCCTGCAGTGCTAAAGCCAAGTGACAGGCCAGGACACGCATGACCTATCTCACCTTGCCTCTGTCACACAAGACAACTTCAACCAGTGCCTAATGGAAGCAGTCTCCACCCTGACCCATGCCTGGAGGGCAGTGATGCTCCTACAGCAGTGGTCTGGGAGAGCATGAGTATGCATAGACCAAAACTATGCCAAGGAACATGCTAATGGGTATTGGTGACACCAGCTCAGTCCTGCTCCAATGCCTTGGCCCTGCTTAATTTACTGGCACAGACACAGCTACCCTGTGCCGTGGTTCATACACCTAATTTACACACACAGTTACTGTAATGGCTCATTCAAATGATGTATCTTGATACAGGCTCCATTTGAAGAGGCATCTGCTGGTGACTGTTCACAGTATTTTCTGCCAGCAGAGGCAAGGAAATTATACAATTACATTCTGTGAGGAAGAATCAGGCCTATGAGGTCTCATCAAATTAAATTTTTTTAATTTATTCCTTTGACTCTGATCTCTGCACATGGATCTTTCTACTATACCGAAGAAAAGACAGCTAAATTTTTGTCAGGAAGGCAGCTTTTGCCTTCAAAAGATGCTTATTTTTGTAGTGCTTTCAACTGAGCTGTATCATCCTTTTCTTTTGCTGAGTTAGCAACTGCTACATTTTTGTTCACATAAATATTACTGTGACTCCAGAGTAAATGAAGCATAGTGACAGCAAATTCCAACATTATTGAGCAGTAAAATTTCTGCAACCATTTAGATCCTGGTTTAGCTTGACTTACTGCTCTGATTCGCTTTAAGCACTTCTTCAGCCACATGCGTATGGTCTGCTTGGCCACCTCCTCTTCTATGGTATATTCCAATTGCTCCCTAGCAAGCAGCTCTTCCAGTTGAAGACTTTTTCTGATATCAACAGATCTGTATGAAAGCATGCTGGAAGAAGCATAGATTTTTATTCTTATCTTTCTTTTATAAATTCTGGTGACCTTACTTTTTAGTTTAGAAAATCCAAACTGATACTTAAGGTCTCAGTGCAAAAATACGTAATTCAGGTGTGGGCAATAAATTGCATCTGAAGCTAAAAAAATGCTGAGATTAATTTGGAAGGGATTTGTGATGATCAAAACAAATGAAGACCCTATCACCTACCTCTAGCTACACAATATAGGTGAGTTACTGAACTGTAAAAAAACTAGAGCATTTCTGATGGTTTGTTTACTTTTTTTTTCACCCCAAGTGTTTACACTTGGATAATGTTCCCATTTCTATTTTATTTCTAGCCAGATTCACTGTCACGTTGTTACACACATAGGGACAATATTTCATTGCTTGGGATGCAAGAACAACACATGAATGCTGTTTATGACAAACTGTCTCCAATGAAAATGTTAAAATTACTTAGAGGTGATTCCCTAGGACCTGTGCTTTCAATCACTACTATTTTTGTAGGAAACAAAAGGGAAATCTAATTTTTGTATTATGTGCAAAACGGCAGTCCCCCTGTGGCTGCCAGCCTTGCCTTTTCCCAAGCCTAATGAACGCCTGTGAGGCTTTAGATAAATCCAGGCCATTATAATTTTTGTACAGATTTAGAGAAAATTTCAGAGTACCTGAGCACATCATGGAAAGTGACATCACCACCATTATGGAGTCGTTCCATTTCGTAGCACATGTGCTTGAACAGCAGCTTATCCTTGTCGAGATCTACCTCCAGCCTGCCCCGCAGAAGCCTCAGCAGAAATTTCACTCGGAAAGTAGGGATTACTCCCTGGGTAAAATTGCATAATAGATGGTAATTTATTACTGTGACCTAACAACCGACTCTGATTTCAACTTGATCTGTGAGAGCAACACTTATTTCTCCAAAGACTCTGTGTCAAATCCTGGCCTATTTAAGTCACTGTGCATACATTACTGAAGTATATACACATTCAGCCAGCATTTCAGCACATTCATGGAAGTCTTAGCTGTTATTGCAGTGATATACAATGAGAATCTCTGCTGTTAGTTTTGCCAGAAACTTCCAAAATTGCTTGGGGATTTACTTTTCCCATTCACATTAATCTGTAATGAGAATTATATGCCCAAAGAGCTGCCTTTGAAAAACTGAAATTAAACTGCAATTTAAATTACACCTGGCTGTAAACCTGTCCCCTTCTCCATGCATCTTTGGACAGGAGAATGTTGGGAGTTTACTGGCTTTTCAAAAGTCTTCTGCTTTTAAGAGCCAACCCAGCACATGCTGTGCTTTTTGCAACAACAACTTTGAATTGCTGTTAAAAAATCAGGACTGGAAGTATTTCTCTCTGAAACTGTGGTATCTATACTCTTTAAATATTTTGGTTTGCTACATGAGCTTGACTGGAACTATTTTTTGCTGTGATGTCTTGTTCCACATCAGAGAGAGATAGTCTCAGTGCTGGACATGATGGATGCAGAAGTCTCCACATCTATCAGTAGAGACTGCAGATCCATCTCCAGCATAGCCATGGGCCAACTACAAGCAACCAACATCTTCTGCTATAATGTTGTTCCTATTCAAATCTTAGTGATGTCATGAATCATTCAGATGATGAGTTAACTTGTGTAAGCATGTGAACAGCTCAGTCTCCCAGACACTTTCGCATCCCAGAATCACAGAGTGCTTGAGGTGTGAAGGGGTCTCTAGAGGTTACCTTGTCCAAACCCTTCTGCTTAATCAGGGCTTCCTAAATGCAGTTTCTCAGGACCATATTTGGGTGGCTCTTGAATATCTCCAAGGATGAACACTCCACAACCTCTCTGGGTAACCTGTGCCAGTGCTCAGCCACCCTCAAGTGTTTCCTGATGTTCAGAGGGAACCTCCTGTGCTTTGGTTTGTGCCCATTGTCTCTGGTCCTGTCACTGGGCACCACTGAGCAGAACCTGGCTCCATCCTCTTTGCACCCTCCCTTGAGGTATTTATACACATTGATGAGATCCCCTTGAGTCTTCTCTTCTCCAGGCTGAAAAGTTCCATCTCTCACAGCCTATCCTCATAGGAGACAGGCTCCTTCACCATCTTCATTCCCCTTTGCTGGACTCTCTTCAGTATGTCTATGTCTCTGTTGTAGAGAGGAGCCCAGAAATGGGCTCAGGATTTCAGGTGTGGCCTCACCAGTGAAGAGTAGAGGGGAAAGATTCTCTCCCTTGGCCTTTTGGCAATACTTTGCTTAATGCAGCCCAGGATACCATTAGCCCTCTTTGCCACAAGGGCATGTTGCTGGCTTATGTAAAAGCTGGTGGCCACCAGGACCCCAGGTCCTTTCCTGCCAAGTTACTTTACAGCTGGCCAGTCCCCAGCATGTACTGATGGCTGGGGATTTTCCTCTCCAGCTGCAGGGCTTTTCATTTCCCCTTGCTGAACCTTGAGGTTCCTGATAACCCATTTCTCCAGACTGTTTGGGTCCCTATGGATGGAAGCACGACCCTCTGCTCTGTCAGACGCTACTCCCAGTTTGGTGTCATCTGTAAACTTACTGAGGGTGCACTCTGCCCCACCACCCAGATCATTAATGAAGATGTTGAACAAGACTGGAACCAATATTGACGCTTAGGGCATGTGAGTAGTTACTGGCCTCCTGCTAGAATCTTGTGCTGATGATCATCAGCCTCTGGGCCTGGCCATTCAGCCACTCAGTTTTCAGTCCACTTCATCATCTTCTCATCCAGCTCATATCAGCTTTTCTATGAGGTTCTTACAGAAGACAATGACAAAATCTCAGTAAAATCCTTCTGAAGATCAGAAATATAAATAGATTTGAGATTGTAGACTTCCAAGGAAACAAATCTCAGGGAGCTGGGAGGAAGGATGCTATCGTATTGATCCTACATATATCTGTATTTGTTTTAAAATCTACTATTATAAGTAATTCACAGTAGTAAAGAACACAGGTTAGTATTTGAAGGGCCATGAACAATGTTAGATCATGCTCACTGAACTTTTAGAACTTGAACAGTAACAAGTTAGACAGCTTTGTCAGCACACTTTGTTTTCCCTGTGTGTTATTTCAAGGAAAAAGGTAAATTTACTATATTTCTGGGCTCATTATCAAGTTTCTTACCTCTCTTTTGTCATCAACCATGTTCCATATAATTTGAAAATGCCTAAGGTCATTATAACTTAAAAGCTGGTCTTCTTCAGTTGAGTAAAACAATGAGAAATTCTCCACAATGATAGCTGAAAATCACAAAACCAAAATACACTATAAAGAAAGCCTGTAGTTACATTCTATCTGGTTAACATCTATCAGCATCAATGAATTTCAACAGAACATGAATTCTGTTGTGCAAAGTACACATTAATAAATGCTTTTAGCTGTGTATTCAGATGAGGATTTTGAATAGGTAAGATACTTTCATGCTACATCAATATTCTTTATGCTCACTTTTTAAAAGCTGTCCGTTTAATGCTGGTGAGATGCCTAACCTAACATCAGTTAGGTGAATTCCAGTGATGCTTGGAAAAATACTAACTGGAGGAAGGAAAAGCTCAGAAAATAGTATTCTATGGGTAACTATACAAATACAACACATCTCTCCCTTAAAAAAATTTTCATTCCCCAAATTCCTGAGTTTCAGCATATACCATTCTAGAGAAGTACCAAAACCATCATATGTATACAAAGTAATAGTGAAGGTACAAGGTAACCTCATATGTGAATAGGACAGCAGACTAATATCTAACATAATACATGCCAAGATGGACCTTCTTGTTATTAATCTATGTTATCACTTACCAACAAGCAAATTTAGCATGATGTATGCAATGATGACATAAAATGAACAGAAATACATAAGAGCACCAGCATAATTTCCACAGTCTGTTTTCCAGTAGGTGCTGTTATCTGGCGTACAAAATGGAGGCTGAACCTTCAAAATAATAGAAAACAAAGTTAATCAATCAAAAAAATTATATTCTTAAATTTCTCTGTGATCAATACAATATTTATGTCTATAATTTCTTTCAAGCTTCTCAATTAGGGAATAATACTGTGGGTGTTATTGTGGACAGGTTTTTATTGTTCCTTTAATAGGTATGAATCAGAAACCAGAGACAGGTATGACAAAAAAGACCTAGGTGTGGATGTCACCACCACACACAAGGCACATTGTGCATTATGCCACTGTAAGGAAACAACCTGGTGCTCTGGAATGTAGTGGTTTTCTAAAAGCTTCCCTGCCCGTTACTTATGAAAAGGAAGGGAATATGATTTTCATAGCAATGGAAGCCACAGAGAGAAATTTATTTGGCAAAATAAAAAGATTGAAGGCCAAATTTTGAGGCCATTCACACAGAATGAGCCAAAGTGCAGGCATTAAAGATAAAGTTAAGCTGAAAAGTCACCCTGCCCCAGTCAAAGCAGAGATAACAGTGGAGAAGCGAGTTACTACACTTCTGATTTTGAAAACATCTGTTTCATTTTTAAATTGCATAATAGCCCAGCCCCGTGAAATATTACACTGTGAGTGTGTGACTAGAACTGCAATGTGTGGCATGTTCTGAGGTTTAGTGCACACTGCATCTCTTGAAGAGATAAAGGCAATCACAACATTCCTTGTAGAAAGATCCAATACTGGAAACATTTTGAGATGCAAGGGTGTCTCCTGCTTCTTGACTACTTTATCTCTGGCAGTATTGTATTTACCATGCAGTCGTGCATAATTTTGTTCCAGTCTTCTCCAGTAACTATTCTGAAGAGTACAGTAATAGCCTTCCCAGCTGATGAAAAATTTGCATGTCTGTTGTAAAGAATAAGAGAGAGAAAGAAAGATAATTTCACATACCAGAACCAAAATAGTGTCAGGAAAAAATGCAAAATAATTTCCATTTTCTACTGATCTACTACTTTAAACCAAAAATAGGTAGGGTATTATTTGAAGGAGCTCATTGAATTATTTATTACATGACTTAGGATATAATAACTGCACTTTAGCTTGACACATCATTTTAACAAAGCTAAAACAGACTTAAGGCCAGATCCCATTGCCTGTCTCCATTCTCCCCCTGAAACCTGATGATGCTATTGACTGGGAAATGTCCAGTGAATGGGCAGTTCACAGAACTGTCCCCTCTCAGTACCAGCCTGGTATATGGATCCTATTCCTGAGAGATGCCAACAAGGTGAACTAGGTACACAGTGTTTCAGCAGCTTGCAGATAGTGCAGTGCTGCTTTGAAGCATATTCCAGCTGCATAATGAAGTGCAGCTCTCAGTCTGCTCTGAGCTGGAGCCAGTGTCATGTGGTCCAGTGCACAAGGACTGGGAAGATGGCTCAGTGTCTCCTATCCGAAATTCTGTTTAGAGCTCTTCAGATAGACCTGGCAACTTGTCTAGATTTTACCACAAACATTCTAGCAGAATGTGATTTTTTTGCACTGTTTAAAGAACATCCCCATGAGGTAGTAAGTACATACTGTACCTGTTAATGTTCTCTCCATATTTCACTGTACCAAATAAAACCACTCCAGCAAAAGCATAACAAAGAAGCAGTAAGAACATTCCCACTATGATGAAGAAACTTTTGTACATGCTGACAACCACAGTCAGGAGCAGCATCTTTAGTGTCACCTGGAGGGACAGAGAAAAAGCAATCCATGATGGATCCATTCAGGAAATCACTCAGGAATCCATTCAGGAAAGAAGAGATAAAAGGGAAAAGACAGTTATTACACCTGCCATTTTGACAACAAATTTTTTACATGTATATGTTGATGGATGAGGCAGTGAAATGGTACATCATGAATCTGATTCGAACTGAGCATTTGTGTCTTCCAATGAAACGTAGCATGCTTTTTACTTGTGAAGGAGATCAGCATATCTGCCTAATTTACAAGGTCAAGATGTCACTCCTCAAAGAGTATATACAGGATAATACATTGTAGGATAACACAGCAGTAAGACAGCACAAGCTTAACTGTAATATTCTAGCATCAGTATACTTCAGAAGTACCAAAATTATCATGGCATAAACAGTGGTGCAGGAAACCATTTGGGGCTTACCTGAAAGTGGTGTTAAGTGGAAACCACAGGTACTGTAACCTACCTAAAGTAATGGGTTGATGTATAGAGAAGGGGATTTCCTTAAGATCAGTACAGTTTGATTAAACTAGTAATTTCTCATGTAAATTGGCCAAAGAGATTAAGAAGAGAGCACAGTTTTAGAAATTTACATAGGCTGTAGGCTTGGGTAACAGATACTACATTCCCATGCATGCATATTGTACGTTTTATTCTTGATGAAGTTATTGCCCTAGACTGTCCTAACACCCTTAACCACTTACAGATGCTAGGGGAAATCCTCTTTAATGGGACTGGGGGTAGCAGTTTTCTTTAGAATCATGCCGAACTATAACTCATGCTGACTTCTAGTCATCACATTGCATCACAACAGATAAATTAGTAAAACTGATACATCTCCTAAGATGAAAGCACAAATGACTAGGTTAAAACCTTGAAAAAACTTTAGAATTGATCAGAAAGCTTTGAAGGCAATCACTTGGTCTGGCTGCATAGGAGAAGCAAGGATTTTTCATTTGACTTCCAAGGCTTTACAGGCTCTGTGTAGTTTGATTGAAAGAAAACTTTTTATCTTTACTGAACAAACCCTCTGACTCACTGTTCTTAACCCTGGCAACTGAGTATGGCAGTCTTTTCATCACATTTACTTTAATATGTGCGACTTCACAGAAAATGTTTGGATAGTCTAAGAAGATCTACAGCAAGAGAATGCAGAGTGTCACCGCTTGTTAAACAAATGTGTTTGCTCTCTGCCTATGCTTATTCTGTCAGTCTACACTCAATTACACCAGAACAAATCCAAACACAAAAGAAATTTAAACTTTAGAAGTGACTTGCTTTGTTGCCATGCCAGCGTTTCCAGAAGAATATCTTGGCCCAATATTTTTTCTAAATAGAACATAAATCCTGTACTGTGATGAGCCATACATCGTAGAGACACAAGACACAGACATGAATTATGGAGGAAAAAACTTCTATAAGAGAGCACTGTCATAACAAGATGAGGGCATCAACCACCACTGCCCTAGTCTTGCAGAGAAAATAAATAAATAGCATGCACATCATGACACAGTGAAATGGAAAGGACTGGAAGTAGCACAATTTGTGTTCAGAGTTTTAGAGAGGATTTTTTAAAAGCTGAGTGGTATTGGAATTGCACTTTAAAAACAGCTTTTCCAGTAACCATACTATAATATTATCATATAATATACGTGAAATCCCGATCTTTTAAAGACAATGTGTAAAATTGGAGACTGCTGTCTGAAGTCTCCTTTTTTGGGGCGTATAAAATGGAGCCTTACAGAATGTGCACTAGAGACCTGCAGCAACTAGTCCTTTAATCTACACATGATCACTGCAATGGTTGTAGTTCCTAATTTATACTTACGTGCTTCCCACAAATTGAGAAAAACCTGAAGACAATTACACATGCCCCCATCATGTATGTGTACGCATTCTGGAACAGAAACACAAAAGACTTAATACACTGTCCCCCAGGGATCTCATGGAAAGATTGTGATAATCCGTCTTTTAACAAAGTAAGACAGTTGTCATATGAAATAAGAGAAATCATAAAACTAGTTGCACAAATATTTCAATAACAGTGGAGCAGTAAGAAACTAACAGAAGATGCTCTACCACTTCAAACCGCTAATCCAAACTCACACATCAAACCAAAAAGCCTTCAATCCTCCATTAGCTGGGTTGTAATTATGTCCAGCAGCCCCAGTCCACTTGTCTAGGCAGTTGTTGCCTTATGGAAGCTCCTCTGGCCTTCCAAGATACTCAGCAGTGGGGACTGAACTGTGAATGTCAGGGCAAAATGACTAGTCACACAAGACAGGTTTTCCTTCAAAGAGAGCTTCGGGCAAACGAGAGAAGCTCACAGCCATTATAGTGCTGTGACTTCAACATCTTGTGACTGATGACAAGTATCAACTAACCCTTCTCCATTCCTTCTAAATAAGGGCCAAATTAAAAAAACAGCTGTGAAGGAGGGAAAGCTGATTTTCTCTCCTCTATGCCTTCTTGGATTAAACATTGCCCCGTAACCAAAAACAGTGGTCCAGAATTACTGCTGGGTTTGGGATAGATTGTGTTGTTCAGCAGTTTTGAACCTATGTCCTCTTCCAGTCCTCTGCTCCTGTCCAGATTCTGTGCATTGTCTCTTTCTTCCTTGATGCTCATGAGACTGCTGTTGGCAAGAGATCTCAGTCTCTTTAGATTCCTTACTTTCCTCACTCACATCCCTCCTAAAGACTTCAGTTTTCTACCACTTTTACAGACTTTACCTCATATAAGTAAGACAACTTTAGTACTTCATCACCGTCCATGAGAATGATTTCTTCTTGAGGAATTGAGCATCAAGCTCAATTTGTTTCAGCCATATTTCAGCCTTATTAAAATCCCAAGGGTTTATCTGGATGTATAGAGGTGATCCTACTGATGGCGCTTAAGATAAAATTAAGCTTAATCACTGGACCTGTATTTTGTAAATCTTACCAGTAAGGCAAAGTGAAGTATCACCCATATAACTCCAAGAGATGTCACCAAGAGATCGTATCGATTTCTTCTGCTTTGCCAGAAGCCAGAAGGTGACATGGCAATAATCTTCATTGTGACCTATGGATAAAAGCAAATTCTCAGTTGTGTTGAAGAAACGGTCATTTCTTGCTATAAAAATCTCATCCATTCCCTAAAATGTTTGATTACGTTCATCTTATGAAATAGTTTCAAACAACCAAGGGCAGGTTTCATGTCAGCTAACTGTTTCATGTGGACAAGTTAGGCTGCTGGACTAGTTGGATAATATAAGCTTTGCTTAGATGGAGGAAAACATACTTCTGGAAGACCACAGATGACCAAGACCAGGGAATGAACAGTGTTGTGGAAGTCTCTCTCTACATCAAGTATTGAAGGAAGGAATGCAGCTGACCACCTCAGACTGGATGCTTAATGTACAGATTGCTGAGGTGAATGTGGGCTTAACGTTTCTCATAGTTAAGCAAGTCATGAAGTTAGAAAACTATCATGTCAATAACATGAAGCTAAAAGAGGTAGTGGTATCCTATCTAGCTAAATATCTAAATCACATAAGCACACTTGAACTCAAGAAGATAATTGTGTTCTGCATCATCTATCATTGAAATTAACTAAAAAGCCTTCCCATATTGCAAAAATTTCTTGCTTTAAGGAATACTCAGTACTCAGCACCATCTGTACTTAGCAGTGAAGGCAGTACATTTTACAGTGCACCTGGTAAAAGTCAACAACCAAAGTGCTTGACATTTCCAATACAGGCAACTGGGGTGAAAACAGGATGTTTAAAAATAGATGCTGGTGAGATGACACAAGACCTGCAAACATCCCTGCCCTTCTGTAGCAGCTAGTAAAGTTAAGTGAATATCAGCTAGGGTACCCAAAACCAGCTTTTGATACCTTCAGTTATTTAGGCAACTGAATCTCACCTTACATCTCCCTTGATCACGATGACAGCTTAAACACCTACCTCACATGTAGAATCTCAACAGTGAAGTTCAAGTGTCTATCATCTTGAACTGAATACCACAACATGAAAATTAAAAATCACATCTCACTTTATTCTGTGATCATCAGCGTGGTTACAAAAGTGAGCTCTCCAAATTCTTCCTGTTCTTCTAAACCTCAAATAGTGGCATGAGCAGTAGAAGTTTTAAGATTGAATCAGGAGTCCTCAGACTGGACACAGGGCCATTAGCTATGCAGAAAGCTTTGTCCTTCCTCATGGACGATGCCTGCTAGTTTCAGCAGACCATGTACATAGCAGACCCTGTATCCAGACAGTGCTGCATTAGGGAAGATCCTGGGCAGGAAGCTGCTTCCTCTCTCCATAAATTGTGTGCACTCACAGTGTGATAGCTTGCCTATGGAGACAGTCAACAAATTTTTCTTGGCTCTGACAAAGTTCCTTTGAAATTCTAGAAGTGCATTTGTTTCCCTTGGCAGTATAAGAGCAAAAAAGTATTTTTGAAGACATAGTTACTAGGTAAATTAAAACCTTTCTGTGTATGATACAAATCAAACTTTTCTGTGTTTGCTCAGTCTCTCAAGACATACTGATTTCTCCTGGGTAGGGAAAAAAGAAGCAACAACAGACACATACTCTAGCTACAGCTCCTACAAGGTATTCTCTTCATTGTTTATTCATCACTGCTGGCAAAACCTATCACTGGAACATAGGAACTGTCATATTGGATTAGAGCAGTGGGAAATGTATTCTACTATCCTGTTTCTGATAGTGGTCAGTATCAGCTATTCAGAGGGGACTGAGAAAAAGAATATTCACCCACAAACTTAGAATTACAGAAAAAAAAACTAACCACAGAGGAAGCATCTTCTTTAACCTCATAAATGTGTAGTTTTATTACACTACAGATATCCTTATCCATGAAAAAATACATGCATTTTAAAATGTGTTTAAGTACTCAGATTCCAATCTTATGAAAACAGGCTAATTATACCTTTCACTGTTGGTTGTGGTGGCAATTTTCTCGTAGAGAAACATTACCACATAGGATCCAGATCTGTGCATCAAAAGATAGACAATACTGGAATTTGACAGATCTTAAGGAATTAAAAGGAATTAAAATGAAATGTAGTACTTAAACCAAAACAAAACTCAGAGATGTTTGATGACATCATAGCTACAGAACAGTGAGGATTAATGCACCAGGCAAAATACAAATGGATCAAGTAGAACCTCCATGATAAAACACACACCTTGCATTGAACGGAATGAATTTAATCTGAGGTGTTCTACAAGCCTTGGTAATCTTAAAGGTCTCTTCCAACCAAAATGATTCTATGATTCTGTGATTCTAAGAATAGTTCACAGGGTTCACCAAAACACATGTTGAGTTGAATATATATAAAAGGACACAAAGCTCAGGGTAGTGAAGAAGCGTGACTATAACAAATTATTAGTTTATTCCTACAATACATATAGAAAGATAAGTGACATGGAGAGACCCAAAGGTACATGTTCAGAAATAAAAAACACAGTGACAAAAGACAGAATGAAATATATACATACTATTCTTAATCTCAAGAAGTCATAAAATATATTACTTTACCTCAAGGACAAAAATGAAGGTGAAAACAACAGACATTGTTGCTAAAGGCACAGTCACTGGATCTGCAGCATCCCACTGAAATGGAAACAAAATCCAGTCATAGAAGAGTAGATGTTAAAAAGAACCAAATGCCTCTTCATTATCTTAACTTTTCCTGTGGGTTTTGTTAATGAATAGCTTTAACTTTAAAATATAGTCAGACAGAGATGGCATCTTGGTGTATTCTTCTCTCACAGATTTACAGCTTAACTGTAAATTAAAAATAGAAGAAGAAAATACAAAAAGGCAGAAACTGACTCAGCTCCACAAGTTACAATTAATCTACAGTGATCTGTGCCAGCTGAGATCGCTGTATCTAGAAATCATGTTTCCCTACATTCATCACAGTAATAGATCAAGTGATCATTAATGGGTGTTCAGAAATGTGCAACACGTGTTGCACTAAAATAATAAAATACTTAAAAGAAACACAATTACCTTAACTGATAACAACACAGACTGGGCCAGAACCAGTACAGCAATAGTTCTCTTAAAAAATGGGTGCTGAGTTATATCATACATCTTTGCTCTAAAGCCATCATTGTCTGAAAAAGAAAAAGTTTGAGGAGAAGAGTTAAAATACACAGTGTCATTTTTCCCTTATTCCTTGACATATTTTTGATGTCCATTAGTGGCAATAATCCCTTACCAGTTTCAAAATACGTTTCTAATTTTCTGCTACAATTTTCGATATCAAATAGGGCTTCTGAACATATAATATCAAATACTGAACACCAGTGTTGCATGAAGGCTTTGGTACTTGTAGAGCAAGCGCATCATTCAACTGCTGTCAGGTTAATACATTCCATTCATATCATTAACAGCCAACTGCAAATATTTTTCATTTAGAAATTCATTTTTTCATTAAGGCTTATCCTAAAACCATCGAAGCACAACCTTTTTTTGGGTTGATTTTAATAGCCTTATGCAGAGATCTGTAGTTGGAGCCTGTTTTCACATTAACTTTATGCACAACCTCCTAGTGGCCTCACGATTACAATTTTAATTTGAATCGCAGACTCCTGGGGAATTATGAACACTAGGGCTCAACATGAATAAAATCGAAATATCTTTGATACCCGGACGAGGTGGAAGATGAAGAGGTTGTGCTATCTTCAGTCTGCTTTTCAGATCTTCCCATCGTCTCTGATCTACAGTCAGTAAAGCAGTCCCCTTAATAAACAAAGAGAAGTGTAGAAAGCTTTTGTCATATAAAAGCTAGAGCATTTAATGCTGTAAACATGAAAACAACATTCTCTTTGGTGCCTGAAATAAAGTTACATACGCAACTCTCACACTTAAATAACACACTGTTTGGGTGAAAGAGTCTAAAGTATCAGCTGTTACTCAAGAGGATTTCTGGATGCATTAGCTGTGAGTTTCTGGGACTCAACTCAGCAGGCACAGTTGTTGCTCTTTGTAGCAGCAGCCCAGTGTGAGCAGTGAAACACTGCAGGAGGTCTTCCATTTGACTGAACATCATTTGCCAGGAAGCACTGTTTTAAAGAGTGGTCAATTTTGTCCAGACTTTGCTGCAGAAAATCCTGCGGTTTGTCAGTGCCGCTACAGTTTCCTGGGGAATGAGCCCTCCAGGAGACCGCTGTCACTGTCCACAGTTCTTCTGCTTGGGGTGTAATTGAAATAAAATAATAGTATGCTATGAGTGTCCAAGAGCTCTCCACAAAGAAAGCACAAGGAGAGGTAGAGATACACCTTTAGGGTGGGCGGTGTGCTAGTGTTTTTATAACACAGGAAGAAACAAGCAAACCATAAACAGAATCCAATGTCATTTAAAATGACCTTCAAAACAAAATGAGGTCCTGATCACGTCAGAAAACTGTAAAATCTCATGGAAGGAGTTTGGAATTATAAAAACAAGGGAGACCTTTTCAAGGTAAATATCACAAGCCTGTCTCCCAGACACGTGGCTGCTCCCTCAGCATGGAGCCGCATCTAGCTGGACAATGGCTGGTGTGATCTGTGGGGCTTGCCTTGGCACTGGCTTGTGTAGACGCTGGAACTGTTTCTGGCTGTGCAGCTGATAAGGTCAGGATTCCTCCCTCTCAGTGGACATAATCTCTTTACAGAGCTGTGTCCCCAGATGGCACCCTGGGAGGAGATGCCTTCCAACACAATGAGGACAAAAAGACAGATACAATCATGGTGGATGGAAAACTGAATATGAGCCAGCAATGTGTGCTCACAGATTAGAAAGACAACTGCATCCTGAGCTGCATCAAAAGAAGTGTGGCCATCTGTTTGAGGGCGGTGATTCTCCCCCTCTACTCCACTCTGGTGAGATCACACCTGGAGTACTGCATCCAGCTCTGGTGTCCCCAGTGTAAGAGAGGTGGACCTGATTGAACGGCTCTGGAGGAGGGCCACAAAGATGATCAAGGGGCTGGAGCACCTCCCCTGTGAGGACAGGATGAGAGAATTGTGGTTGTTCAGCTTGGAGAAGAGAAGGCTCCAGGGAGACCTTATAAAGGCCTTCCAATACTTAAAGGGGGTCTGTAGATCTCCTTTTGGGGAGGGGCGATGGGGAGGAACTCTTTTGCAGGGAGTGTAGTGATAGGATGAAGGATAATGGTTTCAAACTGAAACTGGGTAGATTTAGATTAGGTATTAGGAAGAAATTCTTCACTGTGAGAGTGGTGAGACATGGAACAGGTTGCCCAGAGAAGCTGTGGGTGCTCCATCCCTGGATGTGTTCAAGGTCAGGTTGGTTGGGTGCAGGAGGATGGTGAGACCCGGTGTGTACCTCAAGGAGATTTGACCTTGGCAGAAAGATAATCTGGAATGCGAGTTGTATGTCGCAGAAAATGATGCTGTAGGAAGGAGATGGAATAACAGAAAGTGAATTTCGCCAAGGACCTGATGAGTATGGTGAGGACCAAGATCTTGCCGGTGTTGGTGCCCAACAATCAGACAGACTACTTCTGACCAGAACATCCACCCTGACAGATGAGACCCAAGTCATCGAGTGAAGAAAGCTCATGGAATGAGGTACTATCTGTTAAAAGACTGGGGATAGTAGTTGATGACAATGTATTGGTTGGGTATGGAGATGATTTAAGTATGTATTATGTGGGGCCTGAGCATGACACAAATGGTATGGAATAAGGGGTGGAGATTGTAGTGGGCCTGGCTGAGCTGCTTTTCCCCATCCAGCCCTCACGCTGCAGCACTGGGAGCTGGAGGGTGTTGATAACACACCCGTGTTATGACTGCCAGTGCTCACACAGCACCAGAGGCTGGAGGGGCAAGATTGGGGAGGGGATACAGCCAACCTGAGCTGACCAGTGGGATATTCCATACCATATGATGTCAGCTCAACTATAAAGGGAGAGGGCAGGAGGAGGATGGGAGGGCATTCGGCTTTGTCCTCCAAGCAGCTGCTACGTGTTCCTGGAGCCCTGATTCCTGGACTCGTCCTGTGGATGGGAAGTAGAGAATAACATCTTGTCTATCATAACCCACACCCCTGTGCTTTGCGTCTCATTCTCTCCCTGCGTGCCGTGCTGACAGGGGTTGGGGGAGTGATAGAAGGGCTTGGTGGGCACCTGGTGCCGTGCCGGGGTCAACCCACCACACTGGGGCTTTGAGCAACCTGGTCTAGTGCAAGGTGTCCCCACAAATGGCAGAGGGGTTGGAACTAGGTGATCTTTAAGGTCCCTTATGATTCTATGTCTATTACTTGTGTCAGGCCCAAAGCACACCATTTCAAAATGCTTAAATTTAAAGGCAACTCATACAGCACAGTGAGCATGTCCTGGAGACCTTTCACTGCAAACAAGGCAAAAAGTGTCAAAAAAAAGTGGGCCTTTGTAAAATTTAGAAATAGTGATGCCAAGTCCCTCTGTTGCTCAGAAACTACCACTTCCACCACTGGGATCATTACAAGGGGATTACACAGCAGAGCCCTGTGACTGCTAGAGAAGCTGTGTTTACATTTGCACTTCAGCTCCTAACAGCCAGACAATATTTGAGTTGATCACATCTGCACTGCTGACCGAACACATGGCACTTTGAGCTAGGGGTGGTGGAATGCTCTGGGCTACTGCCCTGTTGGTGGGATAGCTGAGGACCCGGCCCAGAGTCCTCTGTGGTACTTTTCAGTCCAATGTCTCCATGTCTGCAGCTCTGACAGCTCACATGAAACACTATGACATATCTGAAAAAATTTTTCTTTTCCCTATAGTAAATACCTGAAAAGTAACAAGTATTCAAGAAAAAAAAAAAAAAAGGAGAAAAACAAACATCAGAGGTTGCAACAGCTACCTCAGGTTACTAAGAAACAACCGAAGAAGCTGAACCAGATGATATAAATGATTTATACTGACTGTATCTTTAGTATCATGTAAATTCTATAGAGATACTGCACACTGTGTCTGTGCCATGTCATTTACGGGAACTGTTACTAGTGAGTAGCTTTTTTGATGTTCAGACTAATGCTTTCCCTGTATTCAGACATGGAATTGAGGGGAGGGAGAGCATTGATAGATGAAAAGGTAGCCACAGTTTGGGCAAAATGTACAAGCAAAGAAAACCACTCCAAATGATAATTTTCTGAAAATAATGGGAACCTTAATTCGGGCCCTATACCTCAGACTTTCACATTTACACTGGCAGCTCATGCAGGGGCAATCTGGGCTAAGATTAATTGTTTAGTTATCTCCTGTGCTCGCAATCCTTATAAGCCTCGTGTTCACACCTTCTGTTCCCTCTCATTTTGAATCCCAGTGAACTTCTACTTTTCACATCCATTTAAGCTGTCCTGTGCCTTTAAAGCTGAGTATCTAGGAGGAGGGAATAAAATATGAAATCAGTCACATATAAGTAAGGGTATTTTTCCCCTTTTCATGTTCATATTTCAAACTAAAAAACCAAAAAATTGGTGAAAGATTTACACTATTGTAGATAAATCACTTCAAAAGTAACCTATATGTTGGCTCAGGTCACCATATTCCATAGACCTTGTGAGTGACTCCTATGGAAAGAGTGGGAACTAAGTGCAAAAACACCATCTAGGAGATTGACAGCACTTGGTAAGATTTGTCATGGTGTCACAAAAGCACAATAAAAGTCACACTAGTAAGGTCAAAGATCCAGCTCCTCTAATACCTGTTTTTTAAGACAGTGGTCAAAAGTAGATGCCTGCTGGTGTAGCAAAGCAACCCAGAGTAGTAAGTGGCTTCTGATGATTCTTCACTGACCGCAAAGCTGGCTCAGAATTCATGACAGATACGCTCAAGATCAGACGCAAAACTAAAGAGGAAATGCACCACTTCCTTACTCCTGCACACCACATGCACCATACCTCAACAGAGTAAAGGAAAGATAATTGATCAGTCACGATCAAAAGCAACTTAAGAGTGGACTTTGTAATGTGTTATTTCTTCTTCTTGTCTACACGTGTGCCTATCAACAGGCTTTTGAGGAAACTGACCTGTGTAAGAAGTGTCAAGGGAATAAAGAAACCATTTATATGACAGAAATGCTCAGCTAACATCTCAGTAGTGTTTCATGAACTACGATATACATGACAGAAATGCACATAGCCAAATACATCACAGCTTTAGTAGAAAAACATTAAAATAATTCCAACATTTAAAATATATTAATTACCTGTAATTTAAATAAAATGACTTAATTTTTCTTTCAAGACGTGCCGAAAAATAGTTTGTATTCATCAGGGTAAGGCTGACAGATTCGAAGATAAAATAGTACTACACAGCTGAACAGGAAGGAGCAAAACTGCCTATAAAAATCCAGTGGAATTCTCATACTGGAGAATTTTTAGCTTCGCTAATTCACTAGTCAAAATTTAGTGAAGAAGAAAACAAACTGCTCCTTTTTCTCTAGAAGAGATGTATTTTTACAAGAATGACTACGCTTCATCTCACTAAAATTCCACTGGAGTCAAGCATACATAAAAATACCTTCTGAACAGCAGAGGTTTCAAGGTATTTGGCTCACAATCTGCTTGACTTCATTTCACGATGCCTTCCTTGCCCACACTGGATGCACAGTAGTGTCCTGCTCAGCTGCCTTCCAGGACTCAAGTAGTTTCCTTGAAGGGCAAACTCAGCAGCTGTGTTTGCTATAGAGTTTGGGTCAGGGCCACAGGAGGGCCATGGCCAGCACCCAGTTTGTCCCCAGCACTAGCACAGTGGACGGTCTTGCATCTCCAATTCCCAGAGCGCATAATTACCCTTTCCCTCCAGTGCCATGAGTGATAAAAATAACACTCTGCTAGCTGCAACATAAACACCTCATTATTTTGGGGACTTTGAACTGAAAGATGGGGAAAAAAAAAAAAAAAAGTCTTGGTGCCACAGGGGCACCACAAGAGGCTCATGAAAAAAAGTCAGATTTAGGGCTGGGTAGTGTGGATGTGGCACCCCCATCCAGAGGATGTTCTCTTTAATGAGTGTAGACTTGAGCTGCCCTGCAACAATTCACCTCGGGACAGGTTTTTCTACTTCTCAGGGTAATTCGCAAAGCCCGTGTGAATTGCTTTTTTTTTTCCTAGAACACTAGCTACTTTTTTTGTTTGAGTGACGGACAATTAATTTCACAATGTACTCAGCTGTTTACCAGGAAAAAGCCATGCAGCTTTACTTCAGATATGAAATGCTGCAGTTCCAGGGCTCTAATGAGACCTCTGAGCTGTAACACATAGAAACATGTCTTTTTATCTGCCACTGCACGCATGCATCAAACAAAACCAGCAGAATGTGAAGCATGTGTAAATACATTGTGCTTTAGGTTCAATTTCCATCTGGCAACATGGCTGTGTTGTATTAAATAAACTCAGCTTTGAAAGAGGGTGTGATGGATTGCTATCATCCCAGGCTTGAGCTGTGTAGCAAACACGGATCAAGTGTGTCTGAAGCCATACTTGTAAGCTTGCAGACTGTAAGGTTGGTAAGTCAGTCTTAAAGACAGTCTTACCAGGTCACGTAGATGGTGCAATATCAGTTTCAGGTTTCTTACAGGGTCAGTCCTACACCCAAAAAACCACCTCACTCAGTACCTTGTTTTCATTGAAATTAGCGATGACAACTCCAACAAAAAGGGTCAGTCCAATCATGCAGCCAAGGAATACAAAAACATGAATGTAGATTCCATGGATCTGAATAGACAAAATTAAGATTAATAGTTAAACCAAATCAAAGTATGTGTTGTAGAATTCAAAGACTCTGATGTGTTTCCTTACCGGCCCAACGCGATGAATAATAACATCTCTGACTTCCACCCAGCCTTTTAAGGAAAGAACTTCGAACAGTGCCAGCATTGCGTTCCCCACGTTGTCAAAATTAAAATTCCGAGGATTTGCCCTGAAATGCAGTACACAAATGGTGTAAACTCAGCAATAAAGTTGATCTTTCTATTTGACACCTTTTTTCTTCATAGTCTCACTAACATACAAATACCTTTCAAAGTTGGTATGAAATATGTAATTCAAAGTTCTGTCTCACAAATAAGAAAATGACAGCAACAGCAGTAGATACGTAAAGCATAGTTTTTTTAATCCCTCTGTATGTTTTATTTTCTTACCTAGAAACTTATTCACAGCAATAAAGCTTATAACCTGTTGCTGCATTTTAGAGTTTTTGCCAATGAAATTAGCAAATTACAGCTTTCATGAAAAAATGTATTTGCTTGCATTGGCAGATTCTAAACTAAATTTACCTGAAGGAGACTGTCTCAAACCCATATAAATGATTCAAATTCCAAAGGCAGTGAAATCATCTACAAAATGCTGTTGCTTATTTTGTTATCACTGGGAACTGATGGACTAAAGCAAAACTTACTGAGAGGACATCGCATCTTCTTGGCTTTACTATACCACGTGCTCTGACCTTTTGTATCAGTTGAGATTCAAGGGGATGTTTCCAGCTGAACATTAAAAACAACACTCTTTGGGCTAGGTTAGCCCATTGCTTTGTCTCTACAATCTAAGACAGATAATCCAAGGAGCCCAATTAACTGTCAACTATTTATAAGCTTGCATTCAACAAGAATTATTAAGTGTCTGGTGCTTCCAAAAATCCAACCATTCAGTGAAAAAGAGAGCTCTCAGATGTAGATAGTTCTTTTAAATGCAGCCCTTATACTGACATCTGGTTCTTGAAAATCTAGCCTGACACAGCCAACAGGTGGTATAAATGTCCTTGCAGTAGAACATTTCTCTGCAATAACAAAACATTCCCCAAAGTTTACAGTTATGCTGATTAACCAGTTTTTGCTTATTTCTGGATCAAGCTGAAGAGGATTGAATTTGCTTACTCAAGGAAGAATTTGTCTGAAGCATACAGAAACAAAGACTTCTGCAGATGTCAGAGTTTCACTGACTGTTCAAATCACAGCCTATTATTTCATTATTGTGGGATGGCTCTGAATGTACTGCTGCTGGTACATTCTTTATCCATGCACACAGTCAATTAAAATAATTGCAGCTGCTAAGCTGATTTTGCTAAATGCCAACCAACTTAAAATTGTAAACAATTAAGAAGAGAGGTTTTTGCCTGTTCAGGTGTTGGGAAACATTAAACAGAATTCATCAGAATATTATTCATAAACATAATGTTAGCTCTCAAATAATTTTTACTGCACTACGACACCAGGTAGTCCACAAGGATTCCCTGCATTGGAATCAGAAAGAAGCTGCTAGCTGCCATGGTTGATGGCAACAGAAGACAAAGGCTGGTTTTAGGCATTACTTGCTCATTAGTTTGGTTTTTTTTATGAATAGTTGTAGGCAGGTTGATTTCCATTTCTTTTTCCTCCTATTTTTTTCTATTTATTCTTAGGCTCTACTGTTGATGTATGGCTCTTAGGATGTGTTCATAATAGTACTGAAGAACAATTCCATGATAATCTTGGTTTAAGAGAGTAACTCCCCTTGTAATAATAGTAATAATAATAATAATAATATCTAATTCCTATCTAGGTTCAGTACCTACAAGCATTTTTTTTCCTTTCTGCTTTATGAATAGGATAGCAGGCTAAGCCTGGAAATTTCCTGTATCTGGCTTCTTACTAGATTTACAATTTTTACCCTTAATGTCATCTGACTTACAATAAAAATCCTTCATAAGTAGTTTAATGTCATGAGATTTGAGTAATTTTCTACATCAAAAGCTGTGTTTTTGAAGAAAGATAGGCCAATGTGTAGCAACTCACCAGACTCGTGGCACCCAAAATCCAGGCTTCTTCTCTCCAGGTCTTAACTTCAAATTGAGATTTTTTGAAACACTTACATTTATTCTGAAGATGCCGTGACAATCTTCCTGCAGTGAAATAAACCACAGCCTGAGACTGAATAATGGCCTATAAGAGATGCCAAAATGCCAGTATAGACAGCACTCTAACCATGATGGGGAAGCAATGTAAACTGAAATGAAGGATTAATTACGGGTCTGGGATTAATCTTCATGGACCATTACCCAAATGAAAAATGCATCTTAGGAAGGTTTCAAAAACCCCTTCTTCCAATGTTTTTCATTTTGCAAGACTACCTAGCCTTTCACCTCTTTCCTGAAGACCACTGGCCTCTTTAGGTGATGGTGATATTTCTCCAAGTGGGGCAGGAAACACAGATAACTTTCACCGTGTAACCCACACAGCATTCCCAGTGCTTTTGACCACTAGAAACCTAACCTAGCTGATGACCTGGGAATTCAAAAGTGCCATTTGCCATGGTTAATTCCATGTGACATCCAGTCCTTTGCAGATAATATGGCATGAACTGAAACATTTTCAGACAGTCCCCAGATTTGGACTTGCTTTACATTTTTACATGAAACCCTGGCCTACCCTCATTCATTCACTGACTCCTTTTTCGCTTTTCCCTTCTTCATCCTACTTCTGAACAAGAAAGTACCCAAGATCTCCATCTCTCATATGATAGCTCTGACAGCCGCACTTGCTTTCCCCAGCAGGCAGAAATGACAGAGCATGCTACCATTTTGAAGCAGAAAAGCAGTTCTTACCCTAGAGATGATGTGTGGATCATTGCATTTAGCCAGTTTTCCAGCAAATAGCTGCACTCCAAAGCTTGCGAAAACAAGCATTAGTGTCAGCAAAAGAATAGAAACCTGTAAAGGTGAAGTTGAAAAAGGGTGTCAGATTCTTCTGTGAAATGCAGGGAGAATTGTTTCGTTACATAAAGCTGGAGATGTGGCTTTTGTGACAGACATGTTACTTCAGGTTCTGATCCAGTAACCCAATGTTTGTATTATTATTAACATAGCATCTAGAATGGTAGATAAGGATCAAAGCTTTCCTGTACTCAGTGCACCACTTTGCTAAATTCTGTATGCATAAGAATTGTCATTCTTTGAAAGAGAACTCCTCAAGTACTTAGATATGTGCTTCTGGTTTGCTGACTCAGACTTTACTAAAGAATCTGAGTAAGCCATTGCTAGATATTTAATACCAGGACAGCTACAATAAAGATATGCATGAGCAAGTTATGATGTAAGTATCTTTAATACAATACAGCATCTATGAAATGCTAGCTAGGTTTATACGTTTTGTCCTTGCTTTATTACTGTCTGCAAATATTTTGTAGCTTAGCTTTTTATAATAACCGGACCTGATAATGGCATTCTGTTAAGGAACAAAATGTCTTGTTTAGTCTGACAAATACCACATAGAATCCCAAGACAATAGATGAGGTACTGACCAAGCAATCACAGACTCCATTATTGGTATTATAAGTGACTAATCACGATCAGAATAATAAAATTGACATAACATTAAGATCCAGATTTGTGATGAACAACTGCATTTTCTCTGGTTGTCCCTAAAGAAACTTGGAGGTAGAGACCTTCAGCTCAGAAACCAGGTTTACTTTTGTGCTGACAGAGCTGCCAGACCCTACCTCTCATTTACCTTTCCCAATCAGAACTGTGGTTAAGAGGTAGATTTGATTTCAGTAGTCCTTCTACGTAATTATGGCCAAATATATACTGAACAAATAATCTCATGTATAAAATAATTATTATAGCAGCTGTATTTGTTATAAGTGTAATTGAGTTACTTATATTCCTAATTTTTAGCCTGTGCTGTGGTCATTTTCAGACATAGCTACAACGAAAAGTAAACAGACTACAGTGGAGAGAAGATAAGAAAACATAAACATTATAGCAAAATGATATCTTATTACTGCTTCCTATGTTCTTTTTAACAACAAGAACAAAACAACTGGCACGTACCAAAAAGATTTCCTTAAAGCCACTAAACAGCTCTCGCACCACTTTCCTCATCTGAGGGACCAGTTTGAAAATTCGAAGTGGTCGAAGGCAGCGCAGTACCATTAAGAGCTGAGCTCCGGATTTGGCAGGGACATTCTGAGGCATCCAGCACAGGAATATCAAACTCACCTTGAGGAGACAGGGCAGGAAAAGGCAAAGAAGGATGAGGCTTACAATCTCTTACTCGATAAACAGAATAACCAGCATAAACACAGCACAGAAGATGAATAAACACTTCTTTTTATTAAAATGAAAGGGAAGATTAAGACAAAAAAGCCTCATTTTGAAAAGGGACTTGGATGTTCTGTGTCCTGGCTGATTGTCCTCACTAATGGGTATCGGCTTCAGCCTCTGTCTTCCCCTTTGACCCAAAATCTGTTTTATTCTTTTCAGCGGATGGAACAGTTCCAAAAGAAGAAATCAAATTGCCTGATTCAGAGCAGGGACACAAACTATATTCTCTATAGCATCTCTCTCCTCCCTTCTCATTTCAAACAGAGATTCTATCCTGAAACTCAGATATCCTCACCTGGCAAGTCTGTTAACCATTTCCTCACCAGTTTTTCCTAACACTTTGTTAACAGGCATAAGTAGTTTTGTCACCATGCCATTTTATCACAGGAATATTATGCATTTAGAAGTGTTTCAAACAGCACAGCTGTGTCTGGTAGCCTGAACAATCTCTGACAGATAGTTATTAATTATAAAGTCTGTTAATTATTAATTTTTAGCAAGTGCTTATGAAGCCAATGTTATTATAGGACAGAGGTGAGAGTGTTACAAAGAGGTAAGTGCACAAAAAATGGAGGGTCACCAATATGATTTAAAATATTACATGATTTGTTACAAACAACAGTGCTAAAAGACAGCTGTCTCACCAAGCCGAAAAGATTTGCAAGTGCTTTTGACTTACTTTCATATTTTAAGATCACCACAGGCACATTTTGAATATTCAGTCTACATCACCCAATTTTTCCTGCAGAAAAGCAGGGGGATTCAGAGGGATTTCAAGGAACTAATGCACATACTGATTATGCATACTACAGTAGGAGTTTTGTATAAGTATGCATATTTTTATTTATGCGAACAATGGAATCTTTGATACAAATTGATCGTGACAAATTTTATGCAGCACATCTGTCTGGTGGATTAATCTCTGAAAGATTTAATCTAAATCCATTAAAGACATTTTGCTTAGTAATTTCTTCAGTTAGAAAATATTTCATACTGTATTATAACAAACAGGTATTTATTGTCACATGTGAAGAGCAAATGTACACCCTTCTCTTGTATTTCTTGTGAGAAATTTCCTGGGTACAAAGAAAATAGTAAACGTTTTTTTCCTGAGAACCACTACTGATAGGTATAGAATATCAAAAGATAGTGCTTTGCTTTCTTTCTGCTATAGCAACATCAGCACCAAAGATGTGCCCTTCCATCAAATGTTACAGGCTTTTGAAACACCTTCTATAAAGCAGGAGAACTGTTGAGAGGGTAGGAAGCAATGAATGGCTAAGAAATAGATAAAATATAAATACTCCTGCATAAAAATGCTGAAGCAAGGTCAAAGATCTCAAGGTTACTTTGGAATGAAATCAGGTCTGGTACTTAAAACACAAACAATTAGAAGGGGCCATACATCAGCCCTACACTAAATTACCAGGTGCTTATCACATGTCAATGTATTTTGAGAAGTATTTGTACACATAACTGACAGGACTGCACATGGAAACTGGTGTTTGTACACATATTACACTACTGCATTTGTTAAGTGTCAAACTTTTTAAGATTACCATGCATTTATATATTCAAAGATATAAAAATTAAGAACACTCCAGATACCTCCCATAAATATAAAAACTTACAAGATATATAAATATGTCCATAACTCCTCCAAAGTCCCTAATGACAGCTGTTGGTGTAAAAAACAAGCCATCTGCCATAATCTTCAGATTAAGCTCAATGCTCATAAATATTACAAAAACGTATTCAGCGATCTGAAAATGAAAGCAGAGACCAGTCATCATTTAGGAACAGGCAGTGGAGAAAACTGAGGTGACTGTGCTCCATTAAATGTAGAACAAGTCAGTGATGGTACCTGGAGTGTTGGAGCATGCATAACTCTTCTGAAGGGGGATTCAAACATCATGGAGATGCAGGAGCATATAGTAACAATGATCATAACCCAGTCCAGGTAAGTAACCAAACCCAGCAAGTCACTGTGAATGACACACAACAATAACCATTACAGAAATGCCAAGAGTTCAGTGTCACTCGTATTGTGTCTACACCACACTTAAGTGCTTTCCTATGAAAAACAAATCAAGCTGAGGAGCGCCAAAGATTTCAATATTTCAGCAATGTGGAGTAAGAGTAGGGAAGTTACATGCAAGTGAAGAAGAAAAATCAGATAAAAAAAGCTGCTTCATATTCATCCTCCTCCCCTAACAACTCCATGGAAAGAAAAACCTTCTAGGAGAAAAGAAAGAAATACACAATGTGCATGCACACATACACACATACATGCATGTGTGTGCTCACACACTTAAACTGCAGGCTTATGTGACCAAGCAAAGTTACTTTTGCAGTGCTTACTAAAGCTGATGGTATTTGGTATTTTTCACAGCTCCAGTAACAGGATCTGTTTTAGAACTATAAAAAGAAGAAAAGATACAGTCATTTACATTTTATTTTAGTTGGCATTATAATTATACCATGCATCCATCACCTCAAAGTAATTTATATCCAAAATCAAGGCTACATTTTATCTTGGATTAATTTTAAATGTCCATATAAGTTTCATTTAATTCTATGCAATTTTAGTCATATTATCAACACAGCTGGTATTACTTTAATTCACAGCCTACCTGTAATTCCTCTAGTGATTTTTTAAACTGCTGGCTTTTTGTGTCTTGTTTTTGTAAGCAAGGACTTGGTGTTTTGCTTGGGGACAGGGGTATAACCAGCTACTGAATTTTATGTTCCAAAATGCTTCCTCAGGAGTTCTTTCCTTTTACTTCAAAACCTCTTGGAATATATCTTTAGTTCACACATGCACAAAAATTCCTTCCATTAGCCCTAATTCTTTTATTACTTCTTTAGTAATTTTCTGATTAATATTTCTAGATTCTCCGTATCTGATTTTTCCTATGAAATTGCTGCGCTTCACCTACTGTATCCAAACAACCACGTGGCAGACAGACAGTGAGAACCACTCTGTAAGTAATAAACATGTATCTAGGTGACACAAGTCCTTGCTTTAGCAATTATTTAGTCGTTTTATAGAAAGCAGAATGGTTTCAGCAGGACATGCTGCAAGAATCCTACCCAAGAAGCCTCTCCTGCCCCTGTGGTTAGAGGGCACTTTTTATTTATTTTTCTAATCCTTATAGCAAATGGTGCCAAGACAGGATCTGCACTGAGGTATCCTATATTCCATGTGAGGGCTCTAGCCACTGGGATGTGAAATTGCCATCACTTCCTCACTGAGCTTAAAGTGATAAATGCATGGATCTGACTTGAGGTATTAAAACCAGAAGAGATTTCATGGTTATCAATTGCAAGAATGCAAGATGCAAACAAGGAGAACAACAGGTATCTTCCACAGGCCAAGTTCACCCACTTAGAGCAGTCATTATATAGAATGTACTGGGTTTGGTGCCTTGCAACTGAACCTGCTGACTTTTGTGTCTGTTTAAGCTCATATCTCTTCCCCACATTGTATATAGTTGCATTCTTCAGATTTTTTCACTAGAAGAAAATATGTATCCTATCAGTTCGAAAAAGATATCTAAAATATCTTACTTGGCAAGCTGTGTGGGACAATGAATAAACTAGGTAGGATTTGAATAAATGAAAAAATGACTGTTTAGGAAAATCAGTTTACTCTTACAGTTGCAAACATTTTAATTAAACTGTTATTAATATAAATATTCTGCTACCCTCGGGTACTCCACAATGCTAAGAGGCACCGACACGTATTTGACAAGCTAACTGGAATGCATGTTTGTGTGTTTTGTTTTGCTATTTTAATTTGCAACTGCTTCATGGACCGGTGAACCACAATCAGGTTAGCAGTTGCATAGAAAAGCAGACACCTAACTCGAGGATGTGCTTCTAAACAGGTGGCAGAACACTTACATATGGGTATTGTAAAACTGAGTATCTGACCTTCCTGTTGCTCTACCTTAAAGTAATTTGTTGAAGGGCACAGAGAAAATCAATAGTAAAGCAGGTGCTGAACCCAGGTCTTCCAACAGCCAAGCCTTGGTCTATCTTCCGTCCTGTGCTGTCTGTTTGCAAGGTGACATGCACTAAGCCTTCAAAATTAGGGTGCCAGCCATAGGCAGAGGTTTAAAAGAAGAGCTGTAAGATCATTTTGTGTCAAGCTGCTTGGACATAGATCTGTATCTGCTACACTCACATACACCTACAGTTTAGTTACTGAGTCTTTTTGATTTTCACTTGATCTCAGCTTTTCTCCTTTATCTCCCACAGCTGAACACCTCATACCAGTCTGGGTCTCTCATGGGTTAAGGAGTCTTCATGTGAGCATAGGTGGGATTCATTTCACCTTTTTCTGTTCTTTGAGTAACTGCTGGTGTATGAAGACTTCACACTGTATGATGAGGAATAGGAAGGGAATAGCAAGCTGCACCCCAAGGTCTAAAAATGGGGGTATAAAACATGACCTTTTCCTCTCAGTTCACACCTGCAGTTTCCCCACAGTCTTGCCCCGTCTCAGCATCACAGACCGCTCGAACATGTTTGCCCTCACACAGCATTGCAGTGCTTCCTTTCTTCCAACAGCAAAACGATACCATGGGCAACAGAACATCAGCTCATGTGGCGACCACGTTATACACCATTTTTCTTTCAAAATAAAATTTAAGACCTAGATTTCTGAGGACATGAAAGTAAACACTTGTTGGAACCAATTGTTGATAGGGAATAAACTTACGCGTTAAAGCGAGCTCGGACCACCACTCGGCAGAAATTCCTGAACCTATGCTCACGACCAACTATGAAAAGCGGTTTATCAAAATATGGGTGATTCTCTCGCAGCTCCTCTTCCTGTACTTTCCTTTTGAAAGAGAGAATGTAAATTAATAAGTGACATGCCTTGGCAAAAATATCCCTTACACTTTGTTCTTTTTTCATCATGACTACTATTTACTTCATAAAGAGAATATTTAATACAAAAAAAGTGTGCACTCAGACTTTTGATTTTTAAATACCTTTTCATTTCAGCTTGCTCTTTTTTTTCTTGAATCATCTTTATCTCACTGTCTTCTCGCTGTGCATTTCTGTATCTCACCGTGTTGGAGTGCTAGAAGCAAAATGATTCCTTTTAAATGAGGTCTATGGGTTGTTGCTTTTTTAGTGTTTCAGATGAAGAAAGGTATGGTATTTTACACAGAAAGATTCAAATGACAAGTCTTTATTTCCAAACGCACCTCACGTCAACTCAGTCAAGCATACTGTAAAGTATTTTCTATCAACAGCAGAAGGCTGCTGATTTTCATCCAGGTTAATTTCAGCTTTATTTTCATGTGTGAAGCGCCACCCAGTGAAACTTTCAACTCTAGAAGCAAAGGTCCTGTAAGCTCAGCTGACTTCTCTGAACTGGAATGAATGCCATCAAAGTTACTAGGAGCAAAGACTGGCAAAGAAAAGGCTTCAGACACTCTTTCAGCTTCTCAAGCCTGCTGCAGGTACTGCCAGGCAGTGAGTTGTGTAGAACATACAGGTAGTGACTGCCGAGGGAAGGCAAGATGCTGTCTGAGCTCATCCTGGGGAGGGTACACTCTGTATTACTATTAGAGTGAAGTGAGTGTTTGGAGCACTCCTGGAAGGGTAATGCTGAGTATTAATACTGGACATAAGCAAAACCACATCTACTTTAAAAGATTAGTTACCTACAGTTTCTTTCTACCACCACAAAGGGTAAGTCATTAATTACTTCTTCTGCAGTTGTTTGTTAAGCATGAAGCACATATGGAAAATGACAGTTTGGAAACAAAGGGAATAATGTTGCCCCTTGAATTTTCATAGTAACACAAATATCATTATGAATTTGCAGACGTGAAAATGCACTTCACTGCATGATACTATATCACAGTGAAATCTGTGATTACTATTCTCCCTTTCAATCCTTTTGTCTGACAGTTCTCATGTTTGAAAAATATTGTTAAACTTCTATCGGAAATGTTGAAGTGCTGTTTTGCAGCCTGAGTGATTTGTGTAATTTCGGAGTAAGGGTTTTTTAAGGTGTCCTGGGTAGCAATTGTGTTCCTAATGTGGTGTCTACAGCTTCAGTGAATCTATCATCACAGCAAGTGTTTCAAAACCAGTAAGTCTATCGGTGAAATAACCATGTCAATTATTTTGAGGGTAATTCTAATGCAGTTACAGTGTTTGTTTTATGATATCCTTTCAAGATTTCAGAAAACAAATTGTAAACAAGATCATAAATAGACATTAGTCTTACACAAACACTTATTATGTAGTATATATTTGTATTTCTTATATTCTCAAATTGAAACTGTCTTTTCTATGAGGACTTACATCTTGAGTCAACGTTTCAAGAGATTTTCCTCTGCTGATTCGCTGGCTGTTGGAACCATGTCTCAGTGACCTGAAACGATCATAATCAATTTAACGATACATCTCCGGATGAAATTTTGACCTTTATAAGATGGCCATTATAAAGCCATCTCCAGCCACCCAGTATCTCAAATTCTTATAATTTTTCTCTCACTAACATCAGAGGCTTATATGTTCTTCAATTGTTTTCAATCTGGTCTAACATAAGCCAATTTCTTTCCTTCTGATCTTTAAATTGATAGCTTTGTAGTTGGCAAAGGAAATGACATTTGAAATAAAAAGGCATTTTTTTCCATTTATACAGTACAGTGAATTTCATTATGGTTACAATGAAGAATATAGAATTCAGTTCTTTGTACAAGCAAGTAATTTGAGTTTTTCACATGTCAGGTATTGCTCAAATTTAATTCTTTTCAACACCTTTATTTTAAGAATATTTTTAAACCATACTTTCTGTCCATGTTTACCTGCGTTCTTGTCGTATATGATGCTGGACACTGAGTATTGACCTTTCCTTTGCAGGCTGCCCCTCAAAGGATCCGCTCAGCATGCGTTGTCTAGTGCAGGCCCTATGAAGAAATACAATGAAGACTATATAGAGTTTTCAGTATAAATGATAATTTTGGAGGTGGTGTGTTCAGACAAGTCAGCTTGGCTTTCTGGGAAGCAAGTGCACAGCTTAACAGATGATAACAATAAAACAGCAATGGACTTTCCATGAAAACATATTTCCAAGTCAATGGTCCCCACTCTGCAACAGAACCAGTCACCTGATGAACATTCTACATGCCTTAGCGAGGGCCATCTTTGAAGTGTTTTTCAGTTTGATGTAGAATTTATGGTCCCTCAAGACTTAACTGTGAAAAGGGTCAAGCAATGTATTAATCACCAGCAAAACCATCTTCTCAGCAATAAAGGGAATAGTACAAGTACAGCTGTTGTTTTACAGCAGCTCCCTTTCAGATTTGTATATGGCAAAGTATTTTTGTACACACTCGAGACTCACAGCATATCTTTATGTTTTCTTCTACATAACTGGAACCATATATGTGGTTTGAATTGAAGACAATGCATATTGCTGACATCCTGTAATATGAAATGTCTGCTCTCTGAGAATGTACAAAGCTTGCAGCATTTTGTTGTGGGGTTTGGGTTTTTTTACTTGTTTGCTCATTTGTTTCATTTTGCTTTTGCTGATTTTTGGCAAATACATTTTACATTTTACACATTTTGTCAGAAATGGGTATTTGCTGGTTAGTAAGTGTGCTACAGCTAAAGAGAGCATGCCTATCCTTATTTTGATGGCTACAACAAAATGTATTTACTTAAGAAAAAGCAAGGTTTCCATTAAAAGAGATCACACACTTCCTCCGATGGCTGGAGAAATGACATTTCAACACTGAAAAAATAGTTTGACTTTCCAGAAAAGATGCAATTTTAAGTTCACATAGTGCACATATTATTGCTCATTCTGTTATGCAGTCATTCAGAGAAACACAAGACCAGGCTGCTAATATTTAATACTTTTTAATGAACTGTATCTCCATTTTTTTTTAAACCATAAACCGAAATCTACATGCTATTGGAGTAACCACTCTGTTCACCAGTCTGCTGTAAGGCTTAGATAAATGTTATCCTTGATAGCATGGGATGATCATGCTTGGTGGAAGAAGGTGTCTCAGGCATGTTCTTTGCCTGCTGTGACTTTGTTTTTCAGTCTTCTCCACTATTTCTCCTTCTTTAGGATTTTAAAACAGAAATGATACAAGTAGGGATCCAAAATGAGATCTGAAAAAAAAATGAGAAGCTTAGAAGGCTTGTCATTGTCACCACTGCCAATCATACTAGAATCCTAGAAAAATACATTGTGATACACTTGTGTTACAGAAGGCATTAGGTTACACTACACTGAACTAAAGCATCCTGTCATTTAAGAAAATCACTTTTATATCTTATAAAACACAACATATCTTAGCCAAATCCTGAACACTTTAATACCAATGGATTTTAAGCAATAAATTACGGAGGATGATACTATATAACACTTAGAAAACAACAGAGATATAATTTAAGTACCTGTGCAATTTTTTTTTTTTTTTTGTTAAAAAGAAAACAAAAAACACGGATAAAAATTATTTCATGAAACCAGATCTTACCTAACTCTATTACAATGATAATCCAGCTTCTCCTAGCAGAGACAATGGAAAGGTCTAGGGCCTGACTTCTGTATAAAGGCTTCTTGCTGTGACAAAGAGGGCAACATTTTATTTCCTTTAAACATAAATTATTGTGTTCTGCTTTTAACAGCTAGAAATTATTTTCTTGACATGAAAAAGTGACTTGCACAAAAACTTTTCATGTCCTTGTAAACAGGTTACTTGAATACCAAGTTACATAAACTCGTAGTGTCCATAATATAAGAGACCATAATAAATTCTTTACCTGGCTAATGAACAAGATGGCTTATTTGATTATAAATGGTGTTATAAAATACACTTAGCCCTATACTATGCAGAATGGGCATGCATAAAGAGTAACACCTGTAGAAAGACTGTCAGCATTATCTATGATCTCTGCCCAAGGAAGATTCCTAAACCCATATTTAGAATTTATATCCATTGACTCATTTTCAACAACTCATTTCAATAACTCTGGAAGCCCTGCAGCTCCTACTTAAGTCAACAGAAAAATAATGAAATGTCAGTTGTATAACACAGAGATCAAAGATTTTCATCAAGTACCTGCAAAGAAACTTTTTGTAATTTCAGAGAAAAAGATACTGTGGTGAAAAAGTTGTATCTACTTTTGACAGTCTATCTCCTGGCATTCTTCATTTGACGAGAATTAGTGCCTTAATCTTCCTTGTGTTATCTATCAGTAAAAGCCATCTTTTCTTACCCTTTCAACTCAGCACCTGAATAATTTTCATCTGTTTAGACACCTAGAATCACAGATCATTGTGGCCTTTTGAAAATGAAGGCGGGTGCCATGAAGTTTTCAGAATTCTCAATCTAAAAGTCTACAATAGGATTTTTTTTCTTATTGTAGACACACTTACATGCTTACTCAGTGCCTACATGTAAGCCATGTGTCCAGGCTTCCCTCATCAACAATGGAAATGTAGGATTCAATTAAATTGGTTGTTTAGTGGTAGACAGTGCTACCTGCCACGCCTTGGAGTACGTTGCCCTGCTTCCAGTTGCTACTCCTTAAAAATTTCTGCATTACCATCCTCAAAAGGATGTTTTGGACATCTTCTGGCATCTCATACATTACTGGATGTCCATATGTGGACACCTTCATTGTATGCTCAGTCAATTAGTTTAATTAGTCATGTCTGTTAGGTATTCAAGTAACTATAAAGTGGGCATCTAAAAACAAAGCAGTCAGCTAATGATCTCACTGGGCTCCTCTGCCTGGATTGACTGTCAACTAAATGATAGAGGTCATCAGTTAGCTCACAGGCAGATCTGGTAGTCTGGAGGTGAATCCTACACCTGGGACAATCACTGTGCCACAGTGCTAAAAATCTAGTCCTACATGGTTTGCAAACTGGAGTTAAAAAAAATGTTTTCATGACTTGATACATCTTCATGTAACTGTAGCTGGTCAAAACCTTCTGACCTTTCTTGAAACAAAATTACCTTTTTTTGTTTAGCTAAAATTGCCCTTTCCATCTTCCTGTATTACATCAATATTAGATAGATTCATGTTCACTTAAGGAGGAATGAGGAAATTATGAAACAAAGGAGAAGAGAGAAGAAATATGCTCCTGGACTTTGTACTCACCTTGCAGAGTTCTGAACACAGTCCAGCAGCTGCAAACTACAGGCTCCAAATTTAATAAAATATCCTGAAAAAGAAAATGCAATTTGGCAGGTTATCAGAAAGCCAGGCTACAGGTGAAGACCACACAGAACAATATGATACTGGGATACCAGATATTTTGTATTACCTGAGAACAATTAGGAAGTACAAACTTTTGAAATCCTTCAAATTATTTCATGCTTTGGAACCCCTGAAACATAAGTAGTGAACAGACTGTTCAAGTAACATTCTTTGAGCTAAAATAAAATAGTAAATCATTTGAACAATACTTCAAAATACTATACCTTTAATGAATATTCTGAGGTCTCTTGCAGAGGGTATGCATATGGTTCACGCTTGGACTTTTTAGGGAGGCATCCTTTCTGCAAGGAGTGTTTACTCATCTTCTTACATTCCAGTATAACCCAGATTTGTTGTTTTTCTGTATTATTTCAATGAGTGAATAGTTACATAGTAATTGCAGCAACTGCATATATTACTCTGTACCACTGTTCCTGCTCTCCCTCAAATGTGCTCACACTGAAGTCTCAGCTGTGTGGTACACTTCAGTAAACCACTCTGTTATCAGCCTCATTCAGTAATGTTTTCAAGATGATTATCTTTACTAAATCTTTCTATGCTCTCATTATACTTCCATCTAACTTGGAATATATGGTTAAATGTGACAGCCTAAGATTCATGGTGAATCCAACTGATAGGTGCTCTAGTGTTTCCGTCTTTCATTTTATAGATTTAATTCAATATGGAATTGTTTGAATAGCAAGCAAAACGCACATTTTCACCACAGCTACACTACTGCTCTTTGGGGAGAAATACACAATTTTTTTAAGAAATCAGAATTTGGCTGTAAAATAAAATGAATTATGAATCCTACTTGGATAATTCATGATTCTTCTTTTCCATGTTTTTTTCCCCTATGTCTCTAAAGGACAAAACAGTCACTTATTTTCTTTGGTATCTTCTCAGTTTGTTGAATTCTGGTAGCATACTTTCTTTCCATTAGCCATTTTTTGATTCTCATTGTCATTCTTGCCTTGCTGTTTCAGCTTCTCTTCTACCAGCTGTTTGTATAATATTTTCATTGGATTATAGAAGAATTGATAGAACCAATGGAGAAGAAGAAACCTCAAGTGGCCATCTAGTCTACTACCTCTCTCAAAGCAGGATCAATGGTACCTACACTATTCTGGGCTGATGTTTGTCTAATTTCCTTTTCCAAACCTGTAGTTTTGGAGACTCCACAGTCCACTGACTCTACTTCACAAGAATGCTTTACAGTGATCTATAATATGGTGGTCTCTTGGCACAAAATCCATAAAACAGAGTAACTTCTTACCAAAGGATATGTGCATTCCAGTATTTCTTCTTGTCTTTGCAGAAGGCAGGTGAAATCCAATCATGTTATATACTTGTGGAGATTTCAGAAGATAGTGATTGAATCTGGATTTTGCTCCTGATGACAACAATCATCTACTGAAGTTAACTATAATATTTTTTCTGAGAAAAGCATGGTAGCAAAATCTGGCAGCTCATAAGCTGAGCTTACCTGGAACATTTGTTCTGAGAAATGCATAATATGCAAGTCTCACAGTTATGAAGAAAGAAATCAGACTCTTAAGAGAGAAAGCATAAAATATACACAGAGAAACTTGTTTTAATTGATTTAGAACAGACTAATACAAGTTAGTCATTTAATACAGACAAATTTCTAATAAAAGATACTAAAGGTATGACTTCATGATAACAGAATCACAGAATCTTTAAGGTTGGAAGAGAACTTTAAGATCATCAAGTCCAACCATTTCCCTAACACTGCCAAGTCCACCAGTAAACCGTGTCCCTGAGTACCTCATCTACAGGTTGTTTAAATACCTCCAGGGTTGGTGACTCCACCACTTCCCTGGGCAGCGTTCCAGGGCTTGACAACCCTTTTGGTGAAGAAATTTTTCCTAATCTTCAATCTAAACATGCCCTGGCACAGCTTGAGGCAATTTCTTCTGGTCTTCTTGCTTGTTACTTGGGAGAAGAGACAGACGCCCATCTCACTGCAACCTCCTTTCAGGTAGTTTTGGAGAGTGATAAGATCTTCCCTTTTCTCCAGGCTAACCAACTCCAGCTCTCTCAGCTGCTCTTCATAAGATCCTGTTCTCTCGACCCTTCAGCAACTTCACTGCTCTTTGAACACCCTTGATGTCTTTCTTGCAGTGACAGGACCAAAACTGACACAATACCCAAGATCTGGACTCACCGGTGTTGAGTACAGGGACACGATCACTTCCCTAGTCCTGTTTGACACACCATTTCTAATGCAAGCCAGGATGCTGTTGACTTCCTTGGCCACCTGGGCACGCTGCTGGCTCATATTCAGCCAGCAGACATCTGGTAAGTTGAAGTCTCCTAGGAAAACAAGTGCTAGTGATCGTGAAACTCCTCCTAGCTGCTTACAGAATATGTGATCTGTATTTTCATCCTGGTTGGGTGGTCTGTACTTGACTCCTACCATGGTATCTGCCTTGTTGGCCTTTACCCTGATTCTCACCCATAAACATTCAACTCTACTGTCGCCATCATCAAGATGACATGACTGGCTATGTGGACAAGTGAAAATCAGTTTGACAGACTGAATGGTAGAGAATTAAACCAGAAAGATCCTTACAAACTTGAGGATTTAGTCAGAAAAATCTTCAGGACGTTGGACAAGGAAATGTGCAACATTTCATACTTGGTGCAGAATAGCTCCAAGTGTCCATGCAGGCTGTGGACTGGCTGGCTGAGGAAAAGGATCTGGGAGTTACATCATGCACTGGGTCTGGATGGGATGGATTTACCTGGATGATACTGGATGAATGTGTTCCTGATATCAATAAGGCAAACTGACTATTATATTACAGAGGAGTGTAGCCAGCAGGCTAAGGGAAGTTATGATCCTTCCCTTACTCAGACCTGGAGAGGCTGTACTTGGGACACAGTTCTGGTACCTTAGAAAGGATGCTGAAATGCAGGATCCATCTATGGCCTACAACATGTGACCTCCAGGAAGATCTGAGAGAGCTGGGCTTGTTTGCCTTAGGTAAAAGAGTGGAGCTAAACTCTTGTTACCATGAGATGACAGAGCAGTGAGCAATGGCCAGAAAGAGTGGCTTGGAGGGTTCAGACTGGGCATCAGGAAAACTCTCTCTCAAGGGTAGGGTGATGCAGTGCTGGAACCAGAGCAGGTGCAAGATGCAAAGCTCCATGATGCAGAATTGTTGTACTTGAAGTGAGCAGCTGGATCACGTGGCCTCCAAAGTTTCCTTCTGACCAATATGTCTTATGTTCCTCTGATAAGACAAAGAAAATGTTTGCTCATTCTCTTATGCGAGCTGGTGTATACTACTGTTTACAGAGAGAATTTATTTAGAGATTATAACTCCTCTAGAAGCACAGAGAATCTCATTACTTGCTCATTCTGATACTGAGAAAAAAAAAATCACTGTATTTTGCAGAAATACTTGTATGAACACAGTCTGAATTATCTTCTAGCATACTGGCAAATTAGCAGAACTAGGTACTTAATTCAAGCAATTCTTTTTTTTCTTTTTTTTTTTTCTTTTCCCCAAGATGCACTCTTGGCAGTCTAAGTTTCAAACACACAACAAATGAACTTCACTCAATTAGCATTTTATGAAACTGAGAGCTCCACTTAAGCGTGAGCTGTGTTATTCCCTCAGGTCCAGTGAACACATCAGACAAATCTTGACTACAGTAGTGAAAATCCAATTGGATACCCCTAGCATGAGTTTACAGTTTGACTATAGCATTAGCTGTAATGAAGAGCAAATGAAAAGCTGCCCATTTAAAAAATGTCAGTTTCCCAAAGTGTCACAATATATCTTTTATAATAAAATGATTTTTTTTTTTTTTTTGTGATTTTGGTGAGTTTGATTTTCTTAACAACAGACAAGAGAACTTTCAAGTTATTCCTTGTATTTTATAAAATAAGGATATAAACCCTCATGTGAGGGTGACCAAGCACTAGTACATGTTGCCCAGAGAGGCTGTGGTGTCTCCATCATTGGAGATATTCAAAAGCCATGTGGACATGGTCCTGGGCAACAAGTTCTGGGTAGTCCTTCTTGAGCAGAGAGGTTGGACCAGATGACCTCCAGAGGTCCCTTCCAATCTCAACCACTCTGTGATTGTGTGAAGCACTGTTTAATAGACACCAGAATCAGGTTATGCACTACTAATACTTTGAATATATTTTGGACTATGTGAGACTACTTTTAACGGGCTCAAATGAACCCATGGTTCTGTGCTGTTTAAAATGTGTACTCAACACTGCAGAGAATGGACTGGTTTATACACAAGGTTATGACTGGAACTTTTCCACTCTCTCTACTTCAGAAAGCCAGTGGGACCAATAAGGGACTAGACACCCATTCTTAATGATCCCACGGGAGTGAGGGTTAGAAGAAACACAGGCAGAAAATTTGATTTTGAGATGAAAAGCAGTGCTCACAGAAAAGTAAGAGTGAGAAAAATGTGGAAAATACTGAAGATACGCAGGAGGGATTAAATGTTAGAAGTGGATATTGATGTTGAAGGAAATACATCAACATTTTCAGAAAGAAATGGAGATGTTTTGTAATTGTGGCATTACTAAATATGATTGTGTTTTGAAAATGTTGTTCTAAATGTCTGCAACTCACTTTCATCTTGTTTCATTTTCCTCAGAAGGGTGAAGTCCCCACCTCAGACTGGATTTATGTGAAGAGCTAAGCCTCTCTATGCCCTGAATCAGGGCAGGAGTAATGCAAATCACTGGTTAGAGTCCAAGTACCCAGGACTGCAGCTGTTACATCCTTGACTGTTTCCAGGACCAAGACCTCAAGTAGACAAAGTGAAGGTTGGTTTCCAAGCAAGAATCTTCAGAAAAAAGTTCCCTTAGAGTGCAGTAAAAAAGTTACAGAAAAATGAAGAGACCTGAGACCTTCCTTTTGCTGCATTATGTAACATTAGATGAGAAGGAGAGACACCTAGGACTGAATGTATGAACTGTCTCTCTGAGTGGTTGAGGGCTTAAATATGGGTGCATTTATATATATATATGGGATAATTAGATATCTATTATGTATAACTTATATATATATAATTATGGATGTATTTATATATATGCATATGGGGCATAAATATGCCCTTTTTCCTCCTCTAGGGAAAGAGGATGTCAAGTTGCAGTTCAGTATATAAAGGAAAAATAAAGTTTGGATGGAGGAAGATGCACAAGACAGACATAAAGGTGCCTGTATGTAATGCATATTCCTTCTGTGTGTTTGGTTATACTGGAACATTCAGAATTTGACTGAAATATAATTTGACAAGGTTTAAAAAGCACGAGAAAAAGGTAAGAGATGGACTTAAGCTACAAGAGATTTTAAATTCTCCTTTTAGGACAGCAATTTGATCATACTGAAGTTGCCCTTGAGCGGCTTTACTGTGTAGAGGCACTGCTTTAGAGAAATGCTTCTTAATTCAGATAGACAAAAATTACAAATATACTAGAAGGAATCTTTTCAGAAGGTACATCCTGGTTTATCTCTTATTGTTCTTGGCATAAATGCCATTTCTGCTTTTGCCAGATACTCTGAATAGCTGAGACTCAGCTAATTTTATCAAGGAGTGTACAGCATTTACAACTAAACTGAACTAACTCTCCTGTCTTGTGATTTTGAGTTTTCCCATGTTCCTTGAACTGAATCTGTAAATTTTATCCTTTCTAATAATGTATTTCTTTGTTTGTAAAACTACTCTGCATCAACATTTGCATCAACATGGAAACACTGGCAGTGCTCAGGACCAGTATGCCCATCACTGACAATGGTCTCTATCAGAATGCCCATCAGATATACCACAAACACAATCTTCTAATGCTGGAACAGATGCATTGGAGATGTCATAGTTCAGAGCTTTTTTAACAATTCTGAGACAATAACAAGGAACCATAAATGGTATTTGTTCCTTTTATTCAGGAGGAGAATAAGACTTCCTCTTTGTAAATGACTTACAAGTATCTCAGGAAAGCATTAGAGGATGTATGATCCCACATTTTTCATACTTGATAAAAGTTCCCTCATTTTCTCAGTGTTCCTCAAAAGTTCATTGCTGATAAACCAGGAAGTAGATGTAAATGGACATTTACATAAATGCATAGTAAATATAAACTACATTAATAGAGTAATTAAAATAAATTAATAGATTAGTAAATGAACTTTCTTCTGCTTCTGAAACTATTCTTCAGAGGAATTCAGGTGAATTGATGAGAAGTCCTCCTAGACACATAACTTTGTCAGAAGCCATGCTCTGAAGGACCAAGTGGAAGTCAGCAAGACTGAAACTGTAAGGACTGATTTCTGATTCTACCCTGCTACCTCTGAGAACTGAGTGAAGTCCAAACAACAGTTTGCTTGGATTGTCCTTCCACTCTGGTTCGGACTTCTTCTGAAAAGGAAAAAGTTCTGTGCTGATGAAATACTTCATCAGAATTCTGATTTTCTATTTGCAGGTCTTAAATATTTCTTCTATGTAAGAAAGAATGGAGCCTTACAGATGTCACAGTTTTAGAAAAAAACTAAATAGAAAGAAATAAGGTTTTCTCTTTGTCTATATATTTCTCCCGTGGTGTAGTATAAGAAACATGCCAAACAAACTGACATTTATGTAACCCTAGAGGCGTCAGCAACAGTTAACAGTTGTAATATAATACAGAAATTCGTTACAAATGTTTTAATGAAAACTGCCATGAAGCCTTTATCTAAAACCGTATTTTCAAAAGTTTTTTGATTAGGACAAAGAGACTTGTATTTATGTATCTGTAACAGTAATGCCTGTAAAATCAAGGTACATTCACATAACTGAAATAAATACTTACAAATAGAGCCCTAAGATTTGTTACAATGGAATACTTCTGATCTTGTAGTGACATTTTTCGATAATACTTTGACAAAGAGCATTAGAGTTAGTAATTGTTCATGTTTTCATTACCATGCGTTTAAAGACAGACAATGTTTCACATTAATTTCTATACTTCTCCCTGTGCAGTATTTTTATGGAGTATTAAAAAGAACTAGAACTGTAATATTTCTCAAATGGCACATAAGTACTAGGCACTTCTCAAGAAACTTCACAATTCAGAAATCACACTGAATTCCTCATGCACTGCTCCTCATAAAACACTGCCATACTTAATCTAATCCCACAGATGTACTTCTCAGATCAGTTATTCCTGTTTATACTGCATATTTACCTGGGACCACTCATTCACAATATTCTGGAGATGCACCTGCTTTGGTGACAATATAAATATAAAAAAAGGAAAATTATATATAAATTGTTGGCATTGCTAATGCACCTTGTATCAGTGACAGTCATTCTATTGTAAAATCAATAGTGGCATGAAAAACTCCAGCAAGGTGTTACCCATATGATAACTTTAGACTTGGTTCTTGGAGACTTAGGTTTGCATTATTTACTTACGGCGCAGTGTACTTGCTTGATATGGAATACTGAAATGAGTGATCATTATTTTAACGTTCAGGAAATCCTTCTACAGAAGTCACAGTTCTGAAATCTTCTTCATTATACACTTCCTACATGGAATATGATTAGCTATAGCTTAGGATTTCTAGTGTACAACCTCTGTGAATGTTTATGTGCATATAGATGCAAGAACTAGGCTGGAATTCTCCAGGTAAACTAACACTGCTTATGAAGAGACATTTTTTGGTTCATTTAGAAGGAAGAAGTGAAAAAAGCTGAAACATGATCTTTCTGCATGACACAGAATTCAAATACATATTATAGAAAAGCAATCTCTCTCTTGTTGCTGTTCAAGCATATAATATAGCCAGAGAAAAGAGCAATTTGTCTTTGATAATGAAAGCAATAGATGTACTACAAAGGGATATGTTAACATAAATATTATAGATAGAGTAACATTCCTGAAAAACAAGGTTATGAGAAATCAGATGACAGTCAAAACATTATCAAATCACTGCTGACTCTTACCTTAGAATTTTATTGATTGCTGTCTCTTTTTCCAGAAGGTTTCTTGCTCTGATGCTGAAAACAGATTTACGGAGCTATAAAATTAAGAAAAAGACAGCATACTTTTTAATTGACACAAAATATAGCATGTGTATGTGACAGACAAATGAAACATTATGATGCTGAGTGTATGCAAAATTAAACACATGATGTTCTTTATCATAAAGCTGGTTTTCACGGTCTGTGGCATGGGTGCCCTTATCCAGGAAAGGGATGGTGGAAAAGATCAAATGGATACATAGGGCAAATTCCCTAAGATCCTAGCTGTATCTTGCAGTTTTTGGCCTCCCTATCCCAATCTGTAGCTGGTTCTGGCTAGAAAGCAGCAGATTGTTTTGCTGACTAGCACAAATATTACTCCCTTTATTACAGATATCTTCTCCAACTGTCCAAGTCACATCTTTGTCTTAATCCTTGTTACTCTTCCTACACTTAGGATTTTGACTAGGCTAGATCATACTCTGGAGATGCCTCAACTATACAGAACGTCCAGCTAACAGAGCTTAGACGCATGATTTCAGTGACCTGAGATACAGGACATGAAAATAAGTCTCCTTTTTTCACCTTGATATGGAAAAAAGAATATGATGAGCAAGATGTCCTTGTGCTTGCCTCTAGTCATGAATAGTGTTTTAGGCATATTCTGGTGAACAGGACATCCTGAACATTAAATGAAAGGACTGAGATATATGAAAAAACAAGCACTTAAGTCCAAAGCAGTGGTTAACAAACATGGCCAATCAGGGAAGAAATCACAACAGAAGAGCTTAGCTGAGGAACTGCAACTGTGATGAACAGAAAACTTCTGGCACCTTGTACAACTTAACTCTGTCAATGGTTTGGAGATAATTATTTTGAAGTAGACGGCGGAGAGAGATTTTGGAGCTCCTAGAAATGTGTGCCCTATTTTTGATTGATCTGAAATGGAATCTTTATTATAAATATTAGTTTAATTTAACTGATCTGTGTCTGACCTAAGGTTGTAAGTAACAGATTCCTAAAATGCCTCCTCAAACTCGGAACCATTTTTGCTAGAACTTCTCTCAAGACTCAGATTGATTCACAGTGAGATGTCTTACTTCACAGAAAAACAGAAGCCTAGAAAATACCTTAAAATTTGTTGATTATAGTGTCTGTCCTTAATAAAATGGCTACTACTTTTTAAGCCATACTTGTAACAGCAAGCTACAATCTCTTCCCTAACCTTTGCCTTTTCAAGTGTGATTCCTTGACCTTTTCTCAAGTCCTAACCCACCTCTGTACAGCTGTGGAAGTAAGAACACAGATGATTTGAAAACACCAGTACTTTGAGATTCTGTGGATTCCTTAAAAAAACTACAACTTGAAAACTGGAATAAAGTATGCAACACTTCAGAATGTAGCTTGGAAAATAAGGTATTGTGATTTCGGTTAAGATTACAGAAATAGTAACAGAATTGTTGAATATTTGCATATAAATCAAAAAGCTGGTCCATTGCCTGGATATGGTTAACATAAAAATAAACAGAAAATCACAGTATAAGATATAGCATTATGTTAAATATTGCATAAATGTAAACTTTTCATATATTGAAACTTATTTGTGTAGGTTTTAACTCATTTGCAGTACTGCAGCATGGGTTTAGTGGATTTATCAGTATGGTACCTTATTATGGATTTAGATATAATTGACAGAGGTGAAAGGAATGGCAACTCTTTCTTTTCCTTCTAATATAAGTGTAATTAACTGGTTTTTCCCCTTATCAAGACTGCAGAAGGAAACCTCCAAACCACAGCAGTAGCTATCCTTTCGTAAGGTGTTAGCTAATAATTTTTTTAGGGTCCAACTAGGAACATCAAACTTCTGGGAATAATGAAAGTGGAAAAACAGCTGTTTTGTTTCAGTTGGTTTTTTTTCTGTTATAAGTAATTGCTTTAGAATAATTGCAACTACATCAAACACCAGGGGAAAAAAGTGTGGTGCCTACTAATGCTCTTTAGGGCTTAGAAGTTCTTGCTTCAGCAGAACTCTGGTGAATTTATCCTAAATTTAAAATATCCAGAAGAAGTAATAGTAGATAATAATACTTTTAGATAGGCACGACTGATCCATTTCACATATTTAAAGGAGTCAGCTGTGAGTCAAAGAGCAATATGCATATGTCAATATGCACGTTGAAGAAAATCAAATGCCACGATAGATTTTTAAAAGACGTGTCCTTAATTCTGTATTGGATAAATAAACCAAATTGCCTCCCATTTAACTTTCCAGATTTGCATAGTACACCAAGCAAATGCAATGGGACCATAGAAACAGAAAATGAGGGTGACGATCAATATTTTGTTTAATAATGTCTAGATGCCGCATGCTGGTGTAGAAGGAGGCTGGCAATTAAAACTTGTGATACCTGCCGAGTTCTTGAATATTGCAGAGGAAATTATTAGCAGTGTTAATGTACAAAAGACATCACTCGATCAGATGATGTAGAATTAAATAAGTACAGTGTACTCTACTGAGTTTATTTTAGGGTATATCTGTTTAGCCTGCTGGGTTTTTTATTACAGATTGTCATGTACTGGGAGGACACCCTCAGTGTATCTTTATTATACATTATTTATTTATTTACTTCTTTATGCAGCCTCCGTGCAGAAATAACAGTTCCACAGAGCTTTCTGCTACAAAATGTTATTTTTTAGCATAAGACACTGTCCTGAAATCACCTAACAGCATCTGATTAGTGTTAAATCTGTTTTCAACAACACGTTTTAAAGAACTCCTGCAGATTATTTTAATCTGTAAGGAACATCTGTGACAGGTCAGCAAATTACTGATAATATTTCCTGTATGAAAAGTTGTTAGATGGAAAGCATGTGCTCCTGAGAAACCATGAACAAAGCTCAGTCTTGGTTCCCATATTCCTTTGAGTTTATTTACACCGATGTGCCTGTGGACATGGGATGAGGAAATCTGCAGGCAGTGCTTCATCCACAAGCACTGGCACCCTTCACTGCTGCTGTTGGCAGGACAGACTTCAGGCATTTTAAATGATTTGGTCCCGTCAGTGTCAACTCGACCTGAGTGCCATGTCCTGCGAGATCCCATTCGTCCAGTATGACTAGGACAAAGGAATAAACCACTGTAACTGTTGTAAAAGAAGCTAAGTCACAGAACATTGTTGCTCTACAAGTGCCACCCGCTGCTTTGAAAAGGTATTGCAGACATTCTAAACGACAATATTTATTTACCAGTGTTTTTCAAAAACACGGGCCTTCTACCCTGGAAAAAAAGAAAATCACCGGCATAAGATTAAAAGCAAAGCAACACGAAAGGAAACCTTTGCTAGGTGACAGCTAATGACTGTGGATCAGTCCTACAGCATGGGTGTATCTGCACAGCACTCCTGGCTTCAGGGGGATCTATGCCTATTTACAACAGTTGAGATACCGCTCAGAAGTTTTGGGAAATGCTATTCTTTGACAAGTTTGGATATATTTTGCTAGCAGCACACACATCCCAGCAAGCACTGCATAAAACAATTGATTTCCGCTTGAATTTGACAGAAAATTGTATGTCATCAACAGGTAAAAACTGCGGTGATGTAGTGTATTATTTTTGTACCAGACCACTGCAGAGCTGGCAGAAGTGACAAGCACTGATGGGTGTTCTGCAACACAAGGTGAGACAAGGTCATCAGTAAATAATGAGGTACACATATTTTAAATGTTTGCTTGACAATGGAAAAATAAAACAAGTAAGTGCATGTAATATATTTTTCTAACACAATTTCTTAAGTGCTGTATGAAAATTAGGAATTTTAGCTTAGTGCTGTCGATAGCAATCTTTCATAGGCAACTGCAGGACCATATGGGAGTAGTCTTCTGTACCACGCCAGAAATTCCAAGAAAGGAAAAAAAAACCATCCAAAGCTTCTGTTTCAGTTTGGAATTTGTTGGATGCCAATTGATGGTTTATGTAGACTTGCAGAACGAACAGATTGTTAGGTATTATATTGTCATTTAAACATGTACAGCTTCTAGGGAAAATACAAAGAGTCATTACAGGAAGTAATTTGTCAGAGTAATTTTTAAGAAACGGAGGAAATATTGGGCAGAATCTCTTCAAAGTTTGAGCATTCCATTAAATATAAAATATTTTTGACTCACAGAAGTTTTCTTTGTAGCCTCTCAAATGCAAATATTATTATTTGTTCAACAACATTCTGCCTATGTATCTTTGGCTTGAAGAGATCAGGCTCTATTAAAATGAATGTGACAAAAATTTCATGAGTGATGGAAGACGACACTGAAACTTGTTGGTAGGTACATAACAGAATGTTCCAAATTTTTAAGCAGCTTAAGTGACTAAAACCTATGGAAATCAGTGGGGAATGTTTTAAAGTCTTTCAAAAACTTTGCTTAGTGCCTACAGAATCAAAAAGGATGCAATTACAAGGGACCTCTAAAGATCACCTAATCCATTTCCCTCCCTCAAAGCAGAAATAACTGTTTTCATTTGGACTTCATTTGGAAAATCTGGCCCTTGGCAAGGTTGTCCTGTATAAGAAATATGCTCGCTAAAGAGTCAAGAAACTGGTCTAGCATTAGGTAAGTGCCACAAGGAGTCAAAGGCTGTCCCTTTTGATTAGATGTCTAGAATGGGACGTGGGGATAATCTCCTTCATTCTTGGGAGTTGTTGACCTGTAATAGCCTTAATTCCTTTTGTAGCCCTTGATCGCTGCCTGTCTCTTAAGGAAAGTCATGTTCTCCTAACTAGCTGACTACTGGTCTGGAAAATCTACATGTCCTTTCATAAGGAAGATATAAAGTATGGTGATGAAGCTGGTGGAGGGTCTACAGAACAATGATGAGGAGGGAACTGGGGTTATTTAGCCTCCTGCATGTAGCAGAAACATGCATATGCGCCCTTCACTAGAACAAAGTGATCATGACTGTATTAATCAGTTCTTCTGAATGAGTCCTGTGAGTAGGTAAGGGAGACCAAAGGTCTTGAACAGAATCATAGAATCACAGAATCATAGAATTGTTAAGGTTGGAAAAGACCTCTAAGATCGTCAAGTCCAACCATCTACACAACATTACCATGACCACTAAACCATGTCCTGAAGTGCCACGTCTACACATCTTTTGAACACTTCCAGGGATGGTGACTCCACCACCTCCCTGTCAGTCTGTTCCAATGCCTCACCACTCTTTCAGTATAGAAATTTTTCCTCATATCCAATCTAAACCTCCCCTGGCGCAACTTAAGCCCATTTCCTTTTGTCCTATCCCTAGTTACTTGGGAAAAGGAGATCTGGATTCCTCGGTAGGACCAGGGAAAGGGAATGTACAAGGCTCATATAAAAGAGCTTTCCCAGACCTCATTGTCTCTCCCTTCGCTCCAAACTAATGAATGCTCCTTTCTGTTAAAATACAACAGCCCTAAAAATTTTGCCATGTTGTATTTTGTCTGATTCAAGAAACGGGAGTATGATCAGCCCCTTGTGTATTAATGCATCTTCACCCCCTTTGTATCAAACTGTTGAAATCTTTTATTGCTAAACTGATGAAGTAGAAAGCTAATGCTAGAAAGAAGTGATGAATTATGGCACTTTATGAAAATGGCAAAGTGTCCAGTTCCCAGCTTCCCTTCTCTCATAATGTAATTGAAAATTGGTCTTTTCCAGGTAGCATTTTGAAGATACATGTAGAGGCAATAATGACAAAGCAATTGAAAACAATTACAAGCCAGAGATGGACCATAACAAGAACAGAGTCTCGTTTATACTGCAGTTCTGTTTTCTCTGCTCGGAAAGCAAACATGGTCAGAAAAGTTAAACATTACCAGCTGAAATGTGTGTGTAGTAAAATACTTCATGAGAAAGTGTCTTTTTCTATTTATTGACACAGAGACATAGGGACATTGTCACATAGGCATTTTATCTGAAAATAAACAAAATCTTTAAAAAATGCAGAACAGACAAAGAGGTTTCCTGATGAATTTTCAGAAAATCTGAAATACATTGCTGCATTTACATACATTAACTTAATTAGAGAGATCTGATGAGAACAGACTTGGGACAAAAATAATCTTTGAAAATCAAGACTGTAATGAGCAAGAAATTGCTAGATTCATAAGCCATTCTCATTCCAGCAGGTAGATTGTTTTAATGACTTTCTGAATGTTACAACTAGATGGATTTTGGCAATGTCCTGTGAATGACATAAATAGGTAAGACTGAAGCACTTGGCTGTGTTTAATTAACAAGCGGTACATGGAAACTGAAATTGTAGCAGAGTTCTACTCAGATATTCACTAAAGGGAGATTCACATAAAGATTGAATGACTGTTATAGATACCTATGCACAACATTCTGCAAGAAATAGTTCAGAAAAAAATGTAGTATTTATTAACAATTAAAAATAAACTTTTCTAGTTGAAATTCATGTGCAAATACACTTTATTAGTTTCTGCATTATTCAAAATTAATGTCATAAAATTATTCTTTCAAATTACTTAGAGAAAAGAGTAATCTGGAATGCAACAGAAGCTATCATACTTTTTGTGCCAAAATTCTGCTTTGCACAAAAGAACACTCAAAATAAAAGTTCAGAAGAGGTTAGTTAACTTGAGACATAAGTTTATTACAATAAGAAGTAGGAATTTTGGAAATGAAAATTTAGGAATAAATATTCTACCCTTAGTTCTTTTCTAAGAAGGAGAAAAATAGAAATACAGTTCACAAGTATGTGTTTGTGTCTGATGATTTTCTGAAAGACATCTTGGGACAGTCTTATCTTCAATACTAAAAGCTACACCTTAGAAAAGCTGAAAGGCTATTTCGGCTTTTAAAATTACAAATACTTTCTGATAGAAAAAGTCCTTTCAGAATACTTGCAGAATATACGTGGTTCTTTTCACAAGAAAAAGAATCATTAATGAAAGAAGCTGAGCACAGATCAGAAAAAGACACGCTGGAACAAAATGCCGCATTACACAACAACATCTTATCAAGAATATGTAGCTTCTCTCAGTAGCTCACAAATAGAGTATCTATGATGTTAACCAAATATGCATTATAAGTTGTGGACCACCTTGTGCGCTGAATTTGTGTGTGAAATTGTAAACAGATAAAATCATAAACTTCCCCTGAGGTGTCAAGAGATAATGACTTCTACATAGACTAGAGTGTTGATCTCCAAGGAAGTAGTGAGGCCCTTCCAGGATAAGGCTTATAACTGGGTTGATTACTGTGTTCCATCCCATCTAACTTTAATGGATATCAGCAGGATCCTATCTGGGAACGAAGGCAAATAGCCTTAAAGAAGCAGGTGCAAAGCTCAGCAGCCCTCCTGTGAGGCAACACATTTCATCATGAGCGTATCACCTCGACAATCTGACTTCACAAAGAACGCAGAATCCAGTGTGAGGTCTGCTGCTTAATATTCCTAGTCCTCCATGGTAATGGCTCTGCTACCTCCAAGATCAGCTCTCACTTTCTGACCATGACCTCCTGTCATACAGGTACATTCTGCTGTAAGTAAGAAATCAATAGGAGAGTTATATGGTGTGGGAGGTCAAGCTTTCACAGGAGCTAGACTTTAATGATGGATCTTGCTCCTAAAGGAAAATCAAATGGTTACTTCGCTGCTTGCAGAGCTAAAAACAAAACTCATGCATGTGAAAGTAAACAGGAAAGAAGCAAGATGATAAAGCGGACAGAAAAGAGAAAGTATGTTTGCTACTCTCCACTTAATCTTACAAATGCAGAAATAAGGGAGATGGCTTGTTCATATTCCTTCAATTAAAAGGGAGATACTCAGAGTCTGAACTATAAAATGCATGGATTTATTAAATCTTTTGCTTTGTTTTGTAATTCACTCCTGCTCTGCCACTGCTGTAAATGTGCACATGGATACCTGTACATATTGAGCCATAGGCATTTTCCAAGTTCATATCATAAGCCTGTCAGTTTTGAACTTTAATTTAACAGCAATGTGCTGTGTTGTGTGGCCAAAGATAAGTTACCAGTTCAGGACTGTCCTCCTCACAACAATTTTCTGCAAGGCTTGCTAAAAGTTGCATGTTTCTTAGGAAAGCACTCTGGGGTATTCCTATTCTCCTCTGATTCTAGTCTTGAAGATAAGAAGCCAATGCTCTACAGCCAACTCAGCTGTACTTTATTGGACACCTGATTTGTTATAAATCTTACAGCTTGTTTAGATCCTTGTCCTGTCAAACTTGATGTGACTATTCCTCAGACTTTAGTGAGAGCCAACACAGTGAGATGTTCTTATTTTCTGCCAATTTCCTCGCTTCTCATACACCCACTCACACAAAAATTATATGTTTCCATATTTCATCCAGTTCTCCTGTCCAAGAATTTATTGAAATATTCACTAGCTAAAGAAATTCCCATCATACTGCGAGTAATTTTCATACAAATGTGGAAGTATAAAAGAGCACTTCCTTCTTTGTCTCTAAAACTCCCCTTCTGTGACATCCACAATATTCATTTAATACCATAACTCCCTCTTTTCACTATTTAACCCTTTCCTCAGATACTTTTCCCATGAATTTTATAATGGCACTGTCTCTTTGCACTTTCTCTAAGCAGACGTCCTTCTTTCATCAGAAAGTTCCTTTATGGTACTTTCTACTACAACAGTTGGTATCCGCACCAACTTGGACAGTCCTGCTTTCTCTAATTAGACTCAGAGCTCTTCTGAACTTATGGCCTGTCATCCATTGCAGGACAGACTAGCTCAGCACGCAGTGGAGGAGGTCTGTGGCAAGATCAGTGGGTTTAAGAAAGTTTGCTCATTGGGACCTCAATCAGAGAGCAAAAAATGACCATCCTGCATTGCCAGCAGTGTTAAATTCAGAGAACACCACAGAATCCCAGTTTTACACACCAAGTTACATATCATCATAAACGACTCAAAGCATGATGCTAAGCTGCCTATCAAGCACCTGTAACTGAGATAGCCCAGGTGTTCCTGGCACTGGACGCAGAAGAATGAACATCGCACACACTGAGACCCCACACACTGAGACAGAACTCTTATGGGATCTAGAAAAGGTAAAGGGCATTTAGGTAGCCAAAAGTAATTTTTTTGTTAGTACTTGGTTAGTTTATTGCTTTTATAATAGTTAGAAATTTGGAAGAGTTAGAAAAACTCCTGCAATGCATAGAGTTGACTAGAAAGAAAGGAGTCCAGCAGGGAAATCCATTTTCCAAAGCTGTTCTTTTGATTTGGCATAGATTAAAATAATTTCAAACCAATTATCATCATGGTTATGGTAATATATGTGAATAAATAATTTTTCAACTATTTTGAGAAGGTAAAATGCCTTAAAAAAGAAAGAATGGAATGAAATCTGCTCCCCTTTAACAACATAAAACATCTATTTGAGGAAGTGGATAATTGTAATACTGAAAAGACTTACTAAATCCATTATATAAGAGAACAAAAATTGATTTGCTTTATCAATTATTGCAAATTATAGGTCAGATTGATTTTGAACACAAACCCAACACCATGTATATATATAGTGGCAGATTTTTAGAGAAACAAAATAAGAATGTTGCTGAAGTGGAAATAAGGGAATGTATGTATGAAGTAATTCTAACACTTCAGCAGGTGTGGAACACAGAAATGCTTGTAGAATTCCAGGAGAAAGTGAAGGAACTATTCACATATTCATAGTTCAGACACCACAAAGGAAGGACAGAGTCAAATCTGCCAGCAGAAGCTTACCTTTTGATTCCACCCTAGTTTATTCATCAACTACAATGCCAAAAAAAGATGTAAAAAGTTTCTGAGGACATTGCACTGCTATCTAGAGCAGTGCTAATGCATCCTACTAGGCACTGGGATTAGTAAACTGTTTGGTCAGATTTCATTTTTTACAAAGAAAAGTAAAATATGCATGTAAAGTTTATAATTAAGTGCAATCAGACATTTTAAGCTTGTTTTAAGGATAAGATATTTTTAAGAAGATTTGTTCATACAAAAGTGAGGTTGTCTTGGCAACTGTCACTATAGAAAGCCAGAGTAATTACTTTCACAAAATCCTTCCTAGTCCTTTCTCCCTCTTAACAGGAATGTGTAAATACCTTGTTTTAAGCTACATTTATCAGAAATATTGTTCATCATTGATTGTACCCTTGAGGCATGGGAATTCAAAAGTATGTGCTTAAAGCAGGTTGAACAGTGGAAAACCAATCTGCAGACACTTAATTCAAAAAATGAAAGTCAGATCATGCATTTTTGCTCTTGGGGGGAAGTGAAAATTTAAAAAGAATGCAGCATTCTTTTTTGATATCGCAAGATCTCATTGAATAAACTGTGCCATGTATTTATCTATCTCCAAACACAATAACGATTCACTTCTGTGAACAGCAGGCAGAAGAAATTAAGATTGAAATTTAATATACTTAAACTATATTCATGTAAACAGATTTACTGAATCACTGCACAGCTCTGCACTGCATACTGTGGACTTATCTGTGTGGCTGGGACAAGTTTAAGGTCTCTGTTCATCTTTCCATTACATGGCAAAAATATATACTCTTGATTTCCCTGCAACACTGAGATCCATCATTAGTGATATTCAGCATAGTTCTGCTGACCCTAGGCTTGTCATTTAATAATTTATCCAATTTTTCTGCTGTGCTTGTTACAGTGGATGATGTCCATTTAGGCTTGATTTCTTCCCGTGGCTTTCCCTGTCTGATAAATAATATTTTACCACAGACCTCCCTCTCAGGCCATGTTGTTCAGCTTTGGCTTGCTGATGCCATAAAGTACATCAGCTACAGGAATGGGTTCTTGCACTGATATAGGGATGGAAATTAACAATAGTTTGCAAATCGTCTCTTTTCATTCATTGTTAGAAGAGTATTGTTTTCCCCTAGCCTGCTTCCTGACTGTACAAATGCTGCTCTCATATATAGCTGCAATCAACACACTAGGAAAGCTAGAGTTATACTGTGTAACTACAGTATGTACCATCTTTCTTTGCGTTGTCTGTGATTCTGTAACTTACAATTTATTTACAAATCTTTGATGTTGATACTCAAACAGGATTCAAGCACCCTGTTATGAATACTGAAAGGACTTTTCTTGCCTGTTAAAATATCACAAAGAAGTTACACAATATTACAAGTGGTCAAGAAGTGATATCAGTGTAGATTCCACTAGAAATCTGGGAAATCAGTATCTTCCATGATGCACATTAAGAATTTTTCTGCCCCTGTAGTTTTGCAAGATCACACACATTTACTTATGCTGCATAATCGTCATCATTCCAAGCAGTCCTGGTATTTTTCAAACGCAATCATCCACACTACTCCAGCTGGGAGACTAGCAGCACAATAGGTATCAAATATATGTGTTCAACATCTGTTTTCTAGCTATTCTCAGGAGTATAGAGAGGTTACTGTTCTCTAGTTAATTAAAATAATTCTTAAATTTTTACTCATCTCCAGTGATTACACAGAAATCTTGCTTTTCAGTGAAGTGTGTTTTCAATGCTGCAACAGTATCAAGGCATAAAAAATCCACACAAACTTTAATTTTCCACTAGCTTCTCAGTGATTAACACCAACACTACTTTAAAAACCAGCTTTGTAAGATGGATGTATTGAATGAAATTATCAATTCAATCCTGAATTTGAAGTGAAAGGACACCGAAAAATTTAAACCAAATGAAATTCTGCTGTGCTGCCTTTTTTAGGCTAAACTAAATATAGCCTTTTAGCCTGTGTTCAGTCATCCGAGCGTGTGTTCACTTTTGTGTAGTTTGACAAACTGAATAATCTGAGGCCTTTCCTCACAATACTCAAGGAAAGACATATATTGCCCTACACTCCTGATTTACCTTTTGATCAATATATTTGTTGTCTTCAATTGCTGATCTTTTAGAGTGGTCACATGAGGAAGAAGATGCTGAAGGAAGTCTTCGCAGCAAACAGCTGGTATCTTGTTGCTGGCGATCAATAAACTGCTTCATAAAACTTTCCCTTGTGAACAAATAGAATATATTGATGGATTAAAACCCCAGGAGGAGTTAATATTTGGTTTTCTTTATGACATGTCACAACCCATTAGTGCTAAGGTGGATAAACTTTGAGAAAAATCTGCACTGTCTGTCTATAGATGTATAAATGGATAGAGTGCTGAAACAACTGATTAAACTTCATTTATTAAAATAATCCCTAACTTTATGTATTTACCAGTTAAAGTGCTAAATATTTGAAGTGCCTTTTGCAGTTTTCAGCTCTTCTGAGCTCATTAAATAGCGAGTTGTTACTTCAATATAAATCAAATGCTGATATAATCCAAAGGAAACATTCTGCAAGAAATTCTTTCTCGGATTTCAAACAACATCTGTTCATATAACTGCTTTGAATGCCAGTATTAAGGCATTTCAGCAATTCTGTGCCTCACATATGCCATGTTCTGTTTACAACAAATGTACATTTATCTTGCCGTACTTTAAGTTTAGTAGAGTTGCCCTGTTTTCAACGTAAATAGACTACATCAAAACTAATTGTTACCTGGAGAGATAATTCTACATGTTATAATAGCTTCAGATTTAAAGATATGATTTGCTACTGATAGTTTGAAGTCTGTTTCAGTTAACATGATCATGTATTAGTCTAGAGTAAGCTGGGAAAAAACACAGCTAGAAAGAAATAGCACAAAAGACTAAGACCAGGAGAAGAATGCCCCCAGTACATAACCAAATGGTATTTTGATTCTAAAAGCAAAACACCTAGTTTTGCTTCCTTGAGGTGTGGAAGGTTGTTTGTCCTGACCCTTCTAACCAGCATTATTTCTTTCATTCAGCTAAGATGATACAAACAGGTCAAACCAGTTGCCGTAGCTTAAGAGTTTAGTCAAAAGAAATGTAACCTCAGGAGACCCAGAACAATGACAGCCATCTTTCACACCATCCTCTCTCCCAGCATGTGCTCAGTGAGGATACTGGAATAGGTATGGACAAAGGACCTCTCTGGCCAACATATGCTTTTTCAGTGATTTCTGCTGTTTGAGTAATTTCAGATTTCTCTAAACTTTTTTGGGTATAGTGCCAGGAATAATTGTACGGTGACTGATGATCTAGTAGCCAACTGAGGGTCTGATCCTTTGTTATGGTGAGTTTTACAGGAAACTGGTAACCATATAAATGCAAAAAGGAGACAAGGTTATCACAGAGTAACTGGTATTGGATGGCCTGTGCTATCTTCTCTAATGATTTTCTGCCTGTTGGCCTTATCTTTAAAAAGCTACATGAGAATTGATTAGACTGCTAGTTTCTAAGTCAGCCAAGAATCAAAAATCCAAATGGGAGTGGAGAAACAACAACACAGTTTTCAATCATATTGCACTTGTGTCAGTTCCGGTCAGTCTAGTTGCTTTCATGAATACATTAGAAGGAATGCTATGATTAATTTTTTTTTTTTTCAAAAGTAAAATGAGGCAAAGTCAAAATGTCATATCCTTTTCATGCCAAGGTTAAATGTTTCATTTCTGATTTCCTGAACTATCTGCCTAATCCACAAGCAAAACAGTTAAGTATTTAGGGTGCTGTGTGACAAAGGAAAGAAATCAATACCTTATTTTTGGAACTGTGAAATCTGAAGGAAGCTTGGAGATTTTCACCATTTGTGGCCTGTTTGGAAATTTTTCAAAGATTCGTAGACGCAGTGGTAGTTTCTCCTTTGTATCTGCATTTGCTTCACTTTGCTTTAGCTGAAAACAAGGAAATGAAAAAAACTGTCAGAAAGGGAAATTTTGCTCTGTAATATCCCAGCCTTGTTTTTCAAATAGAAATAATAATGGCAATCATTTAAAGAAACAGAAGATGGCAGCAAAGAACTACAGAGAGTAACTTTACATTCATGAGCTTATTGGTCTGCTTGTGCTAGAAGCTGACAAATACCTAACAATACCATGCCTTTAATTGAAAGCCATAAAATGGGAGGATTGCTAATAATTTTAATTTTAAAATATGAAGCATATTAGTGTCCTAGTCAATATGCTTATTTCTATGTTTTCTTCACAGATTCCTAACACTTTATCAAGTAAATAAACACCCATGATCTTTTCTTACTAGGCACATCTTTCTGTACATGCTGACAGCTCTTCGACATTCAAATAGAACATAGTGTTTTAAAAGGGAGCATTTTTAAAGGAATCCAGCTCTTAGAACATGAAAATAACAGGAAAATTATACTTAGATGAGTATTACAAGTAAGAACAATCAGCTATTATGATACTGAGCTGCATCAAAACACATAAGGAAAGTTGCATTTTTAAGTATCCACAAATGGTTATTCTATGGAATATCACACATCGAAGTACAGAATATTCAGATACAATGATCTATGTGGACAGGTGATGGCTAAAGCTAATGAGGGAAGATTAAAAAGTTGTGATATGGAGATATGATTCCTGAATTCTGACTGACTTACACAGCAATTCAGTTGTGTCATTGCAAGTCAAAAATCAGTGAAATTCATTTCTACATTTATTTTAAATGGTATGTGCACTACATACTATTTCAATAAGCATACATCCATCTGAGATTACTGACATTCTTCTTCTCCCACCCGCTTGTGAGCACAGGCTTAGAAGCTCAAAGTTTCAAACAGATTTTCACCATCAGCACTTGCAGGGAATACTGCTGATAGACATCAGCTATAGATTTTTACCAGTGGCAACTGCCCAGGAAGTCAAATGGAGTTTTAACTCTCATTTGTATTGCCTAGTGAAATGCATGCTCCCACAGCACGCTATAGAAGAACAACTGCTCTGCTGCACTGGCATGCTATCAGCAACTTCACCACTTACAGCCATAGAACAGATTAAACTGAAATTAAATTTATATTCGGTTGGATAGAAGTTGTTACGTGGACTGAAAACTGTTTGAAGAGCTACAAACAAAGACTTATGATTAATGGTGAAGCACTCAGAATAGAAGAGGAATATTGCATAAATCTGTATTATGTCTAGTTCTATTTAATTGCTTCATTAATGATCCTTAAAAGGAAGAAATTATGACATCAATGAAATTCACTTGATATTAAAATGTGAAGAGTAGCAAATACCACATTGGAGAAGGAAAATGACATATTTAGAAACAGGGACAGGAAATAACAGACTGAAAAAATTCTAGAGCAAGAATAAAAGCAGAAACTAAACAAGAACTTGTACTTCAGTACACCATCAAAAGAACAATCTGAGCACCAGTTATCTTACCAGCCAAAGGCTATGCTCACAACCCATCTCTGTTGGTTAGACATTGTAATAGTTTTAGAAAATGGTATAGAAGTCTACAGCTCCTCTCTGTGCTGCCTTGAGGAGACTGTACTTGGGTACACATTCACTTATAAATACCATTTTATCAGTCTCACATTGACAAGCCATGATAGTGCATAACAGAGCCTTGAAAACAAGGAGAGAGCTGGACAAGGAAGAAAAAGGGAGAAAGACTAAAGAGGCCCAATATTTATACTATATCTACAATAACTGATAATAAAGTAAGGGGAGATGATGTAAATGTATATAAAAATATTTGAAAACAAATTATTTCAAGAATATAGTAGAGTACCCCAAATACCAGATGAGAAAGAAAGGGGTATTCTAGGGTGAGAATAAAGATTACTATTCTTACAGGGAAATCTCTGAGTGTTCAGAGAAGTTTCCAGAGGAAAATGCCTCATCATGTCCAATTCAGACTAGACAGAACCCTTGAAATGCCAGAGTACTGCAGAAAGAAATCACTCACTGACAAGGAAATGAATTGGGTAATCTAACAGGGCTTTTCTGCTACATGGTACTGTTGAAAAGCTTTGGGAAAGGGTAATTTTTAGAGGGGGAAAAAAAAAAAGATTTTCCAATTTCTGATGTTTCCTTTTTAATAAGAAATCATTGCATTAATATACAAATTTTGTCTAAATGGACAATGTGTCTTACAGCTATGAGCTCCTGTTCGCAGATGTCACAGTGTATACAGAATGGAGAGCATACGATAGATTGCAATGTTGTCTGGAGTCTCACTGCTTCAAATAGATCAGGGAGAGCTTGGAAGCATGAAACTGCATAGTACAAAAAGCAAGCAAAGGGACATCAATGCCCTCTGTCTAAACAGAAGAATGATTCAATATAGTCTTTAAAATAACCTAAAATCAAAGCAGTCCTATAGAATATTTCCAATTACTCACGCTGGGAAAATATTACATATTGGTGAGCATGAGGCATTCAGCTTCATGGAGTTCTTCCCCAGGCACTTAGGGTGTAATTGTTGCTCTGCATGTCATACATTCTGTTTTGTATTGCTGCTGCAAACCTTTACATTTCGACTTCTTTTGACATGTAACAAACACATATTTTTAAAGGTACAGCTTTATGTTGAAATGTGGCAATGATGGTGCAGAGTGTTTCAAATAACAGCTAAACCCAAAATAAAATATCAGTCCATTTTCTCTATGAGTATTATTTTTTATTTATTATTAGTAGTAGTATTGACAAGGAAATGTACACTGGCCTGATTTGCTCTACATGTCCCTTGATCTCCAGCCCCAAAGAGCCTACTGGGAACAGTTCACCAATGTTTTGTCAGATGGCTAAATTCTCTTGTGGCTGCTGGAATGGTAAAAAAAAGTTTATAGCTGTAAATACATAGAAGGAATTTATATATACCTCCACTATTCCCACAGTGTTTGAGTTTACAGGGGCATATTTAATGGCACAATACATACAGTACCACTGTTTCCTCTGAACCTAGATCAGAAAAACTCATTCTAATAGTACGCGACTGGTGAGGAGTGGCAAAGAGGAAATCTTAATTTGCGATTCCAATGCCAGCTTGAATAATAGATTCAGGTACAGGTCCCTGAAATCCAATCTCTCCCTGATCTTAGATCAAAACAAAAGACAGCTGTGAGTGAAGCAGATTTATTGGTGAAGAGACCATCTTTATGGTTTTTTTCTCCTCCCAGAAAGGCATTAAGGCCATGTCTCTACTTTGTGCAGAACAGGCTGAAGTGAATCCCCAACTGCCATCATTTCTGTTTGCTAGTTTAGTTTATGAACTGTGATGGTAAGCAAACTAGATTCTTCTTGGAGGAAACAAAACAAGCTCCACCTTGGTTACACACAAATGCACTCCAGGAACCAAGACTCTGTCAAGGATTGGAACCACTGACAGCTCCTTAGAGTGGCTTCAAACCCCATGTGTGATGAGGAATAGTGTGGGACTGAAACTCTTCTGAAGCAAAACCCTCTGACCTGCAAACACTGTATATGAGGTGGCAAAGGAAACTGCTTCATTGTATGGATTCTATCCTGTGGTGCAGCCCAGGTGTTACGTGGTATGATCTCACCCATACTACTTCGTGCAGCTTCATCTGTAAATTCATTTGTCACTTCAAGGCTTTTTTACAAAATGTGATTGCTAAAACAAGCTTTAGTGCAATTAAGATCTGGGCCTGCGAAACTGAAGACACCTGTAAGTTGTTGTCCTAAATACACACAGTAGCATGAATAGTGGTGAAAGTGGAACACTGGGATAGAGGTAGGGGCAACAAAAGAGACAGCAAGAAATGACTAGTGATTCAAAGGGGCAGACTTATCTTTCTAATGCAGATGCACCCTGGCTGTGATCAGACCATTGTGCTGGGATGGTCAGATAAGCAATCACTGCCCTGCTGGAGATAGCAGCCTTCCTAGCTGGAAGCTGGCATCTCCCATGCAACCACAACAGGCCAACAGAGCCACACCACTAGACTATACAAAACCATCTCACCTCTACCATCTACTAAAGCTTTCTCAGCTGTATTTCAGAAATAAAAGTGTCAACATTTAAAAATTAAAAAAACCCTTGCTGTATTCAAGTACTGGAGCCATACTGTATGCATAGGGTCATGTGTGCACATGTGTGTCACCTGAAGAGGAGAGTAAAACAATAAATGGTGGTCCTTATTTTTTCAGTCTTAAAACACTGTAGTACTATAGTCAGCCAGATATTAATCACCACAAGTGTGGTCAAGGTAAAAGTTGTGAGTTCTTTTAAAGTGCATACTTCAACTCCTTTGATAGTAGCGACTGGAGTTGCTGAAAAAGCACTAAAGCAGCAGGGCCTGATGAAGGGTGCTGTGTTCCCACAGTCTCTCCCTGTGTTTACCAGAAGAGACATGCCACAGTGCACTTCAGATCTTCAGGAGAGTGCAGGGCAGTGGCATACCTGCCCTCCAGCCTACATCCTTTTCTGCAGAAGCAGGACATGAGAAGTGTCTGCACATGCAGAGGTCTCATTATGGACTCAGGTTGGAGCTGACAGCCTGGAATGTAGAAGTGCTCCAGGGTCTGGAAATATGAACAAGATCACCTGAGGTCTAACTAAGCTGAGTATCTCTTAATAGCATCAATTTGCATTTAGAGACAGAAATGTCCTCAAAAGTAATGTTCTTAGCAAAGCAAACCAAAAGGTCAAAATTAACACAGTCATTTTGTTTCTAAGATATTGACACTTTGTTGAGAACACGCCAAAGGAGAAACAGACTTAACCATAGCCAAAGCATAAGACCTACCCTTCCTAACTTCGTATTGTTCTCTATCCATTGGTCATGGAAGTATAGCCAATTACGTGCAAAATGTAAAGAGTGAAAGAAGCCGTTTTCAAATGGTCTGTGAGGCAAATGTATGTGAAATTCACTTAAACGCTCTGTAAATATTTCAATGAAATGAAATGATTATGAAAAATTGACTGCAACGCTCTAACTCTTTCATTTTAGCTGACAGTTTTCATAACAGGCTCAGATCAATCATGTTCCAAATTAAAAGCTTTGATACTGATGTACACACAGTTTGTGCAGGAACTGGCCAGCTGCCCAGAATAATTTCATGGTGACTGAAAAGTTCAAACCTTTAGAGAAAGTTCAGGGGGTCTCACAACAGGATAGTTTTAAATTAATATTGTTTAGTAGGTTACAGTGCACTGCTATATATCAACATTTTTCACTGCAAATCTCCTTTAGGGGCCGTATTTGAAGACTGAAGTGATTATACAGTATCTCTATTAATAACTCTTAGCGTGAAAGTGCACAGAGATGAAAGGTATTACAAAGTGATACCAGCACCCATCCAACAGTTTTCCAGAATTTTAACTTGTCAAAATTCTTAGTTTTACCTTCACCTTTGACTTGTCAAAAGGAGCTCTGAGTGAAATCCAAGTAGTTAACATTAAATGACATGTAAATTAAACAAGTAAAAATCAGAAAGGCGGATAAAATGAGCCATTTTTTTTTTCCTTTCTGTTATTATTCTGCAATCAAATAGACCTGGTAAATTTTTGGATATGAATGAGCTATACTAAAACAAGATAGGCATATGGGTAAACTTTCACAGCCCACACTCAGCTTTGTCATCAACTTCTATCAACATCTTTGTAGCTGCATTTAATTTAAAATTCAATACAAATCTGCTGAGCACTTACCATCATTTCTACCTGCGATTTCATTAACAATGAAGAAAAAGTTCAATCTTGTTCGAGCAAACTGCTCCATGAAAACAGGGAGGCAAAAAACAATTTGGGAATTAAGGTTAAAAAAACTGACAAATTGAGTTTGGTTAAAAGTAACACCTGAAGTGTTAAAAAGAAGTATTTATGATGTGTAGACCTTATCAGTATGCCTATAGTGCTATATAAAAGGCTGCTAAGGGCCTAATCCCTTGCCTAAGATCAGATGGCACCTGCTGACTTCAACCATCATTCATAATATTTGGTCCTTGGTTTCTGTAGGCCCGGTGTGGTAATCCTGAGACATAATTACAGCAGTTATTTTTCTACAGGTTTTCCACTTCTTTGAGGCATCTGAAATGACATGAAGCTGTACTGTGCAATTCCCCTGAGGAGCACTTCTGTAGGACAAGGTTCGTTTTGTATATTGCCTACTTAGAGAGGGAGAAGAGCTTGTGAGTTTGGCTGAAGGTGGGATAGCATTACAGGACTGTGTGGCTTAGAGTCCAACCTGGTGAGGCCTTGGCCATGCTTTTTTAAAAGCAGTCCTCAATTAAAATACTCCCTGAATTACACCAAAGTACTGTCTGAGGGAAACTATAGGAGACAGCCAGCAGTGAACGCAGAGTAACATGGCATGCACAAGGGGTTAACATTTGAGCTTGCTCTCTTGTCCTCTTTTAGTTAACTACCTAGATATAGTTTCAAATTTTGCCCCTCAGGCTCACCTGACCAAACGGGTACATTGCAAGCAATAAAAAAAATCACCCATGTAGGGACTGTAAAACAGAACCTAAATTGATTTTAACCACATTCTGTGCTGCCTTGGGGAATTTTCAGTGAAATGTACCAAAAAATATGATTACAGTAGTGCTGGCATTCACAGTAGGGTACTGTACTGCTATTAATATAGGGTAAAATCAACTGAAAAATCTCCTGGCAGATGGAGGAACAAGATTACACATATATTTCTCATACACACAAGATCTGGGGTTTTTTTATAAACAACTTTTCTGAGTCACAGGGTTTAGGACTCTCCCTGATCATGCCTGCTGTGTGTACTATGATTTGGTGCTGTGACTGCTGTTTCACATTTTTTTTTCAATTTTGCATGAAGCTTTCCAAATTAATAAGATGTTGAGTAAGGTTTCACAAATGCAGGAAGAATTTCCTTCCAGTAATTGTAGCTCCTATCAGTTCTTCAGGAACAAATGCTGCTGATAAGATGTGCTTGTAGTTTGTATGGTACAATATTCCTCTAGCAAAATTTGTCCATTTATCGAATAGAGGATGGGAATCCAGAGTGTCAGAGAGTTGCTCTTTGATTAACCGAGATAAATAAGGTGGATTTTTCAGAGATATTACTTCATATTGCCTACAGAGTCAGGCAAACACTGCAACACAAACTAAACTTTAGCCATATTTCCAAATTTTTTTCCTCTCTGCAGTGACAAGAATTATACCATTTTAAAAACCATGAGATACGAGATTCTGCGCAGTCAGTGTCTGTAATCAAGGCCCCAGGAATGCACTTTCCAGAACAGATTCAATCTTCTTGCCCTGAGACTGAGATGCCTACCTGAGTTAATTAAGTTGTGTCTGTCTTAGTCTCTCTTTACAGCCAAAAGTGACAAAGAGGCACTTTCAGGGGTCAGTTCAGATCTTGGGCTGGTTCTATCTTTAAGACATGCTTACCTTTTTCCATTGACTAAGTAGGGAACTTGAATTCAGTATGTTATTTAAATCAGATGTGTGATTCCCAGTGTTAGGCAGTTTAAATCTATGTCATGGCATCTATGATGATACTCAGTTAATTATAGCTGCCCAAATGTGAAGTACATCATATAATCATCTAGGTACTTCCTATATTTAACTGAAAAAGATATGTCCAGATATTGACTTGTCTCATACTAACACATAAGTAAGACAAGCAAGATGGAATATCACTTTAGGGTAACTCCTTAATAGAATGTAGCGATGGACAGGCTGGAGAGATGGGCTGAGCTCAACTGAATGGAGTTTAACAAAGCCAAGTGCCGGGTCATGCACTTCAGTCACAGCAACCCGCAGCAACGCTACAGGCTTGGGGAGGAGTGGCTGGAGAGCTGCCTGGCAGAAAAGGACCTGGGGGTGTTGGTCAATAGCCGGCTGAACAGGAGCCAGCAGTGTGCCCAGGTGGCCAAGAAGGCCAATGGCATCCTGGCCTGTATCAGAAACGGTGTGACCAGTAGGAGTAGGGAGGGGATCGTACCCCTATACTCGGCACTTGTGAGACCGCACCTTGAGCACTGTGTCCAGTTTTGGTCACCACAGCACAGGAGGAACATTGAGGTGCTGGAGCGAGTGCAGAGGAGGGCAACAAAGCTGGTGAAAGGGCTGGAAAGCATGCCCTATGAGGAGCGGCTGAGGGAACTGGGGTTGTTTAGTCTGGAGAAGAGGAGGCTGAGAGGAGACCTTATCGCCCTCTACAACTACCTAAAAGGAGGTTGTAGAGAGGCTGGTGTTGGTCTCTTCTCTCAAATTAGTAATGATAGGATGAGGGGAAATGGACTTAAGTTGCATCAGAGGAGGTTTAGATTAGATATTAGGAGGAAATTCTTCACTGAGAGAGTGGTTAGGCACTGTAACGGGCTGCCCAGGGAGGTGGTGGAGTCACCATCCCTGGAGGTGTTTAAAGAACGATTAGATGTGGAGCTTGAGGATATGGTGTAGTGGTTGAGAAATGCTAGGACAAAGGTTGGACTTGATGACCCTGGAGGTCCTTTCCAACAACAATGATTCTATGATTCTATGATTGTATAAGGATACATCTATACTATTAATGTACTGGAGCATAAGCCTTAGAACTGGAAAAAAGACCTGATTCACTGTGTTACGCTGTTAGCAAGGTTGCTTGCACAGTTTTGGTCTTGGACTGCTAGGACTCTCCCTGATCACGCCTGAGCACAGTCTGGGGCTTATCCCGGCTGGGGACATTCCCAGTAGGCAGTTATGGACCCTAGTTAAGTGGTAGGTAGCTTTGGAAAGGGAAAATAACTTAGCTGTATATACAAGCCAGTCTGCAGTAGCCATCTAGCTTTAGGGACAGAGAGCAGGTCCTGGACAGTTCTTTCTCTTGATATAGGTCAGCTACATTATTAGCTTAGAGAAGATGCTCCAGTTTAGGTAAGATAAAATGGGTTATCTTATGTAAGATAAACCCCACCCTTCTCTTAGAACCATTCAGGGGTAGGTACATTTTTGGATATAGTTTAAAATAGATAATGGAAATTAAACATAAATCTAATGCTAACATGCATAACTATTCTTTTAATAGTTTTTTTTTTAACATATAAATGCAGTGTTACCATTTTCATATTAATTATTTTTCTCTTGGGATAAGTAGCAGAAATATTTTTGTTTCCATACAAAGGTTAGCGAGACACAAAAGAATATCCATTATAATAAAAAATGCATTACATGCTCCATTTCATCAGAGGAAACTGCTTGAGACTTCACTTAAATGAGGCAGCATTATTTGTTATGAATTGTCTATTTGATGAACAATAAGCAACTAAAATATTTTCAAGTGCACAAAAGCACAAGATGTACGAATTCTGCTCTTGTACAAACATAATCACTCAATATTGACTAGGTACAATGTGTTCATCTTCAAGACTTACAGTAAAATTCATTACAACCTGAAAGAGTGCTTCTGTGCAGGAAGCCAAGGAACACCATTGCACGACAATTCAGAGACAAGATCTTAACATTTGCTTACCTATTCCAGACCTTGCAAAAAGGAAGGAAGGTTCCTGGAGGTAGCTAGTTGTAAATAGTGCTTACCTACATGTAGCCAAGACACACAACTTTATCTGCCCTGCTGGGTTTGTGGAAAAATAGAGCCAATCTGGGAAATGAAAATCGCAGGTGGACTCTCAAAGGCTCTCACCACAGGCAGCTCCCATTTGCTTAAAAAATTGTTGAGGACACTCAGAAAACCAGGCTGTGATTGACCAAGGAAGTCATCATCTTGACTTTCTATGAGGACACACACAGTAAGAGGTGTATAAAATGCTGAAGAGCAGTGAGGTCCCAAGGATAAAAGACTCCATCTGCAGAGAATCTATGTGTTTCTGCTCATAGTTTAGCAAAGCAATAATGGCTGGATTTCTGTGACCCAGGCCCTCTTAGTATCAAAGTATAGGAGGACTGAAATATGATCCATGCATGCAAACTCTCTATTCCAAGTGATTTGTATAGGCTGGTCTATGCATTGTCTGGGGTATTACACAGGATGGATCACCACTAAACTGGTGTGGATGTAAGGTGTATCCTGACTTACTACTTAGTTTCTTCTGCATGGCAGGAAATACACCTATGCTACGTGACCTAATGCCAGATTCTGAAAGCCAGCCTATGCGTTCTCTATGAATTTGTGAGTGCTGCTTGAGGTGGAAGCAGGTAGGTGTAGATGCTGAATGATATTTGTCGCAGATCGTGATGCAGGTGCATGTGCAGCAGGTACTGCTTCATTTCTGTGGGTTGTGGCAATGCAAACCTATGTTTCATTCTTCTTAGGTGTGCTGCAGTGCCTATGGACATTGTTCTAAAGGGATACTTTGCTGGCACAGATCTATATATTAGTATCTTCTAACACATATAGGACCTCTACAAAGACATAAAGGATAATCTACTCATGATCGCTGTAGCTAGGATAAGAATGCTTTATCTGCAACATGGAATATAATTCAGATGAGACACCAGACACAACTTCCTAAAAATACCCTGACAGGACCAAATGTGTTAAAGAATACATTATTCTTGATCTTAATCACAGGACAAGCAAAGCAAACCTCGACCACAGTGCGCAGAACTTGTTTCTTTGTTTCCAGTGCTTTTCTTATAAACATCAATATCGTGCTGATTTGTTTCATTAAATGTATTCCACTAAATATATATGAGGCTGTGCACTTGATCTGATCTTCTTGTAACTGACTTGTTTGGGATTGGAAAATTGGTGAGGGTCTGTGGAGGGGCCATAGAGATATTTTCTATAATGCAGTTGTAGGGACTAAAGAGGCACACTTTTCACAAGGAGACTTGGTGACAGCACAGGAGGCAAAGAGCACCATTTGCTTTAAGAAAAAAATTGTCTAGATAGAACAGACCAATATGTCACTATGAAGACAAACACTGAAATAAGTTACCCAGAGAATCTGTGGAATTTTTATCACTGGAGATATTCAAGACTTGGCTTGACAGGACTCTGGGTAACCTCATCTAATGGCCTGCATTCAACTGCACGTTGGACCACATGGTGTCCAGAAGTCCCCTCCAACCTAGACTGTTCTATGATTCAATTATTCGATACTAGCTATTAACTGCAAGACAACAGATAATTCATCTTTTCAGTTGCACTGTTGTATATATGCATCTGCCAGCTCCTGATAATTTTTACTTTCATTCAAACCATTACCAGGCTCTGTTGGACTCTATTTACAACCTACATAGTGGACCAATTTCTACAATCATATATCCTTAAGACCAATAAATGTTACTGAAGTTGAGAAAAAATTCATAGCTGTAGCTCAGGCCAGAATGAAGTATTAAACAAGGGAGACTTTGTCTTTTCACAAATTAACTGCCCCCTGGCTTTTTGTGGTTTTGCTTTTTTTGTTCATTTTGAAACAGAGGTAGTACATTTAATTTGACAGATGTGGCCTGGGTTTTAGATTCATTTCAGTTCTACAGCATTTCTCCATAATAGAAATTCACACAGAACATTAATTTAACCAAAGGAGATGCAGAGGAAAACCTACACAAGGCAACTGGGAAGACAGAGACTGATCAAAAATACTTCAGCAACCTTCTCGGCTGGACCAGATAAAAACAAAGATAGCTTGGTGTTACTAGCTGCCCTTTCTCCCACACGAGTTTGTTGACAAAATTTTAGCCAGGGCTGGATTCCTGCATTCTCTTGTTCCCTTTCACAAGAGAAGGGGATAGTTCTCTTTGTGTTCTCATGGTGATGGACTGCTTTTTTAAAGGGGGAGATGGGTGTAAGAATTCTCCCTTAATTCAGAAATAGCACTCCCACTCATTGGATATTATCCAGGAAAACTGTGCAGGCTTCCCCATCTTCTGTCATGTTGTAAAAATAGTGCCTGCTCCATTCTTCAGGAACTATACAGAAAAGTCCCGTGAATTCTAAAAATCTCTGTAAAAATATAATGAATTCATCCTTCTAAGCAGTGTCTTTTTAAATGACTGAAGAAGAAACTAAAGCTCCTGAAAAGGCCAGGCCTCTACTTTTCATAAGCATACAAAGGTTATGTACAATGTGTACATAAGTTCACAGATCCATAATCTCCCATGGGCCTAAGACACAGTTCAGAAAGGTAGTGCAGATCTGTGTGACACAGAAGGACCCAAAGGCAAACACAGCATGGATTTTGAAGGATCCAACTACCATCAGAATAAAGAGTAATGCTACCCAAGCCCTCTCCTTCCTTCCAAAGAGCTACAGGACTGTCCTTCAATTCAGAGGATGCAGCATCTAGAATCACCTATGTGCCCTGAGAAGCACTTGCTTTTTTCTTAGGTATCAACCAAATAAAACAAAGAACAAAGATTAGATGAGCTCCTGGGGATATAAGCTCCATAAGCATATTCTTCCCTGGTGATAGAAATAAAGCAGCAGAAGCTTACATTTATAGTTTTGCTACTGCTATTCACACTTTCATAGCAAATCTGACTCCGATCTCTCCTCCTCGAAAAGTGTGTGCTTTGAACATGATCTTTTGACTGGAATTTTCAAAGGTCCCTATTTCATACAATAAAATCTTCTTCCGAGAGAACCTCTCTTGAAATTAATGTGTCTTCTTGACAAATAATACTGTACTGAAAATACTATGGATTGACAACTTCCAAGTTAATACTTAGGCATTTATTTCATCACTGAGCATCAAATACATAAGCCAGAATTTGTGATCCATTGACTGCTTTTAAAATAGGTGATAGATGAGGTAAGAGGTAAGGAAGAACCAAATGTGGAAGCTACAGCCTTCAGGAGATCTTCAAACCTTCTTGGTTATTAAAAAAGGGAGTCTGGTACAAGCAGTTTTCTGGTTGACCATATTTTCCAGTCTTGGAAGGACAGCATATTTTCTAGGAATGGACATATTTTTTGTAAACTTTACTACTTTTGAAATAATGCTACTGTAAATGTTCTGCATATCGCCTGCCAACTTGAATTTTTGTGAACTTTCTATTATTTTTCCTCTATGATGAGAAGTAGGAATTCATGAGGTTTGTGTAGTATTAAGTTTGGAATCATTATTGTGTTTAATCTGTTAATAAAATATGTTCAACCCTTATCTTTCCTGTCACTTGTTAAAAATCAATTTACATGGGATCAGATATAATTAAAAGGTAATTTTTCATTTTTATTCTATCTTGTAGTTATTTCCCATTTGGAATTATGTCAAGCACTGTCCTCAGAATAAAAATACTCTGGAAGCAAGTAAATCTAACTAGGCTTTAAAAAGCCTTGATTTTCACACACACATTCACATATATATATGAAAACTTATGCCGACTGTGTTTAAATGAGATACACCAATTATAACACCTTGTTCACACAATATGTTCATGAAAAATCCCCATGCTGAGACTCCCACTTTAATGCTGAAACCTCAGCACACAAAATTTGGAAGTGATGCTACTGCTGAAATTATCATTGGCATCTCCCTAGATCTTCTGAATGCTTAGAGGTGCTGGGTGAAAGGCACAGGGCTCTGGCAGTGAGTTCTGACCGAATGTGCTCAGCATCCCAGAACAGGGTGCAGCAAGACAGTCAGGACCAGATGAGGTTTCTGCTTCATAGCTCTTCACTGTGCAATCTTAATGGGTATCATCGAGATGAAAAAACTAAAAAAGAAAAGGATTCTTTAAAAAGGAACTGGAGCCAGGTACCCAGAAGATCAGTTACCAGTGTTTGAAGCGACATTGTTCCTGGTCATCATTAAAGTCAGTAGTGAGCGATGTGCTTTGGTTCTGCTTAGCAAGAATCTGGGAGTGGGGGGAAAGAGAAAGAAAAACTTCTTCACACTAAAAAGTACAACTGGGTCATGAATAAAGGAGCTGTTAATAGGTCTGCCAAAATGATGTTTGCATTGCCAGGACAGTAAGACTCCTTAGTATTAACAGGAGTAAAGTCAAAACTACCTTCTGAATGAATAATGACTATATCTGAATGGCCTGGACAGGTTGCTTTCAAATATTAAGCTGCCTACACAGAAAAGAGATAGGAGGGAAGCAAAGGGAAACCAAGGATGGAAATGGAGAAATGGAAAGGAAAAGATGAAGTCCCTGAAAAACAATACCAGTAAAGCTTCAGCAAGCTAGCTGCATGCAGGGAAGCAGGGCTTCTGATTATTTCAGACTGCCTTACTAGTACTTTTTCTATTATGGACTAGATATTTTGAACGCTCATTAAAAAGAAAGTAATCTCCAGGAAATGATGTTACAGAAATTCTATCCTACTAATTCCACATGCTCATTTATTTACTTAGGAAAAAAAAAAAAAAGATAGTCTGTAATAAATACTAACATGACTTTTTCCGAGATCCTTTAGTCAAACTGCCAAATTCACTTGCAAATGCAGATCACTTCAAATAGACTTACACAGTGAAAAGAAACTTCAGTCAGATTCTAAAGCTGTGTGTACAAATGCACAAAGACAGAATACAGTGGAAGTAATAACAGGAATGGTAGGAAGGAGAGAGCACCAAGGAAGCATCTGACTGTACATCGTGAGCTAGGAGGCATCAAACGAAATAATAAAGTGGAAGATAAATAAAGCAGATTCATAAGCAGAAAAATAAATACTTTTTTCACGTAGTGCATTTTTTAATTTATCTTTGCTACCGCAAGCAGTGAACTCTAGATTATACACAGATTTGAAAATAGATTTAACAAACAAATACAAGAAAAAAATCCATCAAGATCTACTAGAGAAAGATACACAATGTTGGAGACTGGAAGTTCCCAAATGCCTGGAACGTGACTATCAAGTGTGAAATATCACTATAGAATAAAATATCACTATGTGCCTTCCCTGTTCTTATTCTAGTCCTTAAATATCTTTTACTACCCACCAGAGACTAGATACTGAACCAGGAGGACCTTTGCTTTGACCCGGTACAGCTGTTATAGTCTGAGCCTACAGGTTCTTTCTCAGTAAGCTTCATAATAAAATGTCTTAGCACAATATAGGCATTATTGGTTTTTTTACCGGAAACATAAACAGTGAAATGGTATCAATCACTGATCACAAGAAACTGCCAAGCCACTGTCAGTGCCTTGGTTCTACTTTCAGGTGACATAGATACCGATATAATTAGGGCTAGGAGGGAGACATGGGTTACCAGAAGCTATGTTCAGCCCAATACTTGCAGTTCCTGGGGTTAAGAACTGCAGAAGGTTTTCCCCTGATGTCAGTGACCATCATCTCAAATACCAAACAACATCACACTTAAAAGGAAGCAATTTTAGGGTAGAGGTCTGAAATGACCTACATTTGAATGTAGCACACTTGGGTCACCAAAGCAAAAGTCTCTAATTGGACTTGCTCTCTTAGGACAGTCCACTGCCGTTACAGACAAGATATGCAGATACTCCACATCATTTCATTACTGACAATGGATAAAACTATCTTGTGGAATTAAGACATACCCAGTGGTAAAAAACCCAAAGGTACTAAACAGAAGAAAGCTCATGAGAGGCACTTTTAGAGCGGTTAAGGATTTAAGGATTTTTTTGTAAAGAACAGTATTTTTGTAATGCGTGTACAGACATTTTCAGGCTTTAGAAATTTCTTCAGCATTTACATAAAATTGGCCTGATTTTACAAGCGATCTGTTGTTCTGCAACCTGTAAAAATCAGGGAACTTTGAGAAACTCCACATATTTGACAAGTTTACGGTATGTGGGTGTGTGTGTACACCTGCATTCACATGCACATATGTAACAAAGGTATTTGCAGGACCCAAAATAGAGGAAAATTCCTATGATTCTGAAACAGTTTGCACATATGTATGTGTCTGTGTAGATTCAAAATCACACAGGCTGCTAGTATTAGAGAGCAAATATACACATTTTAGTATTATGGTTTTATGGCTGGAAAGCAGACCCAAAATATACATTTAGGATATGATAATCAGGTGTCTAGAACAGAAAAATATGCATCTGCAAATACACTCAGGAGGTCTTCACATCCTTTACTCTTTTCAAATAACATAAAAGCTGCAGAAAGAAGAGCTTGTTCTGACATTTTGATCAGTGCTTTCTTGCCCCAAACATAATTGCTTATACTACTGCCTAGCGGGTACCTCATCCTCCCAGAACTCACATGTTATTTTTAGTGCAGAATGGAATGTAGCACATCACAAGGTTTTTAACTACCTCAAGGCACTGGCTGAAAAAAAAAAAAAAAAATCTGATTCAGAGGGGTTTTTTGTGCGTTTTTAAATATAAATATTAAGATGATTTTGTTTTGGTAGTTTTTTTTTTAGTTCTTTTTTTAAAAAGAAACCTGTGTGAAGTATTTTAAACATGACTGAAGTACATATGCTTCTTTTCAAAAGGAAGTGGTCAGTGAAAATGAAAAATAGCCTCTTCATTCTTTGCTAGGAAATGAATTATACCTTTTCTACAAGCTCCTTGTATAAGCCTGTGTTCCCCCATCTTTGTTTTTAACCTGATGTCTGGAATCCTCTGACCTATATTTTAAAAGTCAGTGCTATTGGCTTGCATGTTGAATAGCTGCACTTCTGCAGACTGACTGCTTCCATGTATAATAAGAACCTAATGTGATTTGGAATTTTGAATAACTTCTCCAGTAAAAGTTGCACCCTGACACTAAATTAATTTCTTTTGACTGCAAGCAATTAAGGCAACTAGCTTAGTTAAAACAGGTATCCTAGACTCCAGGCACAGGAAAAAATGACACGGAAGGAGACCTTCAGAAGACAATTTAGCAGACCGAAGGTATCACTCTGTCTCTGAAGAAGCCTATTCCGCTCTACTGCTTAGGGAGCTGATGCAACTATATTGCCAAGGCCAGAACTTAGCGGTAATGAGCCAAAGCCTTAAAGTTAGGTCCTTCAAGGTTTGTGTCATTGAATTTTAGCCTGATCAAGGCTTTAGCATTTAAATGCATAGCTGTAAGCCATTATAATTTAAAATCCTGTATGGTATTTTATGATGCCTTTGCTGTTAATTTAAGCATTTACAGGACTGGCTCAATCTTTACTAGTAGATATGCCACTGTATTTTTGTAAGAATTACCTTACCACTGATAGTTTAACCCAGAAGTAGTTTGTTTACATTTCTACAAAGAAAAAACAAAACAACAACCACTTGAAAAGTTTCTAGAATAGCCTTCCAAATCATACAACCACTGAGTTAGTGCCACTGTCCGACTAAGTGTCAGCATAAACACTTTAACTGAGATCTATGTTTTGTCTACTACTTTTGAAGGAAATTATAGAAGTTGAGAGAGTAAAATTCAATTAGTGCAGATCATACATCTTTTTCTTTATGACAAAATCATCACAGTCTAAGCACTTACATAAAGGAAAAGGAGAAAGAATGAGGAGCCCTTTCTCATCTAGCAAAAGACATCGTCACCTCTTAATGATTCTTCTGGATATTAAAGTAGTGCTTAGAAATTTCAGCAGAGTCCATCATACTATATTTTCCACGTGCTGTATCAAAACAAGCGTCCTCCATCTTCATGACATTACAATCTGAATTCACTAAGACACAGGAAGATTGGACTGGAAGAATTACTGTTGTCCCTGCTTGCTAGATAAGGCAGTGAAATGCTAGCATTTCATTCATATTGAGCTTGCTTTAAAGTGATACTATGAAGCCTCCATAGAAATAAGGATTGGTTATTAGTGACCTGCTCAAATTAAAAAAACAAAGCCGGGTTAAGAAAATAAAGCCCTTTTCTCCTTAGGTTTCACAAGGACACTGAAAGACTGTTTTGGAGTTCAGGACTGAAAAGGGGCAGTGGAAGAGGCATGTAAGAAATGAAAAGGCTAATCAGGCCTATGGGTCACCACTGTTACTTGAAATCCTGCAAGGAGTCAATTTTGCTCGGTTGGGCATGATGCAGTAAGGAAGTCCTAGAAGGTGGCAGTGGTATGATGATGCAATGTTGTCCTGAGGTTGTATTTGACATAAAAAGTCAGTGATCAGATAGCTGCCAACATAATTTAGAAATCTTAGCTACTGGTTGATCATTGAGGGAAGTTTTATTGCAGCTGTGCAATAGCAATGCATCATTGCTGCACTGTGATAAACAGCACACACCAGGTATTGCCATGGGTATGTAACATTCTTCCAGGTTTTATACTTCCTCTGGTGGATAAGAAGCTCCATTTTGATTCATTTCAGCTGCCCACAGGGGATCCTGAACTAACAGATGTGATTTCTGCACAAAGTGATAGTGAGTGGAGATGGTATCATTACACAGGTTGTACTGCAGTTCACCTTAGCTTTATGTAACTGCGTTCTGTTGACATTAATGTTGAAGCTCCTGCCAACTTCACTTGCACCAATAAGTCAATTGTTTTTTAGCTAGTGGGACTCTTAACAGAAAACTTTGTAGCAGACGTGTATACATGCACATGCACATGTTTAACACAAAGGAGGTTTGAGAGAACAGGATTATACAAAGCAGGAATATTTGTTATTCATTTTCAAGGTAACACTAACAAGACAAGGAAAATGTAGTTGTTATACATTGGAAAATAGAAAAAACAGCCATCTGATTGTGAATGACCTTATAGCTTTCTCCTGCCCCTACTCATGCTTAGTCCAAATTGCCAGATTATTATGACTTTAGGGAGAGTCAGGAAAATCCCCACATATATGTGTAAGAACATGCATTCTCAGTAACACATTAAGTTAAAAAATGTACCTAATTGAAACACTTATAATCTCTTACAAATTACAACTTTCAACACGTTACTACAAGTATTCTACCATTTTTGCTAATACTTATATGCATGGCAGACTTTCAAGTCAGTTTTTCAAGACAGACACATTTTGAAAGAAGAGAAAACCTAAGTGGGGCCAAATATAAATAAGGATCACATTACAGCACTCAGAGAAAATAATCTATTAATAACTTGTTACAACTTCTGAGCTCTTATGTAAGATACAGCTTCAGTAAATGAACTGGGAAAGTTTGATCTACAACTGAACCAGAAAATAATTGTCTTGTCATAATTTAAAATAGAAATATATTCTAAGAATTTTGAGAGAGATTCACTAAGACTATACATGATAAGAAAAAGAAGAGCAATAGGAACAGGATCTAGAGGCATAGAGATGTGGTAGAGTTTTATACTGTGGAGGACCACATCCTATATAACCCAGGAAAATATTGTCCCTTGCTTCTTGAATGGCTTTAATCTAAGCCTACGGTATCTTTACAGGATGCAGTAAATGGGTAAAACCTGACATTGGACAGTCTTTTTAGAGAAGCTTTATGCAGATCAGTTGATATTATAATTTAGAGATTAAAAATGACAGCCAGCATTAACAGTTTTGGTTCCTAGAGTAGCTCTGGCAAGTCTTAAAATTACTTGCAGCTATTGCAAGCAGCTTGTTTTCACTCAGCTCATCTGAGTCTTTTCATGAATCCAGAGTTAGATGATATATATCAGGAACTTAGTTAAGACATAGTGAATCAATGAAAGCATTACATCTTCCTCTTCTGTTATACCATATGACTATCCAGACATAATAGCATATACTTAACATAAGGAGCATTCTGAACTAATAGGCTATTGAATACAGTTATCTTGTTCAATACAAACTTTTTTGGGAGGTAATATTGCTAAAAGTGCCAACTGCTTAAAGCTTCACTATTGCAGATATTCTGGTTTCAGAATAAGGCAGGCTACTGCCCTTTATATATCAAATCACAGATGGTTTGGGTTGCAGATATCCGTGCAACTGTGCTTTACTCCAAAATCCGAATTGTTTATGGTTTGGTTTTCATAACAGGGAGAAAGAGAGGATCAAGGACTCTTCCAGTACTTTATTTTCCCTATCACAGTCCTCTTTAAAATGGCTTGCTTTCCAAAGAGCTATTTCCATCACAGAAGGAAAGTACTTTGCTTTTAACAAGCCATGCATGGTAGTGTGGTGAGCACTTCACAGGGCACTGGCTAGCTGCCATGTAAACATGTTCTGTGAGAAACCAGGGTTCTGCATGGGGAAAAAAAGCCATGTAAAGACTTAGTTTATGTGCTTTCATTTTAACAGACATGAAAATAATTGCTTTTCAGAGCTCTCTTATGGTGTGTAACTATATTTTCTCAGTTCCCAAATTCACAATTATCCTTCATATGAGACAACCTAGACTTCCTTATCCTATGTGCACCAGGTTTAGGTAGAACTTCTTGGCCTCACTCATGGTACTGAAGGACATGTGCTTCCATCTGGCCAACAGAGAGGTTTTGACTTATCTTTTCTCTATGACCTGTTATTCTGAATAAATAACTTTCTTCGCCCTCACCTCTGAAAAGCTATCATGGGAGTTTAATTACGAAGATTTCCTGACCAAAACAAATGTAAGAATCAATGCAAAAATATTTATTCTAGCAGTTGACAGTAAAAAGTTAAAGAAAAATAAGTAGGGCACTTAGTTCAGGTTGCTTTCTTCATTTGTACTGCAGACAATAATACAAAAAGACAGCAGCAGGAGTGTCTAGCAGAAGCTATAAAAATAGCATGTATTTTCACTAGCTAGAACACCAGTGAGCTGTTTCAGTTGTTAGGAATGCTTTACATGAAGAGATGATGAGTATCTGGAGGGCAAGAGTGCATGGAAACCATGAAATCATAGCTTAGTATCTGGAAATAGTTAAAAAAGCAAACAAAAACTGAAAAGGTATAAATATACAGATAGAGTGCTTCAGCAAACATCATGACTGTATACTCAAGAGGTTAGTAGCAAATCTTGGCCTTTTTTCCTAATCATCTGATTTCTACAGAATGATTACAAAAAAAAACCCAAACCTGAAAATGAGTTAAATTTTTCAACCATCCCCAGCACTCAAAGTAGAAACATGATACATGTGAGAGAGAGAAAAAAAAAACTAATGGAAGATTAGATTGCAGACCTGACTTCTGTATTTAGTTAGTTCTGGAAAAGATCAGTGTACTCATCATTTTTATCTCTTTGCCAGTGTGACTTCCATACTGGAAGCCTACCTTGTGTGAAAGCTTCCTCTCATATCATGAATTTCTGCAATAAGTATGTGCCTTTGACACAGAAACACTGATAATCAATTATTACAGGGACATTTTTGTCCCAAAGCAAAAGCCCATTCCCAAAGCAAGATCCAACTCCAACAAGGAGTGACACCTTGAAAGGTTGCACAGAAACCAGTGCTGCATTGGTGAATTTATGGAGGTTCTCTTAATAAACAAATGATTGTTTTGCATATTTCCAGCTATGGGAGGATGGGTAAATTCCTTTGACAATGATCATGGAGAAGTGACTACAAGCATCAACAAACGCATGATCTAATGTAAACAAAACACTGCACTGTGTCTGGATATGAAAGAAAAAGAACCAGTAGCTGAGAAAGTGTGAACCATAATGATGGTGCCTGAGGGGAAAAAGGTGCCGAGCATATTGGCAAGAACAACACTGGACCAACATAGTAAATTAAAAAAAAGAAAATTCCCAGTATCTCGATACTGATGTAGCAGCACTGGTTAACATGTAATTACAGGGAATATAAGATCGATATCCTCGATGTTATTGGCAGTGCAGTCAGAGCCTTATTTTCTGGGGAAGCCATTTGTAGTTTTGTCATTTCAGACCAAAATTAACTACAAAAATTTACTAGAATATGTTAAAATGTGTGAAAGACACATTTCTGACATATTCCCATAGGAAATGGTGAATGTCTGATTTCACACAGACCATACTGCCTTTTTTTCTGAGCATACCTTTTCTTCACAAGTCAGTCAGAGCCTGTATCGCCTTCCAAGCAGGTGGAAGCTGGGAACCTCCACAAAGATCCTGTTGGATGTGTTCCATGTACCTTTAGAAAATTGCCAACTCCAGAGACCTGCTATTTTATGAACCTAAGCTCACATATGAGGAACTCTTTCTCTTCTCTGAGTGAAAAGAGATGACTAGCTTTGAATGTTGACTTTTATCCTTCCTTCTTGCCATTAGATCATCTAAGTGCCTAACCTAAATGAGGATCTCAAACCTAGGAACTTCAGGAAGATGCCTAGTGTTACACACTGTGATTTCAGGCCTCAGTAATCTAAAAATAATGTAATATGATTAAATGTCAATGAAACACGGGTTCCTAATTCATTAAAGTTGGAATTTCATGTAATTTAACTTTATCCATTTAGAGTTAGGCATTTTACCTTATTAGTGTGGCAGGTGCAGCTGCTCCCAGCAGAAAGGAAAGAAGGTGTGCTGGAGCAGTTTGGCACCTTGGACAGAGCAGTTGGATGCCTTGGCCATTTAGCTGCAACTCCTGGTGCTTAACTGGTGCCTCATTTTGTGTTTTGTCTGGGCTTTTCCCCTCAGTCAATCAGAATGACTACAGTGCACCCTCAACTAGGGTACAAATGGGGTCCTGCCTAAGAGCAGGAGGAGTTGGTTCTTTGCAGAGCAGCAGGTCTGGTAGTTGGACCCTCCCCTTGGACATTCCCTCCAAGGACACTTACATGGATTGAGGGAGTCTCTGTGGATTGAGTGAGCATCACCCTGCCTTTGGGAAAGTGGTATCTTGGATACTCTGGTGTGGGAGGTTTCCCCTTGATGAGTGAGCGTGTGGCCATTTTGGTTCATTTTTCCTTAAGGTTTAGGAATTAGTCGTGTAGTAGTTAATTCCCAACAGACATCCGAACTTATATTTAGTCAGAAGGAGTGCTGGGCAACTTTGGCTGCATTAAACCCCATTTTGCACAGTGGCTGCTGTTTGGTTTGTGGGTGCCTTCATGACAATTAGTTATCTAGACTCCCTCTGTAACAGAAAGGGAGCACCCAACTTGGATGGGTTGAATCGTTCCTCAAAGGGTAACTGTGACCACAGGCAAGTGCAGGTGACTAGCTTAGACTAGTCTTAACTTTTTGCATGGCTAACAAGGTGACATGAATCCTATCCTATCTGTTGACGTTTTAAAAAATGACAACCTTTATCTAAAAGAATGACAATTTTTTTTTTCTTCAGATATAATTGTTTCACAATTTGAGGATAGCTGCTTCTAAACTTCTGAGCATTGAATTAACTATAAAAGCATTAAACCCTTTTGTTATGCTGCTTCCTGCATAAACACACGTAATTCTCATGATTTAATTTTTTCAGTATGTAAGAATATACACACTCCTAAAAATAACTGCATTTTTTTTAAGTACATGACATTTTTTATTCTTGGGAGATTTCTTTTACATGGATTAAAAAATGTGAATCTAATTGCTCTAGGTTAGATATGAAAAGCACAAACACTGGAAATATTTTTTTAACTGCATCAAAATAATAATAGCATAATCAACAACTGATTGCACACGAATTTAAGATCAAAGGTACAAATTGTGCTTCTTCTCTTCAACTTACAGAAAACCAAAACTGAATACTAGAGCAATCACAGAAATGAAACATTCTATTTGCTCTATGGATGTAAATTTGAATTATCTGTCATGCAAATACTGCTTTAGTTTAATAAAAATTCCAACTCTACAAGCTGGGAGTTGAGTGTCTGTTACCCTCCTAAAAACAACAGGATGCTATGGTGATCAGATTCCTGCAACACATAAAAAAATCTTTCATTCTACTGTATATAAATGGCTGATTTGAATTTTTTACTGAAATTCATTCTACTTTAGAGGAAAAAAAAAGGACTCAGCACAATTTCTTTAGAGACTAACTTGATTTGTCTTGACTGACAGTAACCAAAATTTTACTTCTGCAGTCTTGAGTGAAAGGGGAGCAGTATCAAATTAATATTTAGAATATTTAGGCTAGAATTATCTTGCACAGTGTTCAGAAAACATCAGATACTCTGCCTTTACATAGTAGGAGGCAAAAAGTCTCATTATAAAGCAAGGATTTTCTAATCTAAGTACTAAAAGTAGTGAAGAAGTAAAAATAACTGATTACTGAGGAAAAAAAAAAAAAGTTCATTGCTGTTTCCCTGACCAAAGGGATTAACACCTAAAATTTTTTTATTTTTTTATTTTTTCTTTTGCTGTAGTTCTGGACAACTAGGTGAAACTAGATTCCATGCTAGTTCTGCCATTCTTGATGGCACCCAACTCCCTATTAACTTTCTTCTACTGCAGTTGGTCCTTCTTATCAGACAGATTGCCTAATGATTTCCTTTTATGCTTTTGCTATGAAAGTCCCATTGAGACTACTAATGTTTGTTGAACTGCCTCTTTTTTTGCAAAGCTTTTAAGCATTTGAAAACCTGACTCTAAACCACTGACATCAAGTTGATCTTTTCAAACATCAACCATTGTCAAAAACAAGAATCTATCTCAACAGAGAAAACCAACAAAGAAGCTATCACTGTCTCTAAGCTTCTTTGTTGTGAAAGTTTCTGTTTTCAAGATAAAATAGTTAAATGTGAGATTAAAAAAAAAAGAAAATAAATATAGCAAACACCTATTATTTTTAAAAGCACAGAGGTAAAATACTATAACTCTAAAGGCAGGACTTAAAAAAAATATTCTGAGATATATCTCTCTCTGTAGCCTCCTGTATTTGTTCCTTTGATATGTATTACGGGGGAAAAAATCTTGTACATATTTGATGGTGTGGAGAAGAATTGGAGAGAAAAAAGCATGTATGTCTGACAAGTACTTTCACTGGTGAGAGTGAGAATTTCATTAAATTAGAAGAAAAATGTCCCTACTTAATATTCTTGTTTAGTCCTCCAAGAATTTCTGTTGCTAGGTAGTAAGACATGTATTGGGAAAATACTTTTAGTAATAAACGCCATCTGTACTCATGTTGTGAGAGTGCACTAGTGAGCACAGACAGCACATGTGTTGTATGACAGAAAACTGATCTTCCTTAAGGGAATATTCCTTTGAAGCAGTGGAACTATGCTTACGTGAGATTTCACAATTTAAAGTTTATGGATTTTCCTGACTGTCTTGAAGGGTCCTAAGCACTAGAACAGACTTTGTTTTCTAATGCTACTGGGAATTTATGTATGAATGCAGAGGTGTCAGTTCTTCAGCTTTGATTCTCTAGCAGTAAAATAGGGACACAATAATCTTGTCTGATGTAAGCCATAGGATAAAGCCTTCTAAGTTAGGGAGGTAAGCCGGGGCTGTTATCATAAGCATAAGGCAAGCTGAGAGCACTTTATATTTTAATACTGTTAAAATTATATCTATATTAACAGTGGAATTCTAGGAAATAGGATTACAGAAGTAAGATTACACAGTCAAAGAAGTTAAACCACTTCTTATACTCAGAGATACTTGAGATACTTGCTCTTTTCCTTGTGGAAATGCAACTCAATGAAGTGGCAGCACATACGGTTTTAGTGACCAATGTGTCAATCCTTATCTTATTTGTAAATTGCTTCTGAAATCCCATTCAGATTATGGAACATGAGCAGCACAAGAATGAGTGCAAAGGTCCATCTCGCCAGTACCCAGTCTCTGAAAAGGACCAGCAGAAGGTGTCTAAGATATAAGAACAGAATCACAGGCTGGAAAAGACCTCTGAGATAGATCATCAAGTCCAGTCTATGACCTAACACCACCACATTGGCTAGACCATGGCACTAAGTGCCACATCCAGCCTTTCTTTAAACACATCCAGGGATGGTGACTCCACCACCTCACTGGGCAGTCCATTCCAATGTTTGATCACCCCCTCTGTCAGGAAGTGCTTCCTGATATCCAACCAAAACCTTCCCTGGCACAGCTTCAGGCCATGCCCTCTCCTCCTGTCACTAGCTGCCTGGGAGAAGAGCCTGACCCCTACCTGACTACAACCTCCCTTCAGGGAGTTGTAGAGAGTGACAAGGTCCCCCCTGAGCCTCCTCTTCTCCAGGCTAAACAACTCCAGCTCCCTCAGCAGATCAAATATAGAGTAATTTTACTTCCTGTGTGCATTCCAAGCTTTGACAACCTCTGGGGCTGAAAGCTACAGATAAACTGTCAGCTCTTATAGGATTTGTCCTAAAAACAAAGCAATTTGATTTGATTGAGTGCTCTCTCATTTTTTTACAGTGTAAGAAGAAGTCTTCTCCTATTCAACCTCTTGCACCATTTGTGGTTTCGTATTTCTGTCTTAGCCTCTTCCTCAGTCACCTCACTTACAAACTGAAAATCATCCTCATTACCCTCGTCCTTACCTTTTCTAGGCTTATTATATCTTATTTTTTAAAAAGACGGTGTGATCTTACCACTTGCAGTATTCAAGACATGGAAGCATCTTGGATGCATACAGTTTAACAGTTTTCTCTAATAATTTAAAAAAATGTGATTGCCTTCTCTTTTTCTAAGCAATGAACTGATACGATAGTGAGAATCTGCTGGAACAGCATTCCCAGAGAGGTTGTGGAGTCTCCTTCTCTACAGGCTTTCAAGACCTGCCTGGACATGTTCCTGTATGGCCTGCCCTAGGTGATCCTCTGCTGGCAAGGGGTTGAACTCATGATCTTCAGACGTCCCTTCCAATCCCTACCATTCTATGATTCTATGATAAATATCAAAAATCTGTAATAGTGATTAAAATGCTCTTAAATTCAGAACTTTTTGTACAAGTAGAAGGTCAGAATGATCTACTACATTGAATTTAAATTAAAAAATGAATTACATAAAATTATAAAGCTTTTGAAAAGAAATTTAAAGGAACAGCCAAATGATAGAAACTGGAAAGGGTGGGGTGGGGTGGGGGGGTGTATAGAGTAACTTTAAATACATTGGTTTAGAAGCACAGAATACATCTACCACATCTACCACCTCCAGAAAAACTTCAAGAAGGTCAAAAAGGGCAGCAATGTCACCTGGACTACAAAGAAGACTTTTAAAAGTAAATGGATATGTTTCAGAAATGTAAGACATATGCTAAGCAAGGACTAGAGAAAAAATAATAAACTATGGTAATTTTTTATAAAACAATCATAGAATAGCTTAGGCTGGAAGGGACCTCAGAGGTCATCTAATCTAACCTCCCAGCCGTGGGGAGGGACACCTCTCAATTAGACTAGGTTGCTCAAGGCCTCATCCAACCTGGCCTTGAACACCTCCAGGGAGGGGACATTCACAACCCCTCTGGGCAATCTACTCGAGAGTCTTACTACCCTTGTACTGAAGAAGTTCTTCCTAAGATCCAATCTAAATCTATGTTCCCTCAGTTTAAAACCATTTCCTCTCCTCAGTGGACATTATCAATGGACAATGGACATTATCAATGGACACTCTTGTGAAGAGTCCCTCTCCAGCCTTCCTGTAGGATCCCTTCAGATATTGGAAGGCAGTTTTAAGGTCCCCCTGGAGTTTTCTCTTTGCCAGGCTGAACAATCCCAGCTCCCTCAGCCTATCCTTGTAGCAGAGGTGCTCCAGCCCCAGGATCACCTTTGTGCCCCTCCTCTGGACTCATACCAACAGATCTATGTCCCTCTTATGGTGGGGACACCAGAACTGGATGCAGTATTTGAGGTGGGGTCTCACAAGAGCAGAATAAAGGGGGAGAATGACCTCTCTTGATCTGCTGGCCACACTCCTCTTGATGCATCCTATGATACGGTTGGCCTTCTGAGCTGCATGAGCGCATTGCCAGCTCATGTTGAGCTTCTGGTCAATCAACACCCCCAAGTTCTTCTCTTTGGGGCTTCTCTCGACCTACTCTGTACCCAGTCTGTAATTGCACCTGGGATTGGCCCAGCCCAGATGCAGGACCTTGCACTTTGACTTGATGAACCTCATGCACTTTGCATTGGCCCATTTCTCAAGCCTGTGAGGGTCCCTCTGGATGGCATCCCTTCCCTCAAGTGAGTCCACCATACCACACAACTTGGCATTGTCAGCAAACTTGCTGAAGGGGCACTCGGTGCTGAACAGCACCGGACCCAGGAGAGATCCCTGGGGAACTCTAGTTGTCACTGGTCTCCACCCAGACATCAAGCCATTGATAACAACTCTTCCAGTGCGACCTTCTAGCCAGTTCTTTATCCACTGAGTGGTCCATCCATCAAGTCCATACCTCTCCATCTTAGAGACAAGGATGTCACGTGGGACGGTGTCAAATGCTGTGCACAAGTCCAGGTAGATTACGTCAGTTACTCTTCTCATATCAACCAGAGTTGTAACTCAGCCGTTGAAGGCCACCAAATTAATCAGGCACAATTTGTCCTTAGTGAAGCCATGCTGGCTGTCCCTGTTCAATACTATGGCAGATCATGAAAGATTTTGAGGGTCTACTTTCTAAAGAAATAAAATCTAATATGGAAACTTCTCAGAAGCTAGACACACAGTAAGATCTACAGAGAGTTTAAAAGTATAACAGACTATTAATTGGGACTGTTCAGAAAAGTAAAATAAAAGCAAGAAAGCAAAACGAGTTTTGTTGACCATAGAGGAGGTCAAACAAGATCCTAAACCATGCTGAAGACTGATCTCCAACAAAAATGTCAGAAAAAAAGCTTTTGGAATATAACTGACACAAGGTCAATTTGTTACTCTCCAAGACCTGATAACGCTCAAGACTTCTAAAGGATCTAAGATAACATGCTAGTAGTGGTGAATAACTTGTCACCTAAATAAACGTGGTAGCTACAGAAAGGAAAGTGGCAAATGTGACTAACTTTAAAAAGGGGTTTCAGGATAGAGCATGGGAATTAGAACTGATCTAATGTCTGACTTTATGTCTAGGCAAAATGATAGAAATGTAATAACAGAATTAGTAAATACATGCAAAATATAATGGGTAAAGTTAACAGCTGCTATACAGGAAAGTCATGCTTTACAATCTGTTAATAGTGCTGAATTTCTAAAAAGAAGTACAAACTTTATCACAAAATGCAAAAGAAATCAAATAAATCCTTCCAGTTTATTTTTTAACTTTGGGGCAGCAGTTTATGGAGAGGGTGGAGAAGACAGATGTAAAAGACAAGGAAGTTAAGATTACAGCTGATAAATTTCTTGTACCTAAGTTCGATATCATCTGCATAAATGATGCACTGTACATCACAGAAAGGGGCCTCATGATGAGAAGCATCAACCTTATTCCTGAAGGTTAAGTACTGTGTCAGAGTCAGTCTGGATTGCTGTGGAGTCTTGAGTTTATTGCAAAAACAGATTGTGACTATGAGCTATAGTACAACCCCTTTTCACTTAACTTGAGCTATCACAGCAGACCTAGACAAGAGGATGAGATTTGTGGCAAAGGATAGAAGCTGTATCATCAGTGAATGGAGCTGTAAGTATACAAACAATTATTCTGCTCTTAAACCATCTGAATGGTGTCTTGGAAAACAGATTCTATTCCTACGTGTGCCTGTAGTGCTAAGTAAATCACTTAAATTAATCTTTTATGAGTTTTGTTTGTTCTTGATACTTATGAGGGGTACCATAAAAAAGTCAGGAAGGAGATTAATAGTTTTGTCTTTGTAGCAAAGCTTGAATACTGTGCAATAAATAATGCACATAATGCACAGGGATCACGTACTGTATAATAAAGAGAAAAAATATCAACTAGTGGCTTATTAAAGTGAACTCTATCTACTCTTTGCACTAAATGAGGCCAGACTTTCAGAAAGAATATCATGTAATGATATAATTAAAAATTGATTTATGATGTGTATTCTTAACTAAATTTGCACTGGCAAATTTAATTCTAGAAGTTTACTAGCTTTTAAATACATTATTTTACAATCTTACTTATAATCTCCTAGTCATGTAATACATTTCTGCTTTGAATTATTCATATTTAAACACATTTACTGAACCAATATGAATGCTAAATATTTACATATCATTTTACACTTTGGAGTACATTGCAAATATTAACTAATTAGTCCTTTCCCTACCTGAAAGATAAGTAATATTATTTTTCTTACCAGGTTCTAGAAAAGAAATTGAGACATAATTAAGAAGGACACATCCCAAAAGGGATTATTAGCTAGGTGTGATTTCTGGCCTAAATAGATTCTTCTTCCTTCCTTGAAAATTGTTCAATATTTCATCATCTGAAAATGCCTCAAGGTTTACAGCCATTAAATGGAGGGAGAAAATGCAACAATGAGGATAGAAATACTTTTGAGAGTATTAGAGTTTCACCATTTTAAACCAATCAATGTCTTTAACAGTTTGAATTATTTGATTTCTCCCTTGGAACACCATTCAGCTTTTAATTACAGATATTAAAAATTTTCCCATGCAGCAAGACAGATCTGTTTCTTTATAGAAATGGTCTTGATTAAAACATAATGATTACCTCATAATCCTCCTTCTTACAGTCCTTTTTTAGTTTTTTTTTTTTGTGGACAATTCAAATTATCCTTAAATTAAAAACTCTTTCTGTTTTATATTCTGAGATAAGACAATTAATATTTTGGTATAATAAGCAGTTGTACAACCATTCCAGTAATTCCTTATGATTCATCTCCAAGAACCGACCTCTTACCTCCTTTCATTTCAGACATGTTTAAAACATGCAACACTTCACGTAACGAGGTGTTTTGATAAAATACCAGAAGGGAATACATTCAACAGTACCGAGTAATAGCCTTTAGAGAGGATCTACTCTTTAAAGCAACATTTCAAAAGCATGAATACAAGTGAACCAGAGTCAGCCACCTTGGATGTCCTTATACATCATAATGGGGTATAATGTATGTACCATTACGCCAGTCGAACAACCTGGTATGTCCAATGGCATAGTGCTGTCCTCTAGTTAAATACCCACTTGGGTCATGGAAACAGACTATCAATGTCGATGCCACTACATGAATGAAGCAGCTAGAAGGTCTGGTGACTTAGGCAGCAGTTTGACTCTGGCCCAGCACCACACTCATGTAGTTATGCTGCTGCCAGTCTCACAGCTATGAAGTTAAGGGACTTTTACAATAAATTCTACTTATGCCTTTTACTTGAGTGTGCTCTATTGCTAGCTAACAAGATTTCAGGCTGACACAGCGGCAAGCATTGCAAGTGGTGGTCTGTCATCATTGCTTTTTGTTTACCAGTTCCCAAGTGGGCTGCTAAAGCAAAAAGCTGTGCTGCTGCAATTTCATAAGTAAAGTGTAGACTTTTGAAGCAGTTTATGAATCAAAGATGCTAAGTTTCACAGAAAAGCCACAGGATTTCATATCTTAAGCTCTTCACTTCAGAAAGTTGATTTGTGCTCCTAACTCATGCAAGACATTATGAAAATTTTTCTGTAAGGTTATCAGCATGATATGACATTTCTTACCATAAATCTGAGACATTTTCATTTCAGATCATATTACCTCCTCAGACTGATAAGGAGAAAAATGAATAAACTTGGTCTACTCATTTTGCATACTCAAGACTGTCTGGCCATCCTAAAATAATCTGTAAGATCTCTCATTTCACTTATATGAGCTGATTAACTGAAATCTAGTATTTATATTTCTTTGTGGCTGAAAATATCTGCTGTTTTAGCTTATTTCTAGTTTGCAATACATACTGATATTTAATACTCCAACAGCAATAGCACTATTGATTTCTATATTGAATTCTATCAAGATGAATTTAATATAACTATATAATACTCTCATTTGTCAGTGCCTTGAAGTAACGGAAGATTGGTAAGTAATATTAGTTTGACACATTCTACATATTGAGTGAGCATACATAAAACACATTCTCTAAATGTACAAAAGACAAAAGTGTAGAAAATGAACACAACAAATAAAAACAAGATAAATGAATAAATGTATCACTCTAATTTTAAAACTGAAAGAAAAATAATATACAGGGAAAAATAGGGGAGTGGTTATTCAGCACATTAGTTTCAATATAACAGTTCAATATAAAATAACTAAATTGTTCGGTGATTATATTTCTAGAATTGAAAGAACAAAATTCTACAACAATTGCTGATGTACCTGAAAGATGAACAAAATCAGCAAATGATGGGTGAAAGAAGGCTATAATCCAAATATTACAAAAGAGATTCCTACATATTAAGATTTTAATTTGCTCTTTCTTGAATGAAACAGGAAATGCTGATGATTTTGCTGCTCTTTGTACAGAATAAAACACAACTATGTATTTATGTAAAAGCTACACACAGCTTCCTCCCCAGTGGTTTGCACACAAGGTCAGAATGGCTAACATGACCTCTCTATAGTTACATTTGTTTTATGTGATTGAATGTCATTTGGGTTTTCAAGCATGAAAGAATGGCTTCTTGGTAATCCAGGTCTGCAAATCTGGAGAATCTCTCAAGTAAGTTAACTTTGTCTAGTGTCTTTATCACTCACCTAATGTATTCAACCTAGTTGAGACTGATTAGACTAGATTATAAGGAAAAAGATGATTAAGTTCTGATTTTTAAATTATTTTAATTACATGGCTCTCTAAATCGACTGCCATTGAATATTTCTAAATCTCTTATACAATCTCTTAATTTCTACCTCATATTGTATGATGGTCAATTATCTAACAGAATGCTGCTATTCTGTGCAACATCTACTTTTTCATTCATTTTGATGAAGCTGTTTCCCTTCTTTTACCAGAAAAACAAACCCAAACAGTAAAGTAAAGCTTTATTGAAACTACTTTCAAACACAATAAAAACATGTTCTTACTTGTTTAAGTTTCTTCAGGTCTTCATCGAGTTCCAAGTTGTCCAAAATAACAGCAACAAACAAGCTGAGTAGAATCTACAAAACAATTGCAAGTTATCTGTTAAAGCTTGTCCCATTTTTCTTCAGTATTATGAAATGACCTCGAAAAATGAGTGCCCTACTGATGTAAATGAGAGCATTGCCTTTGACATTTGTTGAACTAATATCAATGCTCCTATGTGTCTGCTAGCCATTTCACAACTACCGAATTATTTTTAGCTTATCATACAATTATTATATGAATTTTAAATTTTTAATTCAAGGTTTTGTGGCTAATGTATTACGTATGTTTAACAATATACCCATTACATTGTACTTCACATAAAGAAAATTCAAGTCATCAGAAAAAAAAAAAAAAAAAAAACCACAAAGCAGAATCCTAAAATAGCTCATAAAGCTAAGGTGCTTCCCAATTAAGGTGAGAATTTTTAGCACAGAGGCCACCTAACACTACTTTACTTTATGGAGTTGCTTAATGCTCAAAATGCCTCTGTACAAATTAGCTAACTCCACTTTGAAAGAAAAGTGAGCTGACTTATTATTTGCATGTATTGCCAGCCACAGTATAGGATAGTCATGCGCTTTCATTTACTATACATTAAATATCATGTAGATATGCTTCTAGGAGGAAAAATCCCAAGCAAAAAAACCCAAGACTGTATCAGATTATTATATTTTCTTTGATAGAGACACTGACCAGAGGCCAAAGAAGGTGAAAATGTGACTGATATAGCTGGGAAGGAGAAAGAACTAGGTGTAGTTCTTTCTAGGTGTAGAAACTAGGTGTAGAAAGGATGTAGGTGACGGAACATACCACCATTCAGACAACTTACATGTTAAGGCAGTGAATTTGCATATACATAGCTTTACAGCTGTCAGCAACTGCCAAGGTTTTAGTCTCTGTGGTGCAAGGCAAATAGCCTCAAACACACTGATCTTCTGTAGGCAAGCACCAATTTCCTAGACATACCAGAAGGCATTTAAGCTCTTAGAAGAACTCCAGGCCTAAAATATTTCTGTGGTCTCAGGTCACTGAGTGACAACTGGAGTAGATACATCCATCCACCACTGTTGTAAATGAAGTGTGAGTATACCTGTCATTCAATCACACTGGAAAGTTATTCCCCACCTCTATGGAAGAAGAAATTTAAGTAGCTTAGTACACCAGACAAGGTTTTTGGAACTGAAACTGTATCTGAGCTGGGTGTCTGGACATTGTTCCAGATCAGGATTTCCTTTTGCTCCATGAAGTATAAAGGTACAGAAGACAAGGGAAGGACTCTCACTCATAAATCTACAAAATGTCAGTGTTCAGAAAAAGAAATGTTCTTTAAATAGGAAACTGTCTTTGGCAGTATGTAGAATTTCCTGCAGCTGTTCAAAAAGACACACTATATATGCTACATACTTAAACAGTACCTCATGCAGTTTTCAATGATCTGACTGCTACAAACACCAAAAGTTGAAATGCCCTTCAGAAAAAGAAGGCAAAGCAAAACAGAATTCTGATAAAATACATAATCCCTGGCACAAACTACTTTGATCCCTAATTGCAGATGAACAGTTTTGCTATCATTCTGTCACAATTTTACAGGATGGTGTTTTTCTTTTTGAGGTACTTTATACAGTCTGTCATACTCCAGTACCTGCAGCTCAGTGCATACTAGTTAAGGAAGAACAGTTGCACCCTAAAAAGAACTATAATGCTTATTAAATATATCACCCCCTTCAATTTTGCTGCTTCATGTACAGGTATGTATCAAGGCTTCCTTTTCACTTTTTTTCAACAAGAGCCAAAGACGATGTACCACAAAAGTTAAATGCAAACTTGTTATTTGTTTAACTTCCTCCGCTGCCATCTCACCTAATAACAGTCCTCGCTTCCAACAGAGGGTTTGGTTTTTGAGCGTCAACTTTTCTTCTCCTTCTAATGTGAAACCTATTCATTTCTTTCCAAGGCTCTACAGTCTGCAGTGCCACATGCCTGCAATTATCATTTCTCAGTTCTACTCCTCCCCCCTCTTCTGGCTGGTAAAAGTAATTTCTTCATCTGACTTCTGTTATTCACTGATGGCTGTTTATTCTTAGAATAAATTCTTTTCAGCTTTAGGAGCAGTCCAACCATTTTTGTGCTCCTTTACTAATTCCATGTTATTTTCTTTCTTTAAGCTTCTTTTGCCCCCAGACAACTCTGCCCTATGTAGTTTTTCTCTTCCAGGGTCTGAAGAAAACTTAGAACCAAAACTAACAACTTCATAAGGCCAGGTAATTCTGAAAAGTTGTCTTAGCAGAGTTTCTTCATCCATGTAAAATTTGCATAGATGAATGAGAATAAATGTGTACACTTATGAAGCAAAGCAAGGACCATGTATTGAACTGCAAATTCCCTGTAACAGGACTGAGAGAAAAGCAAGAAATTACTTCGCTCCTAACAAAATAAGTGCTATGAGTAAACAAATACAGAAGTCCCAGATGATTCTTTCAAAACATGAAACATAAAGCAGAATACTAAAATTGCTCTTACAACTAAGTTACTTCTCAATTAAGCTGTGAATTTTTAACACAGGGGCCACATGACACTGGTTTACTTTAGGGACTTGGTTAATTGGAGCAAGCTCAGAGAAGGGCAACCAAGCTGGTGAACGGTCTGGAAAACAAGTGCTATGAGGCGAGGCTGAGGGAATTGGGATTGTTTAGTTTGGAGAAGAGGAGGCTGAGTGGAGACCTTACCACTCTCTACAACTACCCAAAAGGAGGTTGTAGTGAGGTGGGTGCAGCCTCTTCTCTCAAGTGAATAACATCAGGACTAGAGGAAATGGCCTAAAGTTGTACCAGGGGAGGTTTAGTTTAGATATTAGGAAGACTTTCTTTCCTGAAATAGTAGTCAGGTGCTGGAAGGGGCTGCCCAGGGAGGTGGTGGAGTCACCATGCTTGGAGGTGTTCAAAATATGTGTACATGATGCACTTCAGGACACGCTCTACTGGGATGGTGAGGTGGGGTTTTTTTTGTGGTTTTTGTTTTTGATTGGTTTGTTGTGGGTTTTTTTGTTAATATGTTGGTTTTTTTGGTGTGTGTGGTGTGTTGACCATTGGACATAGTGATCTTAGAAGTCTTTTCCAACCATGACAATTCTGTGATTCTGTGGTTCTGTGATTTTCTAATCAGTAATTGCTTTCAAATTCATGACCAAAACTCACTTCCCTTTTATTTTCTATACGCAGTTTCTAAGGAGCTTTAAAGATCACTTCAGCATGAAAAGTTGGTTTTCCAGACTACAAAGACTCTTCTAACCCTTGGAAGAAAATTACATGTCCTATATATCATCTGATACATATATTTGTTTGGCTTATATTTTAATTTGGTCAAGCATCTCTAAGAGCATCAAATGCACTTTACTGCCATTTATAAAGTGGCTAAGATTTCAATCCATATGAAGGAACCAGCTGCAGCCAATAGCTGGATTATTCAGTCTTTAGAAGAGAAACAGGACATACTGTAAAGCAAAAGTAGATAGAAGCTGATGGAGATTGTATAAATAAAGCTAGTACCTTATATAAGTAGACAACCAAGCAGAGAAATAAAGTGGAATGAAGAAAGTGAAAATAAGAATAAGTTCACCAAAAAACTGCAGCAAATGCAAAATACAAAATGAGCAAAAGGACGAGTGAATAAAGGGTAAAATGGTAATTCCCCTGATTGTGGCATTTTCTCTGTGTTGTTATACAAAATACATTCCCAAGTGTTTATTGATACAGAATATCCAAAACCCCTGTTTTCCTTACCATATTATCTATTAAAAAAATGTGATCATTCCATTTGAAAGGCATATAGAATAAAATGGTTTTTTAGATATAATCCCCATTTCCATACACATACAGGAACTGCAGTATTACTTCTCATCCTTTTATTTATTGATATAGTGTACCATATATTTTCCCTGCATTGATTTTGCATCAGGCAACAGGAAAGTAGTGATTTCTAGCTTAGAGTTTTTACTGCTGCAAAGAGACTGCAATGGAAGTCGAGGAGACCATTTCTACTTGATAAAGAAAAGCACATTAAAACTGTGAAGGTACAAGACCATTAACAATTATACTGTTAGTCTAGCAGTGTGACTTGGATCTTCTGAAGAACACCACCTCACATGAGAATAAAGGCCATCACCTTATGCTACATGGCTGAAGGGTAAATTATACCACATCAAAGAACTGATCCTAAAGCCCTCTATGCTGAAAATGAGCATCACAATTAGTTTTAACTAGCTAAGAAAAACAAGCAATACAAGACTTATGAGAATAATTCAAAACAAAGAAAAACATTTGCAAGTGAAGACTTACCAGAGTAGCGAAAAGGTGATATAGTATAAAATAAATAGCAACTACTGGTGCCCACATATGTCCTACAGCGTTCAGTGTCTGATCCATGACATCCACCCATCCTTCCTGTGTGAGAATCTGAAACATTGACATGAATGCCTGCAAGAAAAAGAATTTCAAACATATTAACAATTCTCAAATTATATTAGTACAGTTTCACTGACATATTCCTCAAGATGATTTAATAGAGCAGAACACCTCTGTTGGTTTGTTTTTAAAATCTTAATAAATGAATATATTTCAATTTTAAAGCCACACGAAATGCTATTTCAGAGCTAAAGGAGAAATAAATAGCTTAACCTTTGACTGAACTGTACTCTGCAACTTGCAGACATAGTCCTAGCTCCATTAGCCCATATGAAGAGCTTTTTGGTTTCCTCCGGGGCTGACAAAATAGGATAAATATCCTGAGCATCAGAGCTCATTCTGTTGAATGTAATACCACCTCATGACTTTTTATTTATGCTTATTCCTCCGTGTTATCTCTCTATAAATACACCTATAATAAAGTGTTATAATTATGGTATCTTAATAGCAGAAGCAGTCTAGGCATCCCACAGATGAGGGATGGTCTCAGTACTTTAATTTGTTTCAGTCAGGCAGAATCTTCCCCTATACACTTTGTAAATAGCATTCTTTGTGGAACTGTAACATCTTTAAATCCCTTCAGACCAGGCCCACATCTCAAAACCAGGCAATAATAGAAATGTTTCAACCAACTGTCTTTGACAATAGGAATATATGAATCCTGATAAGCCAAGATGTCTCAGAAATTTGAAACCCTAACTTAAGCCTATACCACAGACCAGATTCTAACTCAGTGTGAGCAATGTGTGACCACAACATGAACATCATACACAGGCACTGAGAACTGTGCTCTGCCTCAACCGCCAAAGTTTGACAATGGTATCTAAGTGAAGTGTGGATCTTGATAATCTCAAACCTCTCAGTAAGGCCAAAGTCTTGCACAAGTTTCTTTTGCTTTTCCCTGACATCAGAAGTACTCTCTTACCAGACAGCATGGATTGAAGTTGATATCTTACTGAAGTCATACATAACAAAAAAATATTAGAAACTGAAAACACAAACAATGCAGCTTCCAGACAATTGGATTCCTTGAATTCAAAATGTTGACACAGTGAAAAAGATATATTGCATCTATGCTTAGTGTGCCTTACACCCCCAGCAACAGGAAAGTAACACAGTAAGGCACTTGGCACAAAGAGAACAGGACATTTCTTGTCATGCCCATGAGAAAACAGCACCTGAAGAGACCTTCACATCAACTTGCCCTAAGCCCAAATGCACACTGGAAAAGCTGAAAACATGTAGATATATAACTTATGTGCTCGAAAAACAATAAAATAGGTTCTAATCAATTTTTAAAGCTGATGGCAAAACTAACAGCACTGGGGGGAGGGGAAGACTTCAAGTTTATATTACTAGTATTAACTACAGGCATGTACTTTCCTTGGGCTCTTTATCAAGTTTGCAGAGTTTTTCAAAAAAACCAATGTCTTCTCTAAGCAGTTTCTCCCAGTGCAAATGTGACCCTTAAGGTTACACTCACACCTTTAAGGGAGTCCACTCCAGGCTGTGATTACCTGCAGTGTAGGCCAGTTTAGTCTAGTCCAGGTGTATGCATTCAGCACTAGGTCCCTCATCTTCTCCTGGCCCTACGTGATGTGCCTATGGCCACAATATGTCATTAATATTTGTCAACAAGGAGCTGGTTCCAATTATCTGAAATAAGAAGAATGTGCCATAGCTTGCTGCACGCTGTTTCTGTATTATGAAATCAACATGTATGCTATATGTTTATCATTTGAAAGGAGGGCCTGCAAGTGCAAAGCTTTCTGAGATGGTGTATGAGGGCTGAGTAAGGCATGGACAATCTAATCTGGTGCAAGCAGAAGTTAACAGCTCAGCAGTATCAGTATCGGGAGGCCGGTGCTTGAGTGAGGTGTCTGACCCTCTTTCATTCACCACTGATAAGGATGCTAAGACTAAAGCTATTTCTCCTCTATCCATTATAACCAGTACATATTTTGAAGTAGAAAAATTGGATTATGTTGTCTCTAGATCATGTTCAGAGGAAGAACTGTGTGTGCATTTTTACTCTGTTACAGAGGTCCCAAACACTAAGCTACTAAGGGCTTTGTAAAAAATTTGCTTGCAGGCTCTCACAAAAGACTCACCCCAGTATGCTGCTTGCTTTCTTATTGCTGCTATGTTCTGTGGCACTCTGAAGCACACAGAAGCATAAACATTGTTAGGCTAAGATCAAGGAGTTCGAGAGTTATTTGTGCAGTTGCTTTTCAGAACCAAGTCACACTGATCAAATTTTCAGAGATGATTAAGCCTACCAGTCCAAATCACTCAGACGAAGTGAAGCTAAGGTGTACATGAAGCAGATCAAGGCATCCAACTAAGCATTTGCACACACTGGGAGACAAAGTAAAACTTCAGACTTTCATTGCTACATCAGCAACATCTTGATCAAATATAATGTCCCAACCTCTCCTTTGAGCACAGAGATGCCACAAAGAACAAAGGCTATCATAAACTAGAAGCAGCAGAGAAAACTGCTCCAAACTACTTTTCTGTAAGGTCTTTAAGTCAGCTAAAATCTTTATGTCATGTGTTAGGAGAGAATAAATACAAGGAATGGAATTTGCACAGTGCCCTTTCTGCCAGTAAGCTTGGCCTTAACTAGGAGGCTGCCCAACCTGTGGCCAGATCCTCCCTTTGAATTAGTGCCCCCTCACAACGGCACACATAGGCTCCATACACTGCGTAACAGTACAAAATCTTATTAGTGATTCCTTTCCTTACAAAAAATCATGATGAAAGTCCTGAAAAAAAAAAAAAACAACTAGACCCAACAAACATTATCTAGCTCTGCAAAATACATCTCCATTCAAATCACAAAGAGAAGGAAACATTTTGGATCTTTAGCTAGGAAAGGTCTTCTGTAGCCAGAGAAGCATCCATAAAACAAGCAGGAAATTCAGCCTCTTTTATAGCTGCCAGGGGTGGTTGAGAGCAAAGAAGACAATGACCCTGTCAGTGCTAAGCATCACTTCTAAGCTTCCCTCATGACGGGGAGGTAAAGCTCAACCAGGCAGTTGCTGTTTCCCAGTACTCAGAGCATTTTATGGAGTCAGTGGTGGTCATACCTACTGGTATGTACCTTGGTGGATGCACCTTGGTGGTCGTACTTTGCTGAAATCCAAGGTGGGCATTGCATTAAATAATACACCCTGCTACCAGCTTTTAGAACTGGATAATTGAACCAGTGCAGTATCCTTTCTAACATCACAAAAATCTAATCTGACATATAAAACTGTTATCCATAAAGCATACAGTTATAAAAAAGGGACTTTCAACATAATTTAAACATTCTATTGCAATATTAAAGTCCATAATTATGAAAAAAACATTAGTTTTAAGAAAATAAGGCAATGTACAATGAATATGTGCTTCACAACCAGCAATCTCCTTTGGAGCAAGATATTTTTAGCTGAAAGGTACACTTCCCACTGTTTAGTTTAAAATTAATTTGAAATGCAGCTAGCTGACAGAAGCAACATCTGTGAAGATGAGACTTATGCAAATGGTGATTTTCTGAATTAATTCATGTTATAGAAAAGGCTGTCAATTTCTTTGAGTATTTATGCACTATTACTTAATTAGCTGTTTTGATGATGGAAGTCAAACTAACTTTTTATTTATAGTGGAAGACTGGCAAAAGTTCGATGGAGTATAAAAGCCAAAGCTCCAGTTCTGATATCTTGTCCATTTATTACAGGGGTGGTGCCCACACAAATTACTACTTACAGTTCTAATACACTTGACTTGTAACTGCTGCTTGTCCATAAAATACTACAGGCCAAATCCCAATGGCCTTTTTCCTGGAAGCAGTCCTACAATTAGTGGGATTACTTCTGCAAATTAAGCTAACAGGATTTAGGCCAGTGCTGTGAAATTCTTGCAATCTGTTCTACCTGTGTAAAATTACCCTCTTCACCTAACATAGTCATGAGTGCCCAATAACACCCTGGTAGGAGATGTGGCAGTGGCACATCAGAGAATTCAGTCTATACTGTTCAACTTTTTAATAGGTGATGCTTAGGTTGAACTAATACTTCAGAACCTGAGCTTTTTCCAAGCTCAAGGATAGGAGCAAAGTCCTGTTTTTGCTGAAGACTAGGGGTTTTTGCTGCTGAGATCAGTTGGGCCTGGCTTTCGTCTTGCATTGACTCATTTAAAAGAAGAGCAGCATTCTCAGCTTTGTTTGAGACACTGAGTAGTCAGTACATGGCCCCAAAGCCCACGAGAAATCAGGGCATGGAAATCAGAGACACTAACAATGTGTTTTGTTTTCCATACAGTGAATTTTAAAATTTCTTAGGGGCCATTTTACACTGATGCCTTTGAACAGACTCTTCCCTCCCATTCCTTCTTCAAGGGGCCCACCTGCCCATTGTCCTTTTCATGGCTCAATATGTGCAGCCCAAGAAAACGTGAAAAAATAAAGATGGCAGATCGGTTAAAAAGAGTATAGCAAATATCTTATTTTTATACTTAGTATTAGAGAAAAAGTTAGTCCGTTTGGGAAATTGCAACGGCCAAAAAAGGGTGAAATTTGTAGCCATGGCAACACTGAGCTTGCGCCTATTGACTCTTGTCAGGAAACCATGTGAAAACATGCAATTTAGAGGCATTAGTGAAAGGAGGAGGTCTATTTGTTCCAAAACCCATACTGTGCCTTCTTATAAAGCATTCACAATTTCAAAATTATTTTAGGTTTTGTCTGTTCCAGTGTAGAAAGCACTTTAATGTTCAAACTCAAAATTTAGCCTCTAGTCACCATTTTTGTTAGTGTGCTTGTCCTCTCTGAATTTGTAACTGAACTGGCCATGTTAGGTTTGCTCTTCTTTGGGGTAAGCTCCAAAGAATTGATTTTAAAATACTGTTATTGCAGACCTCACAGCATCTGACATGTCAAATAATGATGAAAGCATGTCTTCAGTCACATTTTGAAAATAATGCATTCCAGGCAAACCCCAAATCACATATTTTATAATTGTCTTATTGTAAACTGATTCAGTGGTCTTTATTCAGACCAGACAACATGAGTGGGAATCCCTCAGCCTATTCTACAAAGACATGCTCTGTTGGAGGGACACCACCACTCACACCATCAATTGCAATTTCTGAGTACAAAATTTTCACTAGCTCTATTAACCCATTCAGACATGTTTCGTTAAAAAATGGCAAAAAGAAACCACATTCTGTAAATTGTATGTCTGACACATTCATAACAAGGTGAATATGTACACAAACAGCAACTAAAAGATGAGAGACTCTTGCTTCTGGCTTTCATACAAAAAGTATCAAAACCATTTCAATTTGGTATTGCTTTATTTTGGTATTGCTTTATTACTCCTTTATTATTGGTAATAGGTGTTCAGTTTTTCCAAAACCTGTCAGAAAACGAGTTTGGATATTTTTTGTTTGTACACAAATTAATAATCTGTTGGAGAAAATACTTTCTTGCACTTCAAACCTGTACTTAGTATATACAAATATCTGTTAAAATTAGATACGATAGAAGCGGATATTGAAGTTTTAATGGCCTCAGGAAGAAATGCTCAAAATAATTTAAAACTTTACTAACTTTTCCACTACAACTTGATCTTTCTCAGATACTTAAATCAATTTATCTTGTTAAAATGTGCAGGTAGCAGTGAATATGCCTTATTTTAATTATACTGCAGTAATTCTTTCAGGACTTTCATTGCCATTTTGCATGAATAATAATAATTCTAAAACAAAGTTCCATGGTGATTTCAAACTTGCAGTTAGAAGTTTTTTTCAGAAGTTATAGATGAGACTTGGGCACAGGATATAGTGGTAATATAAACCAATTTTGAGACAGAGGCCTGACTTCATTAGAAAAAGATTACATTTTATTAATTTACTTTTTTTTTCCTCTATTCAGCATTTTAAAAGAAAATGAATTATACTGAATTCTTAATGATACTAGTAGCTGCTCTTCTATGCATGTTTTCCAAAATAGAGAGCGTGGTGTTACATTATTCCCTGTGGGTAGGTATTTTTTGTCTAACATTTGGTGTCTAGTTTCCCATATATTAAGACCAGGTTGATAATTACAAATTGCTGCCTAGCCATTTTGCTCGCTAAATGCATGACCCCTGAGGCTGTTATTTAATTGTTCCAACCAATGCACTTCTGCTAAAATAGATACATTGGATAAGCAAGCTGGAATGACAGAAACAAATAAATTGTCATTGGAACCAATCCATGTACACTCAGTCTAATCGATCATTAAAGAAATGGCAGTATTTTCATTCAGAACAGTGTGTTTCAATAAATACATTAGCTCCAATTTCCACTAATTTTCAATGTTCTGTTCTGAATTAACACAATGCCCATAAATATCCATTATCTATACCCAAAAGGCAAACACTTATTTTGTCAATGCAGACCCTGTATAAGCCAAGCATTCCTGTATAAATTAAGAACAAACACTTTAATAATATGAAAATATAAATCATGTGTAGACATGTTTTATATACATTTTGTGGCTAACATTCATGTTTGTGCACATGAATCCTCTTTCTGTAACATGTTACAGTACCATTAAGTCATCTGCTTTGTTGTGTCATCATCAGGGTGCATACCTAAAATTTATATATTGAGGGAATTAAAATTCGTATGTATTGAGGGAACATATTCCTGCAATATATAAATTCCCTCAATTGAGGGAATATATTCCCTCAACAGCAGAAATAACATACCTAACCCGAAGAAAGACAAATTTTACTACTGAAGGACTAGAGGAAGATGGTTGCATCCAGGAAACACAATTCTTTTATCTTCACATATGGAGATAAATTGCTCCATGGATCTCAGAAGGAAAGGAATACCACTAATTGTAATAACAAATATGACAGAATCATTCAGACTTCAAAAGACTTTTAAGATTTAGTCCAAACATTAATCTAACACTGCCAAGTCCACTATCAATGTTAAGAAAATATCTCATCAATGATAAGAAAATAGTAACAAGCAATGAGTAATCAATGCTTTTTATACTTGCCCGTGGAAAGGTTGTAAATCTATCCAGTTCTTCCACAAAGCAAAACATCTGTAAACTGATTGCTGACATTACGATTAAAAGGCTGGCCGTAAATACCACCAAACTCCCAAGTTTTTTTCCAGGTCCAAATATCTTATACACAAAATCCTCCAAAGCAGGTGAAATCTTTATAAGCCGAACTACTCTAAGAACCTGTGAAGAGAGAAAATATGACTGTATTAATTATTTGATTACCACATTAATCAACAACTTTTCATAGGATCAGACACTTCAAGGCCAAAAAAGGGACTTGCAGCCTGGCAAATATGAAGTTGTCACCGTTTGTAACAGACCACAACTTTTGTGTTAGTTTAAGAACACAAGCCTTGGAACCTGTAAGGTTTTGTCTGTACTTACCCTGGCCTGCCAGAAGATTTGTTTTAGCCAGCAAAAGCAGTTAATCAATGACCAGGTAACTGTTAACCTACTTTGTCTTTTGCTTAGCTTTTTACAATTGTGTGGTGTAATGCATATTGTTACATATCTCTTTTTTCTAACATACAGTAATAACAAGCTGCAGTTCTGCACAGAATGAGCTATCTGTGATGCCTTCATAAAATGCAGCATCGAGGGATACAGGCATGGGATGATAGCAGAGGTCTTGAGAGGACAGGCATGGGAGGCTATTCAAGGCCCCCAGGGCTTTAGTCAATTCAGCAATCACAAAGAGTCATAACAGAAATGCAATTGGATAAAGCTGCTTTTGGGTTAACAAGGGAGTAAAGATAGAGGGAAAACACAGCACATACGGTCAGTCTGAATGTAATGTGGAATTACAGACAAACAAAGGTTTAAGCATAAGAAAGTTGATTCCCATGAGGTTCACATGGGCCCACTTCTCAAGCTTGTCCAGGTCCCTCTGGATGGCATCCCCTCCCTCAGGTATGTCAACCACACCACTCAGCTTGGTGTCATCTTGTAAGCTTGCATTAAGGACCACTGAGGGACACCACTGGTTACCTATCTCCATCTGGACAGAAAGGTGTTTCAGTGACCCAAGACAAAATTGCTTGCACAGGCCATCATATAACCTAACAAATTTGTTAATAGACATATTTTGCTTTCTCATACTGTGTACAACAAGGGAAATTTTGGGTGGCATTTCACAGTAACAGAGGAAACCTTTGTGTGCCACTGATGTATTTGACACCTCTCATTAGTGGCAGCAGTGTATGGAACTCCTGATCCATTCACTGCTGACAATGCCTCAGAAAAGCTGCTGACAGCTCTGATCTCCTGCTTCTGCTACTTATGGTGGCACAAATAGTGACATAACATTCAGTATCAGTGAGAGGCGGTGGCAGCCACAACAGCTGCTGGACAGCAGCACATGAGGTAAATGAGATGATGTAGTTCTTACAAAGAAAAAAGACTCTCTAGCCCAAGGTATCATCTATATTTTCAAAAGATCGCATTGAAACTAAGAAGTAGGAAATACAGCGCAATTATAGGCTGATCTTATGAACAAGTAAAATACAATTACTGTGCTGATTTTGAAGAGAAAGTTGTTTGACAGAAGTTGTTCACAGAAAGAGTTCACTGTACCTTGTAGCTTGCTAATAACATAGACCCTTGTATTTTGCATGAAAGTCATCTCCCTACCTATCTGTCAGGCATGCAGATATGCCAGTCACCTAGGCTTTCCTGCCAAAGGGGAGAGAGAGAAAAAAGTCACCTCAAGAGAGAAACTTATTGCAAATATTCCAGACACCTTGTGTGAGATGAGATGAACCTTCACTGTCTTCAGTACCGTCATAGATGCAGAGGTTACACTGGACAGCTTAACGCACATAAGCACAAGGTGAGATGAACTCCTTTCTTTCACATTGGTACCATGATCACACTACATGTAATCTGGGCACAGGAAACTGGCTACCAAGGTAGTGACTGACAGTGAGATGAGTGAGATTTCCAAGAATCATCATCATGTAAACACAGTTTCTTCTTACTCACAAGACCTACTTGTAGTGTAAAAGCTAGCTTTGTTCCCATCAATACCAGTTTCAACACTGACCCCAGTGGGGTGAAGATTTCATGCTAGTCAGTACTCTTGAGTTGTGTTTTAGATAAACTGTCTTACTTTTTTTCCACCTTCTTTTTGGGAACTTCAATTGACCTTTAAGCAGCACACTAATCTTATTGATGCTATCTGGTTTTTTTTTTTCATTTATTTTCATTAGGTGCCAAATTGAATCTAGCAAAAGTACACTCTAATGAACATTTATGCATTCTACGTAATTTGATTGCAGATTGTATTAAATTTGAGAGCTCTAGAAGGTGCATTATGTGAATTAAATACAAAAATATGTCAAAAAATAAATCACCATGGACAATACAAAAGAGGAACCACAGCTTTGTTACAAAGAATGTTTGCATCTCCTAAAAGGGATGATATTTATTCAGAAAATGACTCAGAAATATTTTCCCCAAGCACAAATACAATACCAGTCCAGTATAAGTCAAATTCTGTCTAAATCTCTCCCTGTTCTTCCAGTTCACTATAGATCTCTGCAATAATATGCAAATTCTGTCATGTCTCCACTGACTTTGTGTTCTATAGATTATAGCCAGGGAAGGGTGCTTCGCTCTAGTCTTTCACATAGGGCTTTGCAAAGTGATTTGAGCAAATGTACTGTGAATGCAAGAAAGGTAAGCTGGAGGATGGACAGTAGCCAATGTGATGAAGAGTCAGTGATGTGTTGGCCAAAGGTAATGATAAATACCAATGAATAATTCAGATTGGAATATACACTAAGGAAGACTAGATAAGCCAAATGATATTTCTGCTCACTATACTGGAATGTGTCAAATAAGACTTCTGTTTTCAGTAATCTGTTTTGTTGGCTGACAAGGAACACATTTAACCTGTCATCATTAATACCTAAAGGTCTGGAAATTTGCCTAACGTTCAAGATGTATCCATGTGAAAAAGACTTTTTGACCTTGGTTGATTTGAAAATTACCATCCAGAAGCCTTCAAATGATATCAAGTAAAAGCAAAATAGAATTTGTCATCCTGAAAACTTTACTGAGCAGGTTTTTAGAACTGTTTAGAAAAAAATACAAGATGGCATTTGCAGAAGTCTGAAAAGACCATCCTATTTCAACCCACACTTGGGAAGACTGCTTCCCCTATTTTGTACTCACTTGAGTACAGTACATGTCAATATAGCTTATGTTTATTGACAGAACTCTGTCTTATGATTTTTTATTTTCCTTTGTTGATTATTAATTATTCACTATGCCAATCAACTTCTAAATAAGGGACAGATACGAATAATATAATTTTTTTTATTTTATTTTTTTTTTAGAAAATCCCTTTCTTTAGTACTGTAGAATATAGCACATTATAATGAATCTTGGTGCTTTCTCTCACAGTTGGAAGAACCCTTTGTACTTCAAAGAGGATGAATGGGGAATTGGTTGAACTGGCTAACAGTGGAAGAATCATAAGTCTGAATTAATCAGTCCTTTTTTGACCCTCCTTCCTGCTCTTCCCCAAAGTGAAGATGTAGGAAGATTCTCAATAAAGACATTTTCCCTCTAGATATGGGATGGTTGGAACAAACACTATGGTGATTCTGAACAAATGACTGGATAAGACCCACAATAACTAGAGCAGAGACCCTTAGTTAAGCATGTGACAGACACAGAGATGATTTGGAGAAGCAACAGCAAGTGTGTTGAAGCCTCAGGGACAGAAGCTAGGAAAGCAGTTGTGGACACCACAGGAGGTGGTGCAGTAAACAGCTGTATGCAAGGTCAAGGCTTAATGAAGGAGAGTGAATAATCTGGAACCTTATGAACACTGTAGTACCTCAGATAAGAAATGAGCGTTACTGAAATCAGAAAAGAACTCCTCAGCAAAGTTAGAAGGAATCCTGTTTCTGAAAATCCAGCCAATACACATAGTTAAGAAGAGATATATTTGTTATTTTAATTATATACTCAAAATGAGCCAATATTGTGAGAACAGTAGGCTAAGAACAGAAGTAAATGAAAGCAAAATGTTGGTGGGCAATGTTTTTAATTGATATAGAAGGTAAAATGCAAAAGTAGCAGATCATACCTGAAAATATGTAAACTGAGAGTGATAGAGGTCTGGATAAATATGAAGAGTGGTTCCAATTACAAGCAGCAACTCAAACTTGTGAAGAGATGAGCTGATGTATCCTGTGAAACCCAAACACCAGATCTTCAGGAGAGCTTCCAAATCAAACAGAACTGTGAAAGCAACCTAGACAAATACATAAAATGAGAAAGATGCATTCAATACACTGAATTAAATTACAGATATCTATGTCATGGTGTCTATCGCGTTTTTGTACAGCAGAAATAAAGTTCTTCATAATATTTAACAAAACCTCTCATACTCTAGAAAGAATAAACAATGATTAATAGATTTCCTCATATTGGCTTGTATTCTTCCTTAAAATGTACACTTTATGAAATTTTCTGAAGTCTCAACATGGCCATGCAGATTTCACAATTTTGAAAGCATGAAATAATAAATACATCCAGCTGGCCTTCCATTTTGTACACGCAGATAAAAAGGGAAAAAATTATGAGATTTCTTTTCAAAATGTGAAGCAATACATGTGAACTGTATGTAGATTTTTAAGAGATCTAAGTAAAAAACTCCAAGTTTAAAGATATCTCGTTTGAAAATTGCTACTTCAATTTTCTAAAACATCCATAGTAATATGACAAACAAAACAGTCAGAAAAGGGGTGATGAGACTTAAGTATTAGAACAAATTTATAAAAGAAGAAATTCAAACTCAGTCTAGATTTGGTAAATTTTCACCATTTTAAAAAGCGACGGTGTTAAAGAAGTTGAGCAAAGACAGTGAAGTCAGAAGTTACATGGTAAGAAATCTACTTGTAGGCATTGGATGACTGATGGATTCTTCCAGAGACCTTTTTTCAAATATCTGCACACTAAAATGCATGATGTTCAGCTTGAAAAAAGGGAGAAAAAAAGGGAGACAATTTTGCATAGGTTTACACCTACAGGGTTCATTTTCTCTTACTTCTCTCACTACTGAAAATCCTTCTGACCAGAAAATCCTTCTTCCTCACCTGTCTTCTTATTTTACCATTGTACATACTCTGAGATACTCTCTCCCTCACATTGTAACAGCCAGGAAACCCAACGGAAAAGTTGTTTTTTCTTGCCTCACCAATTTGTCTCTCTGACCCTTTACACATTTTGAGATTAAAAGAAACACTGAAATAACATTAGGTGGCATCTATATACAGTTAATACTTTCAAACTGCTGTACAACCATTAACAAAATATGTCCCAAACCTCTTTGAGCAAAAGCATTACTAATCTTTTAAAACTGAGAGATTGATTGTGGGCCATAAGGTTTATTGGATTTGGCAGGGGATAGCAAAATTAGAGACTAAGATTTTAATCCTGAATGTGATAGTGACAATCTCTGCGATGCTGCCTTAAGTACCTACATTATTTAAAATCTAAACTCTCCAGTCCATCAAAATATATTTATCAACATGAAAGAGGGAGTTTGTAGGAAAACTAAATAAAAGTTTACATATTTTATGTGTACAGGACTGTCAGGAGCAGGACTGAAGATGGAAATTAAACACTGAAGTTTATGTTCTATGTTTATTTCCCTAGTCTACACAGCAGTTTATAAGCAACACTACCAGCTATAGTATATGGCTTCCACAAGGTATGCAAAAAAGTTGTCAGGCTTCAAATGTCCTCTGCATGATCAAATCAGGCAAGAGGCTTCAAAGCACTCCAAAAAATTATTCGTATTAGGAAAGAAATACTGCTGATAAGAAATACTTGTGTGATTTAAGTCACACACAGTAGAGGGACATTTTCATGCTCATATTCTCAAATGTACCTGGCCAGTTTTTCAGCCCTTGTTCTGGTAGCTCAAATCGCTAAAGGAGAACAATGAGCCAAGTTGGAAGAGGCTACCTCTTTACTTGAAAATCTCTATCTAAAAAACAAGGAAAATGTTTAAGAAAAAAAATCTTAAAATGAAATCTCATTTTTAATGAGAACACATCTAATTGAGTCCTAAAAGAACAAGGGGGTCAAATTAGGAAAAATGGAACAGTGGGTAGAATGCAGCTGGAATTCAGCCTCAGAGCAGGTGGAGTAACAATGCTATTTAAATACACACATACATTCTTCAGAGTACATAGACTTCCTATTAGGACAAGACTAACAAACATGATGTTAAGTGTATTTTAATTTATTCTAAAAATGTGTGGGCAGGATCATTTGCATTTTCCATGCTTGTCAAGCAAATTCAAACCACTAGCACTTAAAAATGTATCAAATGGTTTGCATAACATCTGATTACATTTATACACCTGTCTTCCTGCTGACAGAGCTTGGATTTTTTTTTATAATTAATTACAGGAGAAGATTCAGAATAACTGACTAGAACATTTTCTTAGGTGTGAAATGTAGTACAATTTTAAAGACCTTTTTTCAAAAACTGAAATCACTCCTTTCCTTGCTGTAGAGACAGGGGAAAGGCAAATTCACATAAGAAGCCAGAGCAGACCCGTAGAGAAAAAGCTGGCATAACACACGAGCAGCCACCCTCCACCAGGCTGCCAATTTTGCTTTGCGGAAGACAAAGAGGAGCTACCAGGAATGGATTGCTTCTCTGAGGGCTATCTCCCATTCAGTCATTTGGGACTTTTATGGTATTAATGCCACCTTCAGCAACATTAACTTTTGCCAGTAGCTCCTTAACATCTTTTTTGCAAAGGCAGAGCTCAGTATCAGCCAACATCCAACAGTGATAGACCCAGCTAGTTTTCTCTGTAACTGTGGCTTACTTGAAAGGTTATTAATTTGTTAGGGAAGACAAGAATTCTGAGCAGGATCAGTCGGATTAAGGGCACAGACCTCCAGCACTTCCCTTGCTACCAGATTTGACACTGCACTTAACCTTTCCTTCATCTTGGACAGGGCAAAAGCTACACAAAAGCAGCAGTGCAAGGGGAGAAACTGCAAAAGAAACCAAGGAGGATGTGTGTAGGAGCACCTGGTTTTGAACTTTTGTTTTCAGACCCTTTAAGGCAGTACTTGCAGGAATCTCACGTCTCAAATCAGACTTCTAGTTTGTAACACCTTTTAATGGAAGACAATGTGGCAGTTGCATATAAAAACAAACATCCATCACTATTCTGTCTAGATATTGAGCAGGTAAAGTCAACATCCTCAATAACAATTACCAAAATGATTTTGAAGGTATGCTCTTTACAGGTTTTCACATACTGCATTGGTGTTTTGAGTCACCTTGTTAGAAGTCTGGTTTTGCTTTGTCTGCAAGGATGATGTATACAAGTTGAAATGCTTGGCAGAACCCCTTATTTATGACTGGCTATACAAAATTATGCAAGCAATGGGATCTTGGTTTAGACTTCATTTCTATCTTTTGTCTTCTTATCTAACCTTTGCCTCCTTTTCTCTTGAGTCTGTCTTCTCTTTCCACTAAAGACACCAGTTTGGTTTTTTTTCTTGGTACTGAGAATCTCAACAACTTCACTTAGATTTCTCTACTGAATTTAGGTGGATATATTTATACAGTTCCAGGCCACCATAGTGTGTGATCCGTAGAATGGACCAAGTGATCTATTTTATTAGACATGTCTGCTCCTAAGGCCAGCAGCTTCCAAGATGACTTCTAGGAAACATATCAAAAAGCCAAATATATTTGCTGTCACTTGTCTGGCCATGTCCTTTAGCAAAGGACTGCTGTTGGCTGCTCAAACCAGCTCCCTCTGAAGGGAAAGCTTTCTGCAGCCTAGCTGAATGGAAAATACAGAGCAACATCAATGCCTCATGTTCCAACAATTCTCCCTCACCAAGAAAACAAACCAGCCACTGTGGAACAATCCTCATTGCTTGAGTGTTCATCCTCTTAGAGGCCTCTTTAAAACAATTTCTTTGTACACTCTGTGCTTCAAAGAATGAGTTTCACAACAGCCAAACAAGGAATAACACCAGCTCATCAATTTCTCCTCGCTTTTTTACTCTTCTGTTCTGATACTGTATTTTATACCTCTGTTTATAAGATACTAGGGGTTTATTCTTCCTTGATTTTTATAGTGTCTCTGGTAAAAGCATTACAGTTAAAAAAAAATTAATAAAGAAAAACAACAAATGGACATCAAAAGTGTATTCCTTACAAATAAACAAAATACCTTCTCAATTCCAGAATAATTTACCTAATATGTTTAGAAATGTAAACATGTAGAATCTAAAAAATGAGTTTTCTGATAACCACCCCACTAATACATCAATAATTTAAACTGTGCAGAAACAGAAAAAAAAAAATCTTTAAATAAAATTGGACATTGCTTATAGGACAGAATTGTAATACACTAGTCTATATGACATACTCATCTTGAATTATTAAACCCTGGCAAGTATTTCTGTTGAAAAAAACCCCACCAAATCCTACACTTGAAATAGATGTTGAAGAGTGTGTTTCTAGCACTGATTAATAAAAGCATAATTATACTATATATTCAGTGCAAAAATAGAAATAGCACATGCAGCGTTTCCTATTTTGAATATAAATAGAATTAATGTTATTTTGTTAAGAATCCATGCTCCACTTGCTGTATCCTGGGCATAAAGCAAAACTGCCTGCTGTGAAAAATTCATGGTCCAAAGCCTTAACGCTGACTTAATTATTTGTTTCTGGCCTAGGATATTGTACTGGTTTTGGCTGGGATAGAGTTAATTTTCTTCATTATAGTTTGCATTGTGCTATTTTGGATTTGTGCTGAAAACACTATTGATAACACAGGGATGTTTTAGCTGATTTTTCAGCTTTTCTGCTCCTCACACTGCCCCACCAATAAGTAGGCTGGGGATGCACAAGGAGATGGAAGGGGACACAGGCAGGACAGCAGACCCCAGCTGACCAGAGGGACGTCTCATACTGTATGATGTTGTGCTCAGCAGTAAAAGCTGGGAGAAGAAGAAGGAATGGGTAGATGTTCAGAGTTATAGTGTTTGTCTTCCCACATAACTGTTAATGCCTGATGGAGCTTCATCCTGGAGATGTCTGAACACCTGCCTGCCAATGGGAAGTGGCGAATGAATTCCTTGTTTTGTTTTGCTTGTGTACACAGTGTTTGCTTTACCTATGAAACTGCCTTTATCTCACCCCGTGAGTTGTTTCACTTTTACCCTCCTGATTCTCTCCCCACTGCACTGGGGGAGAGAGTTAGTGAGCAGCTGCATGGGGATGCACTGCTTGCCAGGCTTAAACTACAACAGAGATTAAAGTGAGTTTCCCTGTCCTCACTTCTATCTTCATATTTGGGGGTTGTCAGAAGAGAATCCAGAATTTTGTTGGCTTTATTTTGATGGCTTATCCCCAGGATCATCCTCTTTCACATTCATGTTCTTTTTTTGAATATGCTTAGAACTTGAGATAGCATAGAGACAACACATTTCACAGTCACTCTTGCAGTTATTGTCAGGGTCAACATTCACTCCGTGGTCATACAAAGTATAGTTATTTCCAGTGGCATGAGAGACAACAGAGCATGACGCAGCACTGATGTCTCCACAGTCTGCACTTTTTTAAGGGATTGAACTCTGGTGCTACCTTGACTTTTCTTTGCCTTCACTTGTGTCCTGGAACTGGTGAAGTCTTAGCTTCACAAGGCTGTAAGAGATGAGATACAAATTCTAAAGCTAAGATTAATAAAGAAATGTGTATCAACTCAACCTCCCTTGAAAAAGGAAGATAAATAATGGACTCAAGGGTTTAAAGTTGGGCACTTGATCCTGACTCTCAAATGTATTTAGACATTTAAAACTACAAGACTATAAATCATCAAGTGTTTTGACCTGCGATTCTTCTACCATTATTTGCCAGCAAGGCAATACCAATGGCAGAGGAATAACAAGGAATATACTATCATCATGCACTCTAACTTAAGAATGTCCCCTCTGGCTACAAAGTACTTTGTAATTACTGAAGCCTGTGAAATTGCAGTAACCATAAAGCTAGACATGTGCCCAATCCAGGCAACCATCATCAACACTTCAGAGTCTTGGTGAATTTCAGCACTGGTGGCTTTATACTCAACGTGAAAATTCACTGTGCCCATGAAAATATTTTTAGTACAGAATGCCACAATACTGATTTCACTATTGATTCATCAAAAACAAATATCTACTTGAAGCTATGCCTGTTCGTTAGTACCAAAGACTTCAATTCTTTTATTTCTTTTTCCTTAAACTGAATTAAAATATATGGAGGTTCTAGGACCTCTGGTACATCCTCTACAGTAAAATACTCAACCAGCTAATGACTCAAGCAGGCTCCCTGACAGAATGCCACTTGTAAAGAAACTTTTTACCTCTACTTTATTGGTTCAGAAGCACAACCTCCTCCTTCACCAAATTCATGACTGGATAATTCATTTTTTTTCAGTGTGCTTTTGAGGTTCCAGAAGCCAGGCTATTTGCAACACTATTTTGGTTATGCCTCAGGACCTTCCTTCAGCTAAATATATGTTGAATAAAGATGACTTAGGAAGAAGCATTATATTCTTTAAAGCCAGGGTTTTGTCATTTTTTTCAAGTTAAACTCTTCTGGATATTACGCTCCTGCTAGAGAAAGATAGCACTCAGCAGCCATGCATTGCCTGCAGATGTTATATTTAAGTCTCAGCTCATTACCACTGACATTTTGTTTGAGGAAATTACCTTTCAAAAGGTTGTTAGATAGGGCTGTCAGCCATTGTCAGACAGAGGAACTTGAACAAGTTAGCAAAGAATTCTCAGAATGCTTAAGGGAATAAAAATATTACATACTAAAATATACTTGACATTCACATTTTCTACTTCAGCTTATCTTGAAAAACATCTAGATAGTCACTTCAGCATACTCACCTCAGCTAGGTAAAATTCATCATATTGTCTCTTGAAATTTTCTCCTTTGTAGTAGTTACTAGCAGCAACAATCACATCTACAGCCACCATGCTTAGTATGAACATGTGAAACACAGATGACCTCATCATTTTCTGCAAAAGAAAGAGAAAATTTTATCACCCTAATGAGTCAAAACATGCATTACATAGTTTTATGCTGTCAAGACATAATTAGCTATAATAATGTTTTTATAAAGCTTCTTTCTATATTCTAATTTATTACTCTTTAAAATAGATTCCAATATATTGCTTCAATTGATTTATATGTGCAAGTTTGGGATTTTTTTTTTTGTTTGTTTGTTTGGTTTTTTATCTGCCAGTTGAATTCCTACTGAAGGTTTATCATTTAATATGATATCCATTGCTTTAGTATATTTTAAAAGCATAAACCATACTGCTATCTATTCAGTTCCTCTTGGCTAATAATCCTTCATTATGATTTATTCATGCAGATCTTAATGACATTTTTCAGGAACAAGTGACAACAATTCTATCTCGTGGACTGCGTTTGCTCCAAGAAAGACAAGTACTATGGGATATCAAACTATTCCCTAAAAGTACAAAGCATAGCTACATATAGGAGATACACATATCTGGGCCAATGAACTGTGATATACTTCACAGATATTTCACATATCTGTGCACATAATGCTTTGTGTCACTGCTGCTGCAGTCCCACAGAAGAAAAATGGAGCCACGCAGCACTGGCCACAAGCTGTTCCAGTAGAAGCTAGAGTCAAACAGGCAGAATGTAGTGTTATTTTATAATTAAACTATCTTTGCATGAATGGCCACTAATATCAGTATCTTTTACAATCTTTCACAAGTAATACAGCTTATGTCCTTAACAATTATGTGCAAAGACAATGTAAGTTATGTACCATTATGGTTCCTTATGTATGTGTGTAAATTTGTGTTCACACTGGAAAAGGCCATTTTTACTTGCTCCTGAGTTGATATGTAAAAGTACCTGACAAAATTTCAGAAAAAAAAACCCCTCAAAATACAGAACTCCACCACTTCTCAACTTCTCCCTAAAGACTTTGTGTGCCTGTACCTGCTTATATTCACAGAATCACAGAATTATTTAAGTTGGAAGTGACCTCTTGAGATTCTCTAGTCTACCCCTGCCTGCTCATCTAGAGAAGGTATTCCAGGACTGTCTCCATTCAGAGTCTGAACAAGCCTTGAATGGCTCACGTTCATCTTGTTGTCCCCCAAGGCCTGTTCTGTGAAACCTCAGCTGTCTGGTGCCAAGCCTGTACTGGTGCATGCAGTTATTCATTCTTTGGTGTAGGAATTTGCTTTTTCCTTCGATGAACATCATGAGGTTCCTGTGTAGGCATTTCCTTAGACTACCAAGGTCCCTCTGAGTGGCAGCACAACCACCTCATGTATCAGCCACGACTCCCAGTTTTCTATCATTTGCGATCTTGCTGAAGGTGCCATCATCCAGACTAATAACAGTGCTGATGAATCAAGAGTGGCCTTGCCATAAAATTGGCCAGCTCCCTTAGCAATCATGGGCTCAACCTATCAGATTCCATAGACATCTGTATGTCCAGGCCACCTGGCCCTGATTCCACTTCTTGCATGCTTTCTCTTTATTTCTGAGTTTTTTTCAGGGCTACCTGTTCATCCATGTGGGCCTCCATTTCCTGAACTTGAAAGAGGACCATTTTTGAGCCCAGGAGGAAGAGATCCTTGAAAATCAACCAGTTCTTCTGGACTCTCTTACCTATAGAACTGTATCTGATGGGATTCTTCCAACCAGACTTGAACATGAAAAAGTCTGCTCTCCTGAATAACAGAACTGTGGTCCTGTCTTTTCACTTTGCTCCCTCCTTTCAGAATCCTGAACTCCACAATCTCATGGTCATTGCCACCAAGACTGCTTCTGAACCTCACAACCTGACCAGTCCTTCATCGCTTGTAAGTGTGAGGTCCAGCTGAACACCTGCTGTCATCAACTCTCATATGTTAGGAAGTTATCATCACTGCAATCCAGAAATATAGACTGTCACGTGCTCTGCTTCCCTTCTCACAGGTATGAGTGGTTAAATTGCCCCAGGAGTACTGGGGTCTGAGAATGTGAAGATGTTACAGAAGAATGCAAGAATTAAGTAACACACATTTTTACATTTGTAAATATAGTCCAGTGTTTTAGAAGATTCATAGATAAAACTGTAAAATACTGTCTCAGTTTTTAGTGAGCTGAGGTTGTTATGCTGATAAAGAATTCTTCACATTTACATTTTACGTTTAACCTTGCCTGGAGCTGCAGGGTTCTCAGCAAGACACTCTTCATACTACCGTATTTTTTTAAGATCAAATTAGAGCACAATATAGTATGTATCGGAGGCGCCAAGGACTAGGACTTGTTCAGGCTTTTGGCAACTATCTGTCTGCAGAAGAATTAATCCCCTGTTGAATTCCACTGGTGTTTTAAGGTAGCTTTCTTAAATTTAAGCCGGGTGGAGACTAAGCACTCATTTAGAAGCATTCCGCTAATAGGATGGCAGCCTCTTGCCTCTTAACATCTGGACTTCTTGTGGAAATCACCAACAGCATTGTAGACAAGAAGACAGTTCAACCCTCCTCATGCAAGCTGGCTTCCTTTTGATGCTAGTGACATAAAATGGTTGTATATTCCCATCTAGATAGGGAGGCTTAAGAGATAAAGCCTAACAGTCAGGAGTTTACAGAACATGCCTGCATTAATAATATTTCTCAAATCATAGTCACCAAAACAGAGTGGCTAAATGAGGTCTCACTTTTATTTTTAATCCACAAGTCAAGCTATAAGAATAAATAAAAAAAGATAGGGCCACTGGCATCCACCATGCATTTTTGTCAGTCGTGTGGTTCAAACCATCATATTTGTTACATTTCTATCTCACACAAGTTCTAAGCAGATAATTAGTCTCTGCATATTTTACACTGTATTTTTAACACTGTATTTTTAATAGCATCAAAATTTCCTTCATAGTAATGAAGTAATCTGCCTTTATTGTGAAAGGACTTGCTAAAAGAAACTAGTAAGTGAGGCTGTAGCATGCACTTTTCTCTCCCTTCACAAAAAGCAATAAGGAAGCAAAATGGTCATACAGGAAGAATAAAAGTGCACAAACTGCCTTGGTATACATGTACATACATGCGTACTTTCCCATACAGCCCATACCTTTGGACACTCATAGAAAGATTTTCCATGGTATATTTAAAGCTAGAAAATAAATTACAGTAACATAAATAATATCCTAATCATACTATGATCCAGTAAAATCCAATAAAGCTTCTTGTCTGTTACTAAAGGTCACCTTCCCAACTGAACTGAAAAGAGACCATTTAGCTAACAGAGAGCATTATGCTGCCATAACACAATTCAACACCAAGATAATAAGGAAGGAGGTTCAGACAGGATACAAGCTAGGCACAGGCTATGTAAAAAGGCAGGAACATCTGGATGAGGCAGTGAACTAGGAGATGGCTGTGGCAGGCAATGTGAAAAGCACCTAGATGCTGGCAGAAAGACAGAGAGCCCATGATGCCGGCAAGGTGGAGGTATATGAGCAAATACACATGCACAGCAAAAACACTATGCTGAGGAGACCCAAAAAAGAAAGTAATTAAGTTTAAATCCCAGGACTGGCTTGCTTACAGAGTCCAGATTGGCATCTGTGTTCTTAATATTTTCTACAGCACATCAGAATCTAGCTGCTCACTTGTCATGAATGCTGCACATGATAAGCAGCTTTCCTGTTGGCCTCTCAGACAGACTGCAATATCCTTAGGAGACGAATCACAGTGCTTGAGTCCACACACATACTGTGCCCAACTTTCCCTCTACTTTAATCTGTCTTAGTTTGTTCTTTCTGCACCACAGAAATTTAATTTGGATTTGTACCCCTGAAATGGTTCGACTGCACCTCTGCTCTAATGTTTTGACCATGGGAGTTCGCCGTCTCTTTACACATTTCTGTATTTGGAACGAGGTCTAAGCGAAAGCTGAATTTAGCCCACAGCACTTGCCCAAGCCTTAAATACCATTTGGATCACCGGATCAGCAGTGTGTCATTTGGATTACAGCCCTTTCCAGAGCACACAGCCATGGAAAATCTCCGTGCAAACTTGAAAGAAGAGACATAATGCCAGCTTTTGTTCCTGTTTAATTTACTGACCTTTTTCAGCCTTTGGATGTGTGTTTCTTAAACTGTGTAGGAATAAGATGAAAGAAATGTTCTGATGTTGCTGTCAGCCAGTTGCATGATGGGAAAATTGTGTCTAATATTAAATTGGACTTAAGATTAGCTGTGTTGAAGCAGTCTCAAGTGAAATGCCCTGTTGCTGCTATCAATCAGCTGCAACAGTGGAGAATTTCTTACATTTACTATGAATCACTTCTAATGCTGGCATCTGGCTTCATGCAGGATGATGATTTTCAGTGTCCAGGACACTGTGAAAGATATGGATGGCACAGTGCATTAAAGATGCAATGGCCATAAAAACCCAATACGTGACAAACCATTAATAACCCAAATTCTTTCAGTATTTGGAAATGCACAAAGGATTTGAGGATTGCCTTTGTGACCAGATGGAAATTTCATGAAAGCAGAAAAGACTTCTAAAATATTAGTCATTTATTCAACATGAAGAATGTGTTTGGTACAGCTGAGGAATGCTAAATGAAAAATTATACCTAATATTCTAGATTCACCCAAAAACTCAAGTAAGCAATGACACTGCAATTGCTGCTGGGTGGAGACTACCTGGGTCACTTAATCTTATGGAGCATGACCACGCACAGCCTAAAGCAGTCTTTTGTCACTCCAGGAGTTTCAGAATGGGGTACATTGCTTTAATACTCCTTCTACCTTCCTGCATGGCAGAGGGAGGATGAGTTGACATAAACTGGCCTTTGCCAACTCACTGACGTGTAGAAAATCCAGAGCAGCTGCCACCTTACGCAGCCAGAGACACACTAACCCTGACTCAGGAATGCAGTGGTCCACACAAAATGCAGTCAATAAGCAACCTAGAATAACTGAAGATGAAACTACATTTTCCTAATGTGAAATCCCTTTTGGTACTTGATATGTCCATCAGGTCACCCCTTGTACTACAGATTTTTATCAGATTTTTCTTTCAAGTTTATAATAGATTTTGCTTACTAGGCAAGATGGTAAGCATTGAAAATTTCTAGGGTCTGACAGACTTTATAATAAAAGAACACATGGGCCACATCACCGTCATATTACTAGCTCAAAACTGGCCAAGATGGTAATGGTCAATATTATCCCTTGACACCTCAACAGGGGTTTCTTCAGAGGGCTCAGTGGTTTTAGTTCAGAGCAACAGAAATACAGACTGCATTTGACAGTACTTAACACTCCTGGTGATGGTCTAAGATTAAAAAGAAAAAAAAAAAAAAAGAGGACAAATTGTCACAAAGAATAAAAAATTACTAACATAGCTCTCAGGCTTATTAGTAGTGAGCAGGAAATGGTGTGGATTAGACATGCTGAAAAGCTCTGCTTATTTCGGCCATTTAGTGTGTGAAAAGCTTAGAGTGAACAACTGTCAAATGGGCAGGGTACCTCTCAAAAGTACCAAACCAATTAATGAACAGTGTAAACATCATTTAACTAAAAGAGTTAGATAATCACTATACGGGTAAGCAACTTTTTTCCCAATTTTGATACTTTTGAATTGTGTACTCATCAACACACAAGTGTAGGAAAAATACAGTTGCACCTGTATCTCTTTATATTTTAGATATACTTTAACACTTCATAAAACAATAGTATCTTGTCCTCTATGTTTTAATAGGATGGCTGAAGCAAGCTCCTTACTCCCTTTTCATCTTCATTAACTTTTGTTATTTGCCCAAGGAAGCCAGGTCCTACCAGAAGATTCCAGACAGGCTTCCAGCTACAGTTGTTGAAAGACCTTACACTGGCTACACAATTATTGTGGTGAATTTTTTTATGTATCGCTATAATAATGTTGTAGGTTATTTCTGCTCTTGTCTACGTGCACCTACTGGAAGACCATCCTCTCTGGTAGCTAGAATACATTTCAATTTGTTAAAGTTGGTGCTTAGATGTGTACAAAAGAGTTGGGTGATATTTTAAAATAGTGATCACAACGGAAAAGGTTACATTTGTCCTATCTCAGTCTTTTTTACTTACTGGCCTGCTGCAGCCTAGATCACACAACTGCAGAGGCATGAAGGCAAACAGGGCTCCCAGCTTATTGCAGTGCACAGCACAACCATGACTTGTGGTGGCGGTACGTCCTGTAACTCACTCCAAGTCTTATGGTACTTGCTGGTTTCTTCAAGCCCCATTAGCTGTGGTCATATGAGCATTACAGAATACTTCTAGTTCAGAAAATCTTGTAGTTCAGAAGATTTAACAAGGTACAGTTCATGTTCATCACAGAACCACAGAAAACAATGTCAACTTGAAAATGTATTGTGAGTAAATTTTTTTTTTTGGCAATTTCTTCACAGCTTCTGAATTTCTTCACAACTTCTAAATACATATAGAGGGATGCTATGTTTGATAGAACAGGGTCAGTTTAAGTTAAATGCATACAATTCATACCACTAAGGAACTAACATGGGAAACAGTCACTAAAGATGCTAGCTGATATAGATTTGATATTGAAAGCAGGAGACATCATAAGCCTCAGAAATTATTATAAGGTACTGGTACTTAAAGAAAACTAGAAATAGCAAAAAAAAGGATTCAATACAACATGATTTCTAAGAGACACTGAGCAAAGATTCAATCTTGGCCTAAAGAAAAGGGCAAGTTTTTTGATCCCGTACAGGTTTAGTATACTTGTGTTTATTTTGTCTTTTTTTTTTTTTTTTTTTTCAAAGTGCTTGAAGATACCTTGCCAATGAAAGAAGCTTTAGAAAATCACATTCTATACACTGCTAATCACAGATAATTCAAAGCATGAATGGAATAAATTTGATTTTCATCTTGCTGGTTAATGGCCATCTGAGCAAGTACAAAATTGTGAAATTGCAGGAAATTTTCCCTTTTGTTTGCAGAACACTGTAGAGCATTTTACAAGCTGTGCAACTAATTTTCTATAAACCATTTTGCTTTCAACTTACTTTATGACTGCCTGACAAAGATATGCTTGTAAGGAGAATTTAGAAAATTATTCTCATGCTCTGCAGTCTGAACATATCTGAAAATTATTAAGCGTCAACCATAAATTTTAAGGGAACAGGCTTTTTAATATCTTACATTGATGCACTTATATATCAGTGTGGGACATTAAAAACATTGTAAACCTAAGATACCATCGGCTATTTGAGAGGAACTTCTGGATGCTAGACAAATTCAAGTAATGTAATTTCATTGAGGAAATGAGGTGAAGGGAGAGTTTTTAATTAAAGATGCTGAAAGGGGTAACTTTTAGATACTGGGCGGGGGTGGGGAATTGGTATTCTCAGCTCAGTTACTAGCTTTGGAAATGGCAGGGCTTTCTAATACAGACTGTCTGTCCCAGTGCAATGAGAATAGAGTGATCCTTCACCAATTTAGGCTATAGAGACTTGCTTTAATATCCCTTAGAGTGGCAGAGGAATGTCTCAGGGTAGTAATGTAGTAGTGATGAATGTAAAAAGACCCTTGAAGATCCATATTGCAATGAAAAATCTCCATGGAAACTCTACTTACTTTAAGATCACCTTAGCCTAAAGAACCTTTGTTACCAGTTACAGGAGATAATATAGAAGGTATGGTGATATTCAAGAAAGCACAACACTTCCCAGAAAACCAATATAATAATTCTTGCAGGTTCTAAAATATGCAATTGGAAATTTTTCTATAAATGTTATCTGGCTGCAATAAAGGTGACACCAGCCTGTCAGAAAGAGCAGCACAGACAGTAAACTGTCCTGGCTTGAACAATGTTTTACACATTTCACTTTACTGTGCTTCTGTTTCCACCTTCTAGCTCATTTGGTAAGTATGTAAAACTCAAGGTAGGCATTGTATTGAACTATGCACGACCAGGTTGGATGGCGCTTTGAGTAACCTGGTCTAGAGGGAGGTGTCCCTGCCCATGGCTGGCGGGTTGGAAATAGATGATGTCTAAAGACCCTTCCAACCCAAACCATTTTACGAAACCATTTGCTGGAAAAGTAATACATCAAGCAGTAAGCAATCCAGGAGGCTCCTGGAGTGCCTTCATGACAACTTCCTGAGGCAGGAAGTAGACACCGCTACCAGAGGGGAAGCAATACTCGATCTGGTGACTACCAATGTAAATGAGCTCATCAGGGATCTCAAGATTGGAGGCAGCCTGGGTGGCAGTGACCATGCACTGGTAGAATTCACGGTACTGAGGGTCAGAACTCAGTCAAAAAGCACAGTCAGGACATTGAACTTCAGAAAAACAAACTTCCAGTTCTTCAAGGAGTTAATCAATAGGATATCCTGGGAAACAGCCCTCAGAGACAAAGGAGCAGAACAGAGCTGGCAGCTTTTTAAGGACACTCTTCATAGACTGCAAGAGATCTTGATCCCCAGGTGTAAGAAACTGAGCGAGGAAGGGAAGAGACCAGTGTGGCTCAGCCATGACCTACTGGTCAAACTAAAAAGCAAGAAGGAGCTTCACAGGAGGTGGAAGCAGGGACAAGTACCTTGGGAAGAGTATAGGGATGCTGCCCGATGGTGTAGGGATGAGGTCAGGAGGGCCAAGGCACTGTTGGAGCTGAACTTGGCAAGGGATGTGAAGAAGGGATTCTACAGGTATGTCAATGAAAAAAGGAAGATCAAAGAAAACATACCCCCCTGAAGAATAAAAATGGTGGGCTAGTAATAACAGATGAGGAGAAGGCTGAGGTTCTCAACAATGTTTTTTCCTCAGTCTTCACTGACAACCTCCCTCCCAACACCTCCCAAGTTAAACCGCAAGGTGTGGACCAGGGTGGTGAAGTCCCTCCCACTGTATGTGAATATCATGTTCGTGACCACCTGAGGAACCTGAATGTACCTAAGTCCATGGGACCTGAAGAGATTCATCCCAGAGTCCTGAAAGAATTGGCTGATGTAGTCACCAAGCCACTTGCCATAATATTTGAAAGGTCTTGGCAGTCAGGTGAAGTCTCTGGGGATTGGAAAAAGGGACACATTACACCCATTTATAAAAAGGGTAGAAAGGAGGACCCTGAAAACTATCGCCCTGTCAGCCTCACCTCTGTGCCTGGGAAGATCATGGAGCAGATTCTCCTAGAGGGTCTTACAAGGCAAATAGAGGACAGTGGAGTGATGAAAGACAGACAACATGGCTTCATCAAGGGCAGGTCCTGCCTGACGAATCTAGTGGCTTTCTATGATAAGGTGACTACCTTTGTGGACAAAGGACGACCTATAGATGTCATCTATCTGAACTTCTGCAAGGCTTTTGACATAGTCCCCCACAACATCCTAATGCCAAGTTGGAGAGATATGGATTTGATGGGTGGACTGTTCAGTGGATAAGGAATTGGTTGGATGGTCGCATCCAGAGGGTGGTGGTCAATGGCTCAACGTCCAGATGGAGAGCAGTGACAAGTGGTGTCCCTCAGGGGTCTGTACTGGGACCTGTACTGTTTAATATTTTCATCAATGATATTGACAGCGAGATCAAGTGCACCATCAGCAAGTTCACAGATGACACCAAGCTAACTGGTGCTGTCGACAGGTTGGAGGGATGGGATGTCATCCAGAGGGACCTGGATAAGCTGGAGAAGTGGGCCCAGGTGAACCTCATGAGGTTCAACAAGACCAAGTACAGGGTCCTGCACCTGGGTAGAACAACCCTCACTATCAATACAGGCTGGGAGACAAGGTGCTGGAAAGGAGCTCTGCGGAAAAGGACTTGGTGGATGAGAAGCTGGACATGAGCCAACGGTGTGCACTTGCAGCCAAGAAGGCCAATTGCATCCTGGGCTGCATCAAAAGAAGTGTGGCCAGCAGATTGAGGGAGGTGATTCTGCTCCTCTACTCTGCTCTGGTGTACTGTGTCCAGCTCTGGAGCCCTCAAGACAGGAAAGACATGGACCTGATGGAGCAGGTCCAGAGGAGGGCCACAAAGGTGATCAGAGGGCTGGAACACCTCTCCTACGAGGACAGGCTGAGGGAGCTGGGGTTGTTCAGCCTGGAGAAGAGAAGGGTCCGGGGAGACCTACTAGCAACCTTCCAGTACCTGAAGGGGACCTACAGGAAGGCTGGAGAGGGGCTGTTTACAAGGGCCTGGAGTGAAAGGATGAGGGGTAACGGGTTTAAATTAGAAAAGAGTAGATTAGATAGCAGGAAGAAACCCTTTACATTGAGGGTGGTAGAACAGTGGAACAGGCTACCCAGGTTGAGGCCCTATCCCTGGAGATATTCAAGGTGAGGTTGGACAAGGCTCTGAGCAGCCTGATCTAGTTGAGGCTGTCCCTGTTCACTGCAGGGGGGCTGGACTAGATGACATCTTTAGAGGTCCCTTACAGCCCTAGACATTCTATGATTCTACATGTTTTTATATGGCCTCCTACTACGCAGCCTCAAAGTAAGATGGAAATGGAATTACTGAATAATGGTAACATTTCAGGATGTGCAAATATGTACTGCAATATGTAAACAGGGTCCTGATTTTCGTGCTCTCACAACACATCTTTTAAGTAAATGTCATTTTCAGATTATTTATAGCTAAAACCATGCAGAAATCACCAATTGGCAAAGCCCACCTTCCAATAGTCTAAATGTCTCTATAGTATTTGAAAATACAGGCAATTAATGAACCTGTCATGTTTTACCAGACTTTCCTGCCTTTTTGCATAGCAAAAAAATTGATTTTAAAAAATAAAAACTTAGAAAAAAGCAAACTGAATTTTGGTCAAAGGAATGAAGTAGAGTTGTATGACAGGAAGGATGAACAAACAGACAGGAAGTAAATGCATGGAAATAATGATAGAAAGCTTACTGATGAGAAATAAAAGCTGCAAGATGTGACTTTTCTGAGTAACCAAACTTTAAAGGTAAAAGCTTATGTCAGAAATTACAAACTTCTTTTTTTTTTTTTTTTTTTTCAGTTTCTGCTACAGGGCAAAATAGTAAGTATTGCATGTGCCTCCTTCAGACTAGATGCATCCTGTTAATTCATACCCTTCAATAACAGAATAAAGCACTAGTACCAGTACCCTCCTGTACGCCTCTTACTAACAGTAGTCACTCTTCTCCTCCCACAAACTTCTAAGAGAACATTCAAAAAGAGAACTGGTGACTCTTCTGCCCTAAAATTCCATGAAATAATGGCTTCTTTGAAACTAAGTGAACCTCCTCCTCACCAGTTTATAAACCAGCTAGCATAGATATGTCATTTTCTTTGCAAAAAGAGGGAGGAAGTAAGCAGCCTTTCAGTGACTGCAATCTGACTTAGGGAAATGGAGAGCAGCAGCTGCAACATAAAAGAAACCTAAAAATACTACTTAAATTGTTCGTGACAACAATAACGCATAGAGATTGTTACCTTCCCCTCAGATTTTAGAACTGTTAGTAAGTGTATCAGCACCTCAGCAGCAATTTTCTTAAAGCTATATACTATGAAACACAAAATAGAACCTGGATAATACGAATACAGATTTAACTCTTCTTCCCAAACATTGAAACACATCCAGTTCAGAAAATAGGAGACAAAGTAATTATCATATAAAGCCTGAAATTAAATAGGCCAAATCAAATTTTGCTTTATATGAAGTGACTTCATGTAAGCTGAAGGATCGAAGTGGACTCTGTAATTTACTAAGGTGTAATTAATGGTCTACCTGTCCTGTGTGCATTAGTGTAACTCCCTTGCACTACAGTACTTCCAAAATGAAAGTCTGCATGTTTTCCTTTCACAATAAAAATACTCTAAATTTGCAAATTATGACTGATCTTTTAGCAACAGCCTAAGTATCTGGACAAGTTCCAAGTCAACAGCGATAAATGCATTTAGCTTCAGGTACAGGAAGCAATACAGACAATTTAACACTTCCACCTGGTCATATGATACACCGCATATACATAAATATATAAAAAACCCACAGGATCATAGAGTCATAGAATAATTTGGATAGGAAGGCACCTTTAGTGCCTTCTAGTCCAACTTCCCTGACACAGACAAGGACATCTTTCACTAGATCACGTTTCCCAAAGCCCCATCTAACCTGACTTTGATCACATCCAAACTATATGTATATATATGCATGCACATACATATATGACTACAATCATAGAACCATTTAGTTTGGAAGACACTTTTAAGAACATCAAGTCCAACCATTAAGATAATACTGCCAATCCCACCACTAAAACATGTCCCTAAAGCACTTTATCTACACATCTTTTAAATACCCCCAGGGATGGTGACTCCACCACTTCTCTGGGCAGCCTGTTCCAGGGCTTTACAGCCCTTTTAGTGAAGAAATTTTTACCAATACCCAATCTAAACCTCTTCTGGCACAACTTGATGCCATTTCCTCTTGTCCTATTGCTTGTTACTTGGGAGAACAGACTGAGCCCCTTCTTTTGTGGAACTGTAGAGAGCAACAAGGTCTCCCCTCAGCTTCCTCTTCTCCAGACTAAACATCCTCAGTTCCCTCAGCCCCTCTTCATAGGACTTGTGCTTTAGGCCCTTCACCAGCTTCTATGCCCTTCTTTGGACATGTTCTAGCACCATTATGTCTTTCTTGTAGCGAGATGCCCAAAACTGAACCCAGTACTCAAGGTGTGGCCTCACCAGTGCTGAGCACAGGGGCACAATCACTGCCCTTCTCTGCTGGCCAAACTATTTCTGATCCAGGCCAGGATGCCGTTGCCCTTCTTGGCCACCTGGGCACACTGCTGGCTCATGTTCAGCTGGGTGTCCACCAGCACCCCCAGGTCCTTTTCCAAAGGTAGCTTCCCAGTTACTCCTCCCCAGGCCTGTAGCATTGCCTGGGGTTGTTGTGACCGAAATGCAGGACCCAGCAGTTAGCCTTGTGGCATACATGTACACACTTTCAGGGTAGGCCACATATATAGCTGAATAGTGATGCTGTACTCTGTAAGGCACTTTATCACGAATGCATCTGATGTTATTAATGCATATTTCTAAGTTTTTCTCTGAAAACTCAAGTTGCTTTAGTATCTGCACTATAACACTGTCTGTACTTACATATTGCTTCTGCATCCTATAGATGTAAACTATTTTATGTATGTCAACAATGTTGACATTTCCTATCTTTGTGTATTTTCATTTGGAAAATATGTTAACCACAAATGGAAAAGAACCCACAATAATGTCATGCTCACTGTGCAGAGGACAGCTCCATCTCTAATATGAAATCTGTTTGCCATTGTCCCAAAGCTGTACAATGTATGAGCTGTGGTAAATAATATATTTCTCACTACTTCAGAAACACATTAAATATAATTTTGACAAGTAATTGACTATTACAAGTGCTTCAACTTTCCCCTACATTACAGGGAAGGTGAGTGAGGAGAGACGGAATCTGGAATGCATCTGTGCTGTAATTTTTTTCTACACCTTAAAAATTTTCAGAACTTTTACATTTTATGATTCCTAGGAGCCTCACTTAAAAATATTTTCCATTAACACTCGTTCCTTGAATGATATCCCTTTGAAGACCACACCTGGAATGTCTCCTTGAAGTTGCTTCAATAGGCTACTTACTCTTTCACTTATATTTCAATTCAAGAACTAGGTCTTTGAAATGTCATTTATTGTGAATCAGCCATTTTCACTGCCTCTGTTTTCTTTGACCTTTTATTACTTGATTTATTAGAAATGTATGCCTTTTTTATGTTATTGCAGTAGTATAGATTTACTAGCTGCTTTATTCATATGAAGGAAAGCACTGCTCTTACTACAATGAGTAGCTCATGAGCTGAAAGGGCAATAGACGTAAGTATTGCATCATACCCTTCAATTGGTACTTATTAGAATCATTGTGAAATCCTCCATAATTCTTGCTATTATTTTTAGGATAGAGCATTAGCCATGTACCAAGACAGGTAAAGCTGAGCTGGAGAGGAGTTAAATACACTGCCCGCCCTTCCCTTTTCACTCCCTCACAGTTCAAATCACTTTCTTAAGTATTTAACCTGCATTTGGTTCCAGTAAGACTGCTTTGCTGTGTCAACTCCAATGAGCAAGTTGGTATCTACTAATTCTGCATAGCCTCTGTAGAAGAAATGACTCTTCAGGGGGAACCTGGGCTCAGAGCTTCACATGTGCTTCAACCCACCTCCCCTCACAGTGCTCATGCACCATGAGCGACTGACGTGGGTGTTTTGCTGGGTTTAAAGTGACAGAGGGCAGAAGAGATCTGGCACTACTCATTCTGAGTTGGAGGACTGGAAACATAAATTCTGCTGTTAGGAAGACTTTAAGGTGTATCTTCTAGTTCCTTTAAGCTCATGAGAAAACATACAGAGCAATTCAGGATAAGCAGAAACTGAGTCCCTATTTGCCAGCAACCTCTTGTACAATGATAAAGAACCATTGTGACTTCACTACTACTTCTTGCTTCTTACATACTGAGAAAGTACTAACAAGGCCACGTCTTAACAGAAAATAACAACAAAGGAACAAAAAATAAAAAAAAAGGAGGTACAATTTTCTTCATTTTGAAGAAGTGATGAGGAAAAAAAGAAAAATGAAATCCAAATGCTTCAAGGGTTCCCTTACACAGAAATAGCAAAAAATACGTCCCTTTAAATATTTTATTTTGTAATATCAAAATATACTTGTGGAAGCATTCAGTTCTCCCTTTGGACATCTTGCTGTCAGCATTTCCAAACAGCATGAAAACCTGGAAAATGAGGTTCTAAGAAAGCAAATCTTCAAGGAAGGAGACATTTTATTTAGCGGGTTTTGTTTTTACTATTTTTGTATTTCCCAGCCAAAGGCAGTATGAAAAAAACTCCCTCTTGGAAAAGCTTTACACTCAACTAGAGATCCTTACCTTCTCTTAGTTCTTACTGCAGTTTTTTATCTCAGTACAATGATTATTATAGCATATGTGCTTTGAAATTTATTAGAGGTCTGAGCTGAATTTCAGTCCTTTTTCACAGCTCTCGTATTGTTGAGCTGTTTAAAATTTACAGAAGTACTTGATCAGCATTAGAAGTAGTAGAATAATTCAGTTCTTTGATAACTTCCCTTCCGAACTGAAAACTGTCAAATGTGTGCTTTAGGCAATTAAGACAACTCTACCTAGAATTAATGAAAATCTTTTGCTAGGTCAGACTGGCCATTTGTATTGATTATAGGTTTCTGAGCGCAATGTCCTTGCCTAACAGAGTACATTAATCTTCTTGGTTACCATATGTACTGTACTTGTCTTGGGAACACAGTGTACAAAATAGTTCAGACTGGCAATAGATACTTCCCTCAAAATACTTGTGTTTCTGATCGTTATTGCTTTTACACTTCTGTGTGCCTGAACAAGGCAACAAAACTTTCACTTCATACTACAAGGTTTACACCATCTGTTTCAGAAATAGCTAGTCAGGTATATGATGGGAAACATAAGGAACATGCCCACTGTGGTACATTACAAAAAACCTAACTTTTAGAAAGAAATGTGTTCTTATATGAGTTACTTAGCTATATAAATAAATATAAAACATTTTAATGCAATTTCCACATTTGACAGGAACAGGTTTTCTTTGCATTTTCCTTGCATAATTTAATTACCACACTCTCAAACTAGTGATTTACACATAAAAGCAGAGATTACTTTGAAATAAATCACATATCCCAATAAAGAAGTGATCAAATTAATAATTAGAAGGAAAAAATAAAAGACTTTTTGCACTCAGACTCAAAACCTACTTTCTAGTAATGCATTTTCAGTGAAACCAAACACACAGAAAAGAATCATTGGAGTATTTCCTTCCAACTGAAATAGTGCTGGAAACTGCTGACATCTTACAGGCTCTGCTGCTTTGATCAGGGGGATTGCAGAGCTAATCAGAGATTTTGATTGCTATTAATTCAGAGAGCAAGGGGTAGTGATTGCCTACGCACTGTTTTATTTACAAAGCATCTGTTCTGCAGCTTCACCAGCTAGAATACTTTTACTGCAGTCAAGCTGTGGTATCACTTTTCACCAAGGTAAAACCAGCGGTGTAGACCTGTCTAAACAAAGTGATACGAAAAGACAACTCAAACTAATGTGACCTGGATGAAATACAGTAGCATTTCAGAATGAAAATAAGCTGATTCTAAGGTCAAAGACCTGTACATTTTATTGCTTCCTTCTCACAGGTAGCAGCACAAAAAATTATTTTCCCACTTTCTAAAACGGTCATGAAATTAAGGTTGGATTTGGACTGGAACACAAAAGAATCCTGTTGTGTAAATCTCCTGGAGAGGCTGAAGCCATAGGATACAGAAGACTGCAACCTTCTGATTATTTTGCAGCTCACATTTCCAAATTTAGTTAAAGTCAAACTTAGGTGGGTAATTGAAAGAGGGACACAGTAACTCTTCAGTTTCATAACCACACACAAAGGTGACTTGTAATGGTCATTTTCAGCAAGTTCATAGTTCAGCATTGCTAGCTTTCTTTTATAAGATGTTATTTTAAGAAATTTACAGAAAGCAGACCTAAGACAGAGAGATCATCTCAAGACTATCATATGCATTATTCATCCAATTTTCTGTCTGAAAAGCATTCCAACCCCCCTTCAAAAAAACCCCCAAGAAACCCAAAGTACAAACAATCTTTTAGAAACCTGCACACTGTTTCCATTCTTCTGATTTCTTTTTTAAAGAGAATTATGAAAAGTTAAAAATGTAAAAATAAAAAGAGATAAACATAATGTATAGTGTTCATAACTATAGCATATTTAGGGTATAAATCCTAGCAGGTCCTTCAAAAGGCAAATCAACATCTGCATCTTATGCAGATACTAGTGAGTCTTCTTTCAAAGGCAGGGATATAGTATGTAGGATGGTACAATTGCATTTTTTGACTGCTTTCACCATCACAACTTTCTGGAGCTGTGTCAGCTTCTGCTTGTCTATATCCATCAGACTAGAAGAGCAGTTTAGCCGCTGGTAGAGATGATTTGCAATACTGGCAGTTTTAACACCACCTAATTAAAAGCTGTTTTGCTCAATGCTGCTAGAGACAGATGGGATTACAGCAAAATACATGGGATTGAGAAAGCAGTAAAGACACACAAGGTAATGTGCAATTTTAGATGAAAATGATAAATTTTGGGGCATGCACTGAATAGTGAGAAGTGACATGGATAGAATGATTAAGTAAGGGAAAAAAATATGAAACTTCCCCTTACCACAAACTCTTGAACTCTTGTGATGCTCCTCTCCCTATAACCCATCCTTTCAAAAATTATTCCCATATGTTCTTTACGTATTTCGACTTCAGAAATACCTACCTGATGTGAAAGTACATGGGGTGGGAATTAAGGAATTTTCACATCAGGGTAAGGACAGAAAGTCAGAACAGGACCAAAGGAGAATCATAGAATCATTTTGGTTGGAAGAGACCAACTGTTAACCCATCAATGCAAGGTCATCACTGAACCATGTCCTTCAGTGCCACAGCTGCTGGACCTAGCACTCGACCTTGCTGAACCTCATACCACTGTCCTCAGCCATTGATCCAGCCTGTCCGGATCCCCCTGTAGAGCCTCATCAAGGAGATGAACATACCTGCCTAACTTGTTATCATCTGTAAACTTAGCAAGGGTGCCCTAGATCTCCTCTCCCTATCAGTGATAAATATACTAAAGAGAACAGATCCAAGTGCTGAGCCCTGGGGAACATCACTTGTGACCAGCTGCCAACTGGAGTTACTCTATTCAACACCAGTCTCTGGGCCTGGTCATCCAGACAATTTTTCATCCAGTGAAGTTTACGCCCATCCAAGCCATAATCAGACAGTTTCTCCAGGAGAATGATGTTGGAAACACTGTCAAAAGCTTTACTGAAGTCTAGGTAGACAACATGCACAGCATTTCACTGAGCGGGTCATCTTGTCATAGAAGGAGATTGGGTTTGTCAAGCATGAGCTTCTTTTCATAAATCCATGTTGCCTGGGCCTGATCACCTACCTGGTTGTCCTGTATGTGCCTCATGATGGCACCAAGGATGATCTGCTCCATAAACACTGAAGTCAGACTGACATGCGTGTAGTTCCCTGGATCCTCCTTCCAAACCTTCATGCAGATGGGCATCACATTTGCTAACCTCCAGTCCACTGGGACCTCCCCAGTTAACCAGGACTGCTTCCTCAGTACCCTTGGATGGATTCCATCCGACAGCATAGACTTGTGGGTGTCTAAGTGGTGTAACAAGTCACTGACCATTTCCTTTTGCATTATGAGGGATTCTTCTGCTCCTCATCCCTGTCTTTCATCTCATGGGGCTCGGCAGTCAGAGGACAACTGGTCTTACTAAAAAAGACTGAAGCAAGGAATGCATTCAGTCTTTTCCTCATCCTTGGTCTCTGTGTTTCCCCCCAAATCCAATAGAGGATGGAGATTTCCTGTTAATGTATTTACAGAAACATTTTTTATTGTCTTTAAAGGCAGTAGCCAAATTAATTTCTAGGTGAGCTTTGGCCTTTCTAATTTTCTCCCTGCATAGCCTCACAGAATCTTCATAGTACCCCTGAGTTGCCTTACACAGGCCACAGTCTTTCGTTTTCTTCCTGAGTTGCAGCAAAGGTCTCCATTCAGCGAGGCTGGTCGTTTTCCCCACCAATTCATCTTATGGCACATAGCAATGGCTGTCTCCTGTGCCTTAAAGATTTCCCTCTTGAGGAATATCCAGCCTTCCTTGGCTCCTTTGCCCTTCAGGATGGCTTCTCGAGGGATTCTGTCAACCAGTCTCCTAAACAGGTCAAAGTCTGCCCTCTGGAAGCCCAAGTAGGCAGTTCTACTGACCCCACTCCTTACTTCCCTAAGAATTGAGAATTTTACCATCTTCATGATGACTATGCCCAAGACAGCCTCCAACGGTCACATCACCCAGAAGTCCTTCTCTGTTCATCAACAACAGGTCTAGCAGGGACCCTTCCCTAGTTGGCTCTCTCACCAGTTGTGTCAGGAATTTATGTTCCACATGCTGGACTGTTTCCTCTCTGCTTTAGTGTATTTCCAGCAGATTTCTGGTAACTTGAAGTCCCCCATAAGAACAAGTGGAAGTGACTGTGAGAATTCTCCCAGCTGCTTCTAGAATATTTCATCTGCTTCTTGATCCTGGCTAGGGGGTCTATAACAGACCTCCATCGTGCTGCCTTGTTGGCCTTCCCCCTGTTTCTTACCCGTAGTCACTCAACCCTATCATCATCATTATGCTCAAGACAGCCAAAGCACCCCCCCAAAGTACAGGGCCACTCCACTGCCTCTCCTTCCTGACCTATCCCTTCTGAAGAGTTTAGAGCAATCCAAGAGTTTAAAGCACCCCATCTGAGTGAATTATCCCACTATGCTTCCATGATGGCAACTATATCATAGTTTTCCTGTTTCCCAAAGGCTACCAGCTCCTCCCATTTGTTGCCCATGCTGTGTGCATTGATGTAGATGCATTGGGCTATTGATCCCATCACCTTCTCAGGGGGAGAAGGCCTAATCCCTACCTGACCGTTGCCAGGCACTTCTGTGATTTCTAGCCCATCACTACCCCTTGTGTCTTTGCTATCACATGATATTCATCCCCTACGTCCACTGGGATGGCAGACTTAAGGACCTTGCTAGTGTGATGTCCCACAAACACTGATGCGACACCCAAGGCAGAAAGGGTTTAGCACCATGGTGAGCTCATAACAGTAGCTGACAGAACCGTGGGTGGCAAGGATGGGGGAAATGCCATTCACAAACTGTGAAACTCCTTCTAGGATAAGGAATCGTGTGAGCATCGCATCTAGTTCCTGTTCTCCAACTGGTAAGCGCAGTGTTTGCCTAAAAGAATAGAACATTAAATCAAGTTGGGAACTGAAAAGAAAGAAATTAAATAAAAGAAAAAGGAAGGTTAAAAGTTTGCCATCAGCACATACACAGCTGTTTTTAAAAGTTTAATTAATAAAATAATCTACAATTCTGAATTGATTTTGATATATACTAAATCAAAATGAAGCAGCTAATTAATAAACTAAATCTCTTTGGTTTGCGTGGTAAGAGTTTCTATTGAAGTTAACTTCAAAGGATTTCTTTAAAACATGAGCATCAAACATTTTTGTGAACAACAAAGGAATATCCTTTGATAGGAAAATGCTGTTGTCCTATATTTGTAATATATAATTCTTATTTGATAATTCTCAATGGAATTATAAGGTATCTCATAAGACTTGAGGAAAGAAGAAGGAAGCTGTAATTAAATGAGAAAACAAACTACTAACAAGTCTGACAATATTGATGCAAGTTCTGCGAGTTTAGATATTTTCTCATTTCACAATAATCCAGATGATTTTATTTTTTTCCAGGGAAGATCTACAGTGGTCACAATAATATATATCATTGTCCTGGTTTCAGTGAGAAAAGCACTAATTCTGTTCACTGATTTTACCTTCTAGCTCAGTTCTTCTAACTAACTGCACTGTCTGAAGGTAGCAGCCTGTTTTCACAGACAGTGTCTGCTTCCAGCAGTGATAGCACCCCATGGTTAGAGTCACTGCCAAGGGTTGGTGTGCAGACCAAGGCCACTGCTGGGTCTTGTGCACCACACTGGGGGTGCAGAAAGTGAAAGGCTGCACCTGCAGGGAGGAGCGGACAGGACAGGTGACCCCAAACTGACCAGCGAGGGATTCCAGCACATAGACATCATATTCAGTATAGAGCTGAGGGATCCAAAGGGTCTTTGGAGCTCTTCTCTCCTCTTGGACTGCTTTGCCAGCTTTGCTTGACTTGGCTCAGGTCTTCTTTTGGTTTCTTCCTCAGAGCACCCAAGGAGGACTCTGTTCCTTCTGCCTTTGATCCCGGTTTGTGTGTTCCTGACCCCGGTACCAGAATCCAGCTCCTGAACACAGCTCCCGTCTGCTGTGGGGCCTGGTCTGGGACTCCCCTGGTGCCTCCACAGCATCAGTGGTGACGGTGATGGAACTATCATCAGGGAGGTTGGGTTCCATACTGGTTTTGTATATACTCCATTTTTATTATTAATTTTATTTTCATTAAAGCTATTCTAGTTTCCTTTTCTAATTGCTAAGTCTCTCTCCCTTATTCCCTTTCTCTTCCCCTTTGGGGAGGGAGGGGGGTTAACAGAGTGCATCTGTTATAGATCTGAGGGGCCTTCCTGACCCTAAACTGTGACAATCATGAAGCAGTATTTTGTTTTGTACAGTCATCCTTGAAAAATAGGAAAATAGAGAAATTTCACCTATTTTATAAGTGTTAGGTTTATATGATTTTCATTATATCCAGTATTAAAAAAAAATTGTCTCTACTGGGAACCATCTCTTTAATTATGGCCAGTGAAATACATTAAAAACAGAAGAACTCTTTGTAAGACATCCCAGTGTATTTTTATCCTGAACAAATTCTTTAAAGGGAACCACTGTCACTGACACACTGCAGTATATTGAATTAATATGCTCTTCTAAATACCAGTGAAGTAGAAACTCTTTAGACCTGTATGTCAAATTTTGGCTAACTAGAATTTTATTTTTAGCAAATGAAATTTGGTTTGTCTGTAAACTAGAATGTGGCCCCCAATGCTTCTCATTATTACTATGATGGTATTTTATACCTACTTGAAGGGTAGGGCCTCCTGAAAATGCATTACCACAATACGTGATTCAGTATTTGCACTGTGAATTCAGCTGGAGTCTTCAGTGTTTAGATGACCTAGGCTCTGAGCTATCAACAAGGACTGTCTTAAGATCACTTGAATTGCCTCCTGTTGATGTCTCTTTTTCTGAGTATAAAGTGCTTAAGAAGATCAACTCCTACCAGCATGTTTAATTGACAGACTCCTAAGACAGACAAATAAATTCCACTCCTTCTATGTCTGTAGAACCACATATACACATAAATGTCTATTCTTGCCCTCATTCCCACCCCAAGGGCTTTTAAGTAATTTTAAAATTAATTTCTAGGTAATGTTGCTATCCCAGCAGTACAAAGTGTAAAATCATTTAAATTAGAACTGCATCCATCACTGCCATATATCCCATTTTAACACACAGTTATATCCAATTATTCACCCTTTGCATACCATATCTTATTATTCTCTTAAACAACCAGCAGGATTAACCTTGCTGGTTATACATTCATGATTAATGCTGAAATGAAATGGTGTGTACATCATAAATTGTACATTGATGTTCAACATGGGCTTTTTATGTGAAAAAGGAACTTCAGAGCCATCATTACTACTGACAATTTTCCAAATTATCTGCAAAAATAACTGCACTGGTTCATATATACCCACCCACTGGTATTACTGTCCTTTCTTTTAAATTATAATACCAGTTACTAAAAATCACAATCCAAAACAATGAGAAAGTTTGTAGCATTCACTATGTGTCTTGTACATACACTTATCTGTCTCAATAGAAGGTCCTAACTGGTTTATGAAAACACAGCATGCTCACCTGTGGAACAGACTTCTTAGAGATCAAGATTTTCCAAGCAGTCAAGTGGATTTAGACATGTAAGTTCCTTTGAAGGAATGAAGTAAGTACAATTCTTGGAATTGCTGAAGGACAGTACATCATTAATTCCGAGAACTAGGCAGTATTCTAGAAATGTGTTCAATGTTACACATTAGCAGTAAATTTCTTACAGGTAGAGTAAACTTAAGGAACTCTCTTTTTCATTATATTTCTAGCTAAGAGAAATAAACAGCTGGTTTCTCTCACACACCCTTAAATCTTCCTGTTTTTAAGGAAGAACACTTAACAAGAGCATGTCCCTTTTGCCTCATGGGTTTATGGTACTTTTATTTGTTTCAGAACTATTTATCATTGAGGGTTTTTTTCAATCTCCCATTTTTAAAGACTGAAAAACCAAGCTGTATATTCACAAAAACAGAGATTAAATCCTTCTCCACTACAGCCAGTGACAAAACTCTTGCTGAGTTTGATGGTTCTACTGTTTGCCTTCTGCACTTCCGCCATACAGAAAGAGAGAAAATCTGGAGGAACAGAGGGTGAATAAAACTGCACTTGTCACATGCCTTTTTCTCCTCACCTCTTCTCCGAGGGATAGGCAGAAGAAGGTCTCCAAGCATTGGCATATGCTCTACTTAGCTCTGTAGAGCACTGAGAATCTCCCACCAATTTTCTTTCAGAAACCCAATCAGAGAGCAGTGAATCATCCACCTTTGCAGCTCAATCAGTGAATAACAACCTGCTTCAGAACAGTCAGCTGAAAGACTGGCAAGCCAGAGCTGGTATTTCTATATCAGAGAATCATAGAACTGTCAGGGTTGGAAGAGACCTTAAAGATCATCTGGTTCCAACCCCCCTGCCATGGGCAGGGACACCTCCCACTAGAGCAGGTTGCTCAGAGCCCCATCCAGCCTGGGCTTAAAAACTTCCAAGGATGGGGCTTCCATCACCTCTCTGGGCAACCTGTTCCAGTGTCTCACCACCCTCATGGGGAAGAACTTTTTCCGAATGTCCAACCTGAATCGACCTATCTCTAGTTTTAATCCATTCCCTCTAGTCCTATCACTGCCCAACAGCCTAAAAAGTCCCTCCCCAGCTTTCTTGTAGGCCCCCATCAAATACTGGAAGGCCACAATAAGTTCTCCCCGGAGCCTTCTCTTCTCCAGACTGAACAACCCCAACTTTCTCAGTCTGTCCTCATAGGAGAGGTGCTCCAGTCCTCTGATCATCCTCGTGGCCCTTCTCTGGACACATTCCAGCACATCCATATCCCTCCTGTAATAGGGGCTCCAGAGCTGGACACACTACTCCAGGTGAGGCCTCAGAAGAGTGGAGTAGAGAGGGAGAATCACCTCCCTTGACCTGCTGGCCACACTTCTCTTGATGCAGCCCAGGATACGATTGGCCCTCTGGGCTGCAAGAGCACACTGATGGCTCATGTTGAGCTTCTCATCCACCAGCACTCCCAGGTCCTCTTCTTTACGGCTGCTCTCAAGCCAGTCACTGCCCAGCCTATATTGGTGCTTGGGATTGCTGTGACCCAGATGGAGGACCTTGCATTTGGCCTCGTTGAACTTCATGAGGTTGGCATGGGCCCACCTCTCCAGCCTGTCAAGGTCCCTCTGGATGGCATCCCTTCCCTCCAGCGTGTCAGCCACCCCACACAACTTGGTGTCGCCGGCAAACTTGCTGAGGGTGCTCTCAATGCCACTGTCCATGTCGCTGACAAAGATGTTAAACAAGAGTGGTCCCAGTACTGATCCTTGAGGGACTCCACTAGTCACTGGTCTCCACTTGGATACGGACCCATTGACAACCACTCTTTGGGAGCGGCCATCAAGCCAGTTCTTTATCCACTGAATTGTGTATCCATCAAATCCATATTTCACCATCTTGGAGACCAGAATGTCATGTGGGACAGTGTCGAAGGCTTTGCTTAAGTCCAGGTAAATGACGTTGGTTGCTCTTCCCATGTCTATTGATGTTGTGACCTTCTCATAGAAGGCCACCAGGTTAGTCAGGCATGATTTGCCCTAGGTGAGACCATGTTGGTTACAGCCAATCACTTCATTGTTATTCATCTGCCTCTGCTCATCATACACAGCTCTTCCTTTGCCCAAGCAGGTATATCATTCCTCCAGGTTTGGTTTTAGTTAGCTAAACAGAATTCTCAGCTGCAATAAACTCTGCTCAGTCTGCTCTATCAGGAAGTTACTCCTATCACCTCTCAAAGGATGCTTACTCACTGCCACCTCGAAGTCTCCTGGTGTAAGCTGCCAGATCCTAATGTTGTAACATAGCTACGCCTTGCTTGACTTCATTCACACCCTTTGCAACCATCTCCATGTGAAGCATGCTCAGTAGGTTCCCCCAAAAAGGAACTGCAGTCCCTTGTCTCTTGGGAATCCTTCTTACCAGGATCACACAAATAAAACAAGTACCATCAGTGACAGTGACAGTGACATCAAGACACAGTGTAAACCAGACTCCCATCCATACCTGTGCCCTTATCTTTCCACAAACAATACCAGTGGCATCAATAAGAGGACTCAGGCAGAAAATCCTTACATGTTTCAAGGGCTCTAATGAGATTCGTATATATGCCCATGCTTGATAAACTGAAATTTTTGCCGAAGAAACTACTAGTATTCAGGAAACAAAATAAGGACCTATATGCTTAACAGCTTCTTAGTTGAAAATTCCTTCCTGTCAATAGTGAATCTGGTAACAATAGAACGTTATTAAATCTGCAAAGCTATGAATTACAAAATGCTGGAATTAAGGTCATCTGTGTCTGGCATGTTCATGCTATAATACAGCCTTTAATGACACGGTCACCAAAGTCCTGAGCTTTTCAGTGAACTTCAAGGAGTTCTAGGATGCACATCAGTAGATGAAATATCTGTCAGCGTGTGGTGTGAGCAAAGCAGAGAATGGCATAGGGAGAAGGATGCCTTCATACCTAAGACAGTTGAATACTTCCTTGGAGAACTGCCATCTACCTCTGCTATTAACCAAGCTTTATGAAACTTTTCACAGCCAGTCATTACTAAAGTGCTCCTCATTTTAAAGGTATCTGACTTTAGAGTGAAAATGCGATTTTCCAGTGTGTTGTCTGCTATGTCCTGCCATGTTTTTCAAAGGTGTATCTGAATACTGAATTCTAGGTGGTTGTGCTTCACAAGTATGCTTTACAATTGCCACAGCACATTTTTCTCTCCCCTTTTTTTTTTTACTTTAAATTCATTGCTCCTGGTATTTCACACTTGTATTCAATAGTATCACTTTAAAGGGCGTGTGCAACGTATGGAAAAATGGGAACATTACTTTAAAGTATTAATGTACAAATATGAGACAAGTGGGTTGGTTTGCAGAATTTATGGTTACCAAAATTTTGCATTTCAAACATGCTTATCTTTGAGTGCTTAGCAGAATGATTACTGCAAGGCTGTGATGGAACAGTACCAACCAAACAGCCATAGCCTGACTTCAGCAAAACACTTATACTGTGGGTAGGTATGGCTAAAGTTTACCTGATACCTAGAAATGCACAAACCACTATTTGCTTTGACAGAAAAAGATTTAATCTATGCAAAAAGAGCAGTATAGGAGCTATTCTGGCTCCACAAAGCATACAACAGGTGTGTCCTCAGAAGAAAATCAAGACCCCTACCAAAAGAAATGGTTCAGATTACTTTCTAGAGACAGAACATGAGATTGCTCACCCATAACAAACTTACTCACAGGTGTCTTAGAGTTCTCTACTTTCCTTCTGTTGTGTTTCAGTGTCTGACATGCATAAAGGTATATATACATGTATGAATATGAGTGAATAATCATGTTTATCTTTGAGTTCTGATTAAGTGGCAGCAACTAAATGGATGAGGGAGGGTAGGTCTGAACAGTGGAGGTTTATCAGCCTTGGATAAGGACAGCCAGCACAGACCAAAGGTTGCTCAACCTTGGCTAGAGAAGAAAAAAAGAAGAAAATAAGGATCTGTGAATGGATTTCTTGGTGGTTGCTTCTAAGTTCTGCAGTGCTGGGAAATTTCTTTTTGAGCAGAGGATGTAATGGAGTAACTGACAGTAAAAATAGTAAGACTTCTCTTGCAACCCATCATGAATAGTCAGCGGGAGGCAGTTTTTCACTAAAAGAGAAATAGCTTAGAAGGCAACATAGAAAACTGAGAAGATAACCAAGCTGATAGTTCTGAGCCAACAGAATAACAGACTGGATGACAAAACTGTATGTAGATAAAGAGAGCATGAGGGAGGGAACTGGGTGTGCAGTCAGCTTTCACTAATTAGTGTTCCAGTTCCTCCTCTGAGTTATCTAGGATCCTACAAAGGGCAGCAGAGGCCAGAAATGAAGAAAGGAGCACAGCACATGTACTGCCAACTCTGATATATTAGCTGTCTCTGTAGTAAAACACCTTCCAAAATCAGGCCCATTAGTGTATATATCTGCTTTCCTTAGCTGAACTTTCCTGAAAAGTTTATGATAGAGAAGAGGAAATTATTTATATACACTCTGGGTACTGTGCAATTAATAAAATGTCACCACAAAGATTATATACACCAGATGGCATTAATGGCAAAACAACGTATGGAACTTGTATGATGTCTTAAGCTCCTATTCCAAGGATGAGGTGAAGATTAAATGAAAATGACTGATTGTGAAAAGCAATTATGAAAACTTCTGCAACACCGCAATTTAAATATGAAGTAGCATCTTGTGGGTCTAGGCCTGTAAAAATATAAAAAAAATATGTCACATGTAGCAAAGAAAGTATCTGCTAAAGGCACCTGCTTCTCTCCACTAAGCATACCCTTCTGTGTCTCAGCTGGATAACTAAATTTTAAATATTTAAAGTAAGTTAAATGTCCATTCCTGCTCACGTGTACTAGGAAAGAATATGTTACTGTTTTGCTAACTGTCCTGAGAAAAGAAAGCTCATGTAACAGTTCTGCACTGAGCAGAAGTGCAAAGACCTAGGCTCCTCGTGTAGACAAGAGGCAAGGTTGGGGAAAGAACCCATCAGAGCCAAGCGCCAGTTTTTCAGTTTTGATTAATTTTTGTCTTTCTCAAGAGGTCAGAAGAAGTATCTACTGCTCCACACCCTTATCCCTACCAATGCAGAATTATTTCCTAGCCTTCTGACCAGTCTGGCCTGGCAATGGCTGCAGACATTGGAGGGAATTTCCCTGCTCCAACACAAACTCTTCCACAGAATCTACAACATTCATCATTGGCCATAAATTCTCTCTTTCTTAATTTTATACCATTAGTCCTAGTCATACTCGTTTGTGACATATAATGTATATCCTGCTCTGCCCTACCCTAGTTTTCTGTCCTTTCTACTCACTCCTTCAAAATACTCAGCATTAACAACCAGGTGTGTTTGGTTTTGGTGTCTAAGTATTGCATCGTATCCTTTTTGCCCCCGTGTTATGAAAGAATTTCTTAAAAACTTTTCAACTGAGAAAACTCATTCTCTGGTACTATGTGGTACTTCTATTTTGTTAAAGTAATGAAAGCCAAGAAGCAACAACAAAAACTGATCCCCATATCCAGTCTATTTAATTGCTAGCTGGCTGCATGGCTCTGGTTTGGACCTCCTTGATCAGTTCTCCTTAAAACAACACCCAAGCACGGCTCCCTCTGTTTTGTACAATCCTCTAACATCACAAAAGTCTTTGCACCCTTGGACAACCTCACTCATGGTGGTACCAAACCTGAGAGCATGAAAAATGTGATCTCAGCATCAGACCATAAAAATTAGCGTTTTGTCGAGCCACGACACAACCCTCACATTATGTTGGATACTCAGAACTGAAAAAAACACAAAAGAAATAACTGTGCCTGAAGGACACAAGAGATCCCACAGTGGCCCAGAGGAGACAAAAGGTCAATCACTGTGTGAAGTATGCATGATCATTCTGTCCTGAAGAAGGAAGTATGGAAGGCTGCAATCCATGTCAGATGGCCTCTGGGCCAGATATCCATCTGTAGCTAGAAAAATAAAGATAATGAGAATCTAGAAAAGGGAATGTGCACTCTTACTGTGACAGTTCAGCTTTGTACATTGTCTGAAAGTTCTGAGACAAGAACATAAAATGATTTTATTTTCTTGCATGGAGGAATTAGAATAACAGGAAAAAAAAGTCCTCAAACTGCAAAATACCCTAAATATCAAACTAAATCTCAGGCTAGAAATCAAAATACCTCTATGCCAAAGAAGGGTTGCAAACATGTGCTGTCAGTTCACATACATTAAACACAAAAGAACTCTGTGTCCTTCCTCCTCCACATGCCACATTGCTAGCTTTCTACTTCACTCCCGTCACACCTCAAAGACCCTCTTTTCAATAATCTGAGGCAAATATAAGAAAGAAAGGGACTCGTAGCAAAACTGTGAGGAAAGCAGCTTGAAGATCTGAATTTAATGTACTGTACTGCAGCCTTCAGCTTGTTAAATGCACAGGTCAGATGAAGACGCGTCTCTCTAAGTGTCACTTTACGAATTCACAAAGCATAAAGGATGAAGACTCTGACAGTGCAATTACTTCTCTGTATAACAACTGTATTTATGTCAGTGAAATCACTCATAAAAACAGGGCTCTCAAAGCTTTAGGTACCTTCTACTGATTTCAGGAAGATTTAATAAATGCAAAATACTTAAGAAATTTAGTATGCACACTTCCTGAAGCAGGGCTTCACTTTGCTTTAAGTGTGCTTATCAAAACTATATAATATAGATTATTACGCCCTACTGGAGAAAGAGGAGGTAAAGTCTTTGGCTTTAGAGATTCAGCCCAAAGAACTGGCACAGCTAAAATAGAAAAGTAAACCTCCTTCACTCTGATGCAGTTTGTAGAGTAATGGGCAACACAAGATGAAGATCCTCAGCACCCTCTGGTGATGCCCATCTCTTTCTACTGTTTCTGTGCCACTATGATTCTACCACTGGCATTTGCTAAGGGCTTAGAGACGTGTGAGATGAACTAGGACCCCACTGAAACTCAAAAGTTAGAGCTGGTGTTCAGAATAACAAGAATATGATAAGAAAAGGCAAAGATCTTTCTCATAGATTTTCTTTTGCCGAGATATATTTATGAATAAAAAGTACAAATTTTAATCTGAATATGAAATAGCCACTTAAAAATTCAGAATTTAGTAATAGCTGTTTATTTAAATACCTATTTGGCTCAGACTCAATCCACTTACTCTTAGGAACTTCACTGAGGTTCTGAGAAGGCCACAGAGTTTATGTAGCCTCCCCCTGACAATGAAGAAATACAGACAATGCAAGAGGCAATTCAGCATCCCCACCATGTGAATTATCTTCCAATTCATGATGGGAATCACTGATTATTGAGGAGCCTAAAGGATTAGAGACTCTAATGTTAACAGAAAGATATTGCAAAATGATTTTTTTTCCAAACCTTCAAAAAATCTAGAAACAACATCTATAAAGAACAATCTAACCACCTACAGAGCTGTAGCACATGATGTTCCTTACAGTCGTAGTAAAGGAAGAGAGACCTTTCTTTGAGAAACTTTAGAAATATGGAAAATATTTGGGGGAAAACAACTCACATGAAGAAAAAATCTCTGCTAGTTTTATTATAAGTTTCTGCAGTCTTCTACTTTTGCTCAGATTTGTCATCCAAGTTACAGCTCTAAAGGAAGTCATGCTGCTGCTACTGCTGCTTCCAATGTTTTGATTGCTGTAATTGTGCTACATACAAAAAAGCTACATGACAATTTAAATACCTGTTTTCAGTTTGATGGGATTTGAAACACTGGACATATTTAACCCCAGAAATAAAATTTTCTAAAGGAAACTCATCTGAACTTTTAGTGGCTTTACTGAATAGCTTCTATAATTCACTGACATTGATGTGCCCCAAAATTTCTAAGTGCAAATTATGAGTACAAGCTGTACACTTCAGTCCATTGCTGAAAAGAGGTCGAGAAAAATGGTCTACTCTGTCTGTTCAGATCACAGTAAAAAGACTGAGGGTAAAAAAAAAATCAACATAGCTGAAGCAATCTTTTAAAACACTGTAACAACTTGAATATTTTCATCACAGGAGATTTTTAGTTTATTAAGTTGACCATGATGTTAGAAGAACTAAATATCACTACTAGATGCCATTAATTGGTGAACTCTACAGGCCTGTGTGAAAGAGGCTCAGGATTTATAAAAATTCCTTCTGCAGAACATACTACTCATAAAGCAGAAAGTTCTGCAGACTTGTTTGAAAATTAGGAGTTACACAAAACATTCTGTTTTCAGCTTGTCCACAAGTAAGGGGAAGTTCAGAGATCTTGACTAATTATTAGTGTCAGCCAAGGCTTCCATAACTCTGACAAGAAAGATTTTTGAAAACCTCCTGCCACAGACAAATTCCAAGTATTTGTTCCTAAAACCCACAAGGAGTTGCCAAGGGCCCGACATGATTACGTTTTCTGTTGCAGCAGGTCCTTCTCTAACAAAGAATGCTGCCAAGGAAAACCTCTACCCTTTTGTAAGCTTAATCAGTTTCACACCTATCTGATTTGTCTTTGTAATAGGACTCTGATATTTTAAATCTGCAGGAAAATTATGTATTCAAGCTGAGCAAGTCATGTTCATGAAATCTATTTGTTCAAACACAAACCAGTGAAATCAGTAACATGCTTTCTTTCTGTTTTGTTTAGTTTTTTTGGTTAGATTGCTAAAAACGTTGGCTAGTAATTTACTTTGACTGCAATTAAGAGGGAAGGGAAGGGAAGGGAAGGGAAGGGAAGGGAAGGGAAGGGAAGGGAAGGGAGGGAAGGGAAGGGAAGGGAAGGGAAGGGAAGGGAAGGGAGTGTGACTTGGAAGGGAAGGTTGGGTGACTGGGAAGGGAAGGGAATTGTGTGACTTGCAGACTGGAAATATCCATACAGTTCTCCACCCCCTTGAAATTACTTTTAGATGCACATCTACAACTACAGAGCAATACAAGCACAGAAAAAAATTACAATAGGAATCTAATAGTAAGTTAATTAATGTTCGTTAATACCAGAATGCTACCTATGGAAGATTTGAAAGTTGTCTTACAAATGACAGTCTTGTCAGCAAATACTGTAAGTACTTTTTTTAACAGTCCTTCCTGATACTCAAAAGTCTATTTCCCTTTCTGAAGTTTCCTCGTCATTGGTAATTCTATTTGCATACACAAGCACAAACATAAAATAACCATCCCCCATTCTTTCTGTTTATCTTCCTCAGGCACTCATGTCTGCCCTCCTTTTTACTGACTGCATGTTACAACAGCATGTAATCCTGTCATTGTCAGGTTTTGTTGTTTCAAACTCTTTGTTTTATTGAAAAGGAGAATCCATCTCAAAATTACAACCAATAATCTTTGCACTAATATTTTTTTTGTAATTTCTAAGCAATCTCAGGAAAATCAGCAAATTAATTCCTCAGTTATAGTCAACTAAAATGCTACACAGTTACTTATGTAACTTGTTCCTACAAGGTACTCTGGAGGCCAAAACGATAAACGGATTTGAAAGGAAGACTAGACAAATTGATAGGTGATAAATCCATCAATGGATACTAAATATAATGGCCTAAATTTAACATCCACTTCAGAAAGTCCCTAAATGAGTGATTGCTGCAGTCCAAGATAGAGAATGAGAGCATAAATGGATATCCAGAAGCTCAGAGAAGGATGATCTATATACGCCTATTTCTAGTACTGGCTGATTTTGGAGATACAGCAAACACATTGTTTGCTAGTTTTATGCATTCTCCAGTATCTACACCATGGGGCTTACTGTTTTTCAGAACCTTTTTAGTAAAAAATGGTGAATTTAAGCATGCGAAAAATGTATATGGTCAAAATATGTTTGGTTCTCCAATTTTATGAGATTCTCTTTTCAAATTCACAGAAGAAAATGATGGTGGTTCTCAACACCTCATCATCAGCTCATTCACATTATAGTTGCCCTGTCCCCTCCATCCTCCAGTTAACAGACTGTAATTATTTCACATGTCTGAATTCATGATTTCTTAAATAACATAAACTGAAGTGAACACCAGTTTATATTAACAGATGAGACAGTGAGCTGAGTTGTCCCACAAGTAAACTCACCACCCCTTCAGCTGCCATTGTTGCTGTGGCTAAAGCCCCTGAAAAAAGGAGGTAAGCAGACAGCAGAGGATGATAACAGCTTTACCTTCCTTATCTGAAATGGCATAAAGCTGAAACTTGAGTACACATTTAATGACAGCTCATTTTGTGAATCCCCAACCAGGGTTTGAGACTTAGATGTTGGAGTTTCTACCCTTTTACTCCATTCACCAGACTTTACTATTTCTTCCCGCACCCTATGTTCAAGTGGAAAACACTGGCAGTCCTTTTTTCTTTTTTTTTTTTTTTTTCCTTTTCTTTTCATATTACCCAGTATTTACCATCTTCCCATATACAAGTGAGGAAAGAAGTTTGGATGGGGATGGACTTTATTGTGCATGTTCTTCTGTTGCCAACATGTTGAGTTTCTCTGCAGTGTCTTCCATTCCACTTCATTTCTTTCACTGTTTTTACCTCACCAAAACTAACAGCTTGCTTTTATATTACACTTTGCATACTCTACTCCTGAGTCTCCTCAGTAAAACTAATATGGTTGCTTTGCAGCACTGTTTCAGTGCCAAGTACATGACTGAACTATCCAAGCTTCTGTTAACGTTCTAAATGAGAACAGAGAATTGAAAAAAGGAGTAGATTTTTTTTTTTTTTAATGACAGTCTCAGAAGTCTAGGATTTGGAATCCATTTAATCTGCTTCTGAGTAAACTCATACAGAATCATAGAATCATTCTGGTTGGAATTCACCTTTAAGATCAAGTTCAACCATTAACCCAGCACTGCCAGGTCACCACTAAACCATGTCCTTAAGTACCACATCTCGTTCAAATCAAAACTGATATCTCTTGCACTGTAAGAGAGGATATCAGTTAATTGGAAGAAATATATTATATATGTATTTACTATAATGAAAGCCACTGTAGGTAAGAAGAGAATAGAACTGAGTAGGCATACCTTCTGCTTGATTCTAAAGTCACACTAAAGGGCAAATTAGTATATAAATGGACTACCACACTTTTCTGGTTCACCAATAATTACTTCCCACGAAAGAGGAGAAAACCCACTTGTGCTCTCTTCTCATTCCTGCACTGAAAAGCCCTAAGTACTGTTTTGTTTCATTTCTCTCTTTCTCCTTCAATATATACATTATGAAACTCCTAAAATATTTTGTGCTTTTCTGGCTATGTCTCCTCCACCCTCCGTATGTTTTCTGTCTTTTGATATCTTTTGATCTTTTAATATCTCTTTCAAGGTTCTCTAAAATTCTGTAATTGTACAAAATCCGTAATATATTCAGATGATAATACATAGCATGAAGGATTAATTTTTTTTTTGAGGCAAAAAGATCTGATTAAATTTCTGACATTAATCATATGTTCAAGAGCGCTGTAATCATGTTGCTTGCTTTTTCAGGTCATAGCTTTGTGACCTTGTATTTCTTCCTTAGATGCAGCACATATAATTAAAAATGAATATAGTATTTTTAATCTGTTGAAGATTTTACTATCAAAGTATGAGTGCATGTACAGTTTTTGAGTAAGTGACCACTGCCATTCATGCTGGCACATCACACACAGCATTTTCAAGCTTCTTTTAAACATCATTCCATCTCCATCTGTGTGTTTCATTTCTGCTGGACATATGACCCCAAATATTAGTATGAACACAGAACTGCTGTCTAGCTTATTGTTTTCCACAGGATCCACAGTTCCAGACTTTCTCTGTTCATTACAAAACTACATATTGAGAAGACTGAAGATGTCAGTACTTTATGTTAGTAATACCAAATGCAGTTTCACAGAAGACGCATGAGTTGAATCTTTCCAGTTCAGCTTTAAATGAGCATGTATATTTTACAAGTCTTTGTGGACAGGAAGACAAAGAGAAGAATGGAGTGATAAAAACTTCAGAAACTTCTAAAATTAACAGGAAAGGAATCATAAGAAACACAATGTGACTTTAACATGGGATTAAAGGGATAAATATATGCTCAAAGAGTTTTTAAAGGATTTTTTTTCTGGAATCTGGTGCTCAGTTTTTCTTTATTTGTGAACTGAGAGCTTCCTACTGTGCTTGTACAAGTAAATCACTGTAGGCAGGAAGCTCTAACACACTACAATGTGTTAAAGTAATATCAACAACAGCAAAATAATGTGGCAATGTGGGAGCCTCAGCATGCATTCGTGCCAAATGGTTCATGTTGAAATGGAAAATACAAAGATTATTTTTCAGTGACAAAAGAAAATCAATATTTAAAATCAATGCCAGTCTTGGGGAACAGTGAGAACAAGAAACAAAAGACCACAAAGCACCTTTGGGAACACTTGAAAAGGAAAATGCAACAAACATAAAACCATTATACCAAAATAAAAGCCTCTTTACCCCTCATTAGGATAGACTAGCAAGTCAAACCCAGAAATCATACTGATACTAATTTTTCATATTGCCACTTCCAGACATTTCTAAAAAACTAAAGAAAACTCAGGTGTGTGAGACAAAGTTCTTCCAAACCACGAGATTAATGCTCATCCTTCTTGCCCATCTCTCGTGGTTTAGTCTTATTTACTTTTAAATACTGTGCTGTGTCACTCTTTATACCGGTAACGAAGAGATGTAGCAACACAAAATCAGTAGAGAGAGAGCCAGGAGAGGAAGAAGAAGGTGACATTTTATTAATTTATAACCCCATTTTATATATCCTAGCCCCATAGGGCAAATGGTCAGTGATCACCCTTCTCCTAGGGTGATTGGCTGAAGGCCTACAACACCTATTTCAAAATATTTTTCCAATGTACCATAAACAGAACTTAGCAAAACACCAGGTGTTGGTCTAGCTTACAAAAAACATCCCACTGTTTTTCATAACACTGGTGAGAAAGGCAGGATTCTCACTGAGTATTGTGAGAACCTGAGAAAATCCCTCTGCTAGCAGCTTTTCAGCATCCACAGTGGTGCTGTACACAAGAGCCCCTTGCAGGTCCCAAATCTGTATGCACAGGCTGGTTCTGTTCTGCCCCTTCCACAGGCCCGCTGGAGAGGCAGATGGGCTCTTGGGAGAGACAGGAAGGGGTCTGAGACAGGAGATTCTGAAACCTCTTTGTAATCCCCTCTTTGTAGATCAGTTGTGACAGAAGCGTAAAGACATGGTTAGCCTACTTATTTATTTTACCTAATTGGTGCAATTTTGGTGCAACTACGACACATTTGTGTGAGACAGAGTTACAAAGGCTCTGCACAGAGCTTACATGCTATCTCTGTCTGAATTATTGTTTGTCCAGGAATAACACCAGACCTGTACTACTCCATGTGCCATTGCTATGTTCCACCTAGGCTAGCAAGGCCTGCTAGGCTGAAACCCCTGTCCTGAGTTGTGGGAGTAAGCATGGTTGTACAAAGGCCAAACTAGTAACACCCAACAGATCCAGCAATTCCATGTGAGGTGTCCTCCAAAACCTGTAGTAGAGAGGTTTTTATGTTACACACCATGCATAAATCACATTATTCTTTCCTCCATCACTCCTTGTTTTAGAGACCTGGATGTATCCATTTGCCAACTTAGATAACAGAAGCCCATCATGCCTCTCAGCTAGTTAGTAAAAAACGCAATAGCCAGATCTGTGAGTGATACACTTTTCCACCATAAAGAATGTGAACTAAAGCAAAGATACTTTTTAAGTAGTTTTCTCAAGTTCTACACAAGATTTGCGCTTGGCCAGTAAATTGGACCCAGATCTCCAGTTTCCCTCTCCATTCTCTTACTCACTAGGATATTTCCTCTCCTGATGCCCAGTATAGTTTGTTGAGGAAGTAAATTATAAATAACTGAGGGCACTGAATAAGTGGAGCTTCACCAAAGCACAGACCCAGACCCATGTACCTGTTGAAACAAAACTTTAATAATGTTCTCTTTCATGTTTGGAGCAGTAATATTTGCAGAGCTCAGAGACAAATTAATAAAACCAAATTTAACTGCAAAATTTAATTAAAATGATACAGGGCAATAGAGAGTCCTCAGTACCTTTTTCTAAGAACTCCATCCTTCACAGGGTATTCAATGACAATATACTTCACTAATAAAGGTCAGAAGAATGCATATTAATTGAATACGTCCTAAAGGCAGGATATATATTCTCCAATATGATTAACTCTTTCCTAGATTCAGAATTATGTACCATGTTCCTCTTAAGGAACAAAAGCCACCCAAACCCTTAGAAAATAACTACCACATCTCTCACTAGGGACTTAATGCATAAAGAGTGCCTTTAATATATTGCAAAGGCTGTAAATACATGATTTTTTTAGGAAGACTATTTTCATTTTAATTTTAATTGATAGAACTGAAACAGTAATTCATCTCACTATAAAGTGAGATGAATAAAGGTGTGTGTATTTATCCAGTGAGATTTTTGCTTTCTTTAGGCTGCATTTTAGTCTACATTTCATAAGAATAAAGCCTATTTTGGGCACTATCCTAATAAAATACTTTTTTAACTCAGTGCTTTTCTTTAGATTGCTCTCCTTGGATTGACATCCAGCAAGGTCATAGATTACTGGAAACCCTGCACAAAGGGATGAAGAATGAGAAGAAAACTACTAGATGAGTTGCAATTATAAAAGTTGCAACACCCACTGGAACAGAATTTTACTGTGCGTTCACATGATTCCTAAAAGGGGCAAGAACACAATATTAGGGACAAAGGCAGACCAGGTAAGTCAGATGCTATCTTAACTTCATCCAGAGGAGTTTTCATTGTGAGATCAGCTACATTTTATCCACATACCTGAGACTGTTTCTTGAGAACACCACAAATGATGTTCTAGTTGCTGTCAAAGTCAAGAATTAAACTTGAGGAAGGGTCAGTTAAGGCATGCTATAATTAAATGTATGTTAGTGGTTTGACAAAGCAGAGATATTGGAGAATGAACAACTTGTGCAGGGGATGCAAGGTGCTTGCAACATTGCTTGCCAGCTTGATGTTCAGCAATGTACATGCTGCCAACAAGTATGTGGATTTTAGCTTACACATTTAACCAAACAGAACCAAAACAGCCAGGACGCATCATGCTATCAGAGTGCTAAGTACAAAGATTTGGCTTTCTACTCTGAAGCAAGTTTGTTTCATCCAGAAGTGACATTATTTAACTTGGAAATAAAAATGTGAGCTGCTGTACAATGTGTTGTAATAAAAAAGGATTTATAGAAATATTACTTTTCTTAGTCTGAATTTATTTAAACATGAGGATAGAGTTTTACAAACTCACCTATATCCAAGTGAGAATATTAAATCTGGAAGTTTCAAACACTGTATGGCTTACTAACTATATGCATCTTTCCCCTTCTTCTGTGAGCCTATTTTCAAGAGAAATGAGGTACTTCTGTGTTTATTATGCTTCTTGGCATATGCTGCTGTATTTTTCAGTTAATAAACAAGCATTTCTTTCATGAACAACCTAGGAGAGGAATCAGTCTGCATATAAAGTCTGAGAGATAAAGAATGATTATTTATGTTATTTTATATTTAAAAAAATCTAAAATCTTTCTCTCTTGAGCACAGCAAACACAGCATTTATAAGGAATGGAGTTTTAAAATCTTCTCTGGGTGTGGCATATCTTTTTTTGTTGATCTGTGATTTTTGAGAACAACTATACATTGCAGAAAGAACTGCATTTAAAGAAATTTATGACTAAAACTACTGTAGCTATTTCTCACTACCGTCTCCTTACACAAACATTTCAGTGTTGCTGGTTACACACACTAATTTATTAAAAAAACAATGTCATACCTGTAGACAGGCAGGAGCTCTGCCCTGGGGTTTATTCACGTCAACAGCCACAAGCTGCCAACCTCCAGCAGCATCTTCATGAAACATCTTGAAAAGGAAAATTGTTGTCAGAAATGTTTTATGTGCCAAAAAAAATTGTAGTTAAATCTAATACATTCCCCTTAAGGACCTACATACATTTTGATAATAGCTAGTTTAAAATAAGATGTAAATGGTTCTTACTGCTACAGAAAAAATACAACATGATTTTTTTTCAACATTAATAGGTTCTGAATTTTACTCAGCTAACATCAAACACAATGTGTCTCTGTTAGTCCTAATATAGAAACCGATTCAATTAATCTCTGATCAGTATCATTAGATGATGGTACCTGTTCAGAATAAATTCCTTACTGAAGTAAGCTTATCCCGAGGAAACACAAATACATTGTGATCAAGAAATAAGTTGTGTGGTGCATATGGAACTAAGACAACTTTGTCTTTTTTACTGGCAAAATTGTTTCGCTCCAAGGACCAGACTTTATTTTTGTTGCACCGTTCTTCTGTACTGTTACCCAGAGCTTATAATTCCTGCAAACAGCTGAATGATATCCACGTTCTAATGATGTCAATGGAAAAGGCTCTCTTGAGCACAGTGGTATTCACATTTTACCAATAACCTCTGGAAGCGCACGTGTGGCATTCTGTCCCCCCCCCGCCCTTTTTTTTTCCCCCCTCAGAAATTAGGAAATGAAAAGATGCAGACTGCTGGACATAAAGAACAGTGAGAAACCATACCTGGAAGTGATGAACACTGTCCTTGAAAATGTCCTTGAAAGAATATGAATGGCTCTAGAGTCTGCATATACCACGTAATGAAGTGTGGCAAAGTTCCCACCTCACTCCCACCTTTTCCTTGACACCCAGTGCTCAAATAAGTCACCTCGAGAACACAGTCACAGCAGCATGGTTGAAGCTTAAACGCCATCCTGAGGGAAGTGCTCATTAGACTGAGGACAGTGACACACAAATACAGTTGTAATGCTGCTCAGTTCTTAGGGTAGCATCTCTGCAGCCAACTCAGACCAGCACTGAGTTACTCCTCTTTGTACCATGATTTAATGTGAGGAGCTGTAGTGCTTTACAAGATCCATTTTTTATCCTTTGACAGAGACCTCTTCCTTGACCTAGACACTCAGACACTCCTTTTCTGTAGGACTAAGTTTTGGGACCAGATCAACAATTTGTGAAGTGGGCAAATGAAGAACAGTATTGTGCCTTTTTCTCAAGGTTATTTCATGCACAAAACAAGCAAGGTTTTAAACTTTCGTCTGGTGCTTTGAACAAGTAAACCTGCAAGAAATTTTCTACTTTTCTTAATACAGGACAAGATATATTGGTTTTGTAGTTGAGTAAGCTGGACTGCCTTTATGTCCCGTTGTGAGGGTGAGTCAAAGAACAAAGTAACCATTCATTTGTCTGCAGCCAACACACTATTTTTATTTTGCATGATGCAATTTATATTCAATACGTTCATATTCTTTGGCATGATGACATTACTTGGGGAATTTCTTTTATCCTTGAAATTTCTTAATGTTGGCTGCTTCTTGAGTTACACTCTCTGTTCCAGCTTCTAGTTCAGAGTATGTCAGTTAAGTCTATATGGCTTAGGAATTTGTCCTGTCAGAGATGAAATGACCATTATGTCCCTCGGGCTAAGTACGTGCCACGTGGAAAGGTCTTTTTTTTTTTTTTTTTTTTTTTTTTTAATTTTTTTTTCCAATTTTTTTTTTACAAAGACATATATTTTTTTTTTTTTTTTTTTGTTAGATTTTAAATTGATATCACCAAGTCTGCTTTGACAAAGACATATATTGCACAGAAATTATTGCCACAAAGTCTGTTTGAGGTGAAAAATGTAGCAGCAGGCAGAAAAGGACTAGATTTACATATGGATCACAGGAATATCCAAAGGAATATCAGAAAATATTTAATAAATAGTTTTGAAACACTTAAATCCTCTGGCTCAAGAAAATAAATAATCTCTAGTTACAGAGGCTGGTAAAATTTTCCCCGTGGGTTTATTTCTCATATCTTTCTTTGTAAGGGCTTTCTGCAGGCAGTTGGTACTGGTCCCTCTTACAGATGGCTGACTGCACTAGCCTGGAAAAGCCTGGCCTTTTGTCCATTCAGGATACATAACATGATTGTTATAATAATGAGTGGGAGAATTTATATCTCAACCTGTTAGTCCTTGTTGTTCATACTGAGGCTTTCACACTACCCAGCCCACACACAGCACCCTCCCTATCATATCTTCTTCCTATCTATTAACTCATAGTCAGGGTCTCACTTTCTGTGGCTACTTCAACTATTGGTGTGACTCTTTCATTGCCTCAGCACCTCATTCCTCCTTGGTATCAAAATCCCCTTCTCACTTCCAGGACCAGCTTCCCCAGACACTTCAGCTGCCCTTTGACCTCTCTTATTCCAGCTAAAACTTGCAATTTCAGCTCTTCTTTCTTAACACAGAAAGTGATATTCAATTGCAACCCTAACTCAAAACCCACCAATGACATGATCAAAAAGCATTATCCTGCTTCACTGAAAGAAAATAAAAACATAGCGATAAGATACCCAGCCACATAGATAACCATATTACAGTCTTCTCTATTATTTTTCTATTAAGAAAGCCTAGCTGGATAATATAACCTACAACTTAATTTTATATGAAAAGCCATATATCAATTTTAAAATATATATTAAAACATGCAAAGTCAAATAAACCAGATAAAATAATAATTGTCAGGAAACTATAGCTTATTATTCATTCATAAAATAAACCAAATCAAGTCCCCAGAGAATCTCAGCATTTTAGGTGCTTCACCTGGGTGGTGGCAGTTGAAGTAGTACTGCTCCTGGACCCCCACATCTGTTGGAACTGCACTCTAATTTCTGCAAACGTTTCAATGATGACTGCGATGAAAACATTCTGAAAAAAGAATAAGAAAGAATGGTTGACTTGAATCTTACAAGCAGAAAAGAGAAGAAATTCATTCTAATATGATCGATATTTCAGACAGGTTTAAAAGAATACATTTTTCAGTACCTTAACAAGCCAGGCCAGAAAGAAAATTAAGGTGATGAAATAGAAATATGAACGCCATCGGGGAAAACTGTCGATTGCTCGGTACATAAGGAACACCCAGCCTTCCTGAGAAGCAGCTTCGTAAACAGTAAATATGCTTGTGCCTGTCAGAGGAAAAAAGAAAATGTTTGGCATTAAGTCTCCCTGAAAGTTTTCAGTATCAGCAAACAATCATTTATCCATTCTAGCTTCCTTTTCTGTAAAGGGTATCTGCTTTCCCCTTCTCCTTCAAAGAGAAGTTTTTCAGGTGCATTTCCATGTTTCTTCCTTTTGCAATTGCGTATGAATTGGTTTTGTACCAGACCAGACTAACTCCCTTCTCTCCCAGGACACATGTGCATTGTCACTTAGATGGGTTCACTGGCTATATGCACATGACGCTCAAGGCAGAATTTGTCCCATCACGTGCCTTCAGCAGCATCCATGAAAAAAGGCACATTTAATTAAACTATCAGGATCAACATTCAGTAAGTGAAAGAAATCACGATTAGTATCAGCAACACCGAGTAATAAGCAGTACAACGAGAAGGTGCCCGACACTTGCAAGCACAGTCATGCACCTACGACAGGCTACGGAACAGTTTTGAAGCTCAGGAAAGTAGCCAGGGTAGCTGTATTAACATACATGTGTTGCCCTAAAAAAGATTAAAGCAGTTTTAAGGTGAATCTCCTCTTTCAGTCTGGGGACATAGTGAGAAGATGAAAGGAAAGTTATGAGGGGTTTATATCTGCAGAAACCACTTTTGAATAAAAGCTATGAACTTACTAATTTTAAACTTAAAAATTTTAAACTTAGGATCAAACTCATCCTATTATCTGAGTGATCATATTCTTTGACCAGCTCCCCTTCCTCTTTACCTCTGCAAAGAAAGCTTCAAAATACAGATCGTGGTTAGGACTCGTACAGCATTCTTGTTTGAAGTAATTTTTTTGTTCTGAGAAGGAACACAATTAAACTGTGAAATTAAACTGTGAAATCTCACAAACTGCTGTGAAATCATGGCATTGTCCTACAGCCACCTGCTAGCTCCACCCCACTACTGCTTTATTTCATGAAACATCTTGGATAAAAGGGAGGGAACCCGAGTAGTACTGCCCTGAGCGAAACATCCCAGCTGCCAGCAACACACAGGTAGGAAGCATGAACCTGCCAACCAACCGATCCTGTTCACAGAGAAAGGAGTGGTTCTAAGTCAGAAATTCCTGAGTCTAGGAGTTTCCCCCAAAAATTCACACCAGCCTATAAGGAGTTCTACGCTGATATTCTCCCACTGAATTTGCAGCATCTACATCCATTTGTCTGCCAACACTGGTGGGATGAACCTGGTGTGTTTTTTGCCTTGGGGAGTCCTGTTTGCAGATGATAAGAGGAGACTGGGATGAATGGAATTTTTTCTGCACAAACTTGCCCCTTGATATGTAGGCATTGAATGGTTAACATAGTCATGGTCAGTAGGAAAAAATGTTAATCCTTTCTGCTAATTTCTCTGATTATTGAATTCCTTCCTATGTACTGCATATGGTTCTCAGGACCAAGGGACAGAAATAGAAGGAAAGAAAAGTATTCAAACATAGATAGAAAAACCATTTCCATTTCTTCAGAAAAGAGTGCTCTCTATCAATACTATAATATTCATCAGTGACTACTTCATGGGTATTTTGCATTTCAAAAAATTATAAAGCAATGGTTCAATTATCTAATATTATACTGTTACTGAACTGATTAAATTATTGAACAAAACAGTGCTGCTGAGGACAGGCAGAGATTAAGAAAAAAAAAGGAATCTATTAAAAGTTGCTGGCTAGGAAACTGTCATTAGTCATTACCAATGGGAAATGCACAATGAAGATTAGTAAAATAGAGGGGATGTCATGCAAAGTATTTATAACACTGGGCCATCTGCCACAGTGAAGCAATACTGTGAATGGACAAAAAATGCACAATTAACCCAATTAAAATAATAAGTGTTCGGCTCTGACAATAAAGTAAAAATATGTACTTCATATAACAGGTACAGGTGTTCTTAAGGCTATTACAATGCAATCACCACTAAATATATTCTTACTTAATATATGTGACTAGAAAGTAATAAAGCTTTCAATACTGATGCCAGGAGCCGTGCTGTTAACTATCTCTGTAAATACTGTTTCAATTGGGTACAGAATAAAGGCATGGCAGTAAGGGATCCAACAGCATGAAATGTTTTCTTTCAAAAAGGAGAGTAATTCTTAGTTAACATCTGCCTTACTGCATGATTTTGCTCTTTTAAAAGTTACATTTAAAGACAATTAGGAAACAATTCTATTTTTTTCTGAATATTTCTTTACTATCTGATTACATCTTCCTAAATCTAATGTATAAATTGTGAATAAGAATATCCTTTCACAGCAGCATGCCCTGTTTTTCTCACCATGTTCAAAGCCATATGGAGGGAGAGAAAGTATCAAAATTTTAAGTGATGGTGTGTTCCATCACAAAAAAACCCAGATACAGTGATTCTGCCATGTATGAATCCTAACTTACGCCCCTTAGATCAAATGGCAAAATTTCCACGGGTGTCAGTATTCTATCTATCATTGACAGTGTTGTCCTCTCCTAGTTCAGAGGGCTTAAGTCCTGACCACGCAGTGCTAAGAGTCCCACGATGAGGGCACAAGAGAGCATAGGACCTCCTGTGGTTTGTGTAAGAAAAGCAGGAATATGGGTGTCAGGGGGAACGAGGGCTTGAAAACCTGCAGAGCTTAGCTATTCAGATATACACAACAGGCCCCCTGTACTTAAAAATGTAGACAACTATTGCCAGTGACCTGAACATTTAGAACAAGTTTACTACACTCTAACTACAGGTATCAGCGAGACATTTGAGCCATGAAAAAGCTTTTAACCATGAAGAGAATTAAGCACATGACTATAATGACATTATTCATCGGTTTAGGTATCTTGGCATGGGTAACTTGCTGAATTTGTGAGTTGAATTTCAACATCTGCATTTAGAATATTGTTAAATCTTAGTAAATAAAAGTATCAAGAAAATATTTAGGATAATTTTTCTTTTTTTTTTTTTTTTTCATTAGATGGCTAAACCTTGGTGGCAATAAAAATTAGTCATTTAGGAGGAACTTTCTGATGACCACAGGTAAAATAAAGGAATATACTTTGAATTTTTTTTTTAGTTCTGTACTGTTGTTTGAATTTGTCTAGTAAATGCCACATTTTGATGTTACAATAAATCAAAACAGGGAAGGAAAACAATTCTTAGCAGAGAGATTAAATAAATAAGTATCATGATCTGTATCAGTCTCAAAAGACTGCTTTTATGCAACCAATAAACACTTCCACCTGTGGAAATGTTTTACAACTGCACATGCTTATTACCAAAAACAACAGAAAAAATAGTCCAGAAAAGGAACGATTTAGTGAAGTATGGGAAAAGAGATTCAATCTTACACAACATTTTCACTTGCTTAGTACATATAAGATGTAAGATAGCAATTGGAGACAAACTGCACCCCTACTACTAATGAATGTTTAGGTATACAGGCATTTGGCACTGAAATTCAGGGGGCTTAATGTCTTCTTCAATACATGTTTCTTTCTGATCTACCAGCTGGTACCATTAGCCTGAAGGGGTGTGGAGGAACTAGTTGCTTTAATACCAAAATGGTTATAACAAAAGAAAATTTTACTGGATTTCATGCCTAATCAGGACCAAGGTCATCTGGCTGTTCCACGCTACACAGATGAATAAACTACTAGGGGAAAAAGAATTAAAAGAGCCAGAGTACACAGGTGATGACTTTCCACGGGGGAGTGAAGAAACCCATCCTAACAAAACCCTATTTTTTAAATTCCTAAGGAATACAGAAAGCATTTATTTAAAAAATGGACTCAGTTGACAGAAGAACAATAGAATCAAAATGAAGGGATGTTATTTTACATAGCGTATTTTATATTTATGCATATAATGCAAACACACGTGATTTTCTGATAGTTTCTGTGCCTCTGTGACAGTACCATGCCCTGTGACATCAGTTCTTGCTATAACCAGACAAAATAGTGAGTGCACTGAATAAAACTGTAATTGTATAACTGCAGAATTAAAGAAGCAGAGCTAAAAGGCCACATGGAAAATTTACTAAATCTGGAAACAGAACCTTTTTCTGCTATGTTCTTGCCTCGTGGTTCAAAATCCCTTATTCTTAGAGAAGGAGAATGCACAGTATGAGGTGTTGTCTTTTATTAGTACCTTTGTACTATGTGATTTGTAGCTATTCCATCTAAGAAACAATAAGTTAAAATTAAACTTAGTTATGCCATTAACTCCAGCATTTTCTGCATGTGTAATCTATGTCTATGGACTATCTCAGCTTACCATGTCAGGATTCTCTGTGAAGCTGCCGAGAAAGGAAATCGACAGGAGGACCACTTTATGTAAAAAAAACACAAAAAAAAATTAAAAATTATAAAAGTTTGATTTTGTGATGTAAAATGCCTCGGATGCCAGCCAGTAACAGGCTCCTTTTCCGCACTTTACAATAGCCACTAGATGGCGATGATGCACCTCGGGCACATCTGGAACATCAGGCAGCGGAGGAGCTCCCACCCCGGGGAGCGCAGGCTGGGCAAGGGCACAAGGGCTGATTTTTCTATTTCCCGGCAGAACTAAGCAGCCTTCTAGCAAGGTCTAATTGAACTCTGTTTCCTGTGCGGAATAGTGAAAAGTAGCCTGCCTTTCAGATGGGTTTGGGAATGTTCTGTCCATGAAAAAACGACCTCTCACTAAGGCTATAGAATCATAGTACCATTAAGGCTGGAAAAGATCTCTCAGATCATCAGGTCAAACCATCCACCTAACATTAACACGATCACAATAGATAGAAACGTTATCAACCCTGTTTCTGTCCCTGCTTGCTTTCACTGATAAAAGCATAGAATTATAGCATGCCTTGGGCTGGAAGAGACCTCTAAAGAGGTCATCTAGTCCAACCCCCGTGCAGTAAGCAGGGACAGCCTCAACTAGATCAGGTTGCTCATCAGGAGTCTCATCAAGCCTGACCTTGAATGTCTCCAGGGATGAGGGCTCCACCACCTCCCTGGGCAACCTGTTCCAGTGTTTCACCACCCTCATAGTAAAGAACTTCTTCCTAATGTCCAATCTAAATCTACCTGTCTCTAGTTTAAAACCAGTGCCTCTCATCCTATCACTTGTAAACAGTCCCTCCCCAGCGTCCCTGTAGGTTGGTCCCCTTCAGGTACTGGAAGGCCACTATATGGTCTCCCCGGAGCCTTCTCTTCTCCAGGCTGAACAGACCTAACTCCCTCAACCTGACCTCATAGAAGAGATGCTCCAGCTCTCTTGATTGTTTTTATGACTCTCCTCTGGACCATCTCCATCAGGTCTATGTCCTTCCTGTGTTGAGGGCTGCAGAGATGGACCCAGTACTCCAGGTAAGGTAGAATCCCCTCTCTTGACTTGCTGGCAATGATGTAACTGGCCTTTTGAGCTCCAAGTGTACATTGCTGTCTCATGTCCCGCTTCCTGTCCAGCAGAACCCCCAAGTCCTTTTCTGTAGGGCTGCTTTCTATCATGTCATCCCCCAGCCTGTATTGATAGGATTGTTCTGACCCAGGTGCAAGACCATGCACTTGGTCTTGTTGAACCTCATGAAGTTCACCTGGGCCCACCTCTCCAGCTTGTTCAGATCACTCTGGATGACATTCCATCCCGCTGGTTTATCAACTACACCACTCAGCTTGGTATCATTTGCAAACTTGCTGATGGTGCACTTGATCCTCCTGTCTATATCATTGATGAAAATATTAAACAGTACTGGTACCAGTACAGACCCCTGAGGGACACCACATCTCCATTGGGACTTCTAGACATTGACCACTACTCTCCGGATCTGACAATCCAGCCAATTCCTTATCTACCAAACAGTCCACCCATCAAATCTGTATCTATCCAACTTGGCAAGGAGGATGTGGGGGTCTGTGTCAAAGAACCTGCAGAAGTCCAGATAGATCACATCCATAGCTCTTCCCTTGTCCACTGATGTAGTCACTCTATTACAGAAAGCCACTAGGTGGGTCAGGCAGGATTTGCCCTTAGTGAAGCCATGTCAGCTGTCTCTAACCACCTCCCTGCTCTCCATGTGCTTTATCAGAGCTTCTAGGAGAATCTGCTCCATGATCAGAGGTGAAGCTCAGTAGTTCCCAGGGTCCTCCTTTCTACCTTTTTAAAAAATGGGTGTAATATGCCCTTTCTTCCAGTCACCAGGGACTTCATCTAACTGTCAGGACTTTTCAAGTATCATGGAGAGTGGCCTGGAAACTACATCAACCAATTCCATCAGGACTCTGGGATGAATTTTCTCAGGTCCCATACACTTGTGTATCTTCAGGTTCCACAGTTGGTCACGAACCTGATCTTCACTTACAGTGGGGGGGGTCTTTGTCCCCCTGGTCCCCACCTTGTGGCCTTTTAACTTGGGAGGTGTGGAGAGAGAGGTTACCAGTGAAGACTGAGGAAAAAAAGTTATTGAGAACCTCACCCTTCCCCTCATCTGTTGTTACCAGCTTGTCATTCTTGCTTATCACAGAGGGGTACATTTTCTTTAACCTTCTTTTCTCATTGACTTAACTTATCATGGTTTGAGTGAGAACAGAACTAATTCTGTTCACTGATTTTACCTTCTAACTCAGTTCTTATAACCGCACTTTCTGAAGTTAGCAGCCTGTTCTCACAGACAGTGTCTGCTTCCAGCAGTGATAACAGCCCATGGTTAGAGTCACTGCCAAGGGTTGGTGTGCAGACCAAGGCCACTGCTGGGTCCTGTGCACCACATTGGGGGTGCAGAAAACTGAGAGCCTGCACCTGCAGGGAGGAGCGGACAGGACAGGTGACCCTAAACTGACCCTAAAATGAGAATGAGGGATTCCATCCCATCTACATCATATTCATCATAGAGCTGAGGGATCCGAAGGGTCTTTGTGGTTCTTGTCCCCTTTTGGACTGCTTTGCCAGCTTTGCTTGGCTTGGCTTGGGTCTTCTTTCTGTTCCCTCTTCAGAGCACCCAAGGAGGCCTCTGTCTGTTCTTCCTTTGATCCCAGTCTGTGTCTGTCTGACCCGGTACCAGAATCCAGCTCCTGAACACAGCTCCCGTCTGCTGCGGAGCCTGGTCTGGGACTCCCCTGGTGCCTGCTCCACAGCATCAGTGGTGATGGTGATGGAATTGCCATCAGGGGTTGGGTTCCATACTGGGTTTGTATATATCCCATTTTTATTATTATTAATTTCCTTTTCATTTATGCTGTTCTAGTTTCCTTTTCTAATTGCTCAGGCTCTCTCCCTTATTCCCTTTCTCCTTCCCTTTGGGGAGGGATGGGGGTTAACAGAGAGCATCTCTTATAGGTCTAAGGGGCCGCCCTAACCCTAAACCATGACATATCTGTAGATGCCCTTCTTGTTATTCTTTGCATTCCATGCCAAGTTCAGCTCCAAGTGTGCTCTGGCCTTCCTGACCTCATCATGAAGCGGAATGTTCCTAAATAGCGTGGATATACCCACTGATCAGTCAGCTTTAAAGTTACATCTTTCAGCATTAAGGTATTTGTAAAACATTGCTCTTCAGTCAGGATTTTCCAATTGTCTTACACAATTGTTTTGGTGAAACTACAAGGGAATAAAAATTACCCAGAAATGAAAGGGCAAAGCTACCACTTCTGGGAAGCAGCTGGTAGATAGGACTGAAATCAACAAAAAGATCAACTCTTGAACAGCTTCATGGCGTTTCTTGCTTGCCTCCCAGCAGGTGATCCAGTGTATTTTACTCTCCCAAACCAACTCACATCAGCCACTTTGCCAGACAGCAAAAATGAGGAAAAGAAGTAAAAGGAAACCTGCCAATTGTAGTGGGTCTGGCTGAGCTGCTTTTCCCCACCCAGCCCTCACGCTGCAGCACTGGGAGCTGGAGGGTGTTGGTAACACACCCGTGTGATGACTGCCAGTGCTCACACAGTTAAAGAGCGATAGAAGGGCTGGGTGTGCACCTGGTGCCCAGCCAGGGTAAACCCACCGCACCAATGCTCTGCTCCTCCTTTGAAACCTCAAACCTCAGTGCCTCTTCCCTGCGAGTGAGCTGTGGCAAAGACAGCAGAACACAAACTGTGCAGAGCACTGACATACAACAGAAGAAAAAACACACTGCCAGTCTGAACACAGCATTTTAACCCTTGTTGAATGTAGTGACTTCAAACATAGAGTAGTGATGTGTTACTAAATGAAGTGATTCTTTATGTTGAATAACAGTTTCCTTATGAGAAGATGAAGCTTTTACATATGAGAGCAGACTGTATAGAGAGACGGTACACAGAAAACCACCAATAAGGAGGTAAATAAACATTGCAAATGTCAGTGCTAGGATCAGTGAAATTTGTTCTGCAGACTTAGTAATGGAAAGATGGAAAGTCAACCACCTTTCAGAAAAAATGCTGATGGCCTTAACTGCACTGTGTGCAAGTATTGTACAAGTTTGTTGCACTATTCAGAAGTGTTATCTTACTAATCTGAATGTAGCAATGCTGGCAGATGTATTGGCTGCCCAGGGTAAACAGACGCATGGCAGTTCATGCTCAGTTATACCATTAGTGTCTTACACGTGCTAGCACTTGTGCTCCATGATCTAACATGTTATGCTCCAAGAAGAGAAATCTGGTTTACATTGTCAACAAGTCCATGGTGTAAACAGAGACATTCTTCAGAATGACTTTGGGTGTGCATGTTTATGGCTATTTAGCCAGACTGTTATTTATATTTGCTTTTCTTTAATACTTTTCTGATTAAAATGCTCCTCAGCTACCTGTTCACAAACATCTTAGCAAATAGGGATCCAGAATGTCAGCAGAGCTCGTAAGATGGCTTTATGCATATAAATACTGTCTGCTTTTTCCTTTTTGAAATTACACAGATGTAGTGCAAATATACACTCCCTCTCATAATCACTGCTTTTTTTTAATGTGTGTCAACTTTACAAAATTTACTGGCAGTTGGTGAGAATCAAGGAAATGCTGAGCTGTGAATTGTTCACACCTTGCACACCACTACCTGGAAGCTCTGCAGCACAGTCAACAACTCCCACCTCTCCTTCTCCCTAGAGTATTTTTAAGGATGCAACTTGTCTCAGATCTCTGAGCTCCCATCCTCAAGAGAACAGGCAAAGCTGCAGGCTGGAGCCTGGAAGTAGGATGCTGCCATAGCTGTGCTTTTCCCTATCATAGACTCAAACTATTGATACTCACTTTTCAGATCTAGGAACCAAGAACACAGGAATCTCTAGGCCTTGGTCTTAAGAGTGACAAATGCTGTGAAGATGGGCTTGCTACCACTTCAGACTTTCCAGTAAAACATCTCTGATATTTTACACCAGTACAGTCATAGTAAATGACTACTACAGTAAATGTTATGACAAAACTGTGTAACGTAAAAAACATTAAACAGAAGAAACTATAATTTATATTAACTTATTCCTTTGAAAATGAGCCATCTTTTTATAGGACTGTAGCTTCTGTTTTTGAAATAGATTATGTATGTAGATGCCTTTAAAACCATAAAGTAAAAGTGACAGTCCAGAAACCAAGTAGACTTTCACACAAATTCTTATATTTAAAGTTTAATGAACATAATTTAAGGGTTATCATATTAAAAAGAAAAATTTAAGGCAGATTCTTAGTACAGCCCTCATGTATTTGGATTGCCACACAAGATATATATCAAACATTGGGAATGACTATTAAAATGAAGGCAGTGATGGATCCCTTTGTTAGGGAGCAAACAAAGTATGCAAATCTTGATAGACACACAAGGTATGTGAATTCGGCACTGACTTTCTTACACTGTCAATCAAAACTATTCACTTGTTGCATGAACTTTCCTAGTAGTCAAACAGAGCATTCTAGTTCATTTTAAGTGCAATCATGAAACAGCAAGGCTAGCATGCATCATGGTGTCAACTAATTTGCCTAATTAATAAAAAAATGTATCTGCTTTGTAAGATGAAAGAAATGTGGACAAAGGAATCCTATTCACATCGAAACATTTCCATATCTAGAGTGACCATGATCATATTTTTCTCAAAAGCAGAGTTAGATAAGTAGCATGACTGTAAGCTTTACCATGAGAGATCATTTCAACAAGTCTTGAGTCTGGTCAGCTAGCAGCAACTGTCTCAAAAGCACAAAAATGTGCAGAAGCAGAAAAAATGTATTAAAAGAAAAGATATAAAAGCTAATGAGAATATGCATTAATGATTTAGCTGAACAGAATAATAAGTGGAGGGATGTGGAGATGTTCAGAGACCCTAAAATTGTGGGTGTATTTGGGAAATGTGGATGACAAGGGTTTGCTTGTCCTAAATGGAACATTTTCAGTGTGATATTTATATGAGTGAGAACTGAACAATCAGAGAAGTTCAAGACAAAAAGCCTTACAGGAAAAAACAGGCTAGCATGGTCCACTAAAAAAAAAAAAAAAGATCATGTCCAGAAAGTGCTAAAAAGATCTTGCAAGTGATTTTCAAACTTACATCAGCGTATTTTAATTGACCTCCATGACAATGCATTTCCTTATTTCCAGCTCCAGAGAAGCCCCTTCATCCTAAAGTTTCAAACAGTCTAATCAGCAATTAAAAAACCCCACCAGCACACGTTTATAAACACAATATTTAACAAAGGGAAGAACTTCCTCATCCTCAGCAGAGGTGAAAGAGACAGAAGAGGACAAAGAGAGCTTAAAATTCACTCTACAAGAACCCGTGCTGGTGATTGTGTGTGGGAAGTGGTTGGCCAATCTGACAATGAACAACAGTGGGCTAACTACACTGCTAGACAGGAAAGTATTCAAGGAGTAAATTCCACAGTATAACACTCCAGTAGCTTATGAAGGCTATATTTTTATTTTTACTGGAGGGTAGGAGGAACAACAGTTTATGGGAGCCTAGACAGAAAAGTTGCTGCTCTGCCCTACATCTCCATTTCAGTTTCATTCACTTCCTCTGGGCGTCACTTGTGAACTGTAGACACTTCTCTGAGGATGTTCTCTTTTAAAATGAAGAGATCAGCCCCTACCTCTCGCATGGATAACACTATCAAAAGCAGTCACACCAAATTTTAGCCCTTCCTCAATCAGTGATAAAACTGCTGTCATCATAATTAAAATGCTTTTAAAAACCCCTCCCCAAAGCATCCTAATTTAATTTGCTCCAGCTATAGTGTACATCTGAACAAGACTTTGTTTCATTTTTTTTTTAATAAACAGTAGAAAATCTCAACTAGCAAGACCTGCTGAGTATTCAGTGACCAGAAGTAAGACATCGGTGGCACTTAGCTCAAGGCATTTCTGTAAGGAAAAAAAAAAAAAAAAAAAAAAAAAGATGGCCAAGGAGACAGCATAAAACAAAAAAACAAATACATGCTAGAAATCTCATTAGCCTCCATACATCTGATAACAGGAGCAAATATACAGTGCCAAACACACCTTAAGAGACTAGACTAACGGAAGAGACAATATCTGCCTTTTCTACATGGTTCTCCCATGTTACAAGAAAACACAAATGACACTCACTCAATGACCTGTTTAGATATTAATGAGTTAAGTCCTCCCTGGCACCTATTCTGTGCCACTAGAAGCAAAGTAATTTACCTACCTTGCTGGTGTGAGGAAGAGGTTTGCCCACTAGCCTAATGTGCAGTTAGGAAGCAGGCGGAGACAGCGAGAAGTGGTTTAGTGTGCTGACAGCTCACTAAATCCCACAGCATCTTTGTGAGATAAGTAGAAACTCTTCGACGTGCCTCAAACAGCTACACAATCAATGTCTAAAGTAAGGCTATCTTAAAGATTTCTGACTTTAAAAGAGCTAGGTGTCAAAAGAGAAAGAACTTGAATTTTTTTACATAAAAAACATGCATGGATGTCGTCGAGAACAGACAAATTTTTTTTCTCTCCTTCAGAAAATGAAAGGTTGAGTTGAAAGGAAAACCAATTCTTCTGACTTCTTATATTACTGTCTTACAGAAAGTGTTTGCATTACTAGAGATCTACTGGTTATCAAAAGAATTCTTGGAAGACTAGCACTAATAGACTACATAGCTCACAAGCTTTTTGGAGGAAAAAATCAAAGCGTTTGGCAAGAAAAGATGTATAAACTGCCAGGTATTTTTGAGGAGAATGTTCAAAGTTTTAATAAACTCTGTTTAAACCTCATTTTCAACATTATCTCCTTCTGCAGAAATCCCTTCTGACCTTTATGTACTACTGAAAATAGTTCCACATACCTGCAATAAAAACTTCCTAGATTTCTCACAGTCAAATCAGTGTGGGGTTTTTTCTCTCAGATATGCCTTCTCTCTTTTTTCTCAGCATCAAGATTACCTGCAAAGATGTTTATTCTTTGTGTAGGTGTGTGTCAGCTCTCTGCTTTGACTCAAGGATGCTTTAATTTCTTATAAACCTATGATATTTAATGTGTTTTTCTTCAAAGCTTTTTGCTAAAGTGGAAAATGTGGCATTTTGTACTGAGCAACATGAACATGTGGTTTGAAAAAAAAAGGACTGTGCAAGAAAAAAAAGAAACATTTTGGCATTGCTCAGTGAAGCGCTTTCCCAGGAAATACAGATCAGACCTATCTTCACTATTTTTTTACCAAAGGATGAGCTGAACAGACTTCATTTTCCAAATGAAAATAATTTTCAGTTGGTGAAATGCAATCAGCACTTTTTGATCTGAAGGTGCACACAAGTGACATGCATAAATTTGGGGAGGACTTTTTGCATGCCCTCTAATTCCCAGTGACTACCTCTTTGGTTACTCTTCACCTTGAAAAAGATCCTTGGAAGTCTACTCCTATCTCTGAAGTCAAAGGAACTTCTGATTATCTATCACTTACACAGGAATACAAGCATACGTAAGGATAGTTACTGGTGGACTTCATAAGCACATCTTATTATCCTCAGCAACGTGTCTGCAGGTCCTACCATGGCTTATGATAGAGGTTTATATTGTTCCATTATGCCCCCATATTTTTCAGAACAGAAAACAAATCCTAATGCTGCCTCAGAAGCTTTGTCAACACATCTATGTAATATTTTTGAAGTGAAAACCACATTTGTAATTTTTAACCTGCACTGCCCAGAGTTGGGCACGTGAGCCGAGGTTGAGACAGCTGGATGTAGTTTGATTCTTTGACATGCTGAAAGAGGCAAATTTGAAATTTTCTATCCTGGTCTGAATGCTAGTGCTTGAAGCCAAAGGGAATTTTACCGTTCCCTTAGTAGAAAAAGAGTCAGATCTATGATTTTGAGATTCTAGTAGTCCCTGCTAAACATAAAAAATATTGGGAAACCAGTATATTTGATCAATATGTTGTTTTCAAAACACTTATTAAACTACCTGCCCCATTAAAATAATGACAGAGATTGATACTATATGATGTAGTCAGAAGAAGAAAGCACAATTGTTTTCAGACCCATTCGTTTTACAGCATCTGGGAGATGGGCTTCCTAAATAAAGACAAACACACCAGAGAATCTCAAAAAATGTCTGTTTTCAAAACTGACCATGAGGCAGATCTCTCACGCCCTGGCATTACAACTCTTTTCAGTGACTCTCCTGTGGATCTTGTAAAAGTACCAACTAAATGCTTTTAGCAGGATTCATGTATTCAGGTCAGAAATAATTGAAACAGAGGGGAAACAACTGCTAGCAGGCAATAGCAAGCACTTGAATAACTGAGAGGACTGCAGAATTTCTCTCCTCTGAGCTCTTTAAGAACACATTAGGCAAGCATCTATAAAGAATGACGTAGGCAGAAGTGACTCAGTCTTGGAGTGACCAGGCAATTGAGCTGGACCTTTGAAAACACATCTTTTTGAGGCTCATGTTGATTTTGTCACATTTTACAGCAGTAAAGAATTCTGTGTTGGAAAGAAACTCAGGGATTGAGACACTTTATTTTCCTTCATGTAAATGTCTAAGCAATCTGATTTACTCCTAGAAAAATAACATACTCAATCCTAACAGCAACATTAAAAACCAGGGGAAAAAAATGTATCTCCAGCCACCAGATAATATTCTAAGTTACCATCTGCATAACGAACAGATAGGTAAAAAATTACATTTCAGGGAAAGGAATCCTAACAAAAAATCACTGATGAAGTTTTTTTTTAAAAAAGACAAAGCACAGCAATGTGAGAGAACATGAGTATCAGATCATACAAGGAGAAAATTAAATAAAAATAGGTCACAGAATTGTCACAGTTGAAAAAGACCTCTAAGATCACCACTTCAAACCATCAATGCCTCACAGCCAGCAACGCCTCACAGTCCCCGCTAGAGCATGTCATGACCTGCCTCATCTACATGTTTTTTGAATACCTCCAGGGATGGTGACTTCAGCCCCTTCCAGCACTTGATTACTCTTTCAGTAAAGAAATTCTTCCTAATATCTAATATCTAATATCTCCCCTAGTGCAACTTGAGGCAATTTCCTCTAGTCCTGTTGTTATTCATTAGACAGAAGAGGCTACACCCACCTCACTACAACCTCCTTTCAGGTAGATGTAGACAAAGAAGGTAGTTGTAGAGAGTGAGGTAGTTGTAGAAAGCGAAGGTCAGCAAGGTATGTGATGAAACCTGCATTTGTAAGGAAATCTAGTGATAAAGAACGTCACTGGCTACAACCAGGAAATACACTTTTTCCCCTACATATTACAGCTAGGAGCATCAAACCCAGCTTCTTCTATAGTACTGACAGTACAAATTATTTGGCCTGGCAATCAGATGGCCTTCTTGTCTAACATGCCTTTACTTCTTGTGCAAAAAGCAAAGGAAGCTTTGTAAGGCCATCTTGTTCTCATCTACCAGAAACAAAAAAAAAACTATGGAAATTAAAGCTGAGAAAGGAGGTGAGAGGAAATCCTCTGAACTGTCTCATAGTCATGTAAAACCTGTACAGCATCTCATCCTTAGTGGTTATAAAAAGAATGGTATTACCATGCATAAAGTAATCTGTGTATCTTTAGGCTGCACATAGACACTAAAAATAAACATCGAATTCAAAGTGCAGAAAGCACCTTGTGTGTTAGGGTTTTGCCTGGGAAGCTGTTGCAGAAGGTGCAGATTCAACTTCCACCGTTTCTGAACCAGCTAAATCATATTCTTCAGCAAAGAGACCTTTTTCTTTTTCTTCCACAAAGGAAGCTTTCTTGAGTAGATAGGCTGTAGATCTAACTTCTGTAAAGTAAAAGATGGAAAGTAAAACTGTGAATAAGTAAGGTGTCACTGAGGACATGGCTTGATGATAACAACTCTATCTCTAAGACTCCGAACACTCTGTTAAAAGCGTAAAAGGCACATCACACCTATTTGCTACAATCTGACTCTGACACTTTAAAAATACACTTTTTTTAGGGTTTCACTGAAGGCTTGCACACGCAATATGTATTGTCCATCTGCACCCTAATTTGTGCCTCAGGAGGTATTGGGTGGTCTCCTACCTCCAGCATAAAGTTGCCCCAAAGGCTGGAATAAGTTTAGTACTGTGTACCTCCTTCAGTGGCTCCAAAAGTAACACTCATGTACCCTGCCTGATCCTGAGCAATCCCTGCTGTGGGTCTTAACACATGTCAAACTACAGCCTGAGCCTATTGAAAAGCAGCACTTCAGCAAACACGTAGTTAAGTATGGTAGGTTCTGTTCCCATGCATATGCCTGTAGAAAGAGTAGCTTCCTCCAACTGTTACACACCTTTGATACTCTTCCAAATAGGCTCACAACTTCAGCATACTCCACGGGTTGACATTCCTTCATGCCATACATACCTTCAATACTGGGTTATAAAATTGCATCCCTGTTGGTCTGTGACACCAGGGATGTGACACGATGCTCATGGGAACCGTGGTCTGAATAATCCCACATTTCTGAGTTATGTTTTGGGGCCACAGGGGTGACTCATGGGGTACAGTGGAGGTCAAAACCAGCCACTATACATATGGATATGCAACCACTTTGCTCTAGAATGGATCAGGCTTGAGCAGTGTGAATGCAAGTCACTCTGTATCACGTTGTTTGTAGATAAAACTTCAGTGCCGGATAGATGATTTTATTAGTGCAAATCCTGCCTCTGACTCAATTCTATAGTTCACACGTTTTCACAGTATATGGCTCAGCAGTACTACGCATCAGAAGGATACATGGCCAAACATCTAAGTGCAAATACAACATCTGGTAGTAGGAAGTTCCCAAGTTCCAAGATGACAAAAAATGAAAAATACAGAAGGTAAATACCACTAAGCACTTGTCTCTGATCATAAAGAAAGACAAAAGCTAATCCTGGCATTGAAACAAGTGGCCATGAATAAGAGGTAGGCTGATTTTAGATGTTTTCTAATCACTGGAGAAATTAAGCCCTGAAAGAGTTTTCCATCTTGTTTTGCATCTCCCATTCCCAAGTTTTCTAAATTGGAACTTTTATGAACAATGGAGATGACTCATTTCCTTATGGTCACAGGAAGGAGTAGACAAGAGCATCACTAAGGTTCCTTCCAGCTGATAAACAATGTTTCATGAGTAACTGTGGTAATACAGGCTGCAAACAACCCCCACTAAGTCTAGTAGAGTCTAGTTGTTTTAATTTACACACGCTTAATCCTCAGTTAGCAAATAATACAAAAATGTTAATTCTTTCATTTTCATTGGCTTCTTGACAGGGGAAATTTCTAAGAATGTTTCTAATGAAGTTATGCAGGAAGGATTAGCACTGTGCTCTGTTCTGGAAGTTCTCAGAAATGTGGCTGATTTAATGAAACACAACAGCTGGGGAAGGTCATTCTTTGATACAAGGTCTTGTTTTGTTATAAAATATTTGTTTACTCTGAACTGCACTGAAATTCTTCAGTGAAAACTCTTCCTAAGTTGCACCTTCCCCATTGTGCCTGAGCATACTGTGGACACAGCTGCAATCCTGCATCTGACTGTGGTAAGTGAACTGCATTCAAAACTAACAATACCCACGTACTTTGCTCAAAAATGTTCACTACAGCAGCCCTAACAACTTGAACATTCTAAAATCTGCTTTAGCATAGTGGGTCAAATCTATTGATGACCCTAATATTTAACTGAAATGAAGGACTGCTTAAGGGTCAGGAAAAAGTAAACACGCATTTGGAAAGAAAGAACAAAGTTATGGCTCTTGGAGATACCAAGAGTCTGCAGATCCGTGAAAGCACATGTGTTATGGATTTCATAGCACTGCTAAGGAATGAATGAAATCAGAAAGCATATGGAGAAAGACAAGCCGATGGAGACTAGCTAGTTTGGTATAACATAAAGCATCATATCTGACAGATTTGGCAAAATGTTTGAAAAGAAGACAAATAACAGGTGTGAAGCAACTAACACGGTCTAGTTTGATTAAGTTAAAATCCTTGTGAAATTACTGTAGAGAGCAGCTTAACCACAGTTTGAGTAAATGCACAGTAGAAGCAGCATTCTTCACTGGATAAAATGATGAGGTAAGAGACTGCAAAGACTAAACTGACTGTGAATTAACCATAGAGACATCTCTTAGATTAATCCTACAACTTTCCGAGCACAACTACTCAAAACCAGTATTCTCCCCTGATGCTCCAAACTCTCTTCAGAATTTCTCTTAGTGCCCCAATAACTGAAGTCAATATCCTCAGCTATTTTCAGCATATTTACCATCTTGGTCTGTTAATGTCAGTGAAATACACATCTGTGGCTATGGTATAGGAATGGTAGAATGCTGACTTTCTAAAAGGCACTTGCAGTATGCAATTTCCACTCACTTCTACTACCCCTCCATGAGTAACCATTAATGCTCCATAGCTCCGTATTAGATAAAGCTTAAGATGTGTGGATTGGATGATTGTGCAGTGAGGTGGATTGGGAACTGTCTGAAGCCCAGAGAGTTGTGGTCAGTGGAGCAGAGTCTAGCTGGAGGCCTGTGACTAGTGGTGTCCCCCAAGGGTCAGTGCTGGGACCAATACCTGGATGAAGGGACAGAGCATACCCACAGCAAGTTTGTTGGTGATAAAAAACTGGGAGGAGTGTCTGACACTCCAGAAGGCTGTGCTGCCATCCAGCATGACCTGGACAGGCTGGAGAGTGGGCCAGGAAGAAATTTAATGCAATTTAATGAGAGCAAGTGTAAAGCGCTGCATCTGGGGAAGAACAACCCCATGGATCAGTATAGGCTGGATGCTGATCGGTTCAAAAGCAGCTCTGGGGAAAAAGACGTAGGGGTCCTAGTGGACAAGAGGGTGACCATGAGCCAACAATGTGCCCTCGTGGCCAATGGCATCCTGGGGTGCATTAAGAAGAGTGTGATCAGCAGGTCAAGGTAGGTTCACCTCCCCCTCTACTCTGTGCTGGTGAGGCCCCACCTGGAGTAATGTGTCCAGTTCTGGGCACCCCAGTTCAGGAAAGACATTGAGCACATTGGAGAGAGTTCAGCACAGGGCCACCAAGATTATTAAGGGAATGGAGCATCTCCCTTGTGAGAAGAGGCTGAGAGAGCTCCGTTTCCTTAGCCTGGATTAGAGGAGACTGAGGGGGGCCTCATTAATGTCTATAAATATTTTAAGGGCAAATGTAAGGAGCATGGAGCCAGACTCTTGTCAATGTCATCCTATGTTAGGACAAGAGGCAATGGGAGTAAGTTGGAGCACAAGAGGTTTAGGGTAAACACAAGGAAAAACTTTTTCACTGTGAGGGTGACAGAGCACTGGAACGGGCTGCCCAGGGGGGTTGTGGAGTCTCCTTCTCTGGAGGCGTTCAAAACCCACCTGGATACATTCCCGTGTTACTTGGTGTAGGTGATCCTGCTCTGGCAGAGGGGTTGGACTAGATGATCTTTCTAGGTCCCTTCCAACCCCTAACATTCTATGATTCTATGATTCTGTGATTCTATAATGAGGACAAATAGAAAACATCCCAAATAATGTCAGAATTATGATTCTACATGAAATGTAAAAAAAATGAAAATAGGAAAAAGAAAACACAGATAGAGTTTGTTCTGAAGAACAGGATTAAATAGTAATACAACTGAAGATTTTTTGTTTGAGAGATAATGATAAATTTATTTAATTAATTGTCACTTAACCTCAGAATTCTAAGTAAAATGCCTAAAACCAGCAGATGAAAAATAAAGATCAGAAAAATATTTGCATGCAGAATATAGTAAAGTTGGTTAATACAGAAGGATATGTAAGTAGTACACATACCAGTGTAAAAAACATGCTAAACATGCCACAGGCAGGTAATTAGAATAAAATAATATCACAGTTTATCAGAAGAGACATCCAGAAGTCCTGTTGTGACTAATCTTCTTGTCAGCCCCTGGGTAAGTTCCCTCAAGATGAATCAGCTATGTATAGAGTCAGCTTCTTGAGAAACAGAAGAGATTTCTGAAGTTTTTATCTTGTACATATGACCACAGAGCATCTACGCTCTATGAACCTCGGATGTCCTGGTTCCACTGGTGACCGATGAGGTCTTCTGACAGAAAATTTGCTGGTTTCACTTATTTTGACTTTTATGCAATAAAATTCAATTTTAATTCTTTCAGTATCATGAATTTAAAAAGTGTATAGCTTAGCTGGGAATAGAAGCCCAAAGTCATCCAATCTCATTGTAACTGTTTAAATTAAGTACCAAAATTTGGAGCTTAGTTGCTGGAATCTTCTTCACAGTGGGAGAAAAAAGGTGATACTGTCATGTAGTTTATTCCTTTTCAGATGTGAACTGAGACTATTAAATTGAGGGTTCATGCCAATTACCCTATCTTTGGAGGTATAAACTGTGGTCAATATCTGTTACTAAAATGAGGCAAAGTACTGATCATTATGGTACCCTTTAATGCAAGGTGACAGTAGTACAGATTTGTTGGAAAAGTGGAGGATAACCTTCTAAAGGAGTCTTTGGATGAGAGTGGAAAATGATGACTGCAATATGGGAGAAGACGTATCTTGAAACTTTCCAGGATGACCAATCACACCTTCCTTGAAAAGGGAATAGCATGTCTTCAAAGTCTTAAATACTACTGAGTGTTAAGGAGAACCTCCAAAGCAGCTTGTACCATTAAAGAGTCTGTCCACTGAAAATATCTGTAGAGATTTTAGGAAAGACAGCAATTATTTGCATACTGAAACAACTCACAGAGCAAAAATGCCCCTGTGGCAAAGACATCAAGAGGTATTTCCCAACAATGTGTCCCAAGTACATAAAAATACAGAAGTGGCATCTGTTCACTAGATGTGTTAAAGATTTGTTCAGATCATCTGCTAGATAATGCAAAATCTAGCTCCCAGTTTGATCACAACACAAATTTATGATCAGCATAAAGACAACACCTTACATCTTTCAAGCAATTTCTATTCTTTCTCTGTTGCTATGAGAAAGGCAGTAAGTGGAAGTGAGTGGTCTCAGGTTTTTTTTTTAAATATTTCAGTAGTTCAGAGGGGATCCAAAATATTATATTATTCTATTATCTTGTAACCTAGGTCTTTTCCCATACCACTCAGTGCATACTAGATACTGAGTAAGAATTTCTTCACATAGCAATGTCATGAGTAGAATACAGTAACTACTGAAGAGTCCCCAAGAACAGCACAGAAAAAGACACTTTGGAAAAGAAACATTACATTTATTTAAAATATTTAAATATTTGAGTAACAGAGTAATAAAGTGAGAGTGTGCACTATTTAATGAAGGAGTATGATATTATGCATGTGCCACAGGGTACTGGAAGGGTAGCAGCATGTATGAAGTCAGTTAGCACAGATGAGCTGATGTGCTGGAGAGTCATCCCTAAGATTCTGCTCTGTGTGTGCTACCTCCTCTAGAGTGACCATCTGTGATCTAGATTTTCTGGAATAGCATTATTCCCCCTTAATCCCCAGCAAGCTGCAAGCTGGCCCTGTGTTATCAAATCAAAGGTCTTAAATCAAAGATGATTTGTTAAGATGCTCTAATTACAGTAACAGAGAGCATGTTGCATCACTATTGTAGACTGCATTTGTAGTGGGTGGTTTTTCTCATTTCCATCAACTTTATGAAAATACTGCTTAGGATAAAATAATCAAATCTCAGGAGTCAAAGTAAAAACCATGTGTCCCTTGCATTATGCAAGTGTTGAAGGTCAAAGCCTGTAAACCGGTCACATACTGAAGCTCTTGTCTGCAAGTGAAAATCTTCTACTGTGAAAACAATTACCTCTATTATCCAGTAACTGCAGCTTTCATTATGCAGAGCTATATTGTCTTAATGGCACTGACTGATAATTAAACTGATAGGATCTAATTTTCTTGGTATGGAATGACAGGTTTCTAATTGCCTAACTTCATGCTTTGCCTATTGGCTAAGAGTTTCTTGTTCCTTAGTGTGGCTGAAATTAGTCATGCTCTTTGTTTCAGGGCTGTTCACACTACTGTCACACCTTTAATTCCTCTTTCTATTTTTTCACATCTTGTCAGACTGTGAGTTGTTGACTAGCTATCCACACAACTAGGTATTGTCTCTGACATAAGCCTTTTTTCAATTCTCATGCAAACTGGTGGTCTGGGAGGTTGTTTTCCCTTGTAACAGCTCTTTCTATTTATTTTCTTAGTAAATCCTCATTAAGGAGATGGTTTTAATGTGCATTTATTTCCCTTTGGCATTCTTAGCAGGCAAGTGTCCCCTGACTGCTTTACCTAGCTTCTCAAAGTTATCTGACCCTTTTGTTAGCATTCTGCATTAGAGGAAAAAGAAAAATCAAAGTAGATAACAGGTCTGAGTGTTTTCACTCACACTTCCCATAGGAATTATATGTAAACAGTAGCAGCAGTATGAAAGCAAATTTCCTCCTTTGCCTTCACAGAGCATGTATCATCTGAAAATCACAGTGGGGGGGCCTTGCTATGCTGGAGCAGGAGCAGCAAAAAGTAAGCATGAGAAGGTCATTTGTGGAAATAGTACTTACACTACATTTAACTCAAGATTTGCAGCAGTGGGCACTGACACACAGCAGACTTTCAGGGGGCTGCAGTGCAAAAGCTTCCTAGAGGTGCCCTCTGCGAGCTCGGGTCCTGCAGAGCCAGTTGCAATGTCTCCAGCACCACATTCCCCAGCAAGCTCCATTCCAGGACTCTTAAACCCTTATGTGGGAGCAAATAAGCCCTCTTAAGACACAAATCAGTAGGGATATGGAAGTAGTTGGGTAAGAAGCTAACAGCTGTGCTGGTGCCAGTGAGCTGTACTAAATTGTCTTTTTTTGTTTGTTGTTACATTTGTGATCTCCTACTAATCACAGAGGAAAACTTACATAGACTTTAAGATTATGCTACTTAAGATACATTAAGAAACAGTACACAAAATTTTAAGTCAATAAGAGATCGATATGTCTGAGGTGATACAGCTTACAATACAAAAAAGCATAATGAGATGCAATTAAAACTTGTGTTTGCCCTGTCTCAACTTCAATTTTCTTACACCTTTCTAGTAAGACTGTTTTACTGCCACACTTTGCTCTTCCATCTCTTCAGCTTATGATCTGTGACAGTCTATGGGCCTTTTACTTAACATCAGCAAGTGTGAATTTATTTTTTTTAACATTGCCTTCCTTATCAGGCAAATTCTTATCAGAAGGTCTATTAGAATGAAAACTTCAAAATACTTTAAAAATTAAATGTAACCAAAACATATTGGTTCAGAGTGCAAATTATTCTTTCTGTGTTTCCAGGAGCAGACAGGAATGAAAGAGAGATAGGAGAAAGCACACAGCACAGATGTCAGACAGGTCATTAAATTCTCTGCAGCATACTATAATGACACCAGTGATATATCAAACTATATATAGCAGAAGAAGATGGCCACGAGGAAAGATCCATAATTACAAACAAAACTGAGAACAAAAGAAAAGGTAAAGTTCTCTGGAAGGTTGTTTCATGCCATTACAGATCCAACTATTTAGCTGCTGAAACTAACATGGAACACCCTGAAAGGGCAGGGTAAAAGTATGTTCCACTGAATTCTCTCAGCAGCAGCAAAGTTTTCTTTGACTGTCAGCACAAGAGAACTGTACTAATCTATTCACATTAGTTTCACCTGATTGCCTGGTTTAATGCAAGACTCAATTACTTTGGGATTAACACAGCAATAAATTAAAATTCTGGAGGGTTGCTCAAATTACTCTGTTTCCAAAACTCTACAACTTCCCACATACCATTTGTTAGTGTAACAGAGCTAATTCAATGGACATTATTTGTGCTATTTTGCATCTCTAAACCACTGCTTAAAAAAGGAAATAAATAAGAAAAAGTCTTAATTAATTAGGCAACTAAAATGGCCTCACTGAGAAAAGTGGCAAACATACAGAAACATCAAAAAGATAAGAGAGTTACCTGGAGTTGTTTGGGTTTGGTGTTTTTTTGGTGTTGTTTTTTTTTTTAAATTCAGGCCACTTATTCAGTTGTCTAAAATCAGAGGCATTGTCTTAATATCCTTGTTTTGAAAATCTGTGGGTTTAGCTACCTGTGTTACTCTGCCAACACGGAAATACAAAGAACTCACTGTGACTATCAGTAACAACCAATATTTACATCCCAGTCATGCCTTTGGACCCACAGAGTACAACCAGTTTAAGCAGCTGGTGTATTCTGTGGAGTGCCAGGACCCCAGGTGCCTCAGCCCTGGGGAAGGGATGCCTTCTAGTCTACATACTGGGGTTCCTTCTCCCATAGAAATCAAGCAGGAATAAAAAAAGTAGCAAAGAAGTAGCTCTCTGGTATAAGATCACAACACACCCATGGTATACAAAAGCAGGACTTCAGACATACAACTTCAGATGTACCCTTTAGATAAAGCCATGGAAAATTCAGGGCCTCAAATAATGCATTTAAGATACAGTTGTTTCTAACCTGACAAAAATTTCTCATGAAGGTCTCTTTGCTAATACATTCTCCACTAAAACTTAATCTGCATCATCCACACAATGGCACAACAGATATGAATCCCTCCAGTAACAGTAAAAATTCAGAGAGCTTGAAGAGACTGAAAATTTTCAAGAAACATGCTCCCTGCTACAATCTTATCACGTTGGTGTTGTGTTTGCTGCAAATCAAGAAATGACCTGTTCTCTCCTTTCCACACACATCCACAAGCCATGCAAACTCATTGACTAACGCTGCCTTATGTTAAAGAACCTCCATTTGAAAACGATTCTGCTTGTTTAGATGGAATTGTCATGCTGAAGAAGGAAACTGAAATAATCTGAAGATGTTTGGCAAACTACACCTCTTCACCATAAGGATCATCAAGACCCCAGGTTTGAAAGGCACCTACAGTCCTTCTGTAGCAATATTAATTTTGCCACATCACAGAAATTTTGCTAAATAGAACTGTCCCTCATCCTTACCATTACCAAAACTACCATTACTTCCAAATTGTTTGGTAACTGACATATCTCTTCTTTATCAGGAAGAAACAGTGAATCACATGCATTTCTCTGCTTTTTTACCAACTGCATAACTTTAAAGTAAGAAAACCTGTATTCAAAGTATTATGTACAGGGATATTCACTTAAGACATAGTTAATCGAGTGTCCTTTCCTATTCTGTCAGGCTGTGAGGATAGGTGATTTCAAAGGATAAACAGCATATTTATGATCAAAAGATGTCAGTAAATAAGGGCAAGTAACTCAATGTCTCATCAGGAGAAAATGCCATACTGAGGATATCGGCATTTCCAAAACCAGTCTGCTGCTAGCCAGTCATCCTGGGCAATGGCTTAAAAATTGGTACTGTGATTATGAGGTTTATGAACTCTCAAATGAACTTAAATCTAAATAGAAAAGACAGGTATAATGAGGACAGGACTGTCTCCAAATCAAGAAATAACTCTGCAGAGGTAACAACCCAGTATGAGTGTCTTTGAGCCCACCAAATGCAGCAGCCAAGTCTTGTTCATTTCAGTTTCTGCATAACCAACAGTCCTTTCTTGGTGCACCAAATTGAGAATCAAATCAAATCAAATCATCTTGCTTCTTAGACAAGCCTGAAATAATTCTCTAATAGCAAAATGAATTTTCTACACACTGCATCGCCAAATCTCTCAGTTCTGTCAGTACAAGATTTTATCAATTGTATTTTATGGTTAAGTTATCAATTAAACTACTGAGCATGTCAGCAGTGGGAGAAGGATGGACCAGAATGACCAAAACTGTTTTAATTGTTCAACTGGTAATTTAATAATGGTATTAATTGCATACGGAGGATAAGGAATTCAAAAAAGAAGCTTTCTTGAGGAGAGGAAAAAGTGGTAACTCAGTCACATAGGTGACATAAAAGCATGAGAGGCAGCACATGAATGGGGCATCAAAAAAAGACATAACTTGGAAAACAGAATAAAAGTCTACAATTTCTGAGAAAAAAAATAATCAAGAAAAAGCTACCTTTATTGGTTTAGATCACAACAAGAATTCCTAAAATCTTGATTCTACTTGATGTATCATGAAAATTTCACTGAGAGGAAAAGTTAATCTAAAAGATATTATCCTGCATCTTGTACAACATATAATACAACCAAAGAACACAAGCAAGTGTAATGTAAGATGAACAGAGCATCCAATATTTTCAGACTCACATGATGGCAAAAACTGCACATTCTGCTGAGGAGCATAATGGAAAGGGTGTTTGTGGGTAAAACCCCTGTAGAAAGGTGCTCATTATTGTGTTTTTTGAAGCTAAGCCTCTACGCAAAATGGCATTTGGAATCTTCAGAGTAAGAAGTGGCTAACCCGTTATTGGAATTAAAAGTGAGCATCAAGAGAGAGGAATATTGTTTCAATTTTTTTTTTTTTTTGCATTCTGTAAAACCTGAGTATATAGTAAATGTCCTTTTTTTTTTTTTTTCACTACAGGGAAGAACAGGTTTAGAATCATTAAGAAATGTTTGGAGAACATGAAAATGTAATACCAGGAGTCAAGTCAAACAATGCTTAAGAATACAAATACTAAAATACAGCACATGCATTTGAAAGAAAATGAAAGAAAATACCAACCCACCGACCATGCTTGGTTGGCATTACTTCTTTTCTGTTATCTTTTGTTTAAAGTATTGAAGTATCAGAATCACAGTTAGAAAAACACAAAGCAAAAGACAAAGACTACTTCTTCTACCTTATGACTGCAGGTCATTCACTTCTCAGGCACATACAAGACTGAGACAAAACTGCCAAGCTAAAGAATAAATAACATAAAGATCAACCCTAAGGCCCAAAGGAGCCTCAGGGATAACTGAATCCAGCATTAAACAAGAGGACTTTAAAATTAATTTGGAAAGAAAAAAGCTGAGATTTTCACCATGTTTCCTGCACCAAATCCAGTAACTGCATGGACTCTAGTATAGTTTTAGAAGAGATATCAACTGTTTTCATTTTGACTTCCTGGTGATTCTTTAATGTGTAAGTAGTGACACTTACTGATACAGTTATCTTCATATTTTCCTGAATATATTTGTCTACAGTGAATTTCCAAAAACTGAATTTTGTTAGTACTTTTCCTGCGAAATAAAAAAACCCCAAGAAAACAAACAAGCAAACAAAAAGAACACAACAACTAAGAAAAAAACCCACAGATATCACAGTGTCTTCTGTTATTAAAGTCTTTCTGAAAACTAAACATGGACTTGTAAGCAGGTCCTTAAGAAATTATGACCAGTGAAAATAGTATTGTGCCTTAAGCCTAAACAGGGATTTATTAGTTGACACCCCTTCAACTTGTTCATTTTATCTAAGGAACAATCTGAACTTGTTCACCTTATTCACACAGCCATGCTTCATTCCTCACACTGTTCAACATTCTTTGTAACTAGAATTATTTCCCAAGAGGAACAAGGAGGACTGCAAACTGTTCTCACCTGCACCGGGCATATGAACCATATTATTTACTCCTCTATGCTCACCAAAAACCTGTATAACCTTTCGACTATGCCTGGGTAAAGGTGGTCTAAGCTGTCATCATGCCTAGGCTTATTTAGATTCCTGCAGTGGGTATAACCTGCAGGATTTTGGTAGTAAGGGACACACCAGAGCAGGGACACCTTTGAAGGGACTGCAGCCCATGGATAAGCCCATTCTGGAGCACAGGAGATGATTAAGAAGGAAGGGGCAGCAGCAGAAGAGTCAGAAACAAGGAACAGAAGAAAAAAGGCCCCAACAACTATGCACCAACTCCAGCTTCCTTCCAACCACACCTCACATTCTTCAAAAGCAGAGGAGAGGGGACTAGGACATGGGGAGGAGAGGTCTGTGGGCTGAAGCTGAGACCGGTGTAGGAAGAAAGATGTTTTCTTTAAGTGTCTCTTTACCTGTTTGCCTTTCTTTCTTCTTAATACCTGAATGAGTGATTATAATTTTATATTAGTTGACAGATGCCCTGCGTTCAGCGAGGACAGGGTTAATTTTCACTAGAAGTTGGGAGGGGGGGTCACAATCGGGAGAGAGAAATGAACCAGGCAGTGTGTTCACCATAGTGTCTGGTACATAAGGTGAGGGTTTAGGGAACTGTGCTGGGTGGCTGAGGCAGCGCAGCACCATTTCATTTGCTATTGCTTCTTTGTGTGTATTGTTTCATTGATGTTATTGCCTCTGTTTGTTGTTTCTCCTGTTGCACTGTTGTATTAAAACCTCCTTACCTCAACCCACGGCGTTTTTGCACTTTTTTTCTCCCTTTTCTCCTTCCCGTGGTGCTCGGCTCCCAGTTGGAGCTAAACCATGACAGCAGTAAAATAAAAAAGTGAAATTCCCCAAGTGGAGACCCTTTTGCTTGTGATGGTGCCTCAGCTGGGATCAGGGCCCTTTTACTGCTCTCTATTTGCAAGGCCTAGGAAGGAATCCCCGGGAGACAAACAAAAATCTGTCACCGTTTTTGGAATAATGATTTTCCCTGGTTTCTCAATCAGTGGGCTAATGAGGCATGCTCCAAGTCATTTTGGCTCACATTTAGAAAATGAGTTTTATCGTTAGACAGTCTGAATGGCTTCCCTAATTATATTCTGACACCTTCACACATTAACATCGTTATCACTTGTCATGTTACCACATGATAACTCCACAGGCTATGGTCATGGATGAAGGCCTCCTTATTAGGCACTCTACATACAAATGCCTGAATCAAAGAGCTATATAAGAGCTGTTTACCAAAGTATTTTAATATCATGATGCACTTGCTAGGATAAATAGAGCATTAAGACTCAATATATATATCAAGAGTAAATTTCATCTGGAGAATGAAAGAGTCTGACCACAAATTTTCATGAAATCATTACTGAACCAATGCTTCTTTCACAAGAGCTCAATCTCTCAGCCTTTAACAGGTACAATTACATCCCCCCATCACTTCCTCTTATCCCAGATACTAAATGACAAAGAGACAAGGGATTCAGGCTGTGGTGGTGACACTGATCTGCATTTCTGGCCATCTGTGTCTGTGTAAAATGATACCAGCTTCATTCAGGTGGAGACTGTGTGAGAGGGTGGTGGGGGAAGGAAGGAGGCATACTTGGAGCCTGAAAACACCCTTGCAATCCTTCTCACTATCAACTCTATCTCCTACTTCGAACAAATAACCTGCAAATATAATTTTTATGCAATTTATCAAGTCATAATTTACTGTTCCTCATGGACCTTGAAGTCTCAGAGCTGGTAAAGTTGTCAGTTGCCTAGGATGAATAATCAGTCCAAGAAAGCTGCGGAGGGAATTTTTGCAAGGGAATGTAGTGATAGGACAAGGGGTAATGTCTTTAAACTGAAAGAAAGTAGATTTAGATTAGATGTAAGGAAGATGTTTTTCACTATAAGGGTGGCAAGGAACTAGAGCAGGTTGCTCAAAGAAGCTGCCCCATCTCTGGAAGGTTGAAGGCCAGGTTGGATGGGGTTTAGAGAACCATGCTATACTTCTTGCAGTCAAATTCATCATACAGGTGTCCACATAAACAAATGGACTCACAGCAATGAAGGCTTGTTGTTTCTGTGAGCATCTAACTGGAGATCTGATTTGGGCTGACTTCAGCTTTTATCCCAGACTGGTGTAAGCAACCCTTTCCAGTTTGGCTTTCATGTGTCCATCACACCTCAACACACTAATCAGACACTGTGAGTTGTTATCCTAGAGATAGGTACCCAACCCCTGGGCAACATGGAAAATGTACATAATGGAATGTGGCAGTGAGGTGCAAAATGGAGTTTCACAGCATACTACCTTAACTTTAATTCCTTCCTTATGAAAAATTTACCTAATGTCACCCCAATCTTCTTCCAATTTAAGAGCAGCGCCTTCACAATTAAAACATGTTGCACACTGAAAAGTATTTTTCCCACCACAAAACAAGTCTTAAGAGAGCAAGTGTACCTCCTGTCTTTGGTAAATAAAATTCCAATTTATGGGTAAACAAAGGGGCTATATTTATCCCTGTACAAGAATTTTATTAAAAGAACACCTATAAGTGAATTGAGGAAGTTGATTTTGGCCCCACTGTGATGCTTCCTTTCACAAATGTTAAATTACTTTCACTTCTAATAATGGCAGACATTTTTCACAGTGACAAAAATATTTTCTTCTAATTACCGATTTAAAAAAAGGCTTTCAACAGTAGGCATGCCAAGAATATGTAAATTCTGGGTCATGTGTTATAAGGGAAAAGGACTTATAAGTGGGAAATATCTGAGACGCAAAGCTCTCTTGCTGTTTTACAGGCCATGAAATGACATGATTTTGCTGGTTCATTGTGGCATTGAACAGTGCTCACTTCTACTGTAAGGCAAGTAAGGTATATGTGCTTTGCAGCACACCTTATCATAGAAATTTCACTATTTGTCTCTGAAATTCAACATGGGTGTGTTTATCTCCTATATGCAAAATGGACATTAACATTGCAGTCTTTGTCAGATACTCTCTGCAGGTACAAGATGTAATTAATACCATTTAATAGGGTACTGGGCCTAACAATTGACAAATAGATTGATGATACAGCAAAGAATAATATCTCCTTCTTTCAGAATGATTTTTTATGCTATAAATCTTCTCTCACTTAATTCAGGACTTCCTTTTCCTTTTGAGAATATTTGAAGCAATATGTAGCACTTTAAATCAAGAAAAAAAAAATTCTCTAGGATTACATGAAGAGTGAAATCAGAATGTAGCTGCAAGTGTGCATCTGTAGGTGATTACAGATGATTGCACCCACAAAGCATGTGGAATGATTACTAGCCAGATGTTACAAAAATCTGAATGCAGAAAGACCTGTACCATGTGGAAAGTACAGGTAAGGAGCAAAAGTGCCCAGGATCCAGCAACAGTGGAGGTTCTGGCACATTTGTGTCTATGTGGCCCCTTTTCCAGCAGCACCCACATAGAGAGCTCTGTCCTTAGTGTGGCCCTGATAGCAATTACTGCCATGTCAAATATTGACTAAAGGTAGATGCACATTCAGATAAACAATGACATGAAAGGCAGAAGTACTTGTCATAGCTCTCCAATTGCCAAGTCTTGCATGCTCGTATTTAATTCAACAATTATATTTATGCTTCAGATTCAAATACTTATGCAAACACAATGACATGCCTAATGAGTTGTACAATTACTGGGGTTTATTCACAAAACAAAGGTCATTTTTCTCAGTATTTAACTCAACTTTTTTTGCACGCTGTATGATACTGTCATGCTATCCACTACACCCCAGGGAATTAAATGCAGCTAGGAAAAACACAGAGAAGAAAAGAATAAAATCAGAAAGAAGAAACAGGCCAGCTGTGAATGTACCTGATGCTCTCAGTGGGAGACAAGGCTGAAAGCTGTTCTACTATGAAGGAAACATCAAGCTTTTTATAGGAGCCTGAATGAATATCAGCTAAGAAGTTTGAGAAAAAGAGCTTGACAGTACCATACAGGTATAGTCAATAGTAAGGAGCTTTGCCACCCACATCCACACAGCCAGCCAAGCCTTTCATTCATATCCTTACTGTTACTCCCACTCCAGCTTCACAGGTAGTATACAAAAAATCTTTTAAGCATCCTGAGGGATAAAAGACTTCATTTAATATGAAGGCTCCTACTGTATAAGAATAACACCTACTTAAGATGTCAAGTTCTGTGTCAAACTGTTGGAAAGTGTACTCAGTTTTCTACTGAGTTCATGAGCAACTTACAGAAGAAATCAGTAACTTCTTGTAGCCTCCCCATCAGCTGGAACATGAAACATGGGAAGTCACCTCGCCTCGGGGGTAGATTATTCTTTCTCTACTATCCTTTCCTCCCATTTCAGAACTTCATAGAGAAAGGGATTTTAAGTACTGAGGCCTCAGCTAATTGTTTCTCCACTCAATTTTTCATCAATTCTCCAGTTTCACAAACAGTTCTAAGATAGACCTCTGTGACTGTTGCTCTTAACTTTCTTAGAGTTATCACCAGGCAGAACTGCCCTAGCTTTTAGTATATTACATTAGAGATCACCCTGGTAAAGTTGGCAAAAGTTCCCAAAAATAATTGCTGCTAGTTGCATTCTACAACCTAGTTAGAAATATGTAGATTGAAGAACAGAGGCATTAGCTGTAGATATATGATGATGTGTCCCATGTTTGAAAAATTACCTTCACAAACATCAGGTTTATTGTATTATTAATACAAACTGAAAGGGTGCAGGCACTGAAGTACCTATGCTACAAATCTTACTGCATTATTGCTGTATGAATGCAGAATGGAAGCAGTTTTTGTGAAGAGAGGAGAAGAACTATATGATTTACATCTTGAATTTGGAAGGCATTGTCTCAAGATGACAACATACAGAAATATGGCTAGGTGAAACTACTCTGTGATAGGTGCTAAACCATTTGTTACATGTCATTATGAGCAGCCATTAAGGCAACCTTGTCAGAAAAGACTGACAAATGAGGTTCCAACAGAGCATGATCTTGGTCTTGTTCTATCTGGTTTTTTGCTCTTGACCAGGCTGATAGAAAATAAATTATACTTAACTATACAAATTTCAGATAAAAGTAAGCTAAGCTAAGAGGCACTGAAAGTTTAAAATTCCAGGAGATCTTTGCAAAATGAAGAAATAGGTGGAAGAAAAAAAGAAAGTATGATCTTCACAGACAAATGTAAGGGTCTACACTTAAAAAGAAATAATCAAGTAAACAAATAAAGGATGGGAAGCAGCAATGGCAGCTCTTTCAAAAGGACACAAGAGCTGTAACAAATCAGAAAAACACATGAATCACCCACAACATGCTGTTCTGAAAATGGAACAAAGTCTCCCTGGGATGCATAAACTGTAATACAGCTTAAAATGCCATAAAGCAATGGCTCTGCTGGGGTATTTTGCCAATACTGCACTTCAACAAAGAGGTGAATCAGCTGGAGAAAGCCTAGAGAAGGACAATAAGAGTATTTTAAGGTATAAAATATATGTCCTATAGCAAAAGACTGAAACATTTGGCTCTATATAGCCCAGCAGGGCCTTAGAGAGTAGAAGAGGCATAATGATAGTCTTGAAAGACGCAGAAAAGCTTTTTAAAAGTTTTGTCTATGTCAGTAGTGAATAAGCTGTTAAATTATGATCTGAAATTGCAAAAAATAAATATTCAGATTATATTTGAGGAGAATCTTCCTAAGAGCTTAGACAATGAAGTAGTGCACTAGATTGCTTGGAAAGACTGTGAAGTCTGCTTCACAGCAGAAGGAGAGTGCCTAGATTATCTTGACGACTTCAAGCCATGTTTATCAGTAGTCTATAGCTATGTTCTTTCTTAAACAATACATACATACTTGCATAGAAGTATACATAGAACAGATAAACAGAACGCCTCAAAACTAAAACTAGTGAATTTGGGAAATATATTGTCAATTACCAAAACTTAAAGCATCATCTTTCAAATTTTCATCCCTTTACAGCTAAAGCCATTTATAACAGTTAGAAGCAGAGTATGGCCAAAATTAAGGGATTTTCCAACTACGAAACTACCTACTTGGCATAGCTCTCACAGTCTAAAAAAATCCATTAACTTTTATCTGATTAGGGCAGCTTCATCTTCATCCAGTAATAAAATTGAAAAAAATCCTCCCTTTTTCTTTATAGAGAAGAAAAATAACAGAAATGATCAAACTCAAATATGCATAGCTTGTACTTATGTACTGCAAATTAAGTGGTACTAATTATATAGTATCTGCCAAACTGCTACGCTCTTGTGATTTTTGTAACGACAGATTTCAGGATCCAACAGGACAGGCTGCATAATATCTGCAGGCAAAATATCACTGAATGTATACAGTAAAACAGTATAATTACACAGAAAAGATCTACTGCATTACTAATCTGTTAACTACATACAAAGGTGCATTATAAAATGGAGATTTGTAAAATATTGATAAACTTGCTAGTTATACCCCTGTGTATAACACTCCTAATCTGAGGAGGCTTATTTAACATTTTGTGGCAAAGCTGCTGTGTCTTACCCAGTATTTTAAAGTTTAGTAATCAGCTTTCAATTGATATTCAACTTAACTTCTGGTTGCTCTACTGAGAGATGTTATTATCCTGGTTACCTATTACTAGACAAAAACAATATATCAATGACAAGATTCCTAAATCCATTAGCAGTCTTAGATTATTAAAACATAGCACTCAGAATGACATACTGATAAAGTATAGAACTGCAATTCAGGAGACTGGAATTTAAGCCATATTTTTCAACCAGCTTTGCAGGCACCCTTAGACAAACAATTGCAGCTGTCTTAGCCAACCTGTCCCCATCATTAAAAACATACCGGCCTCCTTTATTTAACACTCTGAGCCTCATTCCAATAATCCACACACTTAAGTTTGTCTAAGGCATTGCAAATACTCTTCCCAGGTGACCAGGTAGCAGACAGAGTAACTGCCTTCAATGCCACAAATAATTTTGCCTGTCAAGATAAGAAGGGTGATTTCAATCTGAGTCATAATTCTTCTAGTGGTACTCCTATCCTACTCTACCCTGCCAAATCATCTCAAGGTAGAGAACTTGTGCATGGATGTTTTCAGCTTCTGGTGTGAACTCAGATCTAATCCAGACATGGCTGTATGCCACTAACTTAGGATCTAAAGGTTGTCTGAGAGATTAGACAGGGTTTGTCTGAGAGATTAGACAGGGTTTATCTTCGAGATCTACTGAAGAGAACAGTAAAAATAAAAGATAGGTACTATTCAAGTGCTATTCAGCTAGCAGTACTAGTACAACTGTCATGCTCTGTCTTGGTGGAAATCAGTTTTTTCCTCCCTTTAGCATGAGAAAAAAATGACACAAACAGCAATTTTTGTTCAGGCAAGTATTTGGTATCACTGAGTACTTGTAACAGGGCTCCAAGACTATTTCTTGTAATTCTCTGTCTCATTGTGTATGTATATTCAACAGCCTGGGAACCAACTCAAGTGATTCCAGCTGCAAAGGCTTTCAATATTCAAAAAAACCTTTCTGGATTGCAGGCATTCCATCATTAAACCTTTTTATGACCTTTGAGTTCATCTGGGGCCAGGATAACAGTCTGGAGCTCAGGCCAGGTAAAGTAAAAGAAACAATAAAGCTTATCAGAGTCAGAGAGATGCATCAGAAAGAATACGGCCCGCAGGTATGCTTTACCACTTGAAGGGACTTCCCTACCTGTGCTGAAATGAAAATTTACAACTGCAGGCTCCTGCTGGACCTTGCTCTGTTAAATAAATGTGAGATAACCACAATGTTCTGACAGGGTGACTGCGTATTTTCCATTTGGATATGGATCTTGCCACAGCTGCCCATCCTCTTGTCACCTTTCCTGAATTATTTTCTACACTAGTTTCCCCATGGGGATGGCACGACACATTGCGGCTAGCAGAGAATGTATTCTCCTAGTGACTCGGCAGTGGTGTTCACAGAATACTAATTGCACCTGTATTGCAAAATCTCCCTGACTCCCAATCCTTTTTCTGGGTGATGTTCTGACTTACACAGTTTGGATTGAGACTGCCACACATACACAATCTCATTTTCTCTCCCCTCTTCTCTTTAGTATCAAGATGATAAAGTAATTTGGGGTGGGATTTTTCTACATGGGAATTACTACTAAAATTAGACAAATGGTAGGAATTACGTACTCTAAAATGAATCATAAATAATATACAAGAATTAGTCATCACTATTGCATACTGGTGATAATGAACGGTTGACTCTTATCAAATAAGGACATTGTTTTAAAGTTATTTAAATCTTGGGATCCCAGGCAATGTAAAAATAGATTATAATTTCATCATTCCAAAGCAAATAGCACAGCTTCTCTCTCTGGCATGTGCTTTACTTGAGCAGAATACTGATTGCACTTGATATCTTTTCAGCACAGATATGAGCTATCTGTTCTATTTCATAAACATTTTTAAATGGATACTGAAATGGATTTTACCAATAGGACAGACCTATCTCATTAAAGCCACTGTAGCCCAGCTCTTGCCTGCTTAGTCCCAGATCTTCAAGGTCCATGCATTTAAATCCAGGTGGGCACTGGTAACCTTCTTCTAGCTCTCTCGAACAGTGGGTGTCTGGGATAGCTAAGTTATTCCAGGTTACATTTCTGCAAAAAAGACAAAATTAAGGTGTTACATAAACTCAGCCCATAGCAAAACTACATACTTGAAAGCAAGAGGACTAAAGTGAAAAGTACATCAGCTACCATTTTTGCTACATGATGTTCTTTGGTATATGTTATTTTCATTAATTAAGCACTTATTTTAAAGGGCAAGCTAACAATCTTCTAAGTTGTCAGCCTTATGTAATCACAGTACAAATACTAACAGCAGAAGTTTCATACTAATGTCTAGAGACCCTATAAAAAATGGAGACTCTCCAAGACACAGAGCAGTTAACACTCAGCTGCTCCAACTACTTTTTATTGAAATTTGCTTCTGGCTCCTTTGCAAATCCTAAGAGTGTGTTTCACTGCAGTCAGCACTGTGACTGACTTACACAGACATTACCTGAGATAGCTTTGACACTCTGTGAAAGGGGCATTGTGGATGGCTTTGTCAGCACCTGAGCACGTATGCACCTTCTTGTACCTTGGTAAGGCCAGGTTTCCACCACAGATGGATAGTCACAGTCACAGGCAAGAAGTCAAATCATTACGTTCAAATCATTAGTTCAAATATTATCTAGGTATTGCTGTGATGGCAACAGACCTGATTCACTTGTAGGTCAGTCCAGTAATGATTTGGTAGAACAAGTGAAAAAATTTGAACTGTTTCAAACTGATTTATGTTGGTAAATATAACACTAAAAAATAGAAAAATCATGAGATAAGGGGCAGTACTACGACACAGTATGTTGGCCAGTTTTTACTGTTGCCAGAGGCTGAGCATCACTTGTCTTCTCAGCTCCTCTGGTACCTGGGCTGCTGAAGAGGCTCTGTCACACTGCACTGCAATGGAGATTCAGGTAGGTCCAGCACTAAGGGACATAGAAGCTAAGAGGAGTAGGAGGACCAGCTTGTAGCTCCCTGTCCTGTTAAATCTGTGCCCGTGGTACATATACATACACATAAACATGGGTATCCAAGTACTCCCATGCTTTGGTAATGAGAAGCTCAAGCAGTTGATTCCCCTTAATAATTTACAGCAGCCAGTTAGTAAAAACAATACATAGTCCCTTGCCAAAAGGGTCTGGTCACCCCATTTCCCAAGAAATTGTTTAGTTCAGAGGTAACCTTAGCAAATTGGCCCACTAAGTCCTGAGCAGGTCCCTGTTGGGGTCTACAAAGAAATACAGCACAGTATTGCAGTGCAGAAGTGAAAATTCGTGTTACTTATGCTATGACTCATCTGGCTAAACCAAAGAGAAGAAAGGTCGCAATATGGCACAGCTCCAACTGTCCAGATCAGACCCACAGCTAAGCAACATCCTTTTTTCTCCTTGTTTGTATTCTATTATCCAGCAAATGAAAATCCTGATTTTTGGTTCAGTCGTAGAACAATTTCATATCAGACTTGAAAAGCTAATCATGATGAGTACTGGTTTGAGAAAAAAAACAGTCAACAGCATCTTTCCATTCATATTGAGGTTGATTCTGACTTCCTGGTCACAGCACATACTTTTGATATAGAAACAGTCAAAATTAACTGCTGAAAATTACAAAGAAAAACTTGCAGTATTCACCCCATTATCCTAAGGCTTCAGACTAGTACCTTAAAATTCATCATTTTAATGAATCCTGCTTGTCCACAGAAAAGGTGAAACTTTTCAGTCTGCCCTTTAGCATAATTAGTATCTTATTGTTCTTCTGAAAATCCTCTTCTTTTAATCTAACTCACAGATGCATTCTGACAATTAAATTGGGTGAACAGGAGCTTTAATTCCTTTATTTTTCTTGCTTTTATGCACTGCATGCAATAGCAAAAGATTAGTCCAAATCTGTCAGTGTGAAACTAAAGCTTCCTACAACATTTTTCCTGGGCAATTATAAACACAGAAAAATAACAGTAGTTGCACCCATCCTGTAGTCATTTCTTCATGATACCAGAGAGCGATATATATCTGCATAGAATCAGACACAGACACATAGAGTCTTAGCTGAAGAACACCCTGAAATTTAGCTATGTGTGTAACTAGAAAGACAGACACACAAGCATACATGTAAGCATTTCATTTATTGTCAACATAGAATCATAGAATCATTAAGTCTGGAAAAGACTTGTAAGATCATCAAGTCCAACTATCTACCCAACACTATAATGACCACTAAACTGTGTCCTGAAGTGACACGTCTACATGTTTTTTGAACATCTCCAGAGATGGTGACTCAACCACCTCCCTGGGCAGCCTGTTCCAATGCCTCGCCACTCTTTCAGTATAGAAAATTTTCCTAATGTCCAATCTAAACCTCCCCTGGTGCAAATGAAGCCCACTTTCTACCATCCTATCACTAGTTACCTGGGGAAGAGACCAACACTCATCTCACTACAACCTCCTTTCAGGTAGTTGTGGAGAGTGATGAGGTCTCCCCTCAGCCTCCTCTTCTCCAGACTAAGAAATCCCAGTTCACTCAGCCTCTCATAAGACATGCTCTCCAGACGCTTTACCACCTTTGTTGCCCTTCTCTGCACTCCCTCCAGCACCAAAATGTCTTTCTTATAAACATGCTCAGCACATGTCTCTCAATGATTTAAAAATTCATCTGGGCACCTTAATTCCTTTATACTAGAATATTTTAATTCATACCCAGTTGAATGCTTCAAGTATGTTAGATGTACGCCATCTAAAAGCCATTATTATATACAGGATTATCATAAAACAACATTTTATGAATATTTTCAGAAATTAAAATTAATTAATTGGCTCGAGAAGTTTCAGAAACCCAGCTACTGGTATTTAATGAATTTTACATTATGTTTTGTTTTAAAAAATCCCTCTGATGCAAAAGGCGAGCAGTGTGAGGGCATGTTATTAAAGGTATTGCTGGCTCAATCACTACAATGCAAAGCACTCATTTTAAGTGCTTCATTTAACCCTAGTTTATTTTTAAATCACATCAAGACTCATTCTGAAGAAGAAAAGCTATCTCCAAGCCCTGAATATGATTTAGGCTAAAAAGGAAGAATCTCTGCTTATAGTACCTGTACTTGTACAGATACAGGCCTTTTTTGCAGAAGGAGGTAACTGACTCCACATGGTTTGATAAGACTCCTTCAATAATAAGATTGTTGCAAAAGACACAGGAGTGCTACTCTGCTGTTTCTAACTGCCTGAATAATGTTCTGACTACATACATACACATATATCTACACCACAAGAAACTGAATTTGCCAGGGCTAAGAATAAGGTTGGACTTGATCTTGAATGTCTCTTCCAGCCAAAACTATTCAATGATTCTATGATTCTATGAATTGATGTATCCTGTTTTCCAGAGCATCTGTAGCAAAACTGGTGTTTCAACCATTATGTGCTCATGTGAGCACAATCTGTTTTGGAGCAAAATCTCTTTACTAGGGCTGTTCTTCAAGAAGACGTTTTGACTACTTATCACACAAACTACCTGAGATAACTCCTAAATTCCCGTATTCTGTTAGCCTGACTTTCTCTGCCAAAAATGGAAATGGAGAAAATGGAATTATTTTATTCTGGTATTCTATTAATTTTCTAAGATATCACCAGAAAACTATTCAAAATTACGAATCTATTAATGCAATTTCCAGATCCAGAAAATTACAGAAAAAAATTAAGAAGTATATTTATTGATATGATATTAAAAAAAACCATTCCAAATGGTCAATTAGGTGAAGAAGTCAGTAACTGAAAATGAATTAGCTGGAGATGAAGGATTTTCTGTATTAGTTGAAAGAAACCCTATGTCTGTCTCTGCACCAAAACCAGGCACTGCACACTTGCTGACTAAAGAAGTACTGCATTGGTAGAAATCCAACAGCAGACATAAAAAATGGCTGGTGGACGACAAGGCAAAGAAGTAGCAACTGCAGAGCTTTCAGATAGGGAGTAATACATTAACCAAGATCTCAGAGGAATTGGCACTGGGTTCTGTGCTATTCATTCATTAAGTGACCTGCGGGACTGTGTGAACCCTGCTTCATCAAAATCACACAAAACGTATGCTGAAAGGTGACAAAACCTTTCAGAATAGCAAAAGATAATGTAGTTCTAAAGAGCTTAAAGGTTACTCTCAATAACTATGATTTAATGTCAAGTAATGGAATCAGAAAGTGATAGAACCTAAATGTAAAAGAGACACTGCTGTATAGAAAGTACTAATATAGAAATAGGCTTAGATAAGATGATTGATAAGGTACAGATTTCTCTTTAAGAGATCAAGAATTCATAGTTTCCTCTTCTGCTATACAATTTTAGACATCTAACTCTGAGACTGCAACTTTGAAAAAATATTTCCATTCCTATACGTTTTTTCTAAAAGACACTTCTGTTTTGCCGTATTGCCAGAACACAAGGCAACAGCACCAAGCTAGTCAGAATGTAGCAATATACCTAAAATAAATCTGGAAGAGAGCACATTGCTCCATGTTGCAGAGAAGTTCCTGAAGCTCAAATTAAACTGATCCTGGGCCAGGATCATTCAATAAACATTTTCTGATGAAGTAATACTCTGGCTCTACATTGATTTTAGAAAAGTTGTCTCATGAGTGGTTTTTAATACTGTGCTCCTACAACATGTAGGTGAATGGCCTCTAATGAAGTTGTATTTCTTATGAAAATCAAGATCATCTACTTCAGTAAACACCTTCACTGCACCTTTCTAGACAAATATTATAGCCCATGAAATTTTTTTAAGGTTTGAATTCTGTATGACATCAGCATTTTATGAAATAAAATATAATTTACAAGTTGGATTCATAGTGGGAAAATAAGGTCAGCTGTGTTATGAGCATTTTGATTTTAGCAATGGTTTTGGTGCTTTCCTTGAAGCACTAAATTATAAATGCAAGATATGCATAGAGTGGCAGTTTAATGATAATGGAACCTCTCAGGCCACATGTCTGATGTAGCAAATCCTAATTTCTAGGGTAGCAAATAGTAACATCTTTTTTGGTAATTTATTAATAATATTAATTTAATTAATGAATTATATTAATCATACAAATGAATAGATTTTCACATCAAATGCACAATAAACTTTATTTACTCACAGACATTTTGCAAACTGGATTTAAAGCTTCCTCCTGCAACTGAGTGCATGCAAATGCCTAACACTTAATTTTATTTTCCTCAGACAGATTGCCAGTGCCATTTGGGACACCTCTTAAAGTTTAGGTGCTGATCTATGAGGTCAAAGATCTCTGTAGGTCCTGTGCCACACCTGAGAGCCCTGTGTTATACTTGAGTGTCTTAGATACACGAGCTATTTCAAGCAGCACGAAATGCCTACACATGGATAACTGCATCAGGCCCTTATGAGTCCTATGGTCAATAGGTCAAGTTGTCAGCCTTAGTTTGCTCTATACCACTGTCCAGTTTCAAAGCACAGAACCTCGCTTTCCAATCAAGACATTTTCCTTAAAGAACATAATTTACAGAAATGAAGAAAAAGAAAAAATAAAATGAAAAACGAAAAAATAAAACGAAAAAAGAGGAAGAGGAAGAGGAAGAGGAAAAAAAGAAAAAGAAAAAAAGGAAAAGAAAAGGAAAAGGAAAAGGAAAAGGAAAAGGAAAAGGAAAAGGAAAAAAAGGAAAAAAAAAAAAAGGAGAAAAAGAGGGAAAAAAAAAAAACCAAAACCCCACTTCTGGCACATCCATAAATAATGGCTATAATATTATACCAATAAAGATCAGGAAATCTGAAATTAAGGTTCCTGTGACAAGAGTATACCAGTAACACTGTGCAAAAGGGAAGTTTTAAATAACTTTTCTATTTAGACTATGTCCTCTTAAAAGCTCAGATAGCTCACACCAACTATTATACAGCTGCCTATATCACTAGGTAGTTAAAAATACTCCTTTCACATCCCAAATTACATTTGCTTTCAGAGATTCTTGAAATTCAAAAGATAGGAAGCCTAGATGGGAAAGGGTTTGCTTTTTATCTGACTCCTTGTGAAAAATGAAACGGAGAAGGGTTAAAGTTTATTTGTTGCTTGTTGACCATGAAAGCAATCTAAGCACCTAGGAAAATTTCTTTTAATTTTTCCTTTTAGTTGTGTCTTTTAATCCCAAATCTGTAGTGTAATTCTTACTGAGCTAACCAAATGAAGTCCATTGTCTCCAGAGGGGACCTCTGAACATTCAACTTCTATTAAAAGACGGTTCCTAGACAACTTCCTTACACTACTGTTCTTTTTACAGAAAGAACAACAGCCACTCCTGCACGATTGTTAGAATAATAACATTGTGTTACAGCAATTATAAGAACTCTGTTTCTATCATGAAGTTTTCTACTGATTGCTTTCATAACTATTATCAAATTATGACCTCATCTTAGCAAGGAAGATATTAATGTATAAATCAGTCATGTTGCTATTTTGGAAATTTGCAGTAGTAGTTTATCATTATTATCGGGCATATTTTTTTCAAAGTATACTCACTGTCAGCTAACTCTCCTGTCACTGAAGTCAGACACATAAATATGTGACCATTAACTTCAGAGAAAGGGAGTCATCCTGTAATTGAGTTCTACTGACAGATCATTAAGTTCATGCAGAAAGGGACTGGAATTTTGAACAATGCTGCTGCAGGTTCTAGGTAATCCAATAGCAGTATCATCCAAAATCACTGGTGTTAATGAAAGAATTTTCAGACAGCACTTCTCTGCCTTAAGTTTTTGATGTAGATATAGATATATAAATACAAACTCTACCAATACTTCTCAGAAAGTGTTACAAAAATACAATATAAAAAACACAGCCTCCAGCATAAGACACGCAGTTACAGAAGCAGATATGTCCAGGCACAATCCTTCCTCAGGTATTTTATAATCGCATTCCCAAGGGTCTTTTTGAAGTGTTATGTTTTACTTTTTGACAAACTTAGGTCTAAAGTCACCACGTACCATACTTACAGAATCAGTTTCCTGGTTTTATTTTGAGAACAAAATCTGTTTTATCTTTTCAACTGTAAGTGTGAAAGCTTCTTCCATATTTAATGTTTCTCATAATTATATCTGTAATTATAACTATAAACCTTTCAGACTTTTCTGATAACAGATTGTCTCTGGTATCTATTTATTATTTTTATCACATTAAAAGATAAGATAGGACATGCTTAAAGGACTCATGACTTTAGGAATACTACAAACACAAAGCTTAAGCTTTGGCAACATTGCACATTCTACATTTTTACTTGGCAAACACAGATTTCACTACTCGAGAATTAGTAACTGAGGAGAATATCAGACAGCATCTGCTAGGGATAATTATATTCAATGCAACAGGCCCAAATAACCGAGGGCATCTCTCATCTCTTCTATTCATTTTTAATAAATCTTGAAATAGCAGGGAAATTCTGGAAGAATGCTAATTTGCTATCAATTTTTAAAGAACCAGCAGCACGACTGGTTAGCCTGACATTGTCCATGACAAAAGAAAGAGCAAGTTGATATAAAGCCTAATTGATAAAGACTAAGGGACATAAATGTAATTAATGTCAGGCAGTATGGATTTAGAGAAAGTAATTCTCATCATACTAATATGATTTTGATAAGATTACAGATGTGTCCAATAAAATTGCCTAGCTCAGACTTTGTAAAGCAATTCATTCAATAACACATGACTAATTAAAAAGTTGGCACTATATAACATCAATAAAGCACATGCTAAATGGGCTGAAAACTGATTAACTGACATGTCAGAAAAATACTTGCCAGTGAAATGATCATCGTGATCTACCGTAATCAATGAGGGTGAAAAAGTTATCAAATCAAGAATATGGATAGAAACATAAATAACAATGAGGACAGGGTAGTCTTACAACTTCTCAGGATCATTTGGTTACCTGGATGCAATAAAAATAAAAGTGTTTTAATACAGTCAAATGCAAATTTACAGAGGTAGATCACTGAAAGCAAACCTTAGGGCCTATAGAATAACAAGGATAAAAGCAGGTGGAAATTCTGTATTATAGAATAGAGATGCTACATGAGAGTTTGAGATGAGGGGATATATCATAGGGCACCCTCTCATATTTGTCCCAATAATGGCAAGAAAAATCCAGTGCTTTCCCAGACTGTATGAGCAGAACAATAATGAATTAATGTCCCACTCTGTATGGCACTCATACAAATTATGATTAATATTACATACAGGGGGGTTGTTCATATTTTCTAAATATTTGAAAAATTGAGGAAATCATACAAAAACATAAAAATGTGAACAATGGAGAACATGTTTTGCAGTAAGAGACTTAAAGAGGTAAATAATGTTAGTTTATTAAAAAGCTTATTAAAAGGTGTCTCAATTGTTGTGTGCAAGTGGATTCACACTGAGAAAATACTGGGAATTAAGGTTCTGTGTAATCTAGCATAAAAAAGTATAACAAGAATAGAAAGCTAACAGTTGCAGCCAGACAAATTAAGATGAAATAGGGAACAGTTTTTGGTATAAACAAAGTTCCCTTATTTATGAATTGTTTTACCAACTAATTGAGAATAGATACATATTTAGGAGACACACTGAAGTCAGACACATGATACAAGGTTTCATGGAGAAGAAACAAAATGAAGTCCAATTAGAAGATTCAGTTGTTTCTTTTGACTTTAAATTGAAAATATAGATACTGTAACATTTTACTACTGCTAGCATATTGCCTTTCAGTATATTTGCCCCGAGGTACATACATGTTTATATATTACCATTCAGTTCAGCTCATTATTCATTATTTATATGTTCAGTTTCAGGTTTCAGTATTGGGGGTTTTGGACAGTTTTCACAGTCCTCTACTGTCTAAGCTCAAGTCTTTGCAGACAGAACTTGGAGATTCTTACCCTTTCTTGCCATTTTTTCAAGAAGAAAATTGTTCACATGTTTATTTAGCAAAGTAAGGAAAGTACTTGTCTTAGTCCCTCTCTCCTCCCACCCATATTCAGTAATAAGACATGATTAAATTAGACTGCCTATTGCATGAGGCAGTAATATTCAGTAAAGTCTGATCTATTTTGATTGAAGGTTTTTTTCATTTCATATGTGACCTAAGTGAGGGTCTACAAAATGTGCTTCTGATGTGCCATCTCTTTTACTCGCTGCACAGGAATTTTGAAGAGATTCAAACTAAATCACCAACTGTATCTTACACTTCAGGATGCCAAAATTCAAAGACACAGAATCTCTTAGTTGAATCAATAGAAGGAGCTGCACAATGAAAGGCTGCAGCTCTGTTGTCCTGACTTAGTCCACCTCATTTTAGGCAGTGAATATATATAGAGAGAAATATATCTCTAGAGCTTGGGAGGGTCAGTGGATTCAGACATATTCCAGAAGCACCTTTATCTCTCTGGTAGCCAGAGGGAATTCAAGGCATTTAGGTTCCTAACAGAGGTGATAACATCAAAAACAGATTACTCTGTACTCATGAAAGGATTGCGTATGTTATGTAAAGCCAATGCTGTCATTTCCCAAATGAAAACAGGCACAAGACAGGGTAATGCTCAGCATCATAAAAGAATATTGCCCTGAATCCAAATCTGAACAACATACAAGACAAACTCCTTCTTAAAGCTTGTGTTGCAAAGTTCAACACCATACACAGGATGCCTTCATCAAATGGGTTGACACAGGCCAGACACTAATATAACATCTGAAGTGACAGGAGATGTGACTCTCAGCATAGAATCATATAGCAAACATAGCAAAAGTGGCTGCTGTCACTGAGTAGCTAAGAACAACTTTTCAGCATCATTCAGCTAGCTCCAAATGGAAACTAGCATTTGATGACTAGCCTGTTTGACTGGCCTGTTCCATTTGGTGGAACCAGCCATTCCACCAAAGCTCTCACTTTACCTGTACACAAGGTGGACAGGAAGACTTATTGCCAAAACTGGTTCACTGTTTTATTCGTTGAAAGGGCTTCACTGACAGGGCATTACAGACAACAACATCATTAAAACATGCAGCTGTAGACCTCAAGTAATGTCAGTTAATTTTGTCAATAAGCGATGTAGAATATTTTGGTGGGGCTCCAAGAAACTCAAGAGTTAAAGCCCAAATTGGTCCAGTCTTCAAGCCTACAAGCTACATCTGGCTCAAGAGAGAAAACTAAATGAGTCATTGACAGTCTGTAACCAAAGATTTTTCTTCAAATACCAGCTGAAGAGCCCTTCTCGTTAACTTGACAGGTATGAGGTGTATAATAAGCTGGAATGGATTGTAGTTTTACTACTGCCTTAGCCAATGGCCATGACAATCAAGAGGAGAGGCAGCATTCAAGATGAAGATGTAACAGGTAATAACTCTTCTTCCTGATGCCTTGACAGGCACCCCACATAAGGAGAGAGTGTGAAGACGCTGAGCCTTTGTTTGAAGCAATCCAGGAGGACAGGGATGAAGACAAGGAGTTGGAGGGGAGAAAGCGGGCAATAAACTATGAATCTGTGAAGGGAACTAGTAAAACTGGACATCAGTGAGTCCAGCAGAGCCAGCTATAACAGGGACAGAAGGGTAGTCAGTATTTTAGGCACAAGAAAATAGAGAATGTGGTGCACTTGTGTTGAGTATAAACAATGTGGTTCACTAATTATAAAGGCAGATGATAAGCCTTTACTATGCTAAAGAGATAGGGAGTGATGCTGGATTTGGGGGCTTTTCTGGAATCTATCTTATATGAGAGAGAGAGGGTGGGAGACTGATGGGTTGACTAGGTAAGGGGATGGAAAAGCAGTGGGGGAAGGGAATGAGTGTAAAGTTTGAGTAGAAACGTATTTTACATTACTGCAAAACAAAAAAGAATACACCTCTCATAGTAAGAAGCATGTTTTGGTAATGCAATTGGATATGTGATGTGGGGTAGGACAAAAATGAAGTTGGGAAATTCAAGAAGACACTATCACCCCAACTCCAAAGTTTAGACATAAAGAAAACAAGATGCAGAAAGTCAATCGCTTTTCTGCCCTAACACACAGTAGTTCCACTTCTGCATCCAATCCTCTCTACTTTGAATGTGGCCCCTTTTAAAAAAGATGTAGCAAAGGCAAACAGCTCTTCAGATGCTGAGGATAATGATATTTATCTTTTGTTATGTCAAGAAAGACCACACAGAATCACAGAGAAGTAAGGTTGGATATGAACTCTCAACAGGACATTAAATATAATTCCCTACCCCAGACTATTTCTACCTTTCCCAAGAGAAGTTCTCCACGCTGTTTTAAAGATCCCCACTGGGGAAATTCAGAATCTCTCTAAGGAATGGATTCCAGTGTAGCCTTATTCCTACCACTACAAAATATTTCCTGGTATCCTATCTAACTTGAAATTTTCTTCCTGAAATTTAACAGAAGTACTTTTTATCATAGCAGTGGTGCAGGAAGAGAGACCAGATTCCTTTTTTCTGTGCAACAAGTTTTTTCCACTCCAAAACTGCTGTGTCCACTACTTCTTTCCAGCTGAGCTAAAAAATTTCCAAATGCTCCTTATCAGCTCTGAGGTTTAGATCTAAGCTCATTCCCTTTTCATCTCCTTTAGACTCACTACAAATGATGCTATATGTTGTCTCATACAATTTATACATATTTAGAAGAGCACAATTCTGTTTATCTCTGTTCCTCCATTATGCTCCCAAATCACTTTATGAAGAACTACCTCCTAAACAGTCATTCACAAGGCTATATTTGTGCAGATCAGTTTTAACAAGTGCAGTATATTGTCCTTGCTGACTTTCATCCAACTTTTTCAGAGAATGTCTTCAATTTGTCAAGATAATTTTCATTCTAATGTTGCCTTCCAAAATGCCTGCAGTCCCTCCCAATCTCATGTCATCCACAATGCAATAAGTATATTCCATCTGCCATCATCCAGGATGTTAATGAAGCCTCCAAATAGCACATGACAGACTTATGTGGATCTCTGCTATTTCAATTCTGACAACAAGCCATTAATATCAATTCATTGAGTATGTTTTCCAAGCAGTTTTTCACCTATTCTATGATTACTTTCACCTTAACCCTGTTTCTCCTGCCAGCTTACAAAAACGTCCTTTGAGACTGTTACAAATCCTTCCTAAAATAAAGATATATGACATCCACTCTTCTCTCCAATTCACATGGCTGTTACCCTGACATAGGTAATTATATTGGTTTGACATGGTTTAGTCTTGACAAATCCGTATTAGCTGCTACTCACTTCCTTGTTATCTTCCAGCAGCTTACAAATTTTTCTTTGTTTATTCACTGCAGAATTCTTTCAGGGATAGAAGTTAAGTTTACCGGTATTACAGCCATAATTCCCTGGCTTTTCTTGCCTTGTATCCTTTTTCAACTTCTGTTCTTTTCCTGTCTCCCAGTTCCTCACCCACCCACTGTAAGTTCTCTCAGAAATAATAAAATAGCTGAGATAATAGATTTGGTCTGCTCACAAGTGTCTCAGGATGAATATTCCAGGACTTCCCAGACCTTTTTAAATAGCAGTAATCCAAAGGATTCCATGGACAGGAATCAAATTTAGACATCACATTCAGCTTACAGAAAGCAGTACAAAACTTGAAAGAGTCATCTGGTTTTCAAAACACTGTATGAGATCAGATCACTCACAGAAATGGAAATGAAGTACCTTTTAGAGCTTCCTTCTTACTATTTCCTGTAACTGTTTGCATATCCAAACATGACTCTTCCTCCCAGAATTTCCAGGATAAGGGAGATGGACTGCTCAGTGAAAACTCCTGTCTAACCCATGAATGTCAGGACATCCACAGCCTTCTCCGTTAGTTGTTAGGCTTCCTCTTGCAATATAAATAACAGAATTTTGTCATTTTACATTCAAGAAACCAAACAGCACCTTATCACCCATCTGGCAGATTCAGTGGAGAACACACTTAGAATTCTGTTCTTCTAGCGATGTCTAGCCTTACCCTCAATTTTATGACATATTGGAGGGTGTCCTAACTTCTGGCATCCTGGCCTCCTGCAGGTTTCCTGTGGAAAGTTCATTACTCACAAGGCCTCAGTTCTGTACAGTGATTATAAGGCAAAAATCTTGTGGATGAATATAAAACTTTCCCTACAGCAATAAAGTCAACTCCAGTTTACTCAAAGGGACTTAATAGCCAGAGGCAAGAAAGCCCATAAAGACTGAAAGGCTGATCAGAAGTTCAGCAAACTCTGATGTCTGCAGTGGGACAAAGAGTTGTGTAAACCTGAATGGCTCCAAATCTTCATACAGATAAGCACTTGTCATTACTAAGCCACAACATCTGAGGCTATTGGGTTCCCATTTCTGTTCCCATCACTCTATCCTAGATCTTCATTAAAAGGGCATCTTCTTGACCAAAATGGAGTTGAACAAACAAAACCACTGGAAAGCCTGTGTGAAACAAATCAACAGTCTAATTGCTTTGGATAACTGTCTGTATAGCAATTATAGACAAAATAAGGATTCCTACTGAGAAATCACACACCTTTTGAAAGTGGGGAAAGTCCCTCTCCTGAAGACCACTTCCCTTGGGCACCAATAGTAGCCATCACTTCAGTACTCTCTTCTACCCTTTTGACAGGAACCCATTTGGATTGAATTACTTCTCTTTTAGACTGATGCTGTATTTTTCTTGATTTTGGTTAGGGTCTAAACAACACTAGGCCTGGAAAAGTAAGATGTCTTCCGTGTCTCTTCTCCCAGAGGAGTTTATTCTAGAGACATAGCACCATTAAGGGAGATGATAAAAAAACCCCAAAGGCAATATTAAAGCAATGCTGCTTGTTCAACTAGCACCAATAAATTAATGTGCGCTGTTAAAGAAGTCATGCTACGTTGATTTTTCAAGCTTGATCTTTGATTTCTTCCCTTCCTCAGAAATTCAATTACTCATTCTTATTTTCCCACTGCTGATTTAGGACAGTATCTCAAATCTCTTTTGTTCTTTTTAATCATATTTATTTCTTCTATTAGATATTGTGGTGAACTTTCAGCTCCAGAGTCTTTGAAGCTGTTTTCTGACATTTGCGAGGCCTATCCATAGCCTGATGGAAAGATGACCAAGAACCTCTCAGATCTTTCTATTACTCAGTAATTATTTTTCTTATCTATTTTCCTGTGCAGTTCCTACTTTAACAAGAAACTTTGCAAAGAAAGATTTTAAACTGACTGCCATGGTGACAAGGCAGACAGGTCTACAGAAACACTCAATCTATACCCTATTGAAAGCATGCAATAAAGGCCCCTAAAGAATGATTTTAGGAGAAGAAATAGTTCTAAGTACTACCTTTTATGGCAGTTAGCCATATTAGCCTTTTTTTTTGATGATGGTTCCTTTCCCTTAGCTCCAGTGCAGACTGAGAATTACAAAGGAAAATTTACTGTTGTGGAATAAATATAATCTAATCATGTGGCATGAAAGTATTTTTGCGTAGTCAAACATGTCTTGGTAATAACGAAAGCACTCAGTAACTAGTGTTTGAGGATATATAAAATATTCTAACAGACAGAGCAGTGGTTTGTAAATAATTTCTCTCTCCTGTCCTTGTGGAAGTATCTTTTGTATACTGTAGGTGCCCAAAAGTAAATCACAGTAGATTCAGAAATACAACCTACTTTCACCATATTTGTTCAATTCTTTGAAATTAATCTCAGATATAGCAAAACAGCCTGCCAAACTGCTTATGTATGGATTTATCTAGATAATTGGATTATATATACATTACACTCCAAGCATACCGTGAGTCTTTCAAGCAACTAAAGAAGATCCTTACAAAGGAAATTCATGTAACATACCATTTATTGGCAGAAAAAAAAATATGCCTGATGGAGTAATCACCAGGGTAAAGCTGTGACAGTATAGTTGTAAAAAGATAAGTAATAATCACAAGGGAATAGTGAGGGAGAAAATTGTCTAGAAAGAAGACAGTAGGTAAAAAAAGTCTTGCAATATAAAGATTATGAGGGAAAAAGGATTTATCATCAAACAACAAAAAAACCCCACCCTTTTCAGTCTTTGGAAGGAAGTCATATTTTGCTGATTTCCCAGATAGAACTAAATTCTCAGACTGCAGTTAGCTCACTTCAGTATTTCTGTTTGTCAGAATTAGCATTAGAAAATGGCTGAGGAGGTGGAGAGACATGAGGTCAGGCAGCGTAGGCGGCAAGAGGATGGAAAGATAAAAGAACTTGCAGCAGTCAAAGTGGCAATGAGTGTCTGATGAGGCTGCCACATCTTTCCAAATGAAAAAGAATAGCAAGATTTTGAGACACCGTTTTCAAAAGACACTTGCCTCCCTTATAATCCAGAAGGCAACAGACTTAAAAAGAGTGAGTTCTAAAATTTCTGAAATAGATGAAGCCTTGACCTCAATAATTAGATTTTACCCTTAGAGTTTGCCATAGAATTCTGCATAATAGCAGGCAAATCACCTAAAATTAAAGTTCTCACAGGTGGCCACTAATTGGATGCTTATCATTTCTAATCTTGTCTAAGGAGCCTGGGATGGGTTTGCAGAAATACTGACTATTTACAGCTGTGGCTCATCAAAGACTCTGAAGTTACTCAAGGCCAAGTACAGCCAACTTTGTTTGGCCACTCTCCCTTGCCTGGAACAGAACCACCTGAGACAGACAGACAGATATACATACATACATATTCACCTTCTGAGAGGAATGTTTAATCCTCATTCTGAAGTTGAGAAACTGAACCTCAAAGACAAAAGTAAACTTTGTGTAGGCAATTTTCATGCTTTTGTTCTTTACTACATCTAAACTACTAAAGTCCTTTGGATTCAGAAGTGGCCTTCTTTCTAAGAACCTTTTGGAGCAATCCATGCCTCTAAACTTTTGGCACCAGAACTGTTATTTCTTTATATTTATTTTCCTAGGCCAGAGTGGTTTATCTTAGAAATTCTGCAGCCAGCCCTGGGAAGGTCATCCCTGAGCTAGGTGAAGAAGGCATGGCTTCTGTACTGCATTCCTCAAAAATTAAAAAAAGGATCAGATATGTATAAGCATCCACAAGATGTAACAATGGATGTTACAGACAAGAAGACAAAATAAATGTTTTCAGAGGAGGAATGGGCAGTATGCCAGAAGTAAAAGGTCTAAGTCCACAGGTCAAGCAACAATGAACAAAATATATTGTTCTTTGTGTGAGCCCCATTCTTCAGAATAAATGAGGCAGTACTTCTAGGGAAAAAATGGTTTTCAAAGTAACTGTAGTCCTTATGCACAACCATGGGAGCCATTTAAAATTACAAGTCTGATCTGGACATGGCAAAAGTGATTAACTGCTTTCTGAGGGTGCCTATCCCAGGCACCTAAGAAGTAATTTAAACTATGTTTCTAATTTTTAAACAGCGATTTGTATATATTTGATGATACTGAAAGCAAATGGAGTTAAAGGTAGATTTTCAACTTTGAGTCTAAAGTTTCCTTAATTCTGCAGTTTTTCAACATTTAGCCACTTTAGACAGGTTTTAATGTGTAATTTATATACTGGATATTTGACCCTTTTAACCTTTTTTTGTAATTCAACCTTTCAACAACCTACACTTAAGGCACTTCCATAAACTTTCATCCCCCCCTACCCCCCGCCCCGTTTGTTTGGGGTTTTTTATTAATAATGCAGTATTCAGAGAACTATGCAAGAAATGCAGAAGAAATTTTTATGGGCAACCTTACACACTTAACTTTTCATATTGCAAACTTTATTATTTCCTACTTTGCATCTTTTTCTGCTCAGTTCAGGGAAAAGCAGTTATATGATGCCCTGTCTTTCTTGTGTTGTCAATTCCACTTCTTGTTTTTCAAATCAACATAAGTACATTACAGAACCACAGATCTTGTTACCACAAAGAAATTTTTCACTATTTCCTCCATGTCTATGAGAAACTGTAAAAAAATCTGTGCTAGAAAGATTTTCTCTCAAAAAAGAGGAAAAGTCAGCATAAAATACCTCAATTCTGGTCTAGGTGAAGATCAGCCCCATATTTTACTACTTCATTAAATAAATAAGTAAACATCCAATAAGTGGGTTTTTTCATTTAACAAAATATCATATAATGTCTACATATTCTCAAATAATTTTGTAACCTTTTTCGCATCTGCCACTTTTAACAATCATTTTATACTTGATAGTTTATAGGCCATAGTTTATAAATATCTTTAACACAGAGTTTTGTAATAATCAGACTTTTTATTCAGCACAGTAGCAGATGAAGCAGTGCTTTGCTTTCTTATAATGTCTACTCTATTTTTATGTTCTGAAAAATTCAATACAGGAATAAAAGGATTTAATTTTGACTACAACAAAGGGTACAACTCCTGAGCTAACATTTCCCCATGCAAAGAAACAGGGACAAAATGAAGAAATAGATGTAATAGACTCTCACAATATAATAGTGGTTGAGCATGCAGTCAAGCCCTCAATTCAGGAGGACATGTACATGTATACTTATTGGTGATTTTATGAGCCATCCAGTGACAAGAGGCTATACTGTATTTTGATTTAATCTTGTGTTTAACTATGAATCAAAAATGTGATGTATACTTGATCACCAGTATAAAATATTAATCACAAGTATTTTCCAAAGGTTGGGTAAAAAGGGTCTTTAAATTTGAGCATTAGGTCCCAGTGACCTCTTAATTAAGGGCGTGAGATTCTAGGAGTAGTTCTGCTCTATACTTTAGTTCTGGCCCCATAGCCAGACATTCTGGGAAAAGAGGAGAATACAGTGAAAGCTGATGAATTACCAGTGACCCAAATGAGCCACAAATGACAATGCTCCTCTTAAAGCCTCCTCTGCTCTCCTGCTCTCTCAACCCCCACACACGTACAAAGTCAATCACCCTGTAACTCAGACTGCAGCCAAATGCTACCATTTGTAATCTCTCTGTTGTGGTTAAAATTTGCAGTTTTCGTAACTCCTAGATATTTTTGTTTCCCCAATTTATCTTAGTGTATTTTGGTGGACTACTTTTAATCTATTAAGTCAATTTTACGCCTACTGATACTACCTACAACTAATTATACATGTACAATGAAAGAACAGCCCCATGTCTGCCCGCACAGGCCAACTCACCCTGGCTGCGTGTCGTCAGTCACACAATGGTATGTGAATGTTCCAAACATCTGCACTCCCAGGATCCCATACAGGAGGAGAAAAAACAGGAGGAAAATTGAAACACTCCAGATCTGTTCTCCAGAACGCCTGGCAAAAAGACAAATATGACAGTGAATGCACAGGTGATGTGAAGCCCCTGCTGAAAACAGAAAAACTGTCCCCAGAATGGAAAATATGCTCACACAGAGGAAACAGTATTTCATTGTCTTTGTTTAGGCGGTTGTTTATCACCCAATGGCCTCCCTCATCTCATCCCAGAAAGGAGAACTGGGAGAAGGAAAGGAGACCCATGGGTTGAAATGGTAACAGATTTAATAAAATAAAATAATATTAAAACTCTCTAATACTAATATAAAGTACACAAATTTACACTTGGCCTATGTAGCGGTCATGAGCTGCACGCTCCCAGCAGTGAATGCTGGATGTCAAACACCACAAGCACCACTGCTCTAACAAAAGTGAGATGGTCACAGCAAACAGGAACGTTAGCCTCAGGAGCAGAATGATGGGCGAGACTCTCCAGGGATGGCAGCCATCAGGAGAAGAGTCCATCTGCAGTAAACTTGCTAATTTATAGTGAGCATGATGTTTATGGTATGGAATACTGCTGTTGGCCAGCTTGGGTCAGCTGCTCTGGCTTTCACTCCTCCCAGCTTGAGCACATGGCTAACTCAAGGCTGCTAAAGACCTTGATCACTATGGAGAGCTGCATATCGTGGCTGGCCACAAATGAAAACAAAGTGTCTTATCAAGTTTGCTCTCACCAAATCAGGCACTGCACACTTCTCAAAAATGCAACTTTCCTGAACAGAAAACTGATTCTATGATTCTATCCCAGCAAAACCAGGACATTCATCCTGCAGAAACTTTGCCCTTAAAACTGATCTCTCATTCTGTACAGACAGAAAAGGGAGTCATGATATTTTTCTAAATCTGTTAAGCTAGGGCAGTTAAACCAGCTGTAAACTACAAAGGTGGAACAAAGAAAACACAAAATATATAAAGTCTATCTTTTGTAAAATGGTATCTAATGACTTAGACAAGATACAATGATGAAGTAAAGTTGATACCAAATAAAGACCAAAAAACTCTTTCCCATTACCATTACATGGCTTTTGCCATTACATGCTGTACCAAACATACATGTTTGCTTGCACGCAAGCATCTCTGTAGATACACCAGTGTATGTACACTCATAACTGTAATGGTTAGGGCATATGCTCATGTACTTTTATTTATGAATGTTACCCTACTAAGCAAATGTTCACCTTGATTATTAAGTGCCCATATTAATGGAGCAGAATTTACTGCCATTGGCTGAAAATTGCTGGCTATGTTTATTGCCAAATGCTTTAAGATTTATTTAAAGATTTGACAATTTTGATATTTTCTAGGAAACCTGATGATTCCTTAAATACAGAAAATAGCAAGAATATTTTGGCCGGAACTAAAACGCCCATTACAAAAATGCCCATTAAGCATGAAGGGTCATTTTCTGAGCTGTGTAGTCAGTCTTCTAAGACAAAACTGAAATTTTCTACATTTTTCTTCAGAAAACAGCCTTACTTACTTCAAGATATTTGTTATCCTAGTTCTTGGCAGCTCAAAACGAAAATATATCCGGAATGCTCGAATCATAATGAGTGGTCGTGGAATCCGCAACATGCCCCAAGGTGACATCTGGTCAACTATTTCAGCTATTTCAAACACCTACAAACAGAAGAATCAGGTTTTTTTTTCTTGATGACCCTGTCCTGTTGTTGTATTCCTTTACAGAACTTTTAAAACTATGAATAGTACACATGATTTTCAGTCTTCTCTTGGTTTATTTTATGATTCATTTTAACCATGTTTTTTTAAAAGAGACGTCTTAGTAAATCCTTTAATCTATTTCTAAGTTACCTTAATGAAATTCCAAAAATATACTCTGCATATGTTCACAATGCTTGTCTCAAACAAAAGAAGACTGTGCAAGCTTGTGTCAGCTGCCTGCTTCTGCGCTTGTCCTAGCCCACAAATTTCTCACAACTTTATTAAAAGTGAATAATTTACATTTACAAATATGAAAATTAGTATCTCTTAATGTTACATGCCACTAAGGATTTTACTATGATACAAAAGTACATACACACAGATTGTCTCGCAATACGCTTATAAATTTACCATCTAATTCCAAGTGCATGAGAAAACTCTACCTGTTCTTCCCCTAGACTTCACCACTTATGACAGAAATTTCAGCCAAGCCACAAAACAGGGAACCATTTCCTTAATACATTGACAGGTTTGGCACTGTATAAAGCCTAGTTTAATGACTGGGTGAAAATGTCTTATTTTAATCCTTCTCTCTCACTTTCTGAGAGTAACTGCTTAGTTTAATATTTGCTTAAAGTACTAAGAAAATGGAGGGGGATGCTGGCAAGGTATAAAGTGGGTAATCCATGGTGTTTACTGGAAGTGATCAACCTTCACTCTATATGTGTACACGAGGTACCAAAATTTTCCCCGTGTATAATGAAGAAAATTACAACTTCTCTTAACTTTGTCAAAAGTGAGTAAGTTATACCTAACAGCAACCATTGCAGAATTTTTTCAATCCTTATTGCAGGCCCACTATCACAGTCTTCAATATGTTCTTACCCAAAAACCTGGCTATGGTTAAGGACTGACTGGCTTGCAGGACACAATTTGATCTGTACAGTAACACTCTACATTTTTGGCAACATGTCTGTGTTCCCTTCTTTATGAAAATTTATCAAATTGTTTCCAAATGTATTCCCCCTCCCTTGTGCTTGAACTTGAATTTTGGAAAAGATTTTGTTAGCTGTGGGCTATATTACATGAAACCCCTCCACTCACCATGTCAATACAGCATAGCAAACATCTACCATCAGAATCTTCCCCTTTTAGTTGCCTAAGCTAGTCACCATGGCATCCTACCAGACTCAATGGAAAGATGAGCACAACTGTCATATGAAGGAAGAGATAAATGGCTCTCTGAAGATCCTTCCTCTCTCCTTTTGACTATGCAGAGTGGTTATGGTAACAAGCTTCAGATTAATTAATGTAGATACACCGCAGTGTGCAATTAGGGAGCTATTGAATTTGGCACAGCTTTTTAAAAGCAGTTTGACCCATATACAGCTGTATTTCCACAAGTCATTATTAATTTGGTTGTTGCCATGTATTTTTCACAATTAAGGAACTATTCATTGAAAAAGGTCAGAGAAATAATTACCTGCAAAACCAGAGACACCCAAAGACAAAAGACCATGAATCCATCAAACACACACCAACGATCTTTTACATAGGAGGTATCACCCTACAAGACAGAGAAAAGCTAAAAGGTTAATTGTTGGTGGTTTACTGTCTGGATTTACAAATATCATAAGCAAAAGTTCTTGGAAGAAGGAAAAGTCTTCTCTGCAGCACTTTTTAAAATGCCACTTTTGAAAGACTCCAAAAGCCTTGTATTTGGACTAGAATATTGTGGAAACATGCAAAACATCTCCTGGGTGAATAAATGGTAGCTTCATTCTTGTGCAGTACTTCCTCAGCTTGTGTCAAAAAGAACTTACAAAGAAAACTATTATTTACACTTTGATGTAAATCAAAGAAACACACACACACAAAATTCCACTCTATTGACATTAAAAAATACTTGCACAGGAAGGTAATTGTAAAATGATAGCAATCTAGTATTATGCCGTTCAATTACCTCAGTATTGTTCAACAGCTTCAATTAGTTCATTAATTACATTCATTTTTTCCTCAGTTTGCAATCATTTTTCATGCTCTAGAAAAGTCTTGCCATTCAAAAACACTAGACAGTAACCACCACCTGATCAGAGTGTAGGCTTTCACATTTCTTTGCATGTTTCCTCAGCAACTCTACTATATTAAAATGAGCATTCTTTATATTTCATTAATATATGTATGGTGACTTTTTCAACATCAATATTATTGGCACTCCATTGAATTGCACAGCACAAGGATTCCTTCGCACTAACGAGTGAAAGAAATTTGGGAAAGAAAGCTGAGCTCTGGACCCTTGATGACTCATATGCCTTCCTACCTGTTCTCTGTCTGTGCTATAAACTTCTTCAACTACCTCTCTCAAGTAACACTTGGGAATGGTTTTGTTGGTAGTCCAACCCAGAGATCACTCCTAAAAGGCAGCATGGAGAAGACTGCAAACAAAGTAAGTTTCCTCTGTACTACACTACCCTCAACCACTGCTCCAGTTTGCACGCTCAGATTTCCTCATGTCTCACACTATTCCCAATGACATGCAATGCAATGCAGGCCCTCCACTGCAAGCTATAATAACTCTTCTTTGTGGGCTGCAGATGCCTCACACTTCAACCACTGAACTGAATAAAATCTACATATTAGGTAGAGTATGGCTGAGAGTTTCCTGTACCATGGATGCATGGATGCAGTTGGGGACCAATGCATATAGATAGACGCAGCTTGTTAAAAGGGAGACTAGACAAGACAAGACCTAGCAAATTGGATATCCCAGTTCCATGTTAAAAACATATGCAGAGGCATTCACAGTGCATCTCAGGACACATAAACACCCCTTTCCAAGGGAGGTTTCTCCCAACGGACTGAATAAACCCTCCCCTGCCTTACACAGTCTCTGGTTCCTTTTCTCTGTCTATTGTTCCAGATACAAATTACAGTGTTTGTGTTACTGTTTGTTAACATTTCATAGTTACAACTGGGGTTAAAAATTATTGTCACATCTCAAGAATCTTGAAGACATTGCTGGCCTTTGGCCTGTTATGCGATTCCTGGTGTGATACACATTGTTTCTTATCTCAGTGATAGTTATTTCAGGCAACCTGTATTTGTTTTTAAATGTCTCAGCATATTCAGTGATTGTAAAAACACAGGCAAGACATTTTGTTTTAATCTAACATTTTCAATGGCATACACTATCCTAAAAATGATTCATCATTCCTCACAGTAGGTGACAAGATACACTCTGTTAATAAAGACAAAATATATATTTTTTTAAAAGGTTTTATTTCAGTTGAACAAATTCTTCAGGGCAGAAGTGAACAAAGGACGTAAGGAAAACAAAGTAAGCGATTTTCAAATCAGAAATAAAGAACAGAGAATGTTATTTTCAGATGGAGTATTTTCTAGTACATGGATGCGAAAGCTCTCAATTCAAGAATGAAGAAGTTGAAGACTGCAAATCAGTCAAGCATAGAACAGGAACTTTTGCATCATGTTTTAACCTGTCCTTCCTGAAAAAAGTAGACTTAGTTCCCTAACTAAACTCTAAGCTAATCAGTAACTCTTCACTCAGTGCTGAACAAACTCAGCTGTTCAGTGGTGATGTTCAGTAACTGTGAAGCAGATGCATGCTATTTGCCTGTAGAGATCAGCTACCAACACCCTAAACCTCTCTCCTCCCTCCTTTTCCTCTTAGTGAACAATCTGTGGTGAAATTTGCATCAACATGCAGCTTGAGTCCTTCAATTGCAGCTCTGAACAAACATGCTGATTGGTCTTTCTCTCCCTGAAGAACTCTGAAACTTACTTTTCTTTTCTTAAGCACCCTTTGTCTCAAGCAAAAAAGTTTTCCCCGAGTTGCACTGTACAGACCTGAGCATGAACTTGTGCGGGAGTTCCTGTATTCGCCCTCCTCTGAATAACCCATTAAGTACTCACTAAAAGCCAAATCTTTTTTTAGAAATTGCTTTTTCTCTCCACAATACGAGTGGCATGATTGAAGCAGCTCTGCTCTTTTCTCCTTACAAAGGAAGACGCCATGACCTTTTCCAGTCTTCTCACCAGTAAGGCTGCTCCACCACCTCATTTCTTATTGTCACATCATGCCAGCTTCCACCGCTACATCCTCCCTGTCAGGGAGGCTTTCAGTGGATCACCCACAGAAACTTACAGCACCTGAATTACATCTGTACAGACTACTTATTTGGAGGGAGGTTCTGTCTCTTTCTGCTTTGCATGTAAGGAGGCTTTTGGCTAAATCCTTTTCACGTTTGTCATTTGGCTGGCAGTGGACATGGCGGGCAATCGTTCAGGCTTTTTACTGTGTATTGGCATACGGGATGTTATTTGCTGTTGGAAGCATTTTTAACGCACGACCACATCCTGCTTAATGCAAAAATCAGAATATACTTTTTAGTATGAATCTTGGTAATTGACTTTTAATGCTACATCCATGAAAAATCTAGTTCTGACTAAACATAGGCTAGCACTCGCATATTAATAGCAATGAACAGTGAGTTTAATTCACATTTGAAAAAAGCCTTGGACTGAAATTCCACACTCACGGTCAATGACAGCCTGTTCTCAGACTTGGAAAGGAATACAGATACAGGAAATCTAAATACATCTGGTGACATCTTACCTAAAATAGCTTAAGTATTGCAATGTGTTATTCCCTTAACCTTTCTTCATCATGTCTGCTGAAATTTGAGAACTATTGATGAGGTTTGTTTTAGCATTTTTTTTGTGAATGCACTATCCCAGACCACTTACATTATGGTTTACATTATAGTCTTTGAAACATGATATAGACATTTTCAAAAGATGAAGGATTAGCCCTGTAGACTAGAAGCCTCAGGCTTAAACTAATCCAAACTTCTTAAAGTCATAAAAGTCATGGACTCCCTGCTGCCTACAGTGGACAGAGGATTCTTTAATATGCACAGCAAATCCAGAAAGCTTCTCCAAGCAACATGACTTAACATCAGTCTACCTAGACAAGAAAATCATTTGCTTCTGACAGAGCAGTGGATGCCAGTCCACTTACACAGTCCATGACTGCAGGCTTGGGATAGCCCTTGGAAGGCTTTTGCACAGTAAAGCATACCCTCAATTAATGCCTCTCCCACACAAACTAAGGGGTGCCACTTGAACTCAGTGGACTAAGCTAACTGCTATTAAACACAAAGCATTTTAAGATACATACAAAATCTGAAGTCCAAAGCAGCAGTTCTGCTTAGCTGTTAGATGGATCAATATTTTTTTTCTTAATTAGAGGCCTATTCCTTATTTTGTAATACCCTTCCCAGTCTCTCCAAACAGTTTCTTTTAATATGCTTCTGTCTTTTCCCTCAGTATTTATTTACAGCAGGTCAGCATCACTGTTGGGCTAGTACACAACCACAGAAATGGCTTTATTTTGTAAACTATGCATGTGAAATGGATCAAAAGTCTGCCTCTCCCCTAGAGACGCTAATCTGAATTAATCTGAAATTTGACATCCCAAAAGAACAGACAAAGTTGACATAAAGATCTGTTATTAAAATAGTCATTGTCCTGTAAGAACTTAATTTTCTATGGCAATGTTGCCATAAGTAAGGAAGAATACCTCAAGTTCAGCATAAGAACTTAGTGTTTCTTTACCTATTTGAAAATAGGTCCAACAAATAAATCTCCACCTTTCTCCCTACATTCTCCTTATTTCACCATTTTTTACCTAATTTTAGCACCATTACATTAACTGAATAAAATATATTAGCTCATTTCTTCATTTTTTATTTTCATGTGCAATATTAATACCCCACTAACAGCACTGAAAAGGCTGAAGATAGACTTTCTCAGGTGTAACCAGCACATTAAAGATAAAACACCAATTGCCAGCATTAGATGCCCTAAGCAGTCATTACACAAGTTCACATTAAAAAAAAACATTTTATAAGACCTAACTCATTGGAAATGTGGGCCAATAGAAAATAGAGACAGACTCACAGACAGAATCAATAACACCTGAGGTAGACACTAACTCGCACCAGAAAAATAGCCAGATTGTAATTTTTTGTTAAAAGTTTATTCCAGTATCAACCTTGCTGAAAACAAAATACTCTACAAAATGAACATCCGAATTGCAAAGCAATCTGCTAGAAGATTGATTATGACTGCTAATTTTGTTAAGCCATTTCAGTATCTCATGGGCAAGGTAAAGAGCTTAGCTACATGACAGCACAGTCACCTCCTAGGTAATTTCTGTCCTGCTTATCTCTTAACATTTCCAGAACACCTCAGTTTGAAGAGCAAATCCCTGCAAGCAAAAAGCCTCCTCTGCCTCCTTGCTTGCCTTCAGGAATTTCTTCCTCTCTCATCCCTGACTACAACCTGTTCTGTGAATCCCTCCCTCCCTCCCACCTCTTTCCAGCTGCTTCTGTAGGAAAGCTAAATAAAAGAAGTGATATGACATTTGCTCTGAGTAATCAGATTTATCATCATCTTCTCTGGAAAGGAACCTTGTAGTCTGGGGTTGGTGATTAGGAGAAACTTAGTCCCACACTATTCCTCACAGTCTCTTACAAACAGGATAGCTGAAAGATGATAGAAACGTGAAGAGACCAGCAAGCTCAGTAATAACTAACTACTCTGCTAGTCCATCATGTTCATTGGATCCTGCATGTGGTGGTGGTAAACAGAGCACATCAACAACTCTAGCGAATTCTTTGGACCACCCTGTGGACTACTTTGTGTAGCACTATAAATAAGCATTAAGGGGTGGATGCTGACATTCACTGGCATTTTAGAAGCAGCGTAAATGTACAGGAGGAAACAGAAGGAATAGAAGGAATCAGAATTCAGGAGTATCGTTTTTACCCCCTCTGCTTTGCTCATTATAATGCAAAAAGAACAAGTCTGAAGAGAGGGCACAGCTGAGTTAGGGAAACAAGACTCACCAATTCCCTTACTTCATGCAAACACCACAGGGCACGAAGGCGGGTGTTGGACAGAAAATGAAATCAGAGCTCAAGGGAGCACTTTGCCTAACCTGATGATCCATGCAGGAAATGAAGGAAATTGTGGATTGCTTCGCTAAAACCATGTTAATAACCAAAGAAAACCTGGCATATTTTAAAATGGGTGGTCACCTCCAAATCAGCCATCTGCAATAGTGATACTATCCCTTCAAAATGAACCAACATTTTAGATGTTGTTTTTTAAAGTCTGTTTTTGGGAAAAAAAAATAAAAAACAGTAAGGAGGGCATGACATAGTTTCTCATTTCTCTATGTCTTCTTTTTCTCATGAAGTGTCTTCATACACAGTGAAGGAACTTAAAACATATCAATGTAACAGCAATTGGTTTGTAACAGTCAATGGAATTAGGATTGCTGTGTGAAGCTTAACTCTAAATGCTTACAATGGATATAGTATCACTTTATCATCACCGAGTTAAACAAGTTCAATTTGGAACTACTCATGTACTGTACTGAACTGCTCCATCACCAGATGCTTCCAAGTAACACATTACATAGTGCATAATTTATCTTTGTCATTACACGTATTGTAATATTTATAGTAATCTTGTAGTCCATGCTAGAAAAACGTTAGAAATATCACTTGATGTTACAGCACACAAAACAAAGGTAATCTATTTGCAGTTAACAAAATGAAACACAGCTCTTGCTCCTCCTTTGGATTAGTGTGATTCCATGCACATTATACACAGAGCACACACAGTTCCAATCTCCCCTTACAAAAAAAACAAGCTATAATCACTACAGAACCACTTCATCATTTTCAATAATTTAAAAAATAAATAATAATAAAAAAAAATAGGTGAATTTTAGGAATTATCAATGAAGATGTAAGGCTTTTTCATTCATTACAGAACAGTCTCACATGTATTTTTACTAGTTTTTTTATTAATTTATGTAATTAACTTCACCAAATTTAGTATTTCCTGGTTTATATTGTAATGAGAGGTTTTTAAACTATAGTATTCACTATCTTATTTGCTGTTTCTAACAGAAAAATTAATATTAAAAAAACCAAACACAAAAACAAACACTGAAAAGTTTGTATAGGAAGAAAAAAATCTCAACAATGAAACAAAAATCAAGACTGATAAACAAAGACCATTTTACTTGCTAAAAATCCTGTAACAGTGTTTGCTGTAAATTAAGGGACGGAATTGGGAGGAGTTAAAAAATGGTGGTTTAAACACGAAACCATTACACAACATTCCCTTCTTCAATTACAAAATCTGTCATGGGAATAACCACTTCCACAAAACAATGGAAAGAAATGTCTTAACACACTTCCCCTATCAGAAAAATCACTGTAGAGCATCTCAATTCACTTCAGTGACAAGTAATTCAGATTGTCCACTATTCAGAGCTGCCAGGCACAGCCTTCGTATATAGTCAATAGAGGACAGCTGCTAATACCTTCTTATCAATACCCATTGGTAGGTATGGCTACAAAACATGTGGGGAAGGGAGCTTTGCTGGTGTATGACATTGCTGCTTCCTTGATACACCACTTCACCACTCCTGTTGGGTGCCAGCATGCCCTGCACAGAGATTTTATGGGTTACTACACTGAAAGCCTGAACTTCGATTCTCTGTCCATCTGCTCACTAGCCAGCTGTATTCAGTCTCGTCAGTACTGCCTTGCTACCTGACTCGGCTCCCTTCAATGTCTTAAGGGTTCAGTAAATCTAAAAATGGCTGATCAGGAAAAGGACTAATAGGATCCCCCTACCTGAAACAGCATTCACTGTTTCCAAGAAGTGCAAAGGAAAAAAAACCTTCACCACAAGAACAATTAAACACTGGAACATGTTGCCCAGAGAGGAGCTAGCATCTCCCTTGCTGAAAATTTTCAAGACTCAGCTTGGTAGGAACCTAGATAACTAAACTAAGGTGCTACTTTGAGTTAAGAGGTTGGTCCAGATCACCTAAGTCCCTTCCAAGCAAGATTTTTTTCTAGTTGTGTGCACTTAAGACAATCTCCTGAAGATGCCAGCTCCTTGGGGTAGACTCCAGTTCTACATCTAGTTCCACATGCATGGACATCTTCTTGTGTTTGGAAGTACTCTGCAGCCTTGAGAAGGTGATGGGTGTTTCATCCTGCTTCATCCAGCAGTATTCTGCCCTTCCCTAGCTTCAGTGTCTGTGGTGGGATGCAAAGGGTGGATTGGGATCCAAATGTTTCAAAGTGAAAACTTTCACTGAGAAGCATGAAATACTGCCTGGAGATTGAATAGGGAGATCTGACAGGAAAGCAGTCTCATCGAATACGACAAAATGCAGATTTATAATCATCATTCACAGCTCTCCTTCAACAGAAAAAAAAAAGCCACAATGACAAAAGCTGGAATAGATAAGGAGGCGGCACTTTTCAGAAAGAGGATTTTATTATTTGACAATCAGCATTATTAAAAGCTGGAGAATCCACTTTTTTACTACAGAGACCAGGAAAAGTTTTATCGAAACAACAATCTTAGTATAGCTGCAAGAAAGGAATATTTATATTTGTGGTGGAGAACACAATACTCTGAAATTAAATTTTACATTGAGCTTACTGTCTTAAAAATTCCACACAAATGTCATCATTTTCATTAAAATACAGCTGCACAGAAATGTTTTTATTCCCTTCCACAGAGATTTCGATGTCATTAAGATTTTTTCTTCTTGATGTCTTCGTTTATTCTCTCAAATTAAAGAGAGAAGACAACATGGGCATAAAACAAAATAAAAATATATTGTTTAATTACAGTGGACTTCCCTAAAAATGCAAGTTTCAGCAAAGAAAGGCACATCAGGGATGAAATTCCCTCTCCTTCTACTTGAATACATAACTTGGTACCCAATATGTTGATTCAGTGTTATCCCAGTACGTGTCATTTCACCATGACATGAAGCAAAATATTAAAAACAGCCTTCAAAAATAGATGCTTTCATGCAGAAAAACAGTAAAATGATCTTTCAGTTTGCTATTAGGGAAAAAAGATATACATTACTGCAAAGTGTCATTCATGTAATTGGTCTGTATATTGAAAGAACAACTTCTAAATATATTATGAAAGTCAGTAAGTTGTATATTATTTCTTTGTAACTTAACAGTTAAATTTTGATCATAGACACATACTCCAATACATGCCCCAAAAGAATTTCCTATTAAAAATTTCTATGACCCATTGATTGGTCAGAAAAATTAGCATTTTCATTTTAGAAATACTGCCAATGTAAGTTCACTAAGTAATTTAAATGCCTTTGATTTTCTAATACTCTAATGCAAAAACGGTGCAAAAAGCCCCACTGCGTAATATGAGTCATTACTTTCCTGTAATAAACACTCCAACAAAACCTGGCACAAGTAACCATAGAAACAAGTGCGTATATTCTAGTGCCATGGTCTCTAACCTTCCCTGGCCCACAGGCAGTAACACCCAACTAGCAGTACACTGCAGGCAACTTTGTATTTGTTTTCCTCATGATAATCAATTCTAATTTTTTTTAATTTCCTGTGACTGGAAACAGCATCAGAGCATTTCAGTAGCAGCATGATCCCAGTAGGTTGTGAGCAGATGTCCTTGCACTGGACATACGCACTTAGCAGAACAGCAAGAAACACAGGAAAAAGGTGAGACAAAAGAATCAACTTCTGTAGGCTGAGTGTCTTATTCAAACAATGGATATCAATATTGTTTGCTATGAAATAATATTTCAAACTAACAATCACAGCTACCAACACCAAAATGCTCCAGTATTTTTAAAGTTAAATTGTAAGACAATTTGAAATAATACACTTTTTGCCAACACAGAATAGTATGGGACCTGTACTGCATATCTAGGCTTCCAACAGCATTATACATGGCACAGAATTCTCATTTTTAATATAGATATATAAAATAATTTGTCACGAGGACAAGTAATTTTATCTTTATAATCCCAAGAAGTTGGGTCAAAGGGGAAATTAAAATCTAAAATCAACCAGGTCTTTTTTCATGTTTGCTCTGTGAGCTTTTTACTACCACAGGTAAGTAATTTTCTGGGTTTTTTTCCCCTCCATCTAATGACACCCTGTTTAATCAAAGCATCTAATCATTTTCTCATCCTTGCCACTGATTCCACTGGTTATAACCCTGCCCTCCAGGTTGAGGTTCTCACTCCTGTTTGCACATGCTGAGACTGAGCTTTCACCACCAGGCATCATGAGCACATCAGAGCATGCTGACACAGGATGACAGGAGGCACATTCTGTTTTACTACTTGACCTTTGAAAACAGCACATCTCCCTGATCATTAACTCATTTATAAGCCATGGGGTATACAGCATATATGAAGTCACAGAGCACGATAATTTCAGAATATGCATCTTCCATTTTGTCTGTAATGCAGCAGGAACTCCCTTGACAAAGTTACTAAAAGCTGGTGGGCCAGCTGACAGCATTCCACCGCAATTTGATTAATATTTCCACCATTTATCAGAAGGATTAAATTCATTCTGTAATTTCTCCATTCTTGTTAGATGAAGGTGGAGTGTTTAATATTAAAAGTACTGAAAAGGTGGTAAAACAGATACCTGTCATAAGGTACAGTAAACAACAATTCTGTAATCCACACCTCAATACACACTTCTGAATTAGGATGATTGTGAAGAAATTAATTTAAGCATAAGTGAGTTAATAACAAAAGTGTTAAAGAAGGTGTCATCTAGTTGTCTGTATACTTTCTGTAGTGCCTACTCTTGACCACAGTCTACAATAACAAGTTAGATTAATTGCTGACTGTGAAATACCTAAACGTCACGTGTCAGCCTCGGTACTTTAAGATTCCTTTTCAGTCAATGGAGAAAAATAGGCCAGAACAATTACCTTTTGGAAGAGCCTTCTTTAGACACAAACAACTAAATACAAATCAGTGTTGATGAATCCTACTAACAGTGTTTCAACTGTAAGCCCAAAAATCTATTTTGTGCAAGCAAAGATTAAAAAAGCATCAGAATATGCAAATGGGCATCAGCTGCTACTGGAAACAGTTGCAGACCCCAGTTTAGGTGATGGCAAGCAGAGTATTTCATTACAGCATAAAAAGACCATCTCCACCTCACACTGCTTGCACCATAGGCAGAAAGTTCCTTATTTTGACAGAGAGTCAAGCCCACACGGCTCAGGGATAAGGCTCCATCCTGCTCCATCCTCAATTCTCTCCTCTTGAGCAGACAGACAACTACAGCAACCAAAGCACCTAACAGAAAACTGTCAAGTAAAATGTGCATAGGGCTAACACTGCCTGGGAACATCCAACATGCTGAAAGCCACTGATTTCAGCTAATTAAGTAACCTGGTCTTTAGTTCTAGACAGAAGGAAAAGAAATGGCTCCCATCTCTCTGTGACTGTGTTGGTAGAAGATGAAGCTTTGCTGCAGGTCCTGCATGAATTCATCAACAGAGTGGAAAGCTAATAGTGCAACTGTGCACTTCAGGCCCTTGGAGTACTGTACTCAGTGAATAGTGCTCCATGCTACCGAAATAAAGTCTAACATATCCACTTCCAACTACTTCAGTTAGCACAAAAGTTTGCTGTGAATGTAATTGTTTTAACAATGGGGGAAATGTCAAGGACCTTCTGACTTTGTATAATCTCCTTTGTTAGCTGACATGTCACAACTGCACAGTGAGAAAAAAGACATTTCTATTAAATTCAATGCACTACTTGTTCTAGATAAAAAAAATGTCTAATTTTCAGCATGATGATACTAAAATAACTGTCAACTAGGCTTTTTTAACAGACATGAGGGGAAACTCACAGTTTTTATTTTACAGTGTTATTAACAGAGAAACAGGATAAACCATGCCTCCTTTTCACAACATAATTTCAGTGTAGCTTTTCTAATACCATCATGACTGTGATCAGAAGCCGCAGTGAGGATGTGGTATAATGAAGATAATTTCACATACTCTCTCACAGTGTGCATGGAGTGAAACAATTTTCATTCGCCTCTCATTCCCTAAAGGCTGAATTTTCACCCGAGACATCTGTTATTTGTTCCTTTTTGTTGTAGTGGATGTGAATTTGTTCATATCGTGGACACAGTTTTCTGAAAGTTTTTCATCTTTTGGCACACTTTCTTCTTTGGTTATTTTATATTATATAATGCCAGCAGTGCAATTGTGTCTAATACAAGCAATATACCTGGAACATTTCTCTATCTCACCTCCATTTTTTAAATGAGGAGAACATTTGGGAAACTTTGTTTTAATCAATGAATAGAGCTATGTCAAGCAAATACAGTCACGTTTGTAAGTGACATATGAGTGGGCATGTACATGTGAGCTTTGATTCTGAGGGCCTGTGAGTCATGTCAGGTTCTAAGTTGGTGGTCTCAGAAGCCTGCCAATCAAATCAAGTTACAAGGTAGACATAAACTGCATGTAATTGGGAGTCCATTTTAATCTTTTTCAAGATACAGTGAAGGAGGTTGATCTGCTTAATACTTCCTTGAAGCAGATGAATATAGCTGAGCAATTTCTGACCAAGGAGCCTGAGACATGAAAGAAATTAGACCCAAAGAGTCACTGAACTCTATTTACATTCTGGAAAATAAAGATTAAGCAAACAAATCTATGATCAATTGAAGAAAGTGAAATTTTTAACTGAAGAGAACATGAAAATACCAATGTCAAAATTACTTCAGTAACTTTGATCATTGCAGTACATATGTTGTATTTTATATATTGGTACATGGTGTGGTACTGTAGTGGCCAAACTTGCATTTATTTCTTAGAAGGCTGTAATTTCACTCACAAGACCAAAGTATATTATGGTTGCACACAACATTAAAACTTTTAGAATCTTTATACAAATATAAATCACCAGTAGCAGGCAGTAAAATAAAGATAAATTCCAGGTAAACGTGGAAGTTCCAGTTTTATGTTCCAAATGAATCACTTAGTCACTTACCTAGACTTTGCCTATGTCTGCAAATCTTCATACTTCAGGTATTATGGTAATCACCTTATTATAGAATTCCTGATAAGCTCCAAGTAACAGATAGCATTTCAGACTTAATAAAATATTACGTACACAATAAAAAAGTGATTGTAAAAGAAGTAAATGCATTCTGTGACAGGCTAGTTGATAACAAACCCATCACTGTTGTACCAACATAAACCAGATCCCTGACTAAATCACCAATATGATGTTGTGCTATTTAGCCACTCTGGTACCAGTGGATCTTTGTGTGCCAGGATACTATGATTCAGTCTGTTTCTGTTAAGCATTCATACCTAAGTATATCTGGGGAAAACATTACACCATGAAGATGCTCTAAGTTAATACATTTCCAACTTACATGAGAGAATAAAAAATAAACTTGATCAAAAAATAAACCTGAATCACTCACTGAGCTGAATGGATGACGAAATTAGACATTACATTAGGACTTTTAAATCCATGACAGTGTTGGCTACTGTTCATGCTCTATTTTCAAAAATAATTAAAAGGTTGATTTCATTCAATCAAAATATTCCTATTCCTAAAATTCACAATACTCTGATGTCATTAAATATCATGAAAAATTTGTGTCAACACAGAGCCTTTCCCCACATGCATGTTATCATGTTCTAACAAGTCAAAGTCAACAGGTCTTCTGGCCTTTATTCTTACCTTTCAACACCCCTGAAGTAGACCTGTACTTTATATTTAATGTTTCTAGGTCTAAGAGAAAGAAATAATATGCATGTGGTAACACTAAAAGAACCTCTTTAATCATTTTATTAAAATGTCCTTTCTTATTTTACATGCCTCAAAGCTTTTTTAATGTGTAGAATGTCTGTGATATTTACCATTAATCTTTTTGATTTTTTCAATTACTTTTAAAGAGATCAGAATTTTTCATTTCTAAAACATTAAGTCTTTTTAACATGTGTCTGTAACACAATTTATTAGACATTTGCTAACATGCTTCATATCCTATTCCCATGAAAATATTGATGCAGCTATGTCACATCATCCATTAATTCACGGGATATTCAGAGAACAGAATTTGCAATGCTCTGAAATCATTAAAATGTGTGATCTGCATAGAAAGGTTGCAGGAAAAAAAATGTAATATGAAAACTTGCATATCTAGGAATGCAATACCTTTTAAAAATAATATAAAAATATTGCTGTGGTTATTACAGCATATTTTCATGACTAAAATTCATATTCAAATTATATGCTCATTATACATAAATCAAAATAGTAAGACACGGTAGTTTCTCTTATAACTAGTTGAAAATTTGCTTGATGAAGTAATGAACATCTGACTTTTAATGTCATCAAACTATTAATCTGAATGTACTATTGAAGAAAGTTATTCTCTAGTGAGTGATATTTACTGACTACATCTATTTGAAATAGACTTAATACCGTGTACATAGGAATTACCTGATCTACTCTATCATTACACAGCGAGCTCTATCTCAGGCCATCGTTCTTCACTTTAGAACATAATTTAGAATACAAGCATAAAAATACGTTGTAAGAAACAAACTGACTTAGTCTAATTATCTGTCTCTATCACATATAAAACTTTGTACATACATTTTATACAATGCGGCCAGCAAACATTAGGCAGGTTGTCCTATAATTTTGTATTTAAAAAGAAATTATAGCCTGTATTTCCTTTTCAAAAAAGAGTTTCAAGGTAAAGACAGATGTATTTTTAGCATTAGTTCACTTTTTCATGACAAGTAACAATAGCCTGAAATACCAAAACTATGATATGATCATCATATCACAAGCCTTTCAGTACTTTCTTCCCAGGCAGTGCCTATATACTGAATGCAATCCATTACACTGCACATTTATACCTATTTCAATTCTTCCAGAGGAGTCAATCTAGCCTAACACCTTAGAAGCAAACAGTGTACGATAGCAATAACAAGGAATAACAATATACCGTTTTGAAAACAAAAGGACCTCAGATCCTGTATGAGATATATCCTATTTTGTCATCTTCTGCTTTCTTTAATATTTTATTTTGTGCTCCTTATCTAAACATGTCAGTGTCTATTTTCTTTTCAGGTGGTGGATATCTATGTGAGTAGTGCCCTTGTAATTGAAAGACTGCTCTGTATCAATTGTCTTCACAAATGGAACAAGCAACAACCAACACTCACAAGGCACAGGCAGCCATGTTTTGAAGGGATGTTACTAGCACAGCAACAATTGTTCAGAAGTAAATATGAGTAATAAAACACACAATGCCACAGCAACATTTCAGTTTCACTTTCCTTCTCAGATAACAAAACGCTTGAATGGATTAGTTGCTTTATTTTGTCACTTAATTTACTCAGGCAAAACAGAAACTTTCACGGACAAAAGGCTAGGACTTTCAGAAACTACTTTCCTTTTCTAAAAAACCCCTGGGAAGCAAAGGAAGTAGATTTCCCATTTGTCTTCAGAAGGTGTTAATTAGACATGAGTTAACATTTTCAAAATCTTCTCAGCTCAGCTATACTTACATTGTTATTAATTGGGACTTAAGTGGAAAGTGTCGACATTCTCCATAAATTAGGTTTCTCACCGGACTAAAATTCTGCATTCATCATGGCTCAGAAGTTTATTAGCATCTAAATTCCTATGGCCTTTACAGAAATACTGATCTGTGGTAAAGTTCAGTAGAACTACATGACAATCAAAGATAAGTTCATCCTGTGAGAAGTGGCTCTGGGTTTGTCTAGTTCAGAGAAAAATAGTCTGAGGGGCAACCTCATTTCTCCCTACAGCTTCCAGCGGGGTGGAATGGAGAGGGAGGTACTGACGTATCCAGTGACAGGGCACATGGGAATGACTCAAAGTTGTGCCAGAGGAGGTTTAGACTGGAATTAGGAAGCATTTCTTTACCGAGAGGGTGGTCAAACACTGCAACAGGCTTTCTAGAGTGGTGGTCAAGCCCCAAGCCTGTAAGTGTTTTAAGAAGCATTTGGACAATGCCTTTAATAACACACTTTAACTTTTGGTCAGCCATGAACTGGTCAAACAGTTGTACTAGATGATCACTGTACGTCCCTTTTATTCTGTTCTATCCTATTCTGCTTCTATTCTATTCTATTCTATGGCATTGAGTGCACCCTCAGCAAGTTTGCCACTGACACCAAGCTGTGTGGGGCAGCTGACACGCTGGACGGAAGGGATGCCATCCAGAGGGACCTTGACAGGCTGGAGAGGAGGACCCATGCCAATCTCATGAAGTTCAACAAAGCCAAATGCAAGGTCCTCCATCTGGGTCACAGCAATCCCAAGCACCAGTATAGGCTGGGTAGTGACTGGCTTGAGAGCAGCCATGAAGAAAAGGACTTGGGAGTGCTGGTGGATGAGAAGCTCAACATGAGCCATCAGTGTGCTCTCGCAGACAGAAAGCCAATCGTATCCTGGGCTGCATCAAGAGAAGCGTGGCCAGCAGGTCAAGGGAGGTGATTCTCCCCCTCCCCACTCTGGTGAGACCTCACCTGGAGCACTGCGTCCAGTTCTGGAGCCCCTATTACAGGAAGGATATGGATGTGCTGGAGCGCGTCCAGAGAAGGGCCACGAGGATGATCAGAGGGCTGGAGCACTTCTCCTATGAGGACAGACTGAGAGAATTGGGGTTGTTCAGTCTGGAGAAGAGAAGGCTCCAGGGAGACCTTATTGTGGCCTTCCAGTATCCAGTATTTAGGCTGTGAGGCAGTGATAGGACTCGAGGGAATGGATTAAAACTAGAGATAGGATGAATCAGGTTGGACATTAGAAAGAATTTCTTCCACACGAGGGTGGTGAGACACTGGAACAGGTTGCCCAGAGAGGTGGTGGAAGCCCCATCCTTGGAAGTTTTTAAGACCAGGCTGGATGGGGCTCTGAGCAACCTGCTCTAGTGGGAGGTGTCCCTGTCATTGGCAGGGGGGTTGCAACTAGATGATTTTTAAGGTCCCTTCCAACCCTGACAATTCTATGATTCTATGATTCTAATCTACAAACCCACACATTTAAACAACCCAGTGAAAGACATTAGAATATGCAGCAACTTATTATTCATAGCCCTTGGCTGTCAACTCTGAGTGCAGTTGATATTTCTATACACAAATATAAGTCAAGCTTTGTACAAAAGTGATACTGTTGGTCACACTTCCCTCTCTCTGCATTAATATCTACATGTCCATTTCTTTGTAAAGTCTATACTGGTTGTGATAGTAACTGGTTACTCCCATGCTGTTCAACTGTGCATGATGATCCCTAATTCCCCAATCATGATTCCATGTCTTCATCTTCACCTGCTTAATGGACATCTCTGAATAAGAGAGTACAGGTAGCAGCCACAAATAGCACTTCACAAAGAAGTTACACTGGCCTCATGCAACAGATGAAGATTTTTCTCAGAATCATCTTATTTTGGTAAATTAAAAAAAAAAATATTAATATTAATGATACTTTAACTTTTACTATTAACATTCATTTAATATTATGACATAATAGCTTCATTTGGCAGTTAAGAAAAAATGCTATCTGCAAATGCAGAACAAATTGAAGAGCTAAGTACAGCTCTCTGGAGTCAACAGACCTTCCAGGAGTGAAAAGGAAGGATAACACACTGATTATCTATTCTGTGCAACAGTGACATAATTGTATTGTCAGAAAGATCTGCAGATGGATTTTCTGTATATAAGGTGAATTTGTATATATTTACAGAAGACTGGAAACAATCAGTAAAATAATGCTACAAAATAATGATTACTGAAAAATTCTGTAGTCTTACATTCTCCAGTATCATATCTAGTTACAAAATTAGTCTAGTAACAACAGTAAACATATGATAACAGAAGCATCTGTTTACCAACATGCATTATATTAAGGAAAAAATCAGTAAAGCAAGTTAACTTTCTCATTTAGTTCACAGTAGGACATATGTTCTTATTTAAATAAAGTAACCACACAACAACACATCCAGCCTTCTGAAATGAAAATCAAAGTTCTAAGTTCATATATGCATCTCTAGACATTTACAAAATATTCTTGCTAATGTTTATGTAGCTTATTTTTCCTTTCATTCTTTATATGAATAAAATTAAACTATCTATTTCTTAGTAGGAAACCATTATTATAAATGTTGGTATTTTATTTTGGGGGGATAAAACAAGCAGTAAAGCTGCATCTTTGTCAATCTGTTTTTTACATTTATATACCATGGTGTTGCCTGCAGTTAAGAAGGATAGCTGAGAAGTTAAAAAACAAAGATCAAATGACACCAGAATATATTCAGATCACTTTCTTAAGCACATGTAGAATACTGTTTAAGTGCTTACCTTAACTATCCCACGGATATGCATTTTTGCTATCATCTCTGCAGTGTAAAGAAACATCAATAGAGTATCAAGAGCAAATGTCACATATTGGAGAGGAGGATAATGCTCGAAGGTCTTTGGAGTGTTCATGCAAACAGAAATAACACTGATGATGGCACAGATTCGTAGCAAAGAGTGCACCCACTGAAAAAAAAAAAAAACAACCAAGCAAGACATTGTGAGAGTGCTTTGAAGTTCACAAAAAGCTCAAATATTTAGCCTCCATAACTTGTGCTGGCACTTGTTGTAAACACAGCTTTGCATTTTTCTTTTACATCATGATCCACATATTAAATGTCTTCATCCAAAACTTCCTGACTTTGTTTTATGCAGATATAGACACATTTATGGGTGTATATATAAAAATATAATTTTATTACTTAGGATGTGAGGTTGTATAATTCAAAAATCAAGAATTAAGAGTCAGGAAATGGAATTAGAAGTCTATCATTTCTACTTTGTGGCTTCTGTAATCCCATTTCTTTTAAAATGACAACTTTTCATGTTTATGTGTAGACAATAAGTGGAATTAGCTGATGTCAGAAATGGTGAATACATTAAATGAAAATATCTGTGGAAAATGTTAGTTCCACATTTAGATGAACTGATTTTTTAATCAGTTTACAATTCTGAAAATTAAGTGAGAGGCACAGGGATTAAAAGCATCCTTGCATTTATGAAAAGACTAAATACAAGAGACTTTATCACAGAAAGCTACTTCTTAACATCAGGATTCACTTTTGTTCCAAACAAGTTTTGCTGACATAAGAGAACAGTTCATTTCTATGACTACCTAGGTCTTGGTCTCACTACAGTTATTATTAGCAAGGCTGATATTCAGTGCCAGTCACAGTGAGAGGTCTAACAAAAAAGCAGAATGTATCTATACAGGGGTTTTAAGGTTGGATTTTTTTTCTTTTACTTCAAACACACCACTGAAAAATCTTGAAGCTAGACAAGTGCAATGAATCAGAGTTGGTAAGATCATATCTATAAAAACAAGAAGGGAAAAAAAAAAAAAAGACACTTCATCAAGGAAAAAATTCTGAAAAAAACACCCACTGAAGTGTTTTTCTAAAAATTTTTCATCTGGGGAACAGTTCTACACTCATTTACACCACCTCACACCTTTTGAGATCAAGACTTAAGAACACTCACCTAATTTAATACTGTATGCTCACCTAAGTATAATATCATACACTCTTAGCATTTGCATACTCTGAACCCAAACTAACAATGTGGAATTGGAAGGCACCTGATGTGATCTCTTACGTCCTTTTAACACCTACTTTGTTTCAAATCTTGTTTCAACTGAAAAAAATTAACATAAATATTAAAATGTTGCTGATATAAAACTCATTCTCTGCAACAATAAAATATTGATGTTATACCTGCTAAGCAATACGCAACTAGTCCATCAGTACAAGAAATAAAGTATTCCATCAAAAAACAGGTACTGTGTGCTGAGAAACACAGGTAAATAAACCAGCATATATTTCTGCAATAACATTTTGAGCTTATTACTGACAATATTACAGTCAATGCAAAGATTCTACTTAAGATTATTTAGCAAGAATTAATATAGGGGTGTTGTGTTGTAAATGATTCAGGTGTTCAAACTCGGCAGCAAAGCTGAGGGGATCTGGTATCCATACCACAAATGAGACAATAGTTCCATTAAATTAATGTAATGCCAACAACATGTATTATTTAAGAATAATTAGCTTCCTGGTTTTAAAAAGTAAAAATTTATACACTACATTAAGAGAAATGCAAAAATGTCTTCTCTGCAAATATACGATTCATTCAAAATATAAGAATCCCGGATGCACACTGACTGCTAAATAAATACTTTAATCATAATAACCATATTTACATGCTAAGGGCATTTTCTTAATATAGCACATTCTGTTAGTAACTCTAAACCCAATTAAGCTTTCATCAGTTTCAAGTTGCCAGATACTTTTATTGTTTTTCATAGGGCAGGTTGTACCTTAAATGATACCAGAAAAATGTGAGCTGTACTTCAAACAATCAGCCAAAATACAGTTTTATTTTCATAAGTGATGTAACAGGAGTGATTTGAAAGTCAAAAGTGACAACTGTTGACTACCACTTTAGCAACAACATGCTTCTTTTAACGTCCTTTTCAAAAGCTCATTTTATGAACTTAATTTCTAATTTCAATAAACATGTTAGGAACCAAAGACATTGAAATGATGGCTGTTTAAAAAGAAAAATAAAACAGTACATGAACTGATTGGCAAACACTGCTTGATTCATCTGCCATCAGTATGCAACAACCAAAAGAAACCTTTTTACTTAGTTTGGGACTTTTTGCAAAAAAAAAAAATTAAAATGAACTGGTAAGATTAGCAATCATAGCTCAATACTTATTTCTGACAAATACCTATTTCAGAACCTTTTGTTGAAGTGATATTTCCACAATGCAAGTTACATTTAACTTAAAACTAGCAACCACAGAAAGAGATACCTACTGGTTTGTTTATCCACAGAATATCTGCATTGTCTGACAATGATTCATCGGGACCAAAATCTGTAACTGGCTGGGCTTCCACCCTTGAACTTTGTTTCCTTTTTAGCATTCTGAAGTTAACTTTTATTATCTATAATCATGAAAACTCCTTGGGGAGAAAAAAGGAGAAGACATTAATTCACTAAAACCATTTTATAATACATTTTAAACAGTTTTATAAATAACCTAAGGCATTTTGTTTACATGCAGACTGCTTTTGTACTTACTGAGTAAGAGGATCTTTATTTCATTAGAAAGCTTTGCCTATATAAATCACTGACATGATTCTCTTTAGTTTATAAAAATTTACATAAAGGTATGCAGCGCAAACAATTACCAGAAACTTAGCAATGCTGGGAGAAAATTTGTACCAATATGCAAAGAATGCTATTGCTGTGGACTTAAACCCAGAGTTTGGTTTGGATCATTGGATGGATTTGGTGTGGATGGATATTTGACCTGGAGCCATTTAATTTAACAGTGACATTTCCATTTATTACACTAGGCTAAGATAAAGCCCAACATGCCAAAGGCAAACGGGCAATGTTAAGCAGCCAACAGATGCTAATGTTCTTTACTGATCTCAGATGAGCCTTTTTGCTATTATACTACTATTAATGTGTATGTTTCTAATACTTTTTTTTTTTTTTTTTTAATGTTAGCAATTATCTATCCAACAGCCAGACAGTTGGCTGTCTCTGGAGCTGGTGTTGGCACATGGAAGACCTGAGGAAAATGTGTCATTTCCACAAGGTCAGGCCGCATCTGGACATTCCTGCGTGGGTGGCACTGACTGAGTGGACACACCACAAGACCAGAAAGGTGACTTAGATCTTACTTTTGACTTTCCCACAGACACAGTTCAAGGATCCCAGAGTTTAAATAAACCCAAAGAGATGAAGAAGACACACTCTCCTAAGGAGTAATAGTTTTCCCATGAAATATAATCCCCTAGGGACTGTTTTTTGTGAAAGTGAGGGTGAAGGGGAAAGCAAGATCTTGGGACACTGGTCTGGACCTTTACTCTGAATCAAGTGTGGTTTGAAGAGTTTGTCAAAACTAGTACAAAGGATAACAATAGAGCAGTTTAGGTTGGAAGAGACCTTTAAAATTCATCTAATCCAAGCCCCCTGCCATGGGCAGGGACATCTTTCACTAGAGCAGGTTGCTTAAAGCCCCCTCCAACCTAACCTTAAACACTTCCAATGATGGGGCATCCACAGCTTCTCAGGACAGCCTGTTCCAGTATCTCACCACATCCACAGTAAAGAATTTCTTCCTTTTGTCCGACTTGAATCTTCCCTCTTTCAGTTTAGAACTGTTGCCCCCTTGTCCTGTCAATACAGGCCTTGGCAATTACAGGCCCAAGTATCACAATGATGAATGCAACAGACACTGTCCCTGATCAGCTGAAAGAAACAGTGGCGTCAGGACTGCAGGACGGAGACCCAAGTGCTTGGTCTGAGTTGGCCTTTTTACCCACACAGGCTTCTGCTTCACGTCCAAACACCATGCACCTACGCATCCTTGGCTGTCTCTTCTTTTGGCTGTTGTGGCAAATATAACCTAACCATCTTTTTCCAGTTCCTTCAGTCTACTCCTGCTTTGTCTATTTGCTCCCTTTCAAATTTGAGATCAGTTTCTATTTCTGCAATTCCTTTGCTACATTTTCAGAAGAGTGCTTTTGTAGTTTCTCCCGTGGTATTTCTCTGTACATGACAAGCTCCATATGTGAGGTCCTTGCAAGCTTCTATGAAGTTTTTTCAGTATCTTCTTTCACATCCGTCAGTAAACTAAAACTCCTGATCACAATGACTGTTCTGTCAGTATGAACTGTGTTTTCCTGCCTATATGAACCTATCTTGTATTTCCTGTCTAAGGTTTCAAAGCAAGTCTGAATCCCTGTTCTATATTTGTATAAATCATAAAGCAATAGGGTCGAGGCCCTGGGCTGATGCTCCCAGATGGAGAAGCTGACATTATGCAATAATCAATCTTTAAAAATATATAGAAATTATATAAAGGCACAAAATAAGGGACAACTTCTGACATCTTCATTTATGTTGGATGGTCAGTCACAGCAACCTTAGTATAAGTAAAACTGGTAAGCTGTCACTAGAAATATTCAAATATTGTAGAATGAACATTATTTCTCTAACAAATGAAGATTGAAATAATATCCATTCAAGTTTTATGTTCTCTTAATGTTCAAACTCAAGCTTCATGCTCCAACTTCTTTCTCGTAACTGAATTTACTTATTCTCTCTCTTTAGCAATTTTACTGCTTTCTCCTATTTATTTCTAAGCCTAAAGTATTGACCTATTTTCTGTACTTGGACCAAAGGATAACTAGAAATGCTTGAAGCCTGAGAGATGTTGGTGTACTTTTTGAGGTCATGAAGCCTTAAAATGTCTCCATTTAGCACAGTGATAAGAAGCTTACTGTAATGTCTTGGGAGCTGCATTTCTCAAGACTTGAAGAAAAAAAAAAAAAAAGACGATTTCTAAAATGTTTCTTGCAAATATGTTCTTTTGGAAATTGTTAGTCAAAGGCTGATCAGTGAATTAACAAAATAATAATGTTATGTTTACCATTTCTGTTAATGGCTATGAGAGTACTCCTAGTAAACTAGAAAAATATGTACCAATAAATTGTGAATCAATAAGATAAGTACAATCAATAATTAAGAGAAAAGGCTCAGGACATAAAACACTAAAGAGCCACTACTGACTTTTTATAGTAAAATGACACTCTAAATAACAAGCTATCTTCATTTACGGGAAAAAAAAGTAGATAATTATCAACTGGCTAACAGAGAGCCTGTTGTTTTTATGCTTTTCTCAGCATTGCTTGTTTATACATCTGATGTGTAGGAAGATTAGCTATATCCTTTTAATGAAATTTCCATTTACCCTTTTACCCAGTGCCTCTTTTTTTTTTTTTTTTTTAATTTATCTGAGCACAGAAAACATAATAAACTTTACATGTCTATAATGGATTCAACCACTTAAATGTTGTGACTAAAAAGATCAGACTTCTTATTTTTAAGAGATGGCCCTGAATAAACAAATCACCATGTATATAAATGAAATAGAAAGGGAGGAGACGTTTAGGAATATAACAACCAGCTTGTTCTTATTGTTACAAAGTCTGGTGCAGCCTTGGGACTCTGCTGTGTGTGGAAAGGATTTTAACTCTTGGACTGCAATCCCTTTTGTAATTGTTTCTGCAAGTAGGAACCAGCTGAAAGATGAAGAGGAGGAAGGGAGCTTGCGCATGAACACCTTCCAGCATGTGACATGAAGTGAGCACCACACCAAGCTGTGATAATGGGCAGGCCATAGTCCTCCATAACCCCAACTACAAATCCACCCCTGCAGTTCCCGCATTGATTCCAACACACATCATTAGGCCTTACTTTGATCACAACCCGTTATTAAGATGAAAGGCTTAATACATTCTCTAGGATAGATTTCTAGCTTCAGAGTTTTAAAAAATATTGCGTGCATGGCAAAGACAGGTTTTGAGACAAGAAAATGTCATCGAGTTTTGGGGATACATCCACTTACACATTTCTTTGGAGTATTTTTTTTTACCATAGAAATCCACAGTGCAGGTGTCAAGCCTTCTCAGGGAGGAATGTATTGTCTTTGCTTTTAAACCTCTCCTCCTTTGCTTTGGAAGCAAAGAGAAATTAAAGGAAAAAAAAAATAAATAGAGAATTACTCACATACTGAGCCCCTTCATATCCATCTGGTCAGCCTTTTCTCTTCCTCTCTCTCCCTGAACTTGCAGGTACATTCAGCAACTACTACTCTGTCAAAACTATCACAGACCACTGAAATCACAGCTTCTGCTGAAATTCAAGTATGCTAGCACAATAGTTGGTGACCTTAAGACCTATTGTGCACTTGAGGAAAAAAAAAGTCTGAAGGTCTAATCCCAGTTTGTGAAACCCACACTAACCACAAGACACTCCTAATGAAAGCTTGCACTTCCCACAAAAATCAAAAGATAAATTTTACAAAGTAGCTGATCCTACACAACATCAAAAGCTGAGAATCTGTGTCTCATTTATAAAGCAAGCTCACTGTATACAGAATAATCTTCTCAAGAAACCTCTACCACAAAGTCAGGAAAACATGCTTACAAATGCTATGGTAGGCAAATAATGAAGTTGAAAAATGACTTCACAGGAAAATAAATAGGAAATAAAGTAGATATTCCTACCTACAACTTAGGGAGAGAGTTTAAAAATCAGACAAATGCTTGGAATCAGCAATGTCTGGCTTCCAACATACTTCTTTCTCACCACCTATTGACTTTATCACCCAAGATCATGCGCGCACTTCCTGAAGGTCCTCCCAGAGCTGGCCACCTACAAACACTCTCTTCAATACCAATTCTCTCTTCTTTGATAATGTGAACTCCCTTTCCAACTTTTCCCAGAGCTGGGAAACAGAAAGTGGCACATACACTTCTAAGAGACTAATTACCTTTGAACATTTTACTATCTGTGAAAGCTAAAAGGGGTGACAGAAAGAGGACATGAACAGCTGTACACATAGCAGGACGACAAAACTCCATTTACATATTACACATTAAAAAAACCCACATGCAAACTACAGGCTAACTTTGAAGAAGAAAATGCTCTAAACCATAGTATGCATTACATGGTTAAATGAAAAATAAAAGCTGTCTCTTCTCCCCATCAGCAAATTGTCAATGATTTTCCACTGCCTGCTCCCTCCAACCCTATGTTCTTCCATCTCTCCTGTTGGGTGCAGGTACAGACGAATGGCATTTCAGAATTTGCTTTCATGAAGTAAAATATTTGAAGTGATCAAGTTATATACATGACAGTACAGACATATTTAATTTTAGAAGGATAAAGACATAACTGCAATGGATACAATCACATGGCACATTCCCCTGTGGTTGTTATTAACTCATAACTAGTTTGAAGGAAAAACTTATTTCAGTACTTTTTTTCTCTATGTGGTATTCTTACTGCATCTGACAAAATGTCCTAAAAGATCTCTTCATTGTTTAGAACACAGTACACTGCTAATAGCTGACTGAACTTCAGTATTCATTAAAACCAAACAGGATTCTTCAGAAAGAAGGTACACTGAAGGAAATATCCAAAACATCAGTTACATTTACATTTTCAAATCATTTGGATACAGGCAGAAAGAACATCTAGTGACTTCTTGTATTTACTAGCAGGACCCCAAACTGGACTGGGATTCACACATGAAGGAAGTTTTACCAGTTGCTTATGGCTGACAATGTCAGAAAATCCAGTCTGAAGACAGGTGTCCAGACTTTAGCTCTTTGCTCCCAACACGTCTCCTGAGTCTTGTCTTATTATTGGCTGAGGATAATGCTTACACACTATTTATTTCTTACATTTAAGTTCTTCCTCTCAGACCTAGCTGAAATAATTCAGATCTACTCAGACAGAATCAAGTATCACATTGCATACAAAAGCAGATCTCATGTAAGCCAGATATAAAGCCTACATCAAATATCATATAATGTCCTATGACTAGTCCTTTTTACTATCCACCTTCTAACATCTGGAACATCCAATTTTGAAGAAACTATGCACGTATATACATGGTGCCATGTTGCAGCTCAATAATAAAACTTCATAATTTTAATGAAAAAAGTCAAAAAACAAAATCTATTTAAGATATTGGGTTGAGTGAAAGAAACTAACAACTGAGGATGATTTTTCAAACAGCGCTGCTAGACAACACCATGGTACATTCCGTAACACCATTTCTTTTACATACAGAGATCAAGGTACTCAAAAGCTACTTCTCTAGTGAAAAGCAGGTACACTCTCACATTCCACAGCCCCAGTTCACCAAGTATCCAGAAAGAAGTGACACATCCAAGCATGCATCAACTACTTCCCTGTACAAATAACCAGCTTTTTCTTTGAGTGGAAACCAAAGCACAAGAGTGGTGAGCACCCTCAGTCTCCCTCCAACTCGTTGGCCATCAGGATGGCTGGAAAACAGGTGGCTTTCCAAGTCCTACAACTTAAATATACCCTTATACATTACTCTGTCATCATGGTTGATAAAATGCTAAAATTTAACGGTGCCCACTGAATGCACAATAATTCTACACAGAGAATATACCAATGACATATATTCTCTTCATGGATGTACAAGACAGTTTAACAGCTAGATTACTTTAAAAGTTCACTTCAACTGTAAGCCACCTACCCATTACCTGCTGCCCCTGGGATCAGTCTCCTGCAATGTAGTCTAATATGAAAATCCTTACTAGCTTACAGCAGACAAAGATGTTCAGCAATGTGCTTAGCAAGAATCATGCTGCAAAAAGTACAAGAGCAGTGTTCTGGGATTTGTTTTTGCAGTCTACTCATCTCCAGGCGGAAATTGTGTTGTAGCCCTCTGTGAAAGCAAGGGGGTACGGAGCAGTAGGTCATTCTTTGAGAGGATTCAGGGAGCAACCCATCCCCTCTCTAGTATCCCACATTCAATAACCTGCTGTGAATACCGCAGATCTATGTTTCAGGGTTTTCAAGAAAGTGATAAGGGCATCCTTCCCAGAAAGATGCAGGGGTGGAAAGGCACTTCTCTGTAGGCAGATAGCTGGCAGCACGCCTGCCTAAGTGATTATTTTAATGTTGCTGGGATTTTGTTTTACCACTAATTACATGTTAGTGTGCCTAAAACCTTGTATATATATCTTTTCATAATTTAAATTGAAGCCCATTAAAAATTAAAATAAACAGTGGTTATATTGTTTCAGCATTGTTACAATTTTTGCTAAAATAATTATTTATGAAATTTGCATATTCTAGAACATCTTCCCATTCAAAATTCTTCCGTTTCCATCATTTAAGGAATCATCAGTGAAACAATTAACACCTGGGTTTGGATGAATGCCATATAGGTCTACATAGTGTTTGTGGTTTCAGCAATGTTCAGAAGCTGGAAATAAGTCAAAACACAGTAAGCTGTATTTCCAAGAGGTATAGTTTAAAGAGAATGAACTGTGATGGACCAAATTTCAGATTAAAATAAAACCAAAGTGCCAAAGAAGACTATGGTTCTACACTGCTAAAGCACAAAGGACATGCTGATTGTTACAGATTTAGAATTTTATTTTAAAACACAGTACCAAGCTCAAACAGTTAAATTAAAATTCCCTCAACTGTTCCTAAAAGTCTCCAAGGTATATTTATGAACTTGCAGAGAGATGGAGTCTTCTAGCAGCCAGAGAGACCAACTCAAAGAAATGTAGGTTTTTTCCTCTCTCCAAAGTTTCTTAACTTTGTGACTTACGCAGAGAAACTTAGTTCATTATTAAAATGTATCATTTCTCTGTTGGTCACTTAAAGGGCAGGTGGGATGTGGCTGCTGTAAGGAAATTAAAAGAGAGGGACAGTGAAATGAAACAGGAAATTGACGATGCTTAAGACAAAAACAAATACTCAAATAGCATTCAATTAGTATTTTCTCACTCTATTTCCCTTATGAATGACTCAAACATAACAGTGGGTAACCAACTAAATCACAGCTGACTGACTTAAAGCTGTATCTGCACATAAAGGCCATCAGAAAACTCCATCCTTCCCAGGAACATGTCTGATGTTACTGAGAGTGCTAAAATAAAAAGATGTCAGCAACAAGACAAAAACATTAAGCACCTCTCTCTCCGCTCAATGAACAGTGTTGAGACCCCGAAACTGCACTTTAAACAGACTTCAGGCCCAGGTGAGCCACTCTCTCCAACCACCCCAGCCCCGTGCTGAAACCTCCCCTCGGGGAATCAGCTTCCCACAGCACATCCCATCTGCCTCGGCCCCACCCACGACCACCCCATTAAATCACTGCACCCCCGGCCTATAGTAAGCGAAGAGGCCTATCCACCCCATGGCCCTGCTCTGCCTCCGCAGCGAAGTGAGGCACTTTTCCTCCTCACGGAGGGGCGTGGAAGGGGCCTGGGGCGGCAGGGGCAGCCCGGGGGCGGGAGCGGGAGGCAGTCTGCCTCCCTCTCCACGGCAGGGATCGGGAGGCTGCCCGCCGGCTCGGGGAGGCCCCGCGGCAGCAGGCCCCGAGGCCGGCCCGAGGAGCCCCCTCCCACCGCGGGGTAGGGACGGTTGGGGCGGGCGAGGAGGAGGACGCCGCCGCCCCTGACCCCCCGCGGAGCCGGCGGGGCCTCTCGCCGCGCCCGTCCCCCTCCCTGGGAGCCGCCAGCGTCCCCAGGACAGCCACGGCGGTCGGCGACCATTGAGGGAAGGGGCCGGGGAGGAGCCGGGGCCCACCGTGCACCGAGCCGAGCGCCGCGCGGCGAGCCGCGCCCGACGCCTCCGACCTACCGCCAGCATCTCCCTTCATGGCGCGGTCGGGAGGGGCCGGTCCCGGCCCCCGCGAGTGTGTGAGGTGTTACGGTTGTGTGCCGGCCTCGTACGCCGTCCTCCCCGCGGTGGATCGGGGCGGCGGGGCCCGCCCGGTGGCGGCGGCGGCGGCCGCCCTCGGTCTCTCGGCAACGGCGGCGGGCGGCCGCGGGGACGGGGCGGGGAGGGAGGGGGGGGGCGGGCGCGGCGGCCTGCGGGCCGACGGCGGGGAGGGAGCAGGTGGGGAGGAGACGGTGCCGACCCTGCAGACGCGCGTTAGAAGACAGCAACCGGCACCCCCCGAGCTGCTGAAGCCTCTGGCTAGGAGGGCGTGGTGGTCGTCAAGTAGTAGGGTAGTTTGCTGGTTTTGATAAGAAACCCTACTTGTGCATCTCAGAGGGGTTTTTTAGCGCTCATGCACAACACTTAGTTGCTTTTGCAGGGCACATACGTTACTGGTAGGTAGCATCAACTGGGTGGTCTGGTTAATTTTCATCTTACTGAAGAGACAGATAAAGGCTCGGTCTTGAGCTCTGCAGTGAAATAAATCCATTAAATAACATCACCTGTTGTAAAGAGATACCACAAATAAACGCATAAATAAATGTAAAACTGTTTCTATGAATGAAATTGCCATGTTCCAATCTGTGTTTTTGTCTTCTTGCGCAGAAAAAGTAAATTTCTGTAAGTTACAATTTCTCTTTAAATTATGCTACTTGGTCAGAAACAATGCGAGCCTGTAGCTTTCTGGAGCTTGTAAAATTAGCAAAATTTTAGATATAATCCTGCAAATGCAGTTGCTACAATGGCATTAAAGACTGGAATAGGATTTGAAAAAGAAAACCCTTAGCAAAATACCCCGGAAAGCAGAAGGGAAACGTATGGCATAAATTGTATTAGGTGCCTTCAGATTATATTTATTTGATGCTTACAACAAAAACTAATAAGCCAGTTAGGGAGATGGCCTCAGGATTATGGATGCAGCCCTGCCAGTGCTTACATATGTGCATTACCAGCATTAGCAATTCCAGTAAATTTAAGCACTTAATTATAGTGTTTGCAGGACTAGTGTCTTTGATAGCAATCAACCAGCTGATACCTCATAGGAAAAAAAAAAACAAAAACCCGAAAACAAATCGGTTTAAGAATAAATGCATTTACAAATAATATTCTTCACATTTTGTGGTTTTCCTTCCCAGTTACATTTTATTTCTTGGGATAAGTTGCTAGGCAGCATTATGCTGTTGGTGATAGGATCTTATAAATGAATACTGACAGTTGCATACAGTGAAACACTGCAACTATATCTAAGCAAAAGAAATCAACATTTGCTAGCAAATATGACCTTGTGCAACAGTTTTTCTGTGGATATGTTGGCCTAGGGAAAATAATTCTCTCCAGACCAACTGAGGTTGGAAAGAACCTTGGGAAGCCATCTGGTCTGACTGATCTGCTGAAACCAGGCTCAGCTATGAGATCACACCAGCTTGCTTAGGGCATTATCCAGTTTGGTCATGAAAACCTCTCAAGTCTGGGCAACCTGTTCCAGTGCTTGACTGTCCTCATAATGAAGTCTTTTTTCCTGACATGCGTTTGGACCCTTTCTTGTCTGCTGTCTTTCCTCCTCCTGCTGTACACCCTTGGGAAGAGGCCAGCTCCATCCTCTTGACAGCTTCCTTGTAGACTCTGTCAGACAGCTGTTAGGTGCCTCCAAAGGCAGCCCCTCTCCAGGCTGAACAAGCCCAGCTCCTTCAGCCTTTCCTCATAGGGCAAATGCTCCATTCCCAACCACCTTGGTGGCTTGCCATGGATCTCATGTATTAACATATTTCATGGACTGAAGAAGGGCTCAAAATTGGATGCAGTGTTTTAGATAATGCTTAATGAGTGCCAAATGAAAGGGGATTAGTTTCCTTACATGTGGTTTGTATTATAGAATACATATTTCCTTATGTATTTCAAACTTCTACCTAGCATCACATTTGCTAACACAGTGTTAAATTTTACCCTCCCTGCCCATTCTAAGCCTCTATGAACTGCAGGCTGCTAACAGGGACCCACACTTTCAGTAGAAGGTTGGATTCTCTTGGATAGCCAATCCATGAGCACAACTTGCATCAGATGATGCTAATGCTAGAAGAAGGGGTTAGCCCTTGATGCCTTGATGTACCTGCCTATGTGCAAAGGAAAAACAGTAGTATCTTCCATTTAAAGAATTGTGCAGACAGTGAAGGTCTGCTGTTTGCAAAGGCCCTTTCTTACTTTTCTATTTCACCACAAATTTACTTTGTAGGGAAATAGCAACCATGTCTGCCGTGTGAAAAGCAGCTGTGAACATTTTAGAACTTGAATGGTGTATATCATGTATGTAAGGATCTCTTGGATCTTTATAAAATTGCTGATACTATTTTGAAGAGTCTATCAGTCATTTAAAGTCCATGCTGATGTGTAGTATTTAGGCCTGAAATTTGGTTCTATTCTGATGTAGAAAATTCCCATTAACCTAGAGAGCAAGGCATAATCAGATAAGGACTGAATTTGGGAGTTAATCTTAACATGTTACTTCATGGTAATGTGAAATAGGTCAGAAGGAAAGATATATCTTAGTAAAAATTTACCCCTCAGCTCTATAAATTTATAACAGATAAAGGATTTTTCTTATTTATTATTTGAACTTCAACACATGCTTGAAATGGGCCATGGAGAAACTTCTATTTAAAAGGAAATTTTTGAAAATTCCAGAAGTCTGATATTGAGAACTCTGAAAGAGAATTCTCAGCCTTACCTATCACTTTAATTTCTGTAACGTGATCTGCAAACACAGTAAGATCTTCCTGAATAAAAGATAATTAACGAAGTTTCCTAGACCTGCTCACTGTAGATCCTGAAGAAAAAGAGGGAATGCAAAGCATCTACTTAGTTTTGCATGCTTTGTTGCAGAATTTGGATAACTCTCAAGCCCTGTTTTGTTTGTTTGTTTGTTTTCTGGGATGCCGTTCACTCAAGCAATTGCAAGGATAAAAATTAGAGTGAAGTGTTTCTAGAAGGTGCCAAAGTAAGCAAGTAAGGAACTTCCTCATTTTCCCCATTTTCAGTGAGGAACAGCAAGAATTAAGAAAGAAAAACTCTAGTAGGTCCCTAATACAGGTTGGGGGACCAACTGTTCCATTTTATAAAATCCAATCGCTACTCTCCCATTTACTGACATCTGTATAAACGGGCATATTTCCACAGTAGTATGGGTATTTTAATTATCTTACTGTGGCCAAACTAAGAACTACATAAGAACTACTAAGAACTACATAAGAAACAGTGAAATTACAGAATTTTATTTCTGAATTTATTTGAGCTTTATTTGTAGCTCTCTTTTCCTTACTTTCCATAAGTATCTGGTAAGAAGTTGAGAGTAATGTAAACAAATTTTAAAAAAGCATCCCAAGGAACTGAGCTTATTGGAATTGCCATTGCTGGAGTTTGATTTACCACTCAGGAAAGACTGCACTTCTTGATCAGATTTCAGATAGTCCATAATGATGAAAAGAATTTATGAAATATTCATTTTGAAATCATTCTTGAGCTTTTCAAAAAGGTCACAAAATGTCATTTAGAAATTCAGAATTAAACTTAGACCCAAAGGAAGATTTAATCATTTAGGTGGAGGATACAAGTCAAAAACTGCCCTATTCCTGGTTTGTTGCAGTCTAGCCCCAGGGCATCCAAAGTCCTTAGTCATCTTAATGGAGGTTACTACAGAGTTCTGCAGTAGACTCAAGTCCTGCTCTGCACATGCTGAGCAGCACCTGGGTCTTGCCAGGGCTCTATGTGATTCAAACCAGTCCAGCAGCCCGGCTTTCTTCCATCCTTCTGCTCTGTGTGACTCAGGCTGAGTGGTAGCCTTGCTGTGAAGCATATAACCGTAACAGAAATGGTCATGGAGCAACGTCAGACTAGATCAGTTAACGTTCATGAATAATTTTGATTGCTGTGGATTACAAAACTGTCATTCTTGAGTGTCTGTGACTAGTGTCAACATTGATGAACCAAAATAAAGGACATGGAGTATGATTTTCAAAATTTCAAACCTGAAGGAAGGTCCAAAGTCTACAACTATGTATTCATTTGGTTTGCTTTAGAAAAGTAGTGAGTACTCAGAAGAGGATCAGTAACAGTGTTCCCTCCTGCTCTTCCTTTTTTAAAAATTTCTGTCTCTCCTTCATTTTTGGTTTAACAGAAGCAACGGGATCCAGTGCAAGACAGAGTATTGAAACTGTACAAGATAGTTGCTATTGCCTGGAGAATCTGGTGTGCATATGTTCAACTTAGGCACTCAACCAGAGTTACTGCAGTTTTGCCTCTTTAGAAGTCAGCAGTATCTATTTTTTAATTTACTATACTTAGAAGAAACCCTTTGGTCAAAAAGATAAGAATGATTTTTCATTGTAACCCATTAAGGTAACTAGTTAAAAAAATACAGAAATTACAACATTATTATTCTTTTTGTCACTATTTTAGAGTTTTCAAGATTTCTCCCAGCACCAAGAAATGTTGCTCCTTTGAGAAGTAAGGCATAATTTGACCGCAGAGTGAGAATTTATGTTGGAAAATGACATGCCCATTTATTTCCTTTCTTGGCCTCTTCAACAATACTGTTAGCTTGGATTACTCCAGACTTTGCTTTCTGAAATAAGTGCTAAATGGTTAAGAACACAGTAGTATATTTTAAAATACATACTATTATTGCTGGCATTACCAGCTGTCTTGCAAGCTCATGCTTAAAAATCTTATGCTTCCTTAAGGCCTCTGTAAAATGAGGGTATTACTGCTGTTTAGGGGAATTAACTAGTAAACATTAAACAAACAAAAGACATACCTACTATTTAAAGTTTCAAATAGGGCCTGAAAGAGTAAGCTAAGGCTTTACACTGGAGTATAACACAATAACATCTTGATTAATGTTGGCCTATGAACTGGTTGGGTAGCTTATTCAGGCCATCTACATTGAGGCCAGCTCAGGTTTAATCTTGTTCTAAGCTTGATCCTATAATGCCAAAAGCTATTTCTATTCCCTGTGTGATACCATCAGCTGTCCCAGATTCCATGTCATGTCAGCAAAATGAACACAAGATTTTCTGTTCTGCACAGCTCTGGTGTACTCTGTCTCTTTCTCCCTTCTGAGGATGCCATCGCCTCTCACAGCAATGTCTCTCAATGGCTCCATGCATTTCTGAGCTGTATAATTTAGACAGATTTTAGTTAACTACAGCAAGTATTTTGGTCCACGGGTGTTAAAGTGGTATGCTGTAGATCTTTACAGACATATCATTTAATGGTTGTATATCCTTGACAGAAGTGATGAAGAATCACTGGAAGCTTCCAACTCTCCTCATTCTACATTTTATGGAGAAATAATAACTTGTGTGATATGTGGGGTTTTCAGCTTCTGGTTATTTTTAGAAAACTCTTATGTAAGTGAATGCCTATAACACTTTCTCCACTGATAAAAACTCATGGTGTTACTAAAATGGCTTCCATGGAAATAAAGGACGATGATTTGACAAATTTTGGTGATATCCTTTTTTTTTTTTTTTTTTTTTAATCTTAGACAATTCACTGGCTGTGCATTTTGCTTTGTTTTTTTAAAAATAAAAAAAAAAATTAAAAATAGCATGAGAATGTGGTTTTCAAAGTCAATGGCTTTGGTAAAGTGACAACAAAATTAAGATGGCCACTAGGAGTCTGTAATAAGGGGGTAGACAGAGTCCATCTGCCTCCCCACACCAAATCAAATCCTGTTCAGTAGCACAGTATGTCATCAGAGTCATAGAATTATGGAATATTTGAGCTTGGAAGGGATCTCTGGAGATCAGCTAGTCCAACCCTCCTGCTCAGATCAGGGTTGCCTAGAGCCAGTTACCCAGAACCCTATCCACACAGCTTTTGAATATTTCCAGGCATGAAGATTCCAGAGATCGTCTGGACAGTCTGTTCCAGTGTTACAGTAAAAAAGCTTTTTTGTTACAGTAAAAAAGCTTTCTCTTCTGAGGTGGTTTTTTTTTTTTTGGTTGGTTATTTTTTTCCCTTATATATTATTATTCTTCGCTTTACTACAAAAACAATTCTGGCAAAGTTAAGATAGTGTTTGCCTTTGAAAAAAAATACTAAAAAATCAGTGTTTAAGAGTTACCTATTCTACCCAGGGCTTACAACTTGGGTTTCACACATAATGTTACATCACACTTCAGAAGGCTATGAAACCACAACCACCAGTTTGAATAGGACATTGCACTATCAGTTCCTCTCCTGGTAAATAAAATTACAGAAGAAAGGCTTATTATAATCTCTGACCATAACAAAACCTGCAAGCATTTAGTAAGAGCACTAACAGCGATACACTTAAACTGAGGTTCAAGTGTAGGTGTGTATAACAGCAGTTATTTTCTTAATTCCACATCTTTATTTGAAGGCATATGTTGTCTGACAGGTATTATTTAAGCGTATTGCCTACTTCTCAAAAGATTGTTCACTTTTAGCAGTATGTTCCAGCTCCTCCTCCTCCTCCTCCTCAGCATTGTGTTGACTTTCTTTTCCCTATCTTTACTCCACAGGTAGTGACATTACAATGTGTAAAGTGTACATCTACCAATCACTTACAGGTCTGAAGCCTTAATCTGAAACTCCAACATGTAGGAAAAGTAGCATTTCATGTGCGCTCTACTTCCTATATGTGTATATTATCCAGTAGAGAACAAAGCTCCTTAGGACAATGTACAGGAGTGGCTGAAAGCAAGTGTGCAGTCCTCAAGACAGCATGTCAAGTTCTCACTTAGAAAAAGACTGTCTCCTTGTAAATGAAATTTACAGTCTGTTTGGGTACCAGTTAGCTCCTAAATATATACACATCATGTGTACATATACACATGCATGCATACAAACATTCTAGGTTTAAATGATTATGTAAAAAATCTGAGTAAAGATTAAAATCCAGTATGGGAGCACTGAGATATTTTATTAGAGGCATGTACACATGAAAGCAATTTTAAACTTAATCTCTGGGTGCACATCTTAAATACAGGACCCTTGGACTGTGTTAACTGCACCTTCTTCAATTTAAAAGGTCCACAGCCAAAAGATATGTATTAAATAAAACCTTGACAGATGGAAATAAATAAAAAAAAAAGAGAGTGACAGGTCAGTGTATCATGATGGATGTTTTCTCCTCGTATGCTTGAAGTTATAGTTTGCAAGCTGTTTGAAGGTCTTGAGAATACCTACCAACACCACTCTGAACAGGGAAAAAAAAGGAAAGATGAACAGATGGCAACATCTTAATTTGTGGATTAAAGATACATTTAGCGCCAAAAGGGAATTACTATTGTTTAAAATGCAAATCCTTCTATTTATTCTTCTTTAACTCCAAGCTTCTGGCAATACAATTTCTGACAATTGTATTGTTCTTAGAAGTTCTCCCATTTTGAATCTTAAGGGGTTTTAATTTATTTTTTTTTAATTGTAGCACTACAAATAAATTTGAAGAACTATCAAACAGATATAATGCATAGTGCTGCATTAATCATGGACTTCAAAGTTCAAGGACTCTCAGGAAAAAAAAAAAAACCTGACAATATAACTTACCTTTTCATTAGATCCATCAAAGTAAAACGCACAATTATAAATATTTGCAAGACTGAATCCAACAGATTTCTCTTAATACAGGATTTTTACCAGCTGCATTGCATGAGAAAATTCTGTATCATATTTGTAATATGTAATATATTATAAGGAGTAGCAGAACTGTTAAAAATTTGTATACAAGATGCAACATCTCTATACAGATTTTTTAACATCCAAGTTCTACTTTACTCATATTTTAGGGTAAAATTATATGTCATACAGAGGGTATTACACAACAAGTAGAGAGCCGAGTTTTACACTTCACAACTTGAAGATAGCTTGTTGAAATGAAACAAAAATCTTATATTTTAATAGTCCATTGGAATCACATTTTGGTTCAACCTGTATATCTTCAGGGAATAAGAATGTATGTTTACAAATACGCTAGATCAGATCTTGTCAATCTATTATTTAGTGTTTCAAGGAAAGTTTATAATTCAACTGAACGGCTACTTGACTAAACACTGGATTTGTACAGGCCCCATCTGGATGTTAAAGTTTCTTTGGGCATCTATCATACCAGCAGAGCAAAGTCAAATGCTTGATGCGTTTGTTTCTGTTTTTGCAGGAAGTTCACTAGCAGAACTATTTATGTTAGCAGGAATCCTGGGAATTGTACCCTTGAGTTCAGTATGTAAAATGTAAGACACCTAATTACACTTTTAGGAAAGTCACCATCTGAGTCACAGGATTTTTAACCAAATCTTAAAATGTTTGCTAGAACACTGTAATTTGTGGTATACCAGATATTTAATATGAAAATAAAACAAGAGTTACTCATTTTGAGAAAGCTACTGAGAGCTTTAATCTCCAGTATAGGCTCTGGAACCAGTTGAAATTCTCTTTTTAAAGTAGCTGCCTGCTTTAAACGCATGATTGTATGTATGTCTGTGTGCATGTATGTAGATTAGGACATGTCTATCCTACCATCTTTTGTGGTGGAAGTTTCTTTAAGAGCTTTCCATTGCAAGGAAATATCAAGCAATCAGCAATTTCCCAGAACAACTAGAGGGATCAAAAAGTGTTGCAACTTTTCCATATCATGAAGAAATGCACATGGTTGTTCCTGTCACGTTTTATTCATTTAGAGAGACTATCCTTCATTTTAGCTTACTTGTAAAGCACTTCCAAAATCTCCCACAGTATTGTACTGTGTTTTTAGTGAGTCATTGGGAAATGTCTAACTAATAGTATTTTTTAATATGCAATTACTCAGGCTGGTGTAGGTTGTCTGCCTGTGGTGTCACACAGTGCAATGCTGTGGGCAGGTAAGCTTGGGGAAAGGAGGGGACAGAGGGACCCGGGGAGGCAGGCAGGAGGGAGATGCTCCAGCAGCCAGGCAGGGATGCTGCAGCTGTGGAGCACTGGTCCCGTCTCCTCAGTGGTGCTCATTTCCCCCAGCACATTACACAGATTATCCCGAGCAGCCATCCATCAGAAGACGGGGGGGATACACATGCCTCAAATATTTACGGTCCCTGCACTTTGAGAATGAGACAGTTCGTTCAGATCTCTGAAGTTCACATCTGTGAACCGCCACTTTTAAAACATCAAAATAAACCATCTGGCTGCACAACTGTTTCTAATTATTTCCCTGCCTAGACTGTAAACTTCGGGGTTTGGCACCAGCCTCCCTCCCAGAGCGCTGCCCAAATCCCGCTCCCAGGCAGCTAATCAGAGCCACTGCCGCACAGAGGGAGCAGCTCTGGAGCTGGGCTTGTCCAGCTCGCAGCTCTCCACACAGCCGGTGGGTCTGTCCAGCCGCCTGTCCGGCCGCCCACCCGCAGGAGTTCTCCCGTTGTGACGTAGCTCACACCATGTACGCAGGGGGTCTGTCGGGGCAGGTGGTGCTGCTGCTGGTCACCCTGCTGCCGGCCGCTCACCCTGCGCCTCCGGCCGGCCACCCGGCCCCACGGTAAGTCTGGCTTTCGAGCCTCCTGGGAGGGTTGTGACTGATTTGCAAGAAGTCAGGAGTGTAAAGTCTGGGGTTGTGGAGGGAGCAGTGGAGTGGTGTGAGAGCTCTTCTGCCTGCTTGAAACTGTCACTGAGGGAAGTGCTCTGGGTCACTGGGAACCTAAATGGGCGTTGTGCAAGCTGCAAGGGTTTGTTGCAATGATGTGTGTCGTGCCCAAGATGCAGACTTGTACAGCAGTGAAGGGGGAAGAGTGATGACTCTTTACACCCAAACTTCTTAAGTTCTGCTGCCTGAGTGGAGCAGGCACCTCACCACAAGCTGCGTGTTCCTGCTCTTTGGTGCAGCAGCAGGTACTCTTTGCTCTTCCCCTCCACCAGGGCCAAGCGTCTGCTTGCCCTGAGAGCCAGCAGCTCCTTCGCTCCAGAGCCTGTGAAAGGCAGTGTCTGAGAACTGCAGGTACCAGTCACCTGTATCCTCAGTATTCCCTACCACTGTGAACACCTATTTTTGGCTTGGTTCTTTTTTCTTACAATCCATCTTCTGATGAGGCAACATGTGATTTTCCCTGTGTATGTCCTGGGAGTCCTGATCTCTGTGTGCTCCAGTGCATGGTACAATTGCGTAGTGGAGCTGCAAATCTTCATCTATCATCTGGATTCTGCTGACTTTACTAAAGCCACAGACACAGACTACACTATTACATGGAAAGCAGCAATTACTTTGATTTACTTTTTTGTTGAAAGCATGTATCTGACAACCAGAAGGATTATACTTTGACAAGTGTATTTTATTAGAATTAACCATAGGTTTGCATTTTGGTATCATAGATTCCTCTTACGGTACCTAGATGTTTTGATATAAACATCTTTTCCAAATCTTTTGGAATAATTCAGATCAAAATGTTTTTGTGATAGATAATCAAACTATACATATATATGCATATATACCGGATATGAATAAGGAAAAAGATAAACCTAACACAGTTAACAAGGTGAGTAAAATACAATACAAGCATTCCTGCATGTAGCAATGTGATTTCTGGTGAAAGATAAGAAAACTGGGTGATTTGAGGCAAATAATAATTTACAACCATAGCTAAAATACTGGCGTTAAAACATTCTAGGGATCGGCTGAAGCCATGACAGGAGGGTGGTTTCCCATGAGCCAGGCTCCTATCGGCTTGGAGCTGCAGCCCCTGGCTTTGACCACAGCTTGTTGTGTTTGCTGTCCTCTGCAGGAGTGGTTTCAGTAGTCCTTCTTTGTGCCGTCTGTCCCGCACTGAGTCGGAGCTCAAGTGTCGTGTCCCAGGGGGGAAGCTGTGCAGTGGCAGGGGCAGATGTGACTGTGGGGTCTGCATCTGCCAAGTGACGGAGCCTGGCAAATACTATGGTCCACTCTGCGAGTGCCATGACTGGGTGTGTGAAATCTATGATGGGAAGATCTGCGCAGGTAAGAAAACCACTATGGTGACAGAAACTTAGAAAACTGAGTTAATGTATTATAACCAGAAAAAAGTCATGAACCCAGCACACTGATACAATAGAGATACAATTATGTATGTGTCCCTGAACCATGACTCTAAACAGGATTGTGGGCACATCAAAGGATTTCACCAGATTAAAGGCTACAAGTCAAAGGCACTGTCTCTGCCATAAACTGACACTTTGCCCAGCATGAGCTTCATCTGCATCAGGGGTAAAAGCAGAACTTGCTTTGGGTTGGAGGTTTTGCAAACTGTTTTGAATTGAATACAGGACAAGACATTGCTTGTGCTTTTCATATAATATTGATGTGTTTCAACTGCTTGCATAATGATGGCATATAGTATCTACCAAGGCTTTAAACTCTCACTGAACAATCAATTTTTGTCCTGCAATTATGTTTTTCTCTTCTGCTATGAAGAAGAATGTTTGCTGTAACAGGTATCACACTGAGAGTGTATACATACGAAAACTCTGTTTTTCTTTAAGTAATGATAATGCTTTCCAACTAGAAACTTTAAACAGTGTAATTATATTGTGCTTTCAGACATTTCCCCACTGACACTGTATTCTTTAATGACAGATCAAATAACGAACATTTCTGTGACAGAATTTAGTCCCTGCCAGTTGTTGGAACACATCACTTGGTTTGCATCTAAACATTATCACTCTTTCATCTTTCGAGCTGTCTTAAGTTTCTGAGCTATTTCGGTCAGATTTTGGACATATTTTTTCTTTTTCTTTTTCTTAGCAGCTTAGAACAGGATTTTAGAAAAAAGCAAGGACAAGAAATGCTGTCACATTCCTAAGGGGATTCAGCCTGGAGCTTGGTAAAGGGGCCAGAAGGACACTTCATTTCTAGCATCCCTGCTTCAACAGCTTTACCAGATTCACACAAACGTGTCATCTTTTCAGGCCAAAACATGCAATTAGGTCAATGGGAATGTTACAGGAATTCTCCCAGTATGAGGATAACACAAATGCATTCCAGCAGTGGGTTTGGCAAATTTTATAGGAAAAAAAGAGCAACTTATTTTAGCAACAATGTATCGATGAAGTCCAGTAATAACATGAAAAGATCAATTGGATTATAAGAAAAATATTTACATTTGGCACCTGTGACTTTAGAGTTTTGTGGAGAAACTGATTTATAGATTCTCTGGTCAGCAGACTTAAGTCCTGTTACATATGAAATATTGAGGGTCCGCCAATCATTTCAGTGCTTTCCCATCCCAAGTGAATTTTCTGCCTGGTGTGATTTCAACATACTTGCTGCTGTTGCTGGAATAATTGTATAAAGCAAATCTGAAAGCTCCTTCAATTTTAATATTCTGCTACAAACTGCACTGTTATGTTACTGTTAATGTCTTGAGCAGTGGCTGCAAGTTTTGTCAGTGCATTGGTGGAAAGGAGTGCTGACAGGATAAACAAACCCAAGGGATTTCTAACAATAGTTAGTTTTTTCTGTAGCACCTCATGCAGAAGTTCAGTGATGTGAATATTAAGTGATTACATTTTTTTACAAGTCATGAGGAGGGAAACAGCTGTGAACAGCCTATGGATTTTGCTAGTCTGGTTTGGTTTTTTGACAACGGTGCTAAACATTCATCTGACTTCCTTGGAGTCCAGGTCTGCCCAGTACTGCAGAAGTACCCAGGACACCCCTGGGTAACTCCCTCAGGGGTGGTACATGGGTCTGGATCTGGGCAGTGAAACTTTTCCTTTTAGGCTGGGCTTACTGCCCTTTTCAATTTTTCACCATGTTTTCAGTCACTTAACTTTAAGTTGTGTCTATATGGGAGAAGAGCATAGAAAAGATAGTCAGATCTAGTATAACTCACAGGAGACTGGTCCTTGTGTTGTATGAATAACATGCCTCCCCCCACACCCAACTATTCAGTGAAACTCATCTTCTAATGTTTCTTAACATTACACCACCAAGCTGATTTCCTATGTGTGACACACTTCCCTTTCCATTTTTAAGCACATTTTTTGACTGGAAGATTTGTTGGACTCACACCTGTTTTCTTCCTTATCTCTTTTCCCATGCTGTTTGTTGGAAGCACAAAGCAATTGAAACTGCAGAGCTCAACACTGCTGATAAATATCTGGTGACTGGGACAGACATAGAGACTGAGTAAAGATCCAGTGGTCTGGGTTCTCATGGCACCAAGGAAGAGTGGGGAATGCAGTGAAGGCTGCTTATCCCATTCTCACGCATATCACAGCAGTTTTCTGCTCCTTACAGAAGCTACCAAGGAAGTCATAAATGTTTTGTGCCACTTCTAAATGCTGAACACCAGGAACAATGGCTTGACCACAGTCCCACCCCCACACTTCGCTCAATAGTAGTGAACAAGGTATAAATATTATCCGTATTTCGGACCTAATTTGTGGGACGAGTGTTCAACACTAAGTCATAGGGACAACTCAACAGGTTTGTTCTGCTCGCCCTCCCCAGAAGGGACGTCTTTTGGTATGACTTGCAGTCTCAGCTACACCAAGTGGTTTTCCCCAGGATATTGTGATTTTGTGATTACAGCTGTGTGTTTTTGAGCTATATAGGGATTCTGCAGCTTAATGCATTTATCACCAGCATTCTTAAAGAATCTGTATATATTGCAAGTGTAAATAAACCGTACTATTCGTGCATCCGACTGCTTCTTGTGAATGCAACCAGACCTGCTGCAGACAGGCTGTTTGTGCACCTGGTGTCAGACTGATAGCCACAAACAATTAAATTGGCATATCAATTAAGAGATAAGTCCAGCCACCCCCAGTCCCTCTAATCTCTGAGGACCAGCCTTTTTATCTGCCTGCCCTATCATAAGGTTTAGAGGAAAGAACAGCAGTCCCAATACTGTCATTCTCTTTGCAATGCTGGTGACTTATTTATTTTGTCCTTTGCTGCTGATCTTCAAGGAGATGAGCTAAGAGGAGGAAAACTGAATCAAACACTAAATCAAAACCCCAAAGCATTTGTTCTTCATTCAGAGCAGACAATGTGTTTGTTACTGTTTATTTGCAAATAGTAGTTCTGACCTCAGACACTTTCATATTGCCTTAGACTTTCTTAATGTAAGTGGAGCCTGTGTTGTGTGTAAAGCAAAGTGGAATGCAGTATTAATTCCTATTGTATTGCTGCTTAATACCTATTTTTTTGTGGTTTTGCAGTATAGAGGAATTTTAGTTCTTTGGTTTGGGTTTTTTTTTTTCAGTTAATCTTTTTAATGTGCCTGTGATCAATGAAGATAGAGAAAGTATACTATGTACAAACTTCCATGGACAACTGGAGTGGGAACACTCTAGGTGTTCATAGAGAATGGACTATGGAAATTGCCAGCTGAGACTGGAAACAGTATGATTGTGCCCCTCAGAGTTGGTGAGATCCAGGGACAGATATGATTCAGTGGCAGCACAGAGAACAACATATGAGGAAAGTTCCTCTATTCTCAGAACTATATTCATTGTCTTTATTTTTCCATAGTTTACAAAAAAGTTTTCTTCCAAACTGAAATACCTTTTACACTTTCAGAATAATAGTGTCACTACATGATCTACCACTGTCATAAGCAATTGCTGGATAGCTTTTGTTGACACTGTTCTGGCTAGTGAAAGATTTTCCTCTTTCTTTCTCTAAAGCTGTAGTTGCTGTAAGTGCTGTACCTATTTTAAGATTAGTTCATGTAAGGAACTGCAATGTAATGGCAGTGTTAGTCATAGGTTTTCACAGACAGAAGTGTTACCATAGTTATGTGAAGGACAGGAAGATATCAGTGCCATTATTTTCCACTCTATAAGGCTTTAAACTATGCAGAGAACACAAGTGAAAAATTAAATTGACAAGGATTGGATGTAGAAATACAAAATACAGTACATGTTAGAGTATTGATGCAATGTGTAGCTACGCATCTATGTGAGTTTATTTGATATATGGCCCTATATATCAGTTGAAGAGAGTTGGGAAATTGAGAATGGAATTTGGAGAGTATTTTGAGCTGAGGACTGCTCTTTGCACAAAAGCTGAATAGTGTTTTGGGGCAGAGCTATCTCAGTACGTTGGAAATGCATTAACAACCAACCCTTTGTATTCATTCTGAAGGGAGATCTGACACACTGATTTTTCATTGAGCAGCATTTCTTCCTGCAAGTGTGACGAAAAGTCAGTCTATGACCTGCATTGATTGCCATTTGATCCTAAATGAAATTCAAAGCCCTGGATTTCGAGACTAGGTGTAAGCCTTTTCTCTACCAGAGGCCACATTTGCAAAGATTCAGCTGTGGCACAATAGGTCACTGGAGACATAGTCTCCTAAAAAGATGAAGTTAAAAATAGGGCAAGACCCTACTGATGAAAATGGAGGTTGCAGTTCTTTTTCTGACCTAGTTTGCTTTAGTCTGGATTTCAGAACTTGGCTTAAGTGAGATTTCCTCCTGGAGCAGGGGTTTGTAGGTGTGATAAGACTGTGCAAATTCATCTCAAAACAGGTACCCCAGTTTCTAGTAGAAGTGACATTGTGATAGCATAGACTTCATTGCAGGCTCATTGCCTTGCTAAATGCACAAGGTCCCTTCTGACTTACAAAGCACAAGCTAGATCTGTATTATTCTCATTTTTATGCTGTTTATCTAGGTAAACTCAAGCAGCTTTTGCTACATCTACAATTGCCATAGTTCCAAATGCAGCACCTACATTCATAACAGTGGTGACTAAGGCATGAAGAGGCAGCTCAGAGACACACTGTGATGGAAATTACTGGAAAGGAGGCATTTTTAAAAGACCTTATTAAATAATTGGTGGCTAAATATCTGGCCCTCATTTGGAGCACCTTCAGTCAGTCCATTGTTCATTTCAAACTAAGGCACTCATCTGCAGCTGTTACTCATGGAAAACATGTGCTAGTTTAAAAACTAAAAATGAGTATACTGGGCATGTGAAAGAAGAGGCTTTTTGCACCACCTGTCAGAGATGGAATGCAGCTCCTCTGGCCATCACCAATGGCAAAGCAGGGGGGGAGTATCACCTCCTTCACCTTTTGCCCTTCTTTAGACTAGGGTGACAAACTTATCTGTTGTAGAGAAAAATCAAACTTGCAAGTTTTGACAATGTAAACAGGCATTCTGAAGTGGGTTTGAATTTTTGTGCCTGATAATCAACTGAAATCTTTATTTATCTGAAATCATGCCTGTTATGACAAAAACCTTTCACTAACTGAGCCCCTTTATGAACACTTGTGCTTCATTATCATCAATATGGAAAAGATGTGGATGATAGAAAACAGATGTATCTAATATTACAGAAAAGTGTATTAATGATCTTACCCGCTTCATCAGTGGGTGTGTTTCAATAAGTGTTCTTATGGCAGCCTTTGTGAGACAAACTGACTGTCTTGGTAAGATTTTTCTATGGTTGTTTAAATTTTATTTTTGAGAGCTAGTCTTGTAAAGAGCTTCAAACCATCCATCACCTTCTGCCACTGGACTGTAGAATTTTCAGTGTAGGTGTTCCCAGGTAATTTGCCTGGACAAGGAACATGTCACTGATTAAAAAAGTTTCCATGATTTTTTTTAGGAAGAAAGAACACATTGCTAGTGCTGGGGCCTAAAAAGGACTGGTGCTTGGTTTCCATGCAAAGAAAGACCTAGAGTATATATGTCATATTGGAAATTACCACTGTGTTAACTGGAGCATATGGTGGTGGAGGGAGGCCGCATTACTTTGTGTTGTACCGCAGTTGCATTACTGGAGTCAAATTTCCTGTGGAGCTGGAAGGACTATGAAGAACAAGGCAAAGGTGAAGGAGCTGGAATTATTTGAAGGGTCTTTTTTCTCTTTTTCTTTTTCTTTGATTTATGTCTTTGATTTTTTTCTTTTTTGTTTCTTTGATTTCTTTTTACTTTTCTCTAGAAGGAGAGGATTGTTTTGGCCCTTACAAGCCTTGATAATAGCAATAATTCTAGATTGAAAAGACACCTATCCAGACCCAATGAAGTACTTTTTCCTCCCCTCCTCTGTTCTGTGTCTGAGTATGTAATGAAAAAGTGTTCTTCTTTTAAACAGTATTTTAAAAGACTATTTAAAAGCTTCTTTTCCTAGTGAGTCTTCATTTGTGGAGACGGATTTGTGAATTGGTATGTAGGGAGTGGGCGGGAGCAGTTACATATCAGATTCTCATATGAAGAGGAATTCAAGAGAGTTTAATTGTGGTTGCACCTGTCCCCTTTCTTGTAAAAGCAGTTACATTCCTAACACTCCTAAGACATGTTTTGCCCTTCTGCATGTCCACCTGAGTATCAGCGGTGAGATAATCTGGGGCATCTTTTTCCCAGTGGCTTGAAGAGTGGCATTCAGAGTCTTTGGAGGCATATCTGGGGCATTTTATGGGGAAAGCAGTGGGGAGTGCCAGCTCTGACACTGTCAGGAGTGAACTGAGTAATAACTTTGTGATTTGGAAAATTTTACAGCCAAAAGCTATTACCTTGGCAGCAGCATGCAGCAGCAGATGTGTCTGCAGCACCTGGTTACAGTATTGCATTCTTGGGGGCGATGCAGGGGAAGGAGATAGGCATGAGTGGGCTGCAGGAGAATCCTCCTGTGCCTCAAACAATCCACCTTCTTCCGTCATGCTTTTTCCAATCTTCTCTTTCTAGCAGCTCCAGTTCAGTCTTTAAACCACGTGGTGTTAGGCATTTTAAATATTGGGGATGTTAGCTTTCACGATCCACAGAGGCTACTGGATGAAAAAATAGCTCTTTTTAAGTATCTTTCTTGGTTTGTGTGTAATTTCCTATCAAATTAAGATAAAGTATTAAAGTTATTTAAATCCTGAATTTGCATGGTTGACAGTTAGGAAATGCTAAATCTGACTCTCTACATCTAATGAAGAGTCCTGTGTGTTTGCACCACGATACATCTTTTAATTTTGTATTCATTATGGTTTTATCCAGAGCTTCAGTCTTCAGTGACGGAAGGGAAATTGTTGCTTCCTCACATTTGAAATGGTTTCATTTACAAACTTGGTAACATATTTAAAGCAATTTATAACGGTGAATCACCTTAGTCCATTCTTTTGTCTAAAATGTGGGGAACACGTATGGCAAAGAAGGTTGTTGTAGTGTAACACAGGCTTCTTCATGCCCTATTTCCTCACTGCAAGTGTTTTAAAATATGTTTTTGCAGAAAGTAACTGGATATTTGCTAAACTCAATGGTGCAGTCTGATTGAGTCTCAGAAGCCAGAAGATTCTGTTCTTAAGGAAACCCATTTCTTCTTCACTTCCTGAAACATCCAGACTCATTTCTTGTCTGTCCTTTCCCCTTCAGAAATTCCTGGATACAAGTAGAGCTGGTATAGGGTTTGAATGGCTTTTCAACTGATGAAGATATAGGTGTTTCTTTTAGAGGTGAATAGTGAATGGCATTTGTATGTGAAAAAGAGGTAAACTTACACAGTCCAGCCCATTTCTATGTCTGAATGTCCTGGTGAATACGTGCTCAAAAAAACCCGAAACCTTAGTTGAGGAATTTTCTTTGTCTTTTCAGTTGCACACCTATACAATTTTTTCACTCCTCCTGGGAGTGATGCCTGTGACTTTTAAACTAGTAACAAATCTGGAACTCTAAAATACATTTCTTTCGTGAATAATACACCTTTCTTTGCAATTCTTTGAACAAGTTTCTAGAAGGTAGAACAAGTTTCTAGAAGTTAAATATTTTTCTTCTGATATTGAGAAGCGGGGAAGTTGAGGGTCAGAGATCAAAAATATGCCTTCTGATTATCTTAGACTGCTACCAAGACTCAGAATCATAGAATCATTTAGGTTGGAAAAGACCTTTAAGATCATCAAGTCCAACCATTAATCCTACTTTACCAAGTCTACCACTAGAAGAGAGGTAGGCTCTCAGAACATAATGATCTGCACTGACTTGGGTTTTCCTCAAGTAGTTTTAAAACTGGTAAGAATAGAGACAATTAATTACTTGTACAACTGCAGTCTGATTTGCAGTGATAAAGTTGAGACCTACTGTTACAGATTCATAAAAGTCAGTATTACAACTTTACTTAGCTTCTTGTCTGGTGCCTTTGTAGTCAGATAAATTCTGTGGGAAGCAGATAACCAGTAAGAAACATATTTAAAATCAGAAAATAGTCTTGAGACACTTCATTGGAGTACTGTTGTACAACTGGTACTTCTAATGACCATCTTTTGAAATACTATTGTTTTATTCCCACTTCTGTTTCAAGCTACAGATAATCCTCACTACAAAAACAGCAAATGTCATGAAGCACAACACCCAGTCTGTGCTTAGGAAGAAATCCAGGTGCCAGCAATTGCTCAAAGAAAATTGCCCATCGCCTCCAGAAAGGGCAGTTTATCTAGATGGGAATAAAGAATGTAAGAGCAGTTGCAACTGAATACAAGTACTCTCCATTTCTGTGGGTTTGTCCACAGACTGCGTTTATGGAAATGCTTTTATTTAAGGTAAAATGCCCAAGCTTTACTTTTACATTTGTACTTTATAAAAAAAAAAAAACAAAAAAACCACCAAAAAACACAAAATACAACCAGCTCTCAGTTAGCTTCTTAAGCCTGGCTGATTCAGCCACTGCAGCTTAACCTAAGGCTGGCATGTCTTAGAGAGCTCTTGGACCAATGTCTTTCCTGCTTCTGTTACTGAAAATCCATCTGAGAACTTCCCAGAACACGCCACTCTGCACAGCCTGTTCCTCCACAAACCCCAGATACAGTGAACTTTTCTTGTCTTTCCCAAAAATATGCCTTTCTTATTCCCAGGGTTTTAGGGCATCATCTTACATAGAGAGGCACTGGTACATTTCCTACTGCCTTTTTTTACCAAGACTGGTTAATTATTTGAAGCACAGAGGAGAAATGTTAAAGTGTACAATGGCATTGGTTGTAAACTGCTTTCCTTTGTATGTGGCCTCTTCTAAACAGAGACACTTAATGAATTCGTGTATTATAATAAAAAAGTAATTGTGCAAGTCTTTTCAAGATTTATAATGCTTGGTTTCCTACTAGCTTTGTGTAAGTGATGCACAAATGCAACAAAAAAATGGATTGGAGATGGGATTAGCAAAATTAATAAACCCCAGTCATGCATTTTGTTAGATTTAGGAGAGGATCCTGTAACTCATCTCTACTTTTCAGGTTAGAAAAAAATATTTTAATAAAGGCAAATGATGTTTTTTTTTTTTTTTTTTAATCTAAACAGAAGGCTATATTTCCTTCTGACATAAATCTAATGAAATCAATACAGTTATGCCAACAGAGAATTGGCCTCATAACATTTCCTTCCCTTGTTTAAACAGCATCTCCAGTTAATAGCGAAGTACAACAGCATCATGCAGACCCTGTCATTTACCTGCAAATGGTAATGAAAAAAAAACAACAAACAATCATGAAATCTCCATAGATTAGAAAGATTTTAAGCTTGACAACATTTTACATGATTTTCTGTTGTGTTTTTCTTCTGTGAATTGTACTGCTTTAAAGAGTTACGTAAGGAGTAGTAGCTTGACAGGACATATACCAAAATAATTTTTCTGCAGATTGGCAGAGTTGGATTTATCAGAAATGAGACTTGTGTGGAAAACATTCTGATAAATGAAAAACAGTATTTCAAAGAGTTAGACTCTGCTATATTAATTAAGGAATCAGTTACGCTGACAGGACTATCCCAAGTTTTATTAAATTGTCTGATGATTTGGAAAGTCACAAGAAGATTAAGATTTTGTGATTGGATGAGCAGGGTAAGTGTCAATTCTCTCTTCTCTCACCATCTCCATGCTTTTATATATGAGTTCTGTGGAATTCTGTAAATAAAAAATTCTGCTTTAAACTTGACTGTCAATTGCTTAAATGTATGTCTGCTACACTTGCATGCAGGTTATAAGAGATGGTGTTTTTTACAGATATTATCCAGAAAACATGGCATAATGTTTCTGTAGGTAGTTTCAAAGAGACATATCACATGAGATTTTTCTTTGAATGAAGCTTTTGCAACATAGTATCTTGCAGGCTATATCTAAATAATACAGTGACCACAGACTTAATTTTATTTCATGGGTGCCTATCAAAGGAACTCATATTTAGAGGTTTTTCAAACAATCTTACTTTGCCTGGGATAGCATTTATCGAGCTCTTCGAAAACAAGCACCGAGTTCCTTTGGCCCTTCATTTGGGCTTCTAGTTCTGTCTTTTAGGGTTTCAGGTGTTGTCTTGACTTTTCCTTCATCTTTTTCTCTATGAGCAGTGGTTGCTAGTCCCACTCTGAACATCTTAATTCCAGTCCCTGTTCTCAGAGTCTTTTCTGCTTTTTGGGTGGTCTCTATCTGACCCAGTTCCTTGGCACTACTTTTCACAGGTTTCCTAATCCATTCCTCCAGCTCATCAAATAACAGTTTCCATGAGGATCTGTGTGGAAGTTAGACCTAGCTTTACGTCTTTACACCTCCTGGTGGCTCTTTCTCAAAGCCGTGATCTCTGCTCTCACATTTCTGTCCCAGGACTGTATTTTCTTAGAGAAGGAATGCCTTCAATAGGAGCTGAACTGCCTTTGATATTCACTGACCTTGTAGAAGTTAACCACAGATGTATGAAACTAAATCCTGTTTCTTGACTCCTAGTAGAATTTGAATCTAAACCACAGAATCTTTAAAATAGGCATATATCAGGAGTATGATGCTGTATCATCCTTTCTTCCTGCTTCACTCCTTACTCCTTCCTGGAGCAGGTGGCACAGCACACTGAATTTTTACAGTTTATTGTATTTACTCTGAATTACCTGTTCATTGCTTTGCTTATTCACAAGAGAGGCAATGTTTTTGAACATAGTAAAAAAATCTCTGTTACTGGGGGGTTCAAGAACAGGTTGAACAGATATGTCAGGAGGGATCAACACACACTGTTTATGCCTCCAGGCACAGAAGTGGACCAGACGATTACTTCCAGAGGTCTCTTTGAGGCTGATTTTCTTTGATGCTTCTGTGAAACCAGTTCTCAGACTGGTGTTTTGCCTTAATCAGGAGGATCTGTGGTAGCATAGTCATAGTTTTTGTTGTGCTATATAAATATAACGATTTATTGAAAGGGATGGATACTTTGATTTTAATCTGTTAACACCAAGAACTTTCATCTTTTGCAATATTTATAGTACTTTATAAAATGGATCTGTTTTGAGTTTCTAAATGATCACATTTCTAAATTACCACTACCAAATCTCTAAGCAGGAACAATGCTGGGAATAAGCTTGCTTGTTTAAAGTTTAAGCATATTTTCAACAAAGAGGCATAAATTAATGCTTTCTAGAGATAAGATTTATTTCTGTTACAAGCTCACAGTCATGGAAAACAGTTTTATCCAACACTTGCAATTTGATATAAAGTTAACAGTGGAATTGTTAAACAGAAACATTTCTATTTTTGAATTTGCTTTTTTTAAACAAATGGATTATTAGTCAATCACCAACCTTATGGATAACTGTCACACTGTACAAAGTGGCAAGAGAAAGTGAATGGTTGCCCTGCAATTTGATATAGGATAATATAGACCATGTCAGAAATTTTATTCTAGAAGCTCCTTATGCTTGTTAGCTTCATTAAAAAGCAAATAACATAATTTCTACTGATACAAGAATGACATCTGTTTTGTGGTTTTTGCTGGAATTAAATATGTAAAACTGTTTTGTCAGATAGTGAAAAAAGGATAGCAAGTAGTATTACATTGCTAATAAATTTACAGAAATATGCCAATTTTCTAAGTGCTTCCATGGGCATAGGCATTCCCTATATTGTCTCAATGCAATACCATACCCCTCAGAAAGTTTGGTTTTGGACAGCAATGAACGGAACCCTGTGTTGATAGCTGAAAATATTGCCTGGATTGATGACAAGTCAAAAGATGTCATTGTGGGAGTGCAACACCTCTATCAACCTGATTTCTTTCATATCAGTGTGAATCAAGGAATTGCCCCAACTATTCCCTTCTTCACCCAGATGTATACAGGGTAATGCTATATACACAGCATATACCACAAGTCTGTATGAATGGTTGGTTCTTCTTCCCTCTTTCCCTTTGTTGGTCTTCCCACATTGCCTAGTCACATGGTCTTCATCACGCTTCTTGTGCACATTTGCAGGAAGGATAAGGGGAGTTCCACCCCCACAGAGAGATTCCCAGTCTTCTCCTTTTCTCTTGCATCCAAGAATTATGAAAACATTGCTGCTTAACTTTTCATTTAGCTTAATGTCCCCCATAATCCTTTAGGCGAGCCCTTCACAGAGTTATGTTTTGGTCTTGCTGATATTGTGTCATTCATTGTTTCTGCTGAGAAGCAGATTTCAGAAGCTGCTATAAGGGAAATTTCTGCATTTCTGGCCTGTGTATTCTATAAAACGAAATAACTTTGTGACGCTTGAAAATTTTTTTAGGTTAGACTCAGAAGAGAAGACTGGACTTTTAGAGGATGCTGTTACTCCATCTATACTGTGTGACAGAATTGTCACCTTTCAAGTGTAGTGATGGAGGCTGTTTTTGAAGAGTCCCATAATGACTTGACATAATGGACATCCGTACCATACACTGTTCTTCCCCCTGTCTTTTCTCCCCATGTGAGTCACATAAGTGGTTTTAAATGTCTTTGAGTGAGTCATGTAGTATTGCTGATGGATAGTTTTGCTAATTCTGTCCCTACTTTAATGTCACTATATACAGAGTTTGCTACCTAAAAGCTAACATTTCATTTGGTCATCTGCTTGACGCCTCTATAATAAGTACATACTTTCCTTATGCACACATTTATTTCTTTTTGTCATATCAATGTCAAAACTTCAAGCTTTTGTTTGTATTCTGAACTGTCAGTTTGAATTATTAAATCCTTGTTCAAAAATGGATCAGACCAAGCATTATGCTGGCTGCATACCTCCTAACACCTTCTGGCAAGCATCAGAAGTCAAGAGTTCCATTCTGCCGTGGCTTATTGCTTGGCTGAAAAAGAATCAAAATGCACATAGGAAATTTAATGTGGTGAAAGTGAGAAGAAAAGGATCGGAGGTTGGAAAAAAATGTAAAGGCTTTGTATACAGGCAGCAGCTGGAATGTATGAGACTAAAATCAGTACAAAGTGTTCCTTGGAACAGGAAAATGTAGGTCTGTTATAGCAGTCACACTTTTTAAACAGTGAATTAATTTTGCGATGGTAACATTCATAAAATTCCTAACCCGGTGGTTTCATTCAGCCTCCAAATGAAGGAGACAAATGCCTGAAGACATTGTGCCTGTGGTATAGAAAGGAGAGACTAAGCTGACAGATGCCAAAAATTGATAGGGAAATACTAACACCTTTCCAGGCAAACAGCTAAGCAGGAAAATCCTGTTGAATCCCACTTGAATCCCACATGAATAGGCAAGATATATTTCTGCGAAAAATGTGGAAGAGAGACAAAAATTATTATTTGTTTGACTGCTATGCTGAAACACATTGTATTTGCATTATGAGATATGTTTTGACATCAAAATGAAGTGAGCATGGAAAAATAGTTCAATTCCTTTGTTGCTTTCCCCCCAGTAACGGCTTATTCCAAGGTAGCATTTTAATGGTAAAAGCACTTTTACGCTCTTTGTAATAATAAATGTACTAGAAATGCAATTTAAATAAAAATATTATTTCCTTCCCCACCCAAAATACTGGAATATGTAAAATAAGAAGCTAAAAAGTAATACTTGTATCACAGCTTTTAAAACGTCTCTTTGAAAACTAAAACATGCTAAGTGCAGTGAAGTGGCTTGGTGAGCAGAGCATCACTATCTAAATACTAAGAGTCGTGCTTCTGGCTTCTGTAGAGGTAAATCAATGCAAAGTCATACTGATTTGTTTTTTTGTTTTGTTTTGAGAGGTTTGAGGTTTTTAAACCATGAAAACACAGATTCATTGTATTGTAAATGGAGTAAAAGCATCCATAATGCTTTTAAGTACCATCTATACTGCTGTTCTTGCATGTAGTTTTTCTATTGGTATAGCATGTATGTTGGCCAAGGGTGCACTTTGATGTACCTGACTTTCAAATGGTTCCAGAAGTAATAAAACAAGATTAGGCCTGTCAAGAGTACTTTGTCTACAAATACATCTTGAAACCACTTTTTTTTTCTTTTCAAGATGTCCTAGTGATATATTCTGACTTCACTTTATCTTTTCTGTTACTAACAGTACTATGTTCTACAGAAGATTCTCCTACGATACTGTGTTACATACCATTTATATTGGTCCATCTCTCAATTTCTGTGTTTTCTCTTAAATATATTTCCACCTGTGCTTTAACATGGCTGTGAAATTTAATCACTTTCGCTGTTTTGCAAAGAGCCTAAGAACACTCTCTGATTTACAAATCCAGGGGATTGAAAAGTGGTACCGAGCTATACAGTCTGATAAATAGATCTGTGGGCTTCTCTCTATAAACGATTTAAGGAAATATAGTCATGAAGTGTCAAGACATATTTTTTGGTTCCTGAGTAATGAGATATGGTCCTCAGAATCTCATAAACAATTGCAAAGTTGGAAAATGAACAGGGAATCGACAGAAATTTTGGTATTGGAACAAATACTACAGAGGATGCCTAGAGGCAACTGTTTATCCTAGAGCATGAGCAGGAGGATTTCATCAGAGAATGAAAGAGAGGATTTCATCCTAGATGATGAAATGAGGAAGAAGTAAATAGGCATAGATACAGCTGTTAATAACTATTAGAAACAACAGTTGTTTTCATTACTTTGCCTGCCTGAAAAACTTCAATTACTTTGCCTGCAGTGTTTGTAGTAGTAGTAGTGAAATTAGAACATGCAAAAGGGATTTAGGTATGAGTAGTACAGGGTACATAGGCATTTGTTTGATGATGTTGCACACTCAACACTACAGACAGACTTACCTTCAGGATCAGTGCTCCTTTCTGAAATTCATCTGTACCACCAAGAATTTACGACATCATAATCAAACAGTTAATTTTTGTGCTTTTGTGAAAAGTACCAGTTCTCATAGTCAAGCAGAAATTTTGACAGGGAAAAAAAAAAAAGAACACGAGTAAAAAACACCTCTGAAGCATATACTTTTTTTGTATATATCTCTTATTATAAACATAACATATTTTGCCATCAGAAAGTAAGGCTTGTCCAGTCTCAGAGATCTTTTTACCATCTTTTTCAGCAGCACTGGTTAAATTATGAAAACAGAAAGAATTGCTTGGTTTGTAGCCAGTCTATTAGAATAGCATCAGAGAATGATTTAGGTTGGAAGGGACTTGTGAAGGTCTGTTGATCCAGTCTCCTGCTTAAGGAGGGCCAGCTTTGGAGTGAGATCAGTTGCTCAGGATCATCACAGACATGAAGTCAAATATGTCTATGTGACAGGATAAAAAAATAATCAAAAGTAGTACAGATGAACTTCTGCTGAAATGGTTCTAAATTAATCTGACTCATTTGACCAAAATTATAAACATTTAAAAATAATTTTTGACTCGAGGAGAGATGGGTTATGAAACCAAACTTATTTTGCCATTTTCTTTATTAAAAGTATACTACTTTTATCTCAAGGGTTGATTTTAAAGCTATGCAATTTAAATCAGAAACAAAGCAAGCCTTGAGAGAAACACAGATGCAGAAAAGACAAATTTTGTCTTGGATTATCTTTTAAGGAAGATCTGTTAATTAGACTACTTCTGCCTACTTCATTAGCACACAATCATTCCATCTGCCCTGGGTTACTCTCTGTTTCTCATGTTTCTCTGACCTCTTAAGCCTCTAGCTGACTTGCCTTTTTTTATTGAATATAGGCTAACCCATGGGGTTAATTATTCCTAGGTTTCTCCATGAAGTGTGTGATGAACTGTTGGGCATTTCCTGTTGGAAGACAAGCGGAAGGTGGTACATGATAAATGTCAGAAAGCAGAGGGACAAACTTGCTTAGTCCTTCAATTAAGCATTTCTGAAGTTGCAAGACCTTAAAAGTTCATCAGTTGAAGATAGTCTGAAGCAATGAACATGAAAATTTCATCATTCAAATAGGAAAAAAAAAAAAAAATTGGTTTTGTTGCTTTGGTCCAAGTATCTTTCTGTTAACATAGGATTCAGTCATAAAGCTACTCTCTGTGTCTCAGTCTTTGTGACTAGTAAGAGGCCAGTAAGAGACCATCAAAGGCAGTGACATGGTTCATCATGGCTATATCAAGTTGTGTTGTCACTGGCCAAAGGCTTAATGACTCCCAGACACAATTTCTGGGAACTTCAGCTGAAGATTTTTTTCTAGCACTTGATTACAGCCTTGCAAAGCCATCCACTTTGACATTGCTTAAACACTGGATTAAGAATTGGAAGGCCTTGTTGCCCTGGCTCAATCTGAGTGTAGGACGGGTTAACTTAACTCCCTGTGTCTCATCCTCCTTTTTTAAATGTGACAATGTTTACCATCATTCCATAAAAAAGCATTTTAGATGGTGGATGAAGACTGGCAAAGAGCTGTTTGTTGTTAAAAATATCAAATACATTGCTACCAAATAGTCAGTCTGGTCTTGTCTTTTAAGCCTGACATCAAAAGTAGCTCTACCAGCAAAAAGTTAAATAAAAAGAAAAGCATCTAGGTGACCCTTTGCTCTATTTTTCCATCAGCATGGAAGGAAGTAAACAGTTTGTCTATGATTGCCTGTCTCACTTATCTATTACAGTCTATTTGTTCTTCCTACCCTTTAATTACTGTACTGGATCTGCTGAAATACCCTCTGATTCACATTCAGACTATTTTCATGAACACCCTTTAATTCTGGCATGATATTTCATTGCTCAGCATATATGAAGAGGTGCTTAAGATTTGCTTTATTACAAAGTTCTGTACAGCACTGTGAACTTACGGCTGTGTGAGGTTCCAGTCTGGCAGCAACTGAAAACTGGTTTCCTGCATAAACAATGCCAAGTGTTGGAGGTAGCAACACTAGGCGGCCCAAACATGCCTCTCCTCAGTACTAAGAAACTAAGTCAAGGTAGATCCCCTTCAGTGGGATACTCCCACATCTTCTGACGTTGTCTCGTTATTATGAGTTCCATTTTGATTTTTAACTTTAGAAAAACAACAAACTTTTAAAATTCTGTGTTTCTATAGTGTTCATCACTTTACATCTTGTTCTTGTGCCTTCAAGTGTGAGGAAGGGAGACCTAGCTGGCTGCCCCAACTGGGCTATATGTTAAGAACATGAATAAACTTCCCCTGCAAGGAAGTTAATGGAGGTGACCCATAAGGATGGCTGGTTACCTGTCTGTGTCACACACTCTGAAGTGAAGGTGGTGACCACGTGAATGCAGCCTGCCCTGGGGCATGGAGCAACTGCATCTGCTCTCTAGAGAAGCATATTGCTCATGTATGCCTACGGCTTCCTGGATGTACATCTAACTTGTTTGTGTGACCACACGATTTTACACCCCATCTCTAAATGACAGGTGATAAACAAGGAGTCTCACAGGTTTGCTGTATGTCAGAAAGTGTGTTGCACTTATTGGAGCATTTAGGAGGACTGCACTAGTTTCTGGGTCTAAGCAAGCTGAACCAACAAGTATCTGCTGCCAGAAGAAATAAAGATGTGTTTCCATATCTGTACCAAGAACTAAAGAGACAGTGTCTAGACTTTTCACAAGAAGTCAAAAGCACACCACATCCAGATTTTTGCCCTAATACACTATCTTGGTAAACATTTTAGAAGCCAGGAAGTCTTGGTTACTCTATGATTTTTGTCCTGCTAATAAGCAAGGTCTTGTGTTGCACTTTCTGTATGTGCAGGAATGAACAAGTTCAAAGAAAAACAAGATTTCAGTGTAAGATTTTGGGTTCATTTTTTCAGTTCTGAGCAATTATATTTCCATTGGAAAGTTAAGGGCTTAATGGTTTTCCTTTTTTATTTTTCTACTTGCATTTACCTTTCTATTCTTTTTCTAATATTTTTGGTATATAGTGCTAACCTTACTTTAGCATTATTGGATGTATGCTGTAATTTACTGCTGGAACTGATAGGATGCTCCTGGGGATTTATCTATACAGGGTTTTGATTTAAAAATAACTTACTAAAAGACTACAGGAAAAAAGTACAGCAAAACCCTTTCAAGCCAAGTCATTACTTTTTGGACCATCTCTTATCCTTACCCTAATGTTCCCTCAGAAAAAGATTTTTTAAAAAGTTGACTGTAAATATGAATTGGTTAAGTACCAAAATGGCACATTTTCCCAAACTTTGATGAGGAAAGTAAAACTTCTGTAGCGCTCCAATACTCCATGGCAACATGGAGTATTTTGTTTTAATAACAAAATTACAACCAA
>JANVCC010000021.1:14318938-14482736 GCA_025345505.1 Todiramphus chloris collaris | reverse complement strand
AACAACCAAAATTATCCCCAAAAATCCACTGAATACTTATGGACATTTACTTTAGAAGAAACAGTGCTTGGAGAAAGTCAATGATACGCTTCAAACAATTATCACTACAGGCTGTCGAATACAGAGTAATGAAATTATATCCAGATGTTAGTTGCTTATAGCACCTGTGGAAAATGTGTCAGGCTGAAAAGTATGAATAAGCATTAACAACTTTTTAAAGGACTATAACAGCATTTAACTATGTTAGGACAAGTTAGGGTTTATTTTCCTTTAAGTAACGTACTTTCCCTTGGATGCTGCTTTGGTTTCATAAGCACTGACACTTAAGGAACATTTTATAGTCCTCACTGCTGTCAGTCTATTTTCACAAAGCATGCTTAAATTACAATTCTGGCTTTTGACAGTTACAACTGACTCAGTTTTCTTAGAGAAAGGTATTTTCCATCTTACCTGGGACCTGTTGCCTTACTTATTTGAAAGCTCTACTTTTTACCATCAATATACTTTGTGTCATTATGGTTACGATAATTCAAAGAACTGTATATTATGCCTCTTTTCACTGGATTTTGGATAAAGCTTTCTTCTATTTTTCTCCTTGGGTTTTCCTGTAATCTGAAGTGAAGTGTAGTCCTATTTAGAAATGTTGCTTTAAAATAATATACTCTACAGATTACGTTTCAATCAGTATTAGATGCCAATAGCAGTGAACGGAAAAAGGAAACTGGTCAACAGTCTAAATAAAACAAATGTAGTGTACAATATTAAGAAGCAAACACAAAATGGTTGGCAAGTACAAGAAAAATTAGTTCAAGTGTTAAAGAATACCTTGGGAATGAAAGACATTTTAAAACTTTTCACTGCTATCTATTTACTTTTTCCCTCATCCACTTCTTTCTTCTTAATAAGAAGATACTACTTCTTAGAGAATTTAGTCAGGAAAGGCAATGATGAAACTTAAATACTGAAAGGCTTATTACCTGCAAGCTTAAACAGCTTTGTTGTGTTAAATTGTCTATTAATACTAAATCAAAATACCTGGATAAAAAGTAAAGCAGGTAAATACTACACAAGACTAGAAATTTAAGCAGTTTTTAATTTGTACATTGCTGTTTTGGTTTTTTTAAATAAAATCTCTTTCATACCAAGAAGTGTCCAAAGGAAAGACAAGTAACACCTACTCCTATACTATTTTATATTTTGGTGCATAGTAGCGGAATTTTGCCAATCCAGAACTATGAGTTCAAGCCATCGGTGTGGGTGTGCCTTACACACACAAGGTTGGTTGGTTATTCCTGCTCAAGTGAACTGACTCTTCAGTCAAGAAAAAGTCCTTGGCCTCAGTGCATGCATGCCTCTGAAGCTCAGACATAATAGTCTCCCCTATAAATCTATGAGTCTACAAGTGGAAAGCAGCTTTACAGCATCTGCCTGGAAACAGCCAAGGTTCTTTATGTTTTATTTGCTGTCATGGGAGGCCTAACTTTTGTGAATCAATATTAGAATGATGATCAGGCCATGTAACAGTAGAACACTGATATATCTAACACAAATGATGCTTATGTGATCTGTCTTCCACTAATGGATCTGGTGTTTGATGATTAGTTGAAATAGGTCCAAGGGGCTAGGAAAGCTCAAGAATATTAAAAGAAGTGGAAAAAGCACCAGAATTTTCTTTTCATGACTTAATTTGTAATATTGACTTGGGGTAGGGAGGAGGGAATATTCAGCTTTTACCACACAGATTTCTTCTTTCAGAGACAGACATAGAATAAAGATCCTATCAATCAAGTCTGTCATGTAAAGTGGCCAAGGCACAGGTGTTACTTTGATTAACTCATAAAAGAATCGCTGAAAAAATAGTATTTTGTGATAATTATTGTTGCAACGAGAAGAGATGATTGCACCTTACTGATGCACTGTCTATGGATTCTTTTAGAAAGTTACAGTAAATCTGTGTGAGCAGAGAGGAAAATACTGATGGAAATTGGCACTGACCATTCACAGTAGACACTCTGTGTGTATCTAGAGAGGTTTTGCACTGGAAATCAATTATGAATACAATGAACTACTGAATATGAAAACTGGAAGTGAATGTAACACCGAACAGAAATGAACAAAACTGAACAAATGAACAAAATTAGCCTTAAATTGAATGTCTGAAATGAGAAAAAAATTATACTGAGGTAATAGAATTCGTTATTTATAAACAAGTTTATCACTTATTCCTTCTTGGTTTTGTTATGCACTTTAATTAATTTGACAAGGCTAATGGGTAAACTTACAAATTTTTGAGACACTGTAAAATTGGATTCAGTAGCAAACAGTGAAAATCCAAGCAATCTAAAAGATTATGGAAGGATTTAGATAAATTAAATGTATGCATTAATAGATGGTAAATGCTATTCAATCCACTTAAATGTGAAAGAATATCCAAGAATACCGAGTGAAATATGGTGGTATCTGTTTGTTGGGAGCTCATTTCAGAGCACAGACCAGGAGGGAGAATACAAGTGGTGTGTTATAGGAAGAAATTAAGGCATAAATGCAGTTAATGGGGTTGGGGGAAAGAGGGACAGTAGAAAACACTGCCTGGGGAAGTATTTGCTGCTGCAGCAGAAAGCCATGGAATTCCTTCCCAACCAAGGGAATGATGGGTGGTGGGCCAGCTGCAGGGAAGGAATGTACAGACTTCTGAGAAGGTTCACTGTATCATCATCATCTCGCTTTCTCTCATGTTTCATCTTGGGCTTTAAATAATCCTAGAGACTTGTCCTCTGCAAGAAGAAAAGCAGATGTATTGTAAAGGTCACATCTGGTGGCATTTTAACTAGCAGGTAGTATTATAGCCTTGCCTCAGTGCAAATTTGGTGATTCTGATTGAGGAGGTGAGAAGGAAATTAAATCTTACTTGTGTAAATCGGAACTACTTGCTGGGTCCAAGCATCACTTGCAATTCCTAGGAAAAAAACATCTTGTGGCGTTGCCTTTATCATTTTGCTTGAGGGAAATATGTGCTGGTTATTTAGGGGATGAGAGTTTGTTAGTGCTTAGCAGACCCATATTTTGGTTGAAGTGTTTCCATGGCAATGCTCAGGCCTTTAGTCAGCATTTTTCAAGTGAGGACTGTGAGGTATAGTTCTGGGCAGTACAGGGCAAACGCTTTTGCTTCCAGGAAACTGACCCTTCTGAACTTCTGCAAGGCATGAAAAGGCAAGAGGCAACAAGGTGATGGCTGTGGGAGGCTTTTTTGTAGGATTGTCCCTATATTGTTCCAGCTTGAGACTACCTTTAGAGGGAGTTCACACAGAAGACCTTTGATGCTGATTCAAGGAGAGAAAGCACAGAAGGAAAGCTAAAAGCTGCTGATGCAAAACAATAACTGTTTAAACAATACATGTGAAGAGTTGCCCAGGTAATGATTTAGCCAGATGGTTACTGGCTGTTTCACTTCAGACCTGAACAAAGTCTAATCCATGGGATTGAAGGGGTGATTATTATACTCAAGAGCATGCAGACAACTGGAGAAATACAGCTCCTATTTAACTGGATTTTTTTTTTCTTGGTGTTAGGAGTAGTATTTCCAGTGCAACTGGATAAGAAATGAATTTTGCTTAAGGGCCTGTCAAGAGTTCTGAGACATTCATATTTTTTCTTCCTTTTTAAGCCTCAGCTTGGCAATAGTCCTCTGCCTAATGTAGGCAGAAGAAAGGATATGTTCTTGAGGATGAGGGGCAGAAAGGACTCCTTGTCCACTGGATATGATTGTGAACTATTCACAGTTCTGCAAAAATTTTGGATTTGCCCAAAATTTCTCATAGCAGGCATTGTTGGAACACTGTTACCCAAGAGCTGGAATACTGTTGCCTTTGTGATGGAACATGAAAAAGTTTGTAAGTTAATGCAGAAAAGAATGTGTGTCTCCATGCTATCCCTAAATGCGCAATTTAGAACTCTCTTAGTCAAGCAAGTTGTTGACATCAGTAGATGCAAACTTGGAGAAGTCAGAAGTTAATAAAGAAACAAGATTTTTCACAAACAGCCTTATGTTTTTGGATGCTGTGTATATATTTATGTTTACCAGGTATACACTTCGCACCACCAGCCTTCTAGTAGATCTTTATGCTGTTTTGAGGTACTGTGAAAATAGATATGCAAGTAAACTTTTCACACAAGCTTGGAAGCCAAGTTGCAGCAGTAGGTGCTGTCATGGAAAGATGGTGGCTGGGAGACTGTGAAATGAACTAGTGACACCATTTAAAGGAACAAAAGAAGAATCGTGACTTTCTTCAAGGTGCCCACAGGCATTCTACCAATGAATACACAGGATATACTTGGTGTTTTCAATGCAAATCATGCATTTATTGATTCAGTTATCAACCCACAGGTGAATGATGGTAATAGGATTGCTTTTGCAGCAGGCTTGCAGAGAATGGTAAGCACACCTTTTCATGATAATGAGCCATGAAAACCACATAGTAGAAAGCAGGACAGACAGAACTTTTGCTGAGAGCAGTGTCCATGTGCTGAGCAGTGGTTGTCGTGCACCACAGGGCAGAATTGTACTCAGCAACAAATGAAGAAACTATTTCTGGAACATCAGAAGCCTCAAGACAGACAATGCTCACAAGAGGATGCAGCTCACCAGGTCTGAGGATGCAGAGGGTACCTGGAGCCTCTTGCTAAGGCTTGACATGATCAAAAGGAAATTGGCTAGATCTTCTCCAAGACCATTTGGCTACAGGAACCTGAGTGCCCAGTTTTACTGAAGGACAAGCAGGCAGAGTCTGTGTGGCTAGGAATTTATGACAAAGGCTAGAAGCTTGTGACTTATGGTACTCACAGAAGAGGGTTAGTGCCTTAGTCAGTGCTCTGGTAGCAGGTGAGATGCTGGGAGTTATCTTCAGCAAAGAATGAGAGCTGGCTGATCCTGAGACACACAACAGCGCCAGGAGGAAACAGAAAGAGATTGCTGTGATGGGGAATGGAGGCTACAGTCTGGTGTCCTAATCTGCTGTCAAGGGTGGTTTGTTGCTGGCCAGGGTCATGGACCCGAGATGTGGAAAGACTGGTGATCCTGGTCCAGACTATTGACCCTGCTACTCTTCCATGCGATACAGACTGGGAAGACATGGAGCATATCAAACATGACTACATGGCTCCAGGGGTGAGTGTCAAGACCTTGGGGACCCAGGTGATTTTCTTCTTGATCTTACTGGTGGGGGAAGAAGGACTTTTAAACAAAGGTCTGAATTAATTTTAAAGACAGATCCACTTATTCTTCTAGTTCTAATTAACCTCTTCAGAAATGAAGTAAAATACCTAGAAGTGCTTTTGAAAACAAAATACACTCCATTAAAAGAGTTTACATTTTCAAACAGTGTTAGCCTTACTAATATTCTGGTTTAGGTCTCCAGAATTTGTGGAAATACCCTTCAGTAATCCTTTTCTTTGTTTTGATTTCAGTCATAACCTTCAGTGTTGGGGAATATTTCTGTGAATGGTAGAATTCTTCTAAATGGAGTAAGCTTCCATAAGTTTTAAACATCTCTTAAATTTCAGGTGTACATCTTGTATACAAAAGTACTTCAGTCCTTGTAAGAGTGAAAAGTCCTGGTCTGTGAACCTCGAAAACTCATACTGCTTCTGCTTTCAGTGATAGGAGAGATTTTATTCGCATAGGCCTTCAGAATTTATACCTAACGTTAGGTTTTAAATTTTTGTATGGTCATTGTGGATATAAATGAATGTTTACATTTACGTTAACTAATTTCGGTTGTAGTTGCTACCATTTAAGTTTTGTCTTTTCTCCCACTGAAAACAGTAACAAGTTCAAACATTAAAAAAAAAAAAGAAAAACCTTGTAGTTGATGTTTGGCAATTAGAGACATAGGAACTCAAGCTAGGCTTTACTCTGTCTTAGCATTATTAGTTATATTTTGTCAACAAAAGATATCCAGCATGTCCTGCTGCAGAGAGAAGTGAAAGGATCACATCAATGACCACTAGAAGCTTTAATTTTTTAATGCTGCTGCTATTTCAGTGCAGAGAAAAGGAAGAATGAAAATTAAGGGCAGTACTTATAATTTTGCTCCAGCGGGGTGGCTGTAGGAAGGTATATTGCAGTTTTGACAAAGAAAAAATTCGCACTGATAATCATTAAATGCTGTGGTTATGTAAAGCCTATATAGTCATACTCTCTCGTCAACCTCTTAACTACTTCTCTAGCTTTAATATGCAAAGTTTGTGATCTAGAGTTCATTCAGACATCCTGTTTCTCTACAGAAACACTCATGAACTTGTTTTTTTATGACTCATCTCAGAAATCTTTATTAAAATATTGCAGAAATGGATTTCTGTTTCAATTACTTGGTACAGGGTGGCAGTAGTTACAATGAATTTACATTTATCAATTAGTTATTTGGTAAATTTATTTATTCTGTGATTATCTTAAACTTCCTTGACGACAAGTGGTGAAAGTATGGTCTGAAATGAACATTTTTCTCTAAATTCAGTTTTAGTCATTAATTTTGTATTGTAGTTATCTCTGGTAGCATTCCTGTGCTGATCTCTGGGTGTGCTTGTGTAGCAGAAACATCTGGCTATTTGGCAGATTCTGCAGACAAATGTGTTGCCAGCTTCAGAGCTGTCTCCTCATTTGCCTTATGATTTGGCTTTTCTTGGCAGATTGACCAGAATTCCTTAATTCCATTTTTTTTCTGTTTCTCTTTTTATGATAAAGGCAGTAACTAAAGGGCGTTCAGTTTATTAGTGAATGTTTATGTGCTGGAAGTTTCCTTGGAATATCAATGAAAAAGCACAGCTTACAGGAAGGAAAAGTGTAGAGGTACTATAAATTGTTCACTTCAATTAAAAGTAAAAATAACCTCTTTGTGTATTTATTTATGTAGCACATAAAATAGCTGAAAATCCCCATCAGGACAATGATGTGTGCTGTCCAAGCACCGATAACCGTGATACTTACTTCCCTGGAGAGCATTATGCTCTGACAGTATTTGCACAAAATATATCTCAGTGTACTGTATGTATGTTTTTGCAATTGTAGTTACTGAGGCCCATGAGAAAGCCCCAGGATATCTGGCAGCATTTCTCAAAGCATTCTGTATGCTGAAAAAGTAAAATAGCTTTTGAGGAAAAATAAATGACTGGATGTAGGGAAGTCCTGATAGTAATACTTCAAATAAGGCTGATCAAGAGCTAACATCACAGTAATACACAGTGCCTGCAAAATATACCAAGCACTGTCAATAATGTCATTGGCTGTGTGCTCACTGACAAGGAATAGTGGATACATCAACATTGCAGACTATTGTAATTTGCTAATATTCTCCAACCAATTGCTTTGTCAATAGATCATTTACCTATTGACTGAATGCTCTAAATAATTTTGTTCTGTGTATCAACACTGTTCTGGTACGTGTCTGCTCTTGGAAAAACACTGGGAGTTGGGTGCCTTGTTCCCACATTTGCTTTTACAAATTAGGTCTTTTTATAGTGAGAGATGATGATGGCATTTTAGGTTGTGCTTACTTTCATACTTTTTTATTATTATGATTTCTATAGTGAGTTTTCCTTTCCCTAGACAATGGATGAGTAACATAATCCTGTTGGATATTTAAATTTTGATCTCTTTTGTCTCATTCATATAAAAGCTATTAGGGAGGGTTATTTGCTTCACATTAGTTTGCTAGAATAAATTTGACTAGCCCCAGAGGCAATGTTAATCTCTTTTGATGCAAATTCTGCTTCATATGCCAAGACCAGGTGGCAAGGATAGGTATTAATGGGACCACAAGGGTTTTAGGCAGTTTCTTCAGCTTGTAATTCTTTAGCCTGTTTTATTACAGGCCATTCATCCAGTTAAATCTGCTGAATGTCAGTCTTCATGACTCCACCTGCTACTTCTCTCTAATTTTGCTATATAGTACATGCAGAGTACTATGTGTCTGAGGTCTGTGTGGTGCACAGGCTGCCTGCCTGCTTCATCTGAGAGCCTCAAATCATGGGTGGCCTGTGAATAATACTGTTGAGTAGGAGACAATTTCTAAACCACAAAAACTGAAGTGATATGTAGTGAAAAAGCAGAAAAGTTGGAAAAGATTTTGTGAGGACCTTCAGACTTGTTCCAGCCTTTTAAAATGACACTCTAGTGTTTTGAAGCTGATGAACCTTTAAAATGCATCCAGATTAATAATTTAAAGATAAATGGTCTGAATGAATTCATATTTGGCAGCACTCCGATCTCCTTATGTATGGAAACGTGTGCTATGCTGCCATATTGGTGAACTATCAATGGAAAGAAAAGCAATGCTGGAGCAGGATCTGACATATTCAGATTTGGGAAAGATGAAACTAAACCTGTGTAGCCACTTTTGAATACTTAATTCCTAATGCACTGGAGCAGTTCTTCAAGAACATGTCACCCATGTGAAAATATGTTGCCTGTGGTGCTATCAAAATAACCACTGCAAAAAGTGTTGGCCAAACAAGCAAATGCAGCTTTAATTTACTTTCCTCTCTTTTAAAAACATTATTCAAATAATTTTTTTTTAAATTTATTTTCAGCCTAATTTTCTTCTTTTTTAAAATGCCAGTTCCACTTCTAGGCATAGACGCTTCAGTGTAAATGAATACTGATGATGAATTAATTCAGTCTACGCTAGATCTGCATAGGCTGAAAGTAGGTTATGGTACAAAGCTCCAGTTTCTTGCCAAAGTGATAATTTGAGGGCAGCAGAGGTACATAAGAGTGAATTATTTCACTCATCTTTTTTTTTTCTCAAATGGGGAGTACGACACCAAAAATGAAGCTGGCTTTTTAGAAGTGACTATAAAATGGCACTGTACCGTTCTACTTTTATCTCCTCATTTGTGCATCACTGTCTTGTTTACATGCTTTCAGTAATTCTCTTATTCTCTAACCTTAATATTGCTTTTTATAGGTATTGACTTTTTTAAAATAGTGTTTTTCTATGCCCCATTTTGGGTCAGCTGTGATTTTTCTCTTACATCCTACTGGAACTGCAGTGGGGGCCTCTTGTGCTCTAGCTGGAGGGATGTTCACAGCTGTGGGTGGGTTGTTGGTTTTTTACACACCCCCCCCCCCCCCCCCAAAATATAGGTTAGTACAGATGTGTAAAAGAAGGCTGTCATGTTTAGGCTGTATTTTTTATTGTTGGGAAGAAATTGTTAGGTTTTTGGAGATATCTTTTTTTCTTCAGTAGGCCACTAAATACAGCCAGGGAAACCTGACAACCAGAAAATGGCTTTTCACAGAATGTTAGGGGTTGGTCGGGACCTCAAAAGATCATCTAGACCAACCCCCCTGCCAGAGCAGGATCACCTAGATTACGTCACACAGGAAGAAATCCAGGTGGGTTTTGAATGTCTCCAGAGAAGGAGACTCCACAACCTCCCTGGGCAGCCTGTCCCAGTGCTCTGTCACCCTCACCATGAAAAAGTTTCTCATTACATTTACACGTAACCTCCTATGTTCCAGCTTGCACCCATTGCCCCTTGTCCTGTCATTGGACATCAGTGAGAAGAGCCTGGCTCCATCCTCCTGACACTTGCCCTGTACATACTTTATAAACATTAATTAAGTCACCACCCAGTCTTCTCTGCTGCAAGTTCAAGAGACCCAGATCCCTCTTTTCGTATGTGACTTTCCAAATAGAAATTTTGAAAGATACTGCAGCATGAGTGCTCAGGGTTCATTCCTGGTAGGTCAGGTCTGCAGGTATTGCTTGGATGGAGTCTCAGACTAAAAGCTGAAGAAAAAGATCAAGTCTTCATGGCTTTCAAGACAATGAATAGGGAGCCAGAACCAAAGCTGCGGACCTTGTAGCAGAAATACTTTGGGAATACAGAGAAGTCAGTTTAAGTGACTCTTTCTCATATACTCAGTTTCTCTCTTTGTTGTGCAGAAGATGTGTACATAACATTTGTTGTAACAGTCTGTTAAATTTTATAGGTATGTGTATATCTTAACTATAAACTGTTTTGTGTAATCTGTATCATACTGATATTTAGGTGGCTCATTCATCCTTTTATAGTGTGTGAACCTACATGTTAGAAGAACCAATGGAAAAAAAATGTATTGCTAAATTGTGTAACTGATTGTGGTAATGTCTGAATGTTAAACTCGATTTGACTGTAATTATTGCCTTTTCCCCAGTGAGTCCTGACAGAAATAGATTATCCAGTCTGGAAGTTTAAAAAACACTGAAAGTGAATATATCTAGTAGTTTGTTCAGGTGGCCACATTTAATCTTCGTTTTAAGGAGAAACTATGTTCTTGAATAAGAAGTGTCCTACCACGAAAAACTGTATTTTAAGCTGTCATGATTTCACTGCTACATTTAATACCAAGCTCACACATTGACTACAATGGGAGCAGAATTTAACCAATAGGTATAGTGTGTTCTGCCCAGGAAATTTTTACACCTTAGGTGGAGTGATACAAGCACAAGAATAGATCCTAGGTGATGAAATGTGACACTCTTTACCCTTAGAGACCAAAAAAGCATGGAGTACGAACTACAAAATATTTGATGTGCACAGACTTCTGTGGTCTACCTTACTAATTGCTCTAAAATTCCTCACTGGCTGCTGTATTTTTAAAATATGAAGAGAAAATTAGTGTGCCATTGCACTTTATAAATAATTCTTGCACATTTAACTCATAATTTTCATCATTAGTCAGGAAGCAATTAACATTTTAAATGCTAATTTTTAGTCTATTAGAGAAGTATCCGCTGCTATTAGACTGCTGAGATGGAGCGTGCCATGGTAGATTATTATAGCATGAAGACTGTAGGGAAGAATACTATATGTTACAATTCAGTGTCAGCAAGAAGTGATACAGTGCAGTTCCATAGAAAGCCGGGAGATTTATTTTGACCTTTGGAGGAAAAACAGCAAAGGTGAGGTATATAGAAAGCTTTACCTGAGGAAAAAATTAAAACAAAAAAGAAAGGTTTTTTTGGATGTCAGAATTGTATTGTTTTGGAGGGGTTTTTTTTAGAGCACTTTTGCACATCTAACAGAAATTTTTCACTTTTCAGCCTTTTTCTATTTTAATCTCACTGGGATCATTTTAAAGCAATGACACCTGGAGAGCTCTGGCACTCAATGGCTAGAAATTAAATGGAAGCAGACATGGGACGTGCAAAGGTCTAGGTTTCCAGTTTACTCTCTGTATTGTTGTTCATTCCAGTCTGCAGAGGAGATTCTGAAATTGTACAGGATACAAGAAACTCACATATGAGGGCTGTTTTTAGAGAGAGACAGAGACCAAGTCAGCATACAGTGCTTAGGGACAGACAACTGGTGTAGGACTTGAGAACTGCTTTTGGGTCCTGGCTTTGCCAGTGTCTTTCTCTGGGATATTCACTCAAAGGTTCTGTTTACAGAAAAGCAGGGTAAGGTTACTGCTTTCCTTCTCAGAGCACTTCGAGCTTTGTGTCTTCTAAACTCTGCCATAATTACTGTTTAAAATATTAATTGATTGCATACATGTATCCCTCTGGACAAAGAGTTACACAAGTTATGGAAATTTATGTAGTCTCTGTTGCCCTTCTCCCCTTCTGTCTCTTTGAATGCTGACATACTCAGTTTTAGAAAATCCCAGTATTAGCTATTTAGATATGGAAGTGTGAGACCTTGTTTTTGCATTTAGTCAAGCTATTAGTTATGATAATTGGCAGAATTATCCTTTATTAGCTACAGAACAAAATTGCTAGATCCATAGAATGCCAGGCACTGTTGGTTAGGACATGGATTTTGCCCTAAGATCATTCTCATTTCCATTTTGCTAACATCTGTGTAACACCTAGCTTCATAACAAATGGATGGCTTGGTGAACTGGCTGAATGTTATGAGCTCTGTTAGCCCTCAACTCTCTCCTACGTGGCCAGTAGACTTTGAAGTTATTCTTCTCAAACTACTGCTTTAGCAGCAAGTTTACTAGGAATAAAACAAATACAGTAGTGAAATTCAGTTCTGTCTGCCCGAGTTGACTGGTTATACATTGAGACAGATGCACCTGTGTAGCAAACTTTTGGCAAACGTCCATCTAAACAAGCTTGTTATTGCACACACATCCATTTTGCTGTTTCTAGCAGGTAGGTTCTCAGAGCTCACTGGTAGCGTTCATGGGGCTCCGTCAGTGAGTATTTGTTTACATAGTGATTTATATCTGATAGGACTATTTTTGTTGAATCCAAGCACTTTCACTTAAAACCTACTATAAGTTTTAAGAATTGTGAAATCTTTCATTTTCTACCTCTCTTACAGGAAATATTGTTAATTTATGTGTGAAACCCTGGTCCAACTGGACTTAATGGGAGCGTCAGCAGGGGCTTGCAGTGAATATGTCATCAAATTTGTATGGATGCTTTCCACCAAGCCAATTGCAAAGGATATCATGGGAGCAATAGGAACATTCAAATGGTTCTGAAAAAACAAAAAACCAAAACTATTCAAAATAAGCTATCTAAAAATAATCACTCTGTAATAAATCTCTATGTGAAAAGTTTAGTAGGAAAAAAACCCAAAGACAAAATCATGATTACAACAGTGCCAACAAACAATGGAAGGTTAACAAAGTCAGACCAATTGCCCTTTCTAAAACACATACATAATGTTGTATTTATCTGATTTCCCCGCCATGTTGCAATGGGATTATTTCACTTATTCAACACTTGGAAAATTAAACATTCCCTAGAATTGCACATTGGTATTAAAAAGCTGAGAAAACCATGAAGTGTCATAGCAAGCCTTAGATCCACATATGTAGCTGCAGGAGTTTGCAAGGGCAGAAGATGACCTACAGCTTCTTGTACAAGAATCCATGACTGGTCTGTGCAATAAACACCTACCTTAAAACCGAATTGCTCATATGAGATCCCAAATACAGATGATGGGTCAAATTGGTGTGTACAGCCCCTCTAGCTTTTCTTCCTGATGTAAGATCACAATGACCTCTCATGATTTTTAGTTGAGACAAAAAGTTTCTCACTTCTGCAGAGGAAAAAGCTCTGCAGAATGTCCTGTCCTCTCTTTCTTATATGAGCCTGTAAAGTTACTGTGCGTTAATTAACACTCATGGCAGTTTCAGACCATCAGATAAGTCAATTCTCGAAACAGAGGTGGGAAGCTAGTACCATGTGAGATGCTTCTGTTCTCCACTGGTGAAATTAGGGTGGAAATTGCAACTGAAAATAGCATGAATTTTGTTTCCTGGTGCTTTTTCCTTTCTGTCTGCTTCAGAGAGGCTGAGCTAGAGCACCAGGACAGAATCTTCTGGGACCATGAGTGACACAAGATCTTGAGGATGAAATCTTATTTCACCAAGATTATTTTTAATTTTGATTGTTTTCACTGCAAATTAAAGCCACTTCATACAATTAGAAGTATGACTGCCCCTTGGCTTTATAGATTAATAGAATGTGGGAAGTCTTCTGTGTTCAGGGCAGTTCAAGATCGTACAGCGATCTCGCATTATCAGCTTTACTCAGGTCCTGGTGCTCTCTTCCTACAAAGTGGGTTAATATGTTTATCAGAATTTTCTCACTGATCTATTTTTGCAAGAAATAGTGAAAGGGAGAGATTCTGGCTGTGAACTAGGGGAGGACAAAATGCATACTGAAACAACTTAAAGTGGGAAAAGATATTATAACTTGACTAAGAACTGAGTCTCAATTAGCTGCCTCACATATAGTGCAAGGCACATGCAGAAAGTAGAATAAAATCATCATAGAATGCCTTGAGTTGGAAGGGGCCTCTAAAGGTCATCCAATACGATCCCCCTGCAGTGAGCAGGGACATCCTCAACTAGATCAGGTTGCGCAGAGCCTCATCAAGCCTGAACTTGAATGTCTCCAGGCATGGGGCCTCCGTCACCTCCCTGGGCAACCTGTTGCAGTGTTCCACCACCCCCAGAGTAAAGAACTTCTTCCTAATGTCCAATCTAAATCTACCTGTCTCTCATTTAAAACTCTTGCCCCTTGTCCTATCACTACATGCCCTTGTAAACAGCCCCTCCCCAGCTTTCCTGTAGGCCCTCTTCAGGTATGCAACCCAGGATGCGATTGGCCTTTTGAACTGCAAGTGCACACTGTTGGCTCATGTCCAGCTTCTTGTCCACCAGCACCCCCAAGTCCTTTTCTGTGGGGCTGCCTTCTATAACCTCATCCCCCAGCCTGTATTGATAGTGAGGATTGTTCTGACTCAGGTGCAAGACCCTGCACTTGGTTTTGTTGAACCTCATGAAGTTCACCTGGGCCCACTTCTCCAGCTTGTTCAGGTCCCTCTGGATGACACCCTGTCCCTCTGAACTATTGACCGCATCACTCAGCTCAGTTGCATTCTGGTTCTCTGTTATCCTCACGTAAAGAACTTTTTCCTCATATTCAAATGGAACTTCCTGTATTTCAGTTTGTGTCCATTGCCCCTTGTCCTATTATTGAGCACTACTGAAAAGAGGCTGGCTCCATCCCCTTGACACCTTAGATATTTATAATAATTGATAAGATTCCCCTCTCAGTCTTTTCTTCTCCAGGTGGAAGAGATCAAGATCTCTCAGTCTTTCCTTGCAATAGAGATGCTCCAGTCCCCTCATCATCTTTGTAGCCCTGTCCCATATTTTCTCATCTCTCTTTAACTGGGGAGCCCAGAACTGAACACAATACTCCAAATGTGTCAGAGTAGAGAGGGAGGAGAACCTCCCTTGACCTGCTGGCCACACTCTTCTTTATGCACCCCAAGATACCATTGGCCTTCTTGGCCACAAGGGCACATTGCTGATTCATAGCTAACTTGTCCACCAGGACTCCCAGGTACTTCTCCATGGATCTGCTTTCCAGCAGATCAACCCCTAACCTCTGCCGGTGCGTGTTGGTGGTCCTCCCTAGGTTCAAGACTCGATGTTTGTATGTGTTGAACTTCATTAGGTTCCCCTCCACCCAGCTCTCCAATATGTCCACGTCTTGCTGGATGGCAGCACAGCCTTCCCATGTATCAGCCACTCCTCCCAATTTTGTATCATCAGCAAACTTGCTGAGGGTACACTCTGTCCCTTCATCCCTTTGATGAAGATGTTGAATAAGACTGGACCCAGTACTGAGCCCTGGGGAACACCACTAGTTACAGGGCACCAACTGGACTCTGCACTGCTGATCACAACCGCCTGAGCTCTCAATCCAGTTCTCAATCTACCTCACTGTCCACTCATCTAACCCACACTTCCTAAGCTTACTTACAAGGATGTTATGGTTGACAGCGTCAAAAGCCTTGTTGAAGTCCAGGTAGACAACATCCACTTCTCTTCCTTCGTCTCCCTGGCTAGACACACCATCATAGAAGGCTATCCAATTGGTCAGGCACAATTTCCCTTTGGTGAATCCATGTTGGCTCCTCCCGATAACTTTCTTTTTCTCCTCATACTTAGAGATGACCTCCAGAATGAGCTGTTCCATCACCTTTCCAGGAATGGAGGTGAGGCTGTCTGGTCTGTAAATTCCTGGATCCTCCTTCCAGCCCTTTTTGAAGACTGGAGTGACACTGGCTTTCCTCCAGCCCTCAGGCACTTCTCCTGATCTCCATGATCTTTCTAAGGTAATGGAGAGTGGCTTAGCAACAACATCAGCCAGCTCCCTCAGCACTTGTCAGTGCATCCCATTGGGGCCCACAGACTTGTGGGTGTCCAGTTTGCTTAAATGATCTCTAACCTGATCCTCCTCAACCAAGAGAGAGCTTTCCTTTCTCCAGGCTTTCTATGTTACCTCTCATGTCTGGGACTCCTGAGGGCTGGCCTCAGCAGTAAAGACTGAAGCAAAGGTGCCATTCAGTAACTCCACCTTCTCTGCATCTTCTTTATCAGGGTTCCCACCTCATTCAGCAGCAGGCCCACATTTTCCCCAGTCTTTTGCTACTGATGTACTTGAAGAAGCCCCTTCTTGTTCTCTTTTACTTTATTTGATGAATTTAATTCCAAGAAGCCTTGGCCTTCCTCATTGCATTCCTGCATACTCTGAAAATGTTCCTATATTCCTCACAAGTGCCCAGTCCCTTTTTCCATGTAAACTTCCTTCTTCCATTTGAGTTTTTCCAGAAGCTTCTTTTTCATCCATGCAGGTGTCTTGCCTTCTCTACTTGACTTATTACTCATAGGAATGCATTGATCTTGAGCTTGAAGGAAGTGGTGCTTGAATATTAACCAGCTCTCTTGGGCTCCCTTATCTTCTAAAGCCCTAACCCCCAAACCCCCAAGGGCTTGATAGTCATCCTTGATTTTACACAGGTTCTGTCTCACAGTATCATTCATGCCCACATCAAAGAGTAACAGAGGATAGTAGTCAGTGTTGTTGACAAGTTGTGGCACCCTCCTGGCAATGTCTTGGATCAAGCTCCTGGGAACTTGGCATTCACTGTCTGATTGGCAGATGGACGGCTCAGTGCATTTAACAGAGTGTCACCCACTACGAACACTCATTATTTCTTTCTTTGGTATCCACTGCATGATGCTGGTGCAATTTTTCCATACAGATTTTGCTCATGGGTGTCTGTAAGTGTTAAAGCTTCCTGTATGGTTTTGCTGGTGATGCTGGAGGGTAGAAACTGAAGTCCTGCTTTTGTGGTTCACCAGGGTCCAAGGTGCCTCATTCTTAGTGATGTCTGCTACGGGAACATGGTTATGAAACCACCTGTCTGTCTCAGCTCCTTTAATACTGTGCAGCTTTTTAACTTTTACTTGCAACCTACAGATTGTACTGAAGTCTTATTCATTAATAGGTCCTTTTGGGTGGATATGTCAGATTTCTCCATAAACATTGTTCTTAGCTTGGAGGCAAGCACTCACAGTTTTGGTAGAGACTAGAACACTTCCCTTCACTGTGGACCTATGAGTGAAGTGCAGGGCCCTCCCTGCATGTCCTCCCATGTAAGCTGCCACCCCACTCCCTGAGTGGTGCATCGTGCTCTGGTTGCTGGTACTTTCTAGGGCTGTTTAAATCTTCCAACACTGCTCACGGCAATGCCCCCAGCCATGTCAAATCCTGGTGGATCTCTCTGTTCTTCCTTGGGTTTCCTTGAGTGTGGGAACTCCTTTGTCCACCTCAGTCTAGTGCTCAGCCACAGAACTTGCTGTTGCCACCACTGCATTCCTTCCTGACCAAATGTCATTTCATTACTCAGAATAGTCGAGTCAAATCATTCCTCAAGTCACCTGGGTATGCCCTGTTCAAAACTAGCAAATTTGACAGATGATGGGGAGAGCAGGCTGCCTTCCAGAAGGACAGATGAAAATGGTAAGAACTAGGAAGAAATGTATATGATTTACAGAAGACTGCAGAGAATTTTTTAGAAAACATTAACCAAAAATCTGTTCCATTTCGTGGTATTGTACTCCTGGGAACGCAAAACTTCGCTTTCCAGTTGGCCTTGTCCTTTCACTTTCCTTTCCCCTCTTGTATCAAATAGCATCGTTGTATGGTCCTCAACCACAACAGGAGCAAAGGGCTAGCTGGAAGCTGGAAACTGGAAACTATTCCCTGTTTCAGGCCTGTGCATCATCTACATCCCTGAAGCACAGGGATTATTTCCTATTCAAGCCATTCTCCCTGATCTACAAAGTCCTGCTGACTGTAAGACCTAACCATAGGATCAGAAATTCCTGAATTTTCGATGGAGTTCTGTTTTGGAGAGTGTAGAGGCAGAAAAATCAGTATAAAACTCAAGTTAACAAAATTGCAGTGGTCTTCCAAGGCTGCCATTCTGATTGAAAAAAAAACAAAAGGACTCCTTGCTTCTTATATTCAAATAATAAGTAAAAGAGTATGCATAATAAGATCCTGTTACCATTAGTACTTGATCTCTTAATTTCCTTTGGAAGAATAGCTAGTTTTCCATGCTTTTCTCATTATTGATGCATGGTTTATGCTTATTTTCCAAATATATTTCTACCAAACTTTGAAAAAATTATTGTGACATTTTAAGTCACATGTACAGCAGTAAATACCTTTTATTTATCTTCCGTTTTAGTTATGATCTTGTTCTACCCCTCTTGCAATGCCCTTCCCCAATGATGTATACAGTTTTGTGCTAATTCAGGTATTGTTACTTCAAGAGGTATATATGTATCTATATTTTATATATGTGTGTGGGGATGTACATATCTGTATGTGGAAAAGAATTGTCCAAAAAATCATTGAAAAACTGCCAGGTAACCTTTCTGAATTTTTTTATGCCAGAAAAGTAATATATAATATTTAGTTCTTTCTTTAATATGCCTATATGCTGGTTTTTATCTTAGACATCCGTGGAGAAATTGAGCAGCAGATACATATGTTAAAGCACTAAGGTGGGAAATTGTGCATTTTCCCTGATAGTATTTATTTTTATTTTCATGGCCAGCTTTAGAAATACGGAAAACAATTACTTTTATTTCTGTTATAAAAAATTATTGTAAAGCAGACTTTACCTGAAGAGTAATAAACTCTTAAGTTATTGCTAAATATTGGTAGGGGGTGGGGAGTGTAGTTGATGTGTTACTTCAGAATTTTTATAACTTCAGAATAATAGTTATTTGTCTGGTGACAGGAGATTCCAACCTGACCAAGGATAGTCCAATAGCTGACCAAGAAACACTGTTCAAAATTATGAACCTGCTCCATTCTAGGTCCCATTGGAGGTACCAGCTCTTAAATGCAAGAGACATGTCACAGCATTATCTGGGATAGCAAAATGAATTAAACTCTTCTAGGACATATGTTTTATTACCCTTGATTTCACATGATATTCCTGATAAAAAGTTGTGTATAGAAGGCAAAATTATAAAATTTCTGCTAATCTAGTAGCAGGCAGGAGTACAGTCCTTCAACACTCACCTGTTTTGAAATTCAGTGTTTCTCTCCTCAATCCTGTCCCTACCTTATTCTCCACCATCTGTTACAGCTTCCTTTTCACTTCACACAAATATCATGGTATCCTTTCCAGGGTGATCTTGCAGTCCTATCACTGAAGAACTAAAGATCTAATACACTGGTTAATATTACCCAGACCACGGGTCCACCTAGGTGATATTTTCTAAATAGTGTTTTAGTTTCTTTGTGGTATTTTCCAGATCTCCATTCTTTCAAAATATCTGCTTTCATGCAGACCATACATTGTAAAGTATTTTAACCACAGGTGTTTGGAGAAAAAAAAAAAGAAGTGAACAACCCTACACAAACTAACAGCCCCTCACATGTTTGTCTTTTGACATGTTTATCTATGTAATAGAATTATATAAAGTATTTATGAGCAAGAATTTTTATAACTAGATACATCCTGAGCAGCATCTGTAATTTCTGAATGCTTAAAGCCTGAAGCAATTTACAGACCTCTATTGTGTGCACAGGAAATGGAATGAAATCTGGCACTTGTTGCTAGGCAAAGTGTGCCTACCAACATAGCACTTAAAAGTAATCTGCAAAGATCTTGCAGTTTAACTAGTAGGAATGCTAAATTGCTTCCAACGCAGTTTGCCTGTGATGTATTTCTAAAATGAATGTAAACTTCTTTTCCTAACCAATAATTTATGCCCACAAAATGTAATCCCTGCTGCTTCTGTAGGCTGTCAGCTGCAAGTGGGACAAAAATAAACATTTGGGGGTTGGCTTTTTACTGGAATGTTCTGAGCACCTCTGAAGACCATTGATTTTAGTAGGAATTAACAAAGCCCACAATTGCTTTCTAATGCACACAATATGGCTTTTGAAAATTGCATCCATATTCGAGGGGTGTGTCTGTGGCAAAGGAATTTAGGTAGCATTTTGGGTAGGTTCTGTGTTTTTTTGTGCTCTGTTACATGCTGTGGACACTGAAGTGAAAGGGAAAGGATTATGGTTTTTGGGGATTGGGAGAGGTCACAGGAAGACATCCTTCAGGGTAATTCTGAAATAATACAAACAAACCAGCAGGTAATCAGTCATTCTAGATGAGAGAAACTGGTGTTTGAATATCACATGTGCGTTTGGTTGGGCTATGTAGAAGCAATTAGAAACACATGTGATGATGTATATGTTCTGTTTGTCTGACCTTAAAGTCCTTCCAAGATTTAAAAAATTATCCACTGTCTAACTGGGATTAAACCAAGCAGTGTTCTTGCTAAATTCACTAAGATAAACCTGTTCAAGGATGTCACACTTTATTACATATACCTTTACTTTGAAATGTTTGTAACAGAGAATGTTTGTCTAATTAATTTGTATTTAGTTAAAGAATAAAACTTCCTTTATTTCATCATGATCTAACTCAGTTTTCTTTCGTGGACTGCTATATTGTAGGTATCTATCAAAGATCCCAGTTGTATAAATTTTGTAGCTTTGATTGACAACTGTAATATAAATGAGATTCTGCTTTGCTCAATGACTGTCATTCAAACATTCATTTCAGGGAACATGAATTTGAACTAATGGCAAGAAAATTAAATGGTTCATCTATTGATTTGTTAATTCTTATTATTATAAAGGCATTTCCTTTAGGGAAATTGCATTTTGTACTGGAATACCTTCTGCAAGGCCAGGAGTGATTCTTGATGTGATCACATCTCATCCTTTTGATTGACAAGGTTGACTCTTTTGGGCAATATGTTTTTTTATGCTTTTCTTTTTCTTCTTCTTTGTATTTTCCTCCCCATGTCCCCTTACTTTCACTTTTTTCTCCATTTGCAATAGTGTCTAGGGTTAGGGTTGGACATAAGACAAGTGACAGATGCTTGGATATTAACCCCTCTCCCTTCCCAAAAGAGAAAAGAAAGAGAATAAGGGAAAGAGACTTATGGATAGGAAAAGAAAACTAAAACAGCTTTAATGAAAATAATAAAATGGAATAAATACAAACATATACAAAACCAATATCAAACACAACCCCTCTGAGGGCAATTATGTCATCATCATCACTGATGCTGTGGAACAGACACTGGGGAAGTCCCAGACTGGACTTAGTGACAGAAAGGAACCAGATTCAGGAGTTGGATTCAGGAACTGGATTCAGGAACACATGGATTGGGATTGAAGGCAGAATGGACAAAGTCCTCCATTGAAGAAGAGAGCGTGGTCTCTCAGCTATATACTGAATATGATTTATATTGGTGGATACCGATACCTTGTTGGTCAGTTTAGGGTCACCCATCCAGTCTGCTCCTCCCCTCAGGTGCAGCCTTTTACTTACTGCACCCCTAATGTAGTACACAAGATTTAGCAGTGACCTTGATCTTCATAGGAGCAAGTTTAATCAAGAGACATTCTGCACACTCATTCTTGGTAGTAACTGTAAACATCAAGCATTATCACTTCTAGAAGCAGACACTGTCTGCAAAAGTATGCCATTAACTTCAGAAAGTGCAGTTAATTAGAAGACTGAGAAGTAAAGAAGACTGATCTGAAAAGTAAAATCACTGAACAGAATTAGTTTTGTTCTAACTCAAACAAGGACAAGTACATATTTTAACAAATGTCTGTTTTCTCACTTCCCCATTTCATTTTCTTACCTTTGTTTGTTCTGAATGCTCTCGGCAGTCCTGTGGTTTTGTCCCCTGTGCTCTGCATTGTATCCCAGTCCTTTCTGCTCATCTGTGCCTACCTCTTTTTTTTCCTCAGTTTCATTTTTCACTCCCTCAAACTCTGTCATTTCTTCTTTATTTGTTTCTGGTTCCTTACATGTGCTTTATTCAATACTATCATCTGCCTACCCCTACAGCCATAATCCTTATGTACTTAAAGCAACTCTGACATTTTTACCCAGATCCTCTCCCCTCTCCAATAATAGACATTCCCCTTTCAGCCTGGATCTTTTCTTTTTTTTTTTTTTCCTATGGGTAGCATTGACTGAGGATATTTACTTAAGGAGAAATATGTTTCATTTAGTACCATTTGCAAAGTAGTTCTGTTGATCTGTCATTTACTTACATTTATTGGTCTAAGCCAGCGTAGTCAGTATTACACTTACCCATGCTCATAAGTTTTAGTGTTGTCATGAATTTACTGACTTTGTTTAATATATCTTTCAGATTGTTCTACTTCTTAGACCAACTAACATATCCATAATAAGCAGACATTATTAATTTCTGTGCTAATTGATTTTCCACAGTGTATGAAAGCTAGTCAGGGTTACACATCAGAAAAGCTTTGGGAAACGAAGCTATGCTACCAAAAGGGGAAAAGGGGAACTTGGAGTCATTTTTATCTCGCTAGGCACAATTTCAACAATCATTAATTATTATTCTTATGTTCTGTGACTCTAGTTTTTTGGTTTGGTTTTTTTTTAATTTAAAATTGTTAATGACCATTTAATTCTCCAACTAGCCAAGGTCTTGCTGTAACTAGGTGGATTTGCGATTATGTCATGCCTGAAAAGGCATGAATAACCAGCATGAACAGAAGAATTATGAGTTCAATACACATTGTATTAGAGTTCCTATTAGTGTGTGTTAGTCAGAAGCAGAAATGCCTTGTTTTTATCCTTGATTTCTGAACTTTCCTTATTGGCTCCTTTTAATTTCTCTAGATCTCCCACCCCCACCTTCTCCCTTAAAATGTTCCTTAAGTGTACAACTAAGAAAAGTCCTAGGGAAAAAACCCAACAGCACACCTCTTCTATTATCAAGACAGCTTGGTGAAACATTTAACAATTTGATTCCTTTTTTTTCTACTGTCTTCTTTAAAAGTTTCATCTTCATCTCAAACTCAGAAGAACAATAAACATCCTGTTTACTGAATCCCTAATTGAAGAGAAGGGAGTCTTTTATTCTTTATTTTTCATTTATTGCCACCAAAGTTCTTAGGAATTTTGTCTTTTGAAAGGTGACAGAGAACCTGTCTTTTTGTCTGTGCATGTGAAAGATTTGTAAAGAAAAGCTACTGAACAGCCTTTGTTAGAACAGCCTTCCTTCCTGCTGCCATGATTGAGCTTTTGAAGACCCTCTGATAGTTTCATTAGATAAGAGGACTTCTGTGTCATGAGCAGAATGATTAGACTTGAGATTTAAGCCAGACATGTGAAAATCAATGTGAGTTTTGCCATTGATTTTAGCAGGCCAGCCTCTTTTGTTTCCTTCTCTGCTTAAAGGTTTTATTTTCTATACTCTCTTCCATTCCTTCCAGGATACCTAATCTAGAAAGGAAGTGCACAGTGTAGGGACAAGACCACTGATTTACATGACCTGAGTGTAAAGACAGAGCCTGTCTCACTCTGACGTATAAATACCTTGGGAACATTAGCTAAACTCACTTGTCTTACATGCTTTCCAGTACATTTTATTCCCTCTCTGTAAAGCATGAGTAATTTTTTTCCCTCACAGTTTTGGGACATTGTGAATGTAAATGGCCAGACAAACACCTAATAATAGATTGTGATATGCTAAGATGATATGGCAATGGAACTATATAAATATCTGAAATGAAAATCATTCAGGACTCCACTTGAAATTATTTCAGAACTTTGAGATATATTTTTCCCTGTGCTACATACTTTGTCAGGAATGGAAAATGTCATTCAATTGTTTGGATTGATTTACGTTTTTTTTCTAAATTAATTTCTTATCAGCACTACACTTAAATGTGCATCAAGGAAAATAACAACATAAAGGGACTGATTAGTTCAATTATATCATGTGCACCTAGAAATGATGTTTTTACACTAACAATCTGAAACAATGTTTTTAAAGCAAATAAAACAATATGTTCACCTTTTATCCATTAAGTTCTTCTAGTTTTAGAGATTTCTCTGATTTATTTCAAACCAAGGAATAAAAAAAAGAGTTAATTTCAGTCTGACATGAATTGCAGTCTCTGGTATTTTAAAAAATGTATAATACTGTGCTGATTACTCTTTGTTTAAAAGGATGGTAATCTGTGAACACTATCACAGTTGGAGCCCTGTTCCCACCTGCCAGCTATTTTCTCACTGTGTCTCTGGGCAAGTAGTTTTTCATTTTGCTCTTTATCTGACATAAAGAATAAATAATATGATAACGCCTACTCTGCAAAAGCTGTATATTACATTGCCTCTCCCAAAGTTGTCTGACCATGCTTTTTACAGAAAAGTCTGAGCTTATTCACCCACCCGGTTTTGGTGATGTACCTGAGGTGCCTAAAATAGGAGCCTCTCTTACTAAAATGATTACATTGGTTTTCAGACTCTGCTGTGCAGATCTGCAAGCAACCATGAGCTATAAGTAAAGTTTTCACAAAAGGCAATCGAAGAAATCAGGTATTTAACAATATTCAACAATATGTATTAAATAAAATAGATTAGTTTTATGCAAAAATGTCAGTTAGATGGAAAAAGTCTAGTGGTATGTAAAGCAAGAATAATGTATATCCTGATATAGGCTTTTTTTTTTTTTTTTTTTATTGTCCAGGAAATAATCAGCCTACTTAAAATATGAATCAAACCAAGACACTTGCTGGAGTCACCTATCCTTCTCCCTTCCACAAGCTTAGGGTGATCCAGCTTTTAACTTAACCAGGGAAATCAAGTGAATTCTTTTCCATATAATGAATTGAAGGGCCTTGTAAGAATTAATTGTATTCAGATATCAGGCTAATCTACATTACTTTTGTAAATTAATATCTGGAAAAAAAATCCCCTCCCCATCCTTCTCTCTCTATTACTTTTTTGCAAAGAAGGTGCAATGATTAGAAATCCTGTTTTGAATAGCTTATTTCTTCACTAATGCTTCTATTATTCCACTTACTAAGCCCTCCTTCTGACTTGAGTCAAGTCACTGGATTTAGAACATTTTCAGAAGTCAGGATGCTGCAATTCCAGGTCTGACCTTTCTTGAAGACTAACTGCAATTGCGATATATTTTAGCCTTCCATCTCTGTTTCCCAATATACCACACAGCAAAAAATTTCCCAAATATCATACAGCGTGTTTTGGAAAGCGAAGTCTATTTTAATTTCACCAAGGAGCCAGTACACGACTTGGCAAATTGGCAAGTCTGAACTTTGGGAGACTATGATAACAACAGAAGTGCTTCAGGAGGTTTGGCTGGACTGTAGAAGAAACAATATACCGGAGGCATGTTCTAGGAAACAGGAGCCATCTTTATTTTGCTGAACTTTAGATTCTTCTTAAAGCTTATAAGAAAACCCAAAATCTCTGACCAGATTAAAGGTTCACAGATGTTTATCTTTCCTAAAAACATAGGGAAAAAATTAGACTGTATAAAGAGATGATTAATGTTCGAAAAACAAGTGAAGAAAAACCTAATACCTAGCAGTACAGTGGGGGAGGAATATAGCCAAAAAAAATCTAGAGAAGCATTTGTTTAGCATTTGGCACTGTGGAAAGGAGTGGATAAATGTGGGCACAACTTAATGCAGTCAGAATTATATTTCACTTTTGATCCATGCTCTCCATTGGGTTATGCACCCCTTCTGTGTCATTTGTGGTTGGATATTTTGATATTTTCAAAACTTTCTAAAATGGGATTTTAATAATGCACCCATGTTTTCACTCCCCAGTAATGGACTATTGAAATTATATGCAATGCTCAGTTTGTTTTTAAGCATTACTGCAAGGTAGTGCATGCTTGAATACTCTGCTTTTATACACCTCTGCCTTTTGTAATGAGTTTTCCCTATATGCAAACAAAAGTTTTGGAGAGGTTAGCGAATCAATTTCAGAGATTACTAGCTGTGCCCAGAGAGGTTGTGGAGTCTCCTTCTCTAGAGACTTTCAACACTCTCCTGAATCTGTTCCTGTGTGGCCTGCCCTGAGTGATCCTGCTCTGGTAGAGGGGTTGGACTTGATGATCTCCAGAGGTCCCTTCCAACCCCTACCATTCTATGACTGAAAAATTTAAATCTATGCTGTGACAAGCTATGGAACTGTTGTTTCCAATTTATATTTTCTGTGTTGAGTGTGCATCTGTGTTGTTTTGAAGGGAGAGGAACCAAATTTCCTACCAGACACAACTCTAACGGAGACGGTTAATGATATTTATAATCTTGGCTTAGCGGTTCATAAATTAGTAGGAAACTTTCCTGTTTAACCAAAAGACTGAAAAAAAGTTTTTTTAAAATCTGAGAAAACTCGCTAACTTTGTTTTTGCTTTCTTGTTGAGATGCTGCTGTGCAAAGAACACCCACAAAGAATTTATTTTAAACTAAGCTTTCTAACAAAAACTGTAAGAAGAATGTTCAAGTACATCTCTGAATTTGTTACATATGTAAACCCACCATTAAATAGAATTGTTATCCATTCCAATTAATTACCTATATTTATAATGAAGTTATGGAGAAATTTGTTTTGTAAAGCATGCACAGAACATTTGATAACTAATAATAAAAGATAATGTATCATTAATAGGTAATGAATGTATTATTTCAGATAAGAAAGTGCATCTTCTAGGAGATCCTTGGTTTGAAAAATGTGCTTGGATCATCAGTCAGTCATTCCTGAAGCACAATTACTGAGCAATGATAACTTCACAATGCTACTAAATTTCACTTAAGTGTAGTCATTGTTGGAGGTTTGTAGTAATTCTATGAGTATGTGTCTGCTTTTCTCCCTGGAGAGGCCTTGTGCAGTGAGTTGGCTTAAATGAGATGTAGGTTCTCCCATGTGCAGCTCGTGTACAGATTGTGCTAGGCTTGTCATTTCGACCTTTTGGGCATTAGGTTTGTCATCCTGTGAATAATATCTAAGACTCATTTTTGTACTCTGTGGAACTGTCTTACCCAGATTACTTGTTCCATGTAATATTTATGTAACTGGCATGGCTTCTGTGAGCTTATTTGACCAGCTGCTAACCAGATACTACAGAAGGTCTGATTTGTTTTGGTGAGTGCTACAGAGAATTGTAACACATCTGTGCTTGAGTTAGTTATGAATCCCACTGATAAAGGCTCTCAGATGCAATAAGATACTGTTTAAAATACATTTTATTAGAGATAACACAAGAAGGAAAAGGCGATAACAGATAATCTTACATCTTTTCAGATGCTGGCAACTTTAAGGTGTGCAGCATCAGATGGTCTCATACCTGTTATAGGATTTTCTTAGAACTAAGTATTATGAGTTATTCTGACTGTCAAGAAAAAGTATATTCACATGAGAACTTTAAAACAAAGGCAAAGACACACAGGTAGCATCCTCGCCAGCCATTGTGTGTGTCGCTAGCCAGATATTTCATATGTAGCAGTTACTACTGCTAATCTAAGGTCACCCAGTCCCTAAAGCAAGTTTGTGGTGTCAATCTCTGCACTATTTAGTCTGCAGTAACAGCTGCATTCATTTTGAATGTGTGATGTAACATAACTTCATCCCTAAATAGCTTTCTGGTTTTGATTTGGTTGGGTTTTTTTGGTTGGTTGGTTTTGTTTGGTTTTGTTTTGTTTTTCCGAGTGATTTGACACATTGGTAACTTGTGAAGTTTTTATTTATTAATTTATTTTTATTTATTTTAGCCATATCATCTTTAGCTAACTCTTCTGAGCTTTCAAGATTGAACCCAGAAACCCAGTCATGAACTAAAAGCAAGTGTTTCCACAAAATGTTTTCCAGTATCCATCCAGGGATTAGCAACCCTGACTGAGTGCTTGCTGATGTTACATGGCTGAATTCTTCAGCAGGCAGTTTGCACTCTCTGCAGCTCTGTCTTTAAGAACAGTCTAGAAGCAGGGCAGATGGGAGCACCAGGGCAGCCCCAGCCCCCAGGCATCAGGCACCTCCCTGGGGAAGAGTCTGGGCCCAGGGCAGGCTGGCAGGTGGGCCCATGGGTTGTCCTGGCTCAGCAGGACACACGGCCGGACAGGGCAGGGCTGTGGGGACCTGGAGACTGGGCCCTGCTCTGGCAGCGATGGGACAGCCCTGGGAGGCTAGGTATGGACAGGGAGAGATGGTCGTGCCCTCAGCTGTACCTCTGTAGATCAGAGCATTGGTGCTGCTGGCAGTAGGGACAGCAGGGAATTTTTGAATGAAACAAGATTTCACTTGAAACTTCACGTTTGTTGAATCCAGAAGGAAAAGAGCTTTCCTCAAATTGCTATTCAAAGAGCTTTTGGACAGAGATATTTTTAAAGTTTAACCACCAAGTGTAAGATTGTCAGGTCACTACTATAGATATCTGAGCCTGGAAGCATTAGGAGTCCTTGCCTGTCTTTGGGACTGAGATCCAAAGCTGGAAACCTCAAGAGTTCCTGTATAAACACAGCTTCCAGGGTTTCCAGACATAATGGGAGACAGCCGGAAAGGTGAAACTGTAGAGGCCCTCTGGTTTTCACAGGTTTGTTTCTTGTGCCCATGGGAGTCTAGAAGTCCTTTGATGGTTTGGCTAAATCAGATAGCTTCTGGGCAGGCCTTTGGAGGCACAGTTATTAAATTAATGAGTTAATTTTTTTTTTAAATAACAACCCTGCAGCATTTGTGGGGGTTTTGGGGGGGGATGGTGGTGGTGAAGCCAAACAGAAACCGTTTAATCTCATGGAGAATCAGTTCTCCTTCAGTCAGTTTTGGATCAGCATGTTTGGGCTCCTGGAGACCAAAGGTCATGTGCAGCTGCAGACATTGGAAGGATCCAGCAAATGGTATCTGGACCAGCATTTGTCAGTGAACCCAGAGCACACACCCAAACTGCTCAGATTCAGGAAATGAGATTTATTTAACTCGGTTATTTCAACTCTTGAGCACAGTACCACAAACATGAACCTGATGGATCTGTAAATCTTTCTTTCCCATGAGAATGTAGTTTTTAGAGTGATTACAACTTTTAGTGTCTACATAGCTAATTATGTAAAGCTTCTTTGTATTTTTTGTCTTCTCTGCAAATTATTTAATAGAAAGGAATTGTTGATGTCTCAGGTATAACTTTGATATGTGCAGTATCTGTACAAAAGTGTACACTGGGAAGTAACGTACAGAAAAATGGTCTTCTTGAGAAGCCAAAGAATACTTACCCTGCCTATTAAAAGACCTTCCTACTTGAAAGTTGATTATTTTTGTTCTTAACAAAATGAGAAACCATTTGGTTAAAAATAAGTAAGAAATCTTTCACAGAACCATTGAATTATTAATGGAAACCTTGACTCTAGACTGTTTTGATGGATAAAACTAATTTATCTCTGTCTCCCTGAGATATTTATATCATCTGTCTAAACAGCATGAATCACTTTTAAAATTATATCAACTTGTGCCACCTCGGGGGTAACAAACTGGAGCTCATTCAGATGAGTGTTTCCTTCGTTTTAATCATTCACAATATCTAAATTAATTTTTATTACAATTAAGTCTGTTTACAGGAAATTTGAATTCATAGCCAAGAGGGGGGAAAAGGAAATGCCACTAAATAAAAGTATCATTTTTTTTCTTATATTTTGTACTGATTTATTACAGGTAGAGGAAAAATGCATGTTGTCTTTGATTCCTGAAGTATGCACATGTGTACATAGACACAAAAATATTTATACTAATTATGCATATGCAGTAATAAAACACAAAGCATTTTACATATATAAAAATGTGGGGTTTATATACTCTTCAAGTGAAAGACTCAATCTATGAATGACAGTTTGGTCTCAGAGCATCGTTCAGTACATAAAAGTGCTAAAACCATGTATTAACCCGTGCCATGTTTTGCAACTAGAGACAACGAAATTGGAGTAGCAACATTTTGGAAATGTTCATGTCCTGCACATTAATGTTTTTTAAACAATGACCAAAAAAGATTACAGAAATTTAAAAAAAAAAAAATTCTTAAACCAGTTGAAACTTTCTGATATTAAAAAAAAAAAGAGAAATATTCCCTCATACTGTTTTAATACATATTTTAAAAAAAATTGATTTCTAATGACTTATTTGAGGTTTAAGCAGAAGCAGGATGGAGATGTAGAAAGGGCTACACAGCGAACACACACAGTTTTGTTCAGAGAAATGATTGGTGGACAGGGACAATCTCACATACATCTGTCTCTTGCTGTGACTCATCTTCAGTACTTCATAAAACAGTGAGAGGGAAAAAAAAAAAACCCCAAAATGCAACCAAGTAACAGACCATGTAAAAGAGCAAAAATCCTTCCTGGCCTCTTTCAGAAACTGTTGTTCTGAAGTTCTGAAATACAGGATTTACAGTAGCATTTATTAAAAAAAAAAAACAAAAAACCCTATGACCAGCATGGGTATTTAAAGTCTTTTATAAGCATTACTGTAATTTAAATTCTAATCTTAGCACTGGAATTGCAGTTGACACTAAGTGTAGTTTTAAATTTCAAGACTAAGTAAAATCATGCATGATGACCACTTTGGACAGAAAAAGATGACTGTAGACTCAGTAATGAAGACTATGCTTTTTCTTTTTTTTTTTTTTTCTCCACCCCTGCAATTTGAAGACATTAAGTAAAAGTCTTAATTCTGTAAACAAAGTCGGATGCTTTTAACTTCCTGAAATACTTTTCTACCAATATTGTTTAATTCATTTTTATGTCTAAAATACCCTCTAGAGGTCAAATTTTTTTTTAATTTTTTTTTTTTATTTCAGGTTAATTTTCTAGTCTATTGATAAAGATTCTGAATTTAAAGTATAAACATTTTAAAGTATTGTTTGATCTAATCCATGGTTTCTCTTAGTGTAATAAATAACAGTTTTATACTGAGAGTGTATTACTTGCACATTATATATGATGCTGATGCAAACTTGAAGTGTTTTCCTAAAATATTCTCTTGCAAATTCTAATACTTTTCATCTCCAAATTTAACAATAGTACTTTAGAATCAACTTATTTGCACAACTTGTATTGGGATATGATTAAAAGTTTTTAAAACTGCTCTATTCACATTGACTTAAGCGATGGAGAACACACCGAAGTTTTAAGTTCCTTATGTCAACATGAAACAAAGACATTATTACTACAAATAATATCTCAGTGTGTACAATAGCAATATCTGTTATACTTAGTTGATTTATAATCTGAAAATTAAACAACATCAAAATCCATGCCCTCTCACCCACCTCTGACATATTTTTTATACTTTAATGAGGGTTCTGACTTCTGTCTTTTTAGAACAGTATTGAATACTGGTTTCCTAAAACATTACACTAAGCAATCCCTGCAACACATAACACAACCACTGTAATACAATTTTTTTCTTCTTCTACTGAAGGGCTTTTCCTTAAGAATCATATACACTAGTTTGGTTTGGTTTTATCAGTACTTCTGTTGTACTTAGGATTTAACACCATGTATAATGTTTTTGTTGTTAAAGTGTGTCCAGTAATAACTAAATCAAGATGATTAGTCGCTGCTTTTTTTTTAACTCTGAAAATCCGTATCAGATGGACTTAGAGGAGCAGCGGGAATCCAATCACTAGAGAGCTGAAAGGCTAACTGTGTCACAGACCCTCTGTGCTCTTGTCACAGTGACTCAGTCACTCTCTCGGGCTGCCCAAAGGTCTGTATTGAATGTTTGGATCTGTTGTACTGGGCTATTTCAACATCTGGACACCCTAAATAAACACAGATAAATTGACTTAAGAACATTTAAGTTTACATTTTTTTTTTTCATTTTTAATAACCTTTTGAGAATTAACTAAGGTTAAGTTTCTTTTCTTCCCTAAAGACCACTGGGCTTAATGTTGTGTTCCTTTGAAAGTCTGGTGCAGTTCTTAAGAGGGCTGTGGTTTGTTGATAAAGGGGCTTCAATGGCAAAATTGACTTGAAATGTTCTACCATCATTAGGCAACTGTTTTCCTTCAAATTTCACCCTGCTTTTTTGGGAATTGTTTCTAAATTCAGATCAGTCCCCATAACCAATCTATAGTTTATCCTCATAATGTCAGCACAGGGAGAGAAACAAGTCATTGGGATGTGGAGGAGGAGCCAGTATTTTTGTGAAAACCTCATCATTGACGAATCTAATTTCAGTAGGGGCAGAATCCCTAGGTTATACTACAAAGGTCTGGAAGATGTGTCTTTCATTGGAGGTAGCAAAAACATTAAAAAAACCCCCATAAAATTCACCCCAGCCTTACAGAAATATTCATTTCAAGCCTAATTCCATAGGAAAAAAATAAAATAATGATACCAGCTCTTCAAAATAATAATACTCAGATACCTCAACAAGTTTTTCATAAACTGCAACTCCAACAATTCTGAAAAAAAGAGACTCAGAGATACGCTACAGCTGAATGTAAGGCGTAGTTACTGAAAATCTCAAATGCAGCTAAACAGAATAGGCCATTTGCTAATCTGAAATATTTTCACTAGCTTTACATTGGTGTAAAGTAGAAGAATCAGCTTCACTACAGCAAAGAAAGTCATACAGTTGGAAAGAACTAAAGAAAACATCTTCGTTGTGCTGGTCTAAGTTGAAAGTTCAGAACTATGCTTTAATTTTTTACTTTCCTAAAATTTTTGAGTCTAACAACTCAATTATACTTTCTGTCTAACATCCCTTTTTAAAATGGGAATCCATAACAACAGGTTCTTCATATTTTTTCACCTATTTCATGAAGTATTTTTTAGATTTGAAAAGCACTTCATGAATCACTCAGTGGTTGCTAAAAATGAATACTAATGAACCCAATTCAATTATCATGCCAGCTGCAGATTTCCTTCTGATGGCTGACTTCATGCTATAGAGAGTAATCTTTATGCTAAACCTCACCTGCCTGTAGGAAATTGATTCCATTACAATTTTAAAATGAGAACTGCCCTAGATTGTGTTCTTAGATGGAATAATTGGGCTTTAGTTATCAAAAATAAGTGACAGCGAGGACATCTGAGCATATTTTAATGTCTGGTCAAACAGCTTGGACCTTTGTACTCCATTAAGAGACTTTTGTAGTGAGAGTTACTGTGCTATAACTAAGGCTGCACAACCATATAAACAGGTAATCTACCAAAGGCAGTATCTCCAAAAGTGTTGGCTTAATGAACCAAGGATTTATTTAAGAGCTTGGTACTTGCAGTTTAACAAGCAAATGATTATAGTTTTGCAATTGCCCCTAAACAGGGAGTGCTCTTTTCATCTTACTGAGAGAAAGGGTGAATGCAATTTCAAAGATACCATGTTGCATCATTGGGGTTATTTTGTTTGTTTGTTTTTTAAACTAACTGTCTCTAATCACACATAATGTCTGAAAGCTCTCAAACACCAGGAAATACGTCCTTACAAAAATTCTATGACAAAGTTAATTATTATTATTGGCTTTATAAAGAAAATAATTTGTGCTCATCTTTTGGAGCTGCAGTGATGTTGTCCTATGCCAGAGGTTATTCAGAAAATGAAAGATCCAAGAGTTGAACATAGCCACCTTTCTTTCAGTTTAAGGTCTTAACCTCAAAATGAGTCTTTTCTTAATCTTTCTTTTCTGCTAGGTGTTTCTAAGGAGTCCATATTTTTGTGTCCCACCATTGTTCAGTAGAAAGGATAATCATGACACATAGACATACATACATTCACACATGCCCTTAGGTGGCAAAAGCATGGTAGGTAATTTTTTTTTTATTGTTTGCATTGCCTATGGGAAGTTTAACCACTAGGATGCAGCAGAGCTTTTAGCCATAGTGAATGTTAGTATGAAATGAAAAAATCAACCAAAACTGGTACAGAGGTGGAGACAATATTTTCCAGTGAGAGGCACAGAAATAACAATAGCACTGCTGAATGCTACAGTTTTTGTAGGCACATAGAACTGGATACAAAGTTCACATTCATTTTCTGTTTTACCCAACAATTATGTAATATAATTGTTTTCATAAACTCGTGGAGTTCAACCTGTAACTAATCTGACATCCTTCTCCTTTTCTTATTCAAATTGTGTCAGTGTATTTAAAACCTGACATAGGTTGTTGCATAGATAAATGAAGCAAAATAAAATTTATGAACACATCTTTTTTTTGCATGCACACATGTCTAATGATGCACTAAACTCCAGAGTCTCACCAGTTAAGTTTGTATATCCTGTTCAATCATTTTATACTTCCCAGTAGTTTAGTGAAGAAAGACAGCCAGCCTCTGAGTACTATTCAGCCCACACAGGACCTGAGTCACTCTACAAAAGTGCCTGTGTCTCATGGTGGATTGCGGATAGATCCCAGTAAAATCAAGTTTCCAAACTGGTGCCTTGAATACATACAGTTCAAATGTGGATTCAGAACTTTTTGTCAGATATTTTATCTTTCTGTCTTTGCTCTTGGACCTACAGACATGGAAACATAGTAGAAAAACATTTTTGGAATGCACTTAGAATGACATTAAGAGTCTAAGGGCAAAAGCATGTGATCAGAGCCCAATGATTATGGTGTAAATTACCTTTGTTGAGGTGAGATGTTCTAATTCCTAGCCTATTGCAACTTTGCAAGTGGCTAAAATTATAACAGTATTTTCCCTGGAAAACTTGACTCATTCTTTTGAGGGAGATCTAATGGTAATTTTCCAACATATACTGTCCATTTTACATACATTGTGTGCAGCATTTCAAACGCAGGTTTGCTACCATTTTCTGTCCCTACTGATACCTATCCTGTCTTCTAAAGACTTAGTCACACCATCTTCCCAGGGCTAATGTGAATGTATACTTAGGCTCTTCTTGTGTCGAGCTGGGGAGGCCTTAGCCTATGACATCATTTCCCTGTCCCTGGTGTGTGACCCTGTGTCCCAGTAATAACCCTTTTAGACCTAATGTTGTTTTCTCCTCTTAAACCAAGTTGTGATTCTTTTACACTTCTAGAGTGCCTTATCCAGAATATTTCTTTTTCTTAAGTGGCATTGTATCCAATATATATGATATCAGCTAGATTTACAGTGCTCCTTTTCTTAAAATATCAGTTATTTTATAAAGAGAGATGCCAGATTAATTTGGCAGAATGACAAGTCTATTTTGGGATAAAGCTGTTATTAATTATTTTTCATTACCTCAGTATCTCTAGCTATGCAATACTTCATAATTGGATTCAAACCTTTGCCCAACTCATGAGGTCAGAGCCACTTGTTTTTATGTTGCCTGGATCATGTGCATCCCTTTTTCTTAAAAGAAAAAATGTTATATTTTTTTATTTTTCAGACATTTGATTGCCATCCTGACAGATTCATTAAAAGTCTTTGTTATTAAACTGGTCTTTCATGTGCAAGTACTGTAAGTACTCTCAAGTGGAGATTATGGGGTCTTGCCCTCCAAGTCTAGACACCTCCTTAAAAACATTTTTATGTCTTTGTTTTGTTCTCATCTTAGATGAGTAATTTTCATATCCACAGTCTGTACCATTAGGCACACTGCATTTGCTACTGTAGTCAACATCCCCATATTAATTCTGTTTTGAACTGTCTGTAAATTATCTTTAATCTTAACTGCTTTTTGCTGCTTAGTGAAGCCACTTTTTTTTCCTGTTTTCTTTTTATTTAGATGATGAAAGTACATTTTAGTACTTGCAATTTTGCAGGATCTGACCCTGCCTAGCATTTTCTGTTCTCATTTTCTCTATATATTTTCTGACATCTGACAGTTTTCCTTGCATATTAGTTTCATTTTCCACCCTACAAGCTTTCTGCACACTCTAGATATACTCTCTGAGGTGACTGCTCATCTAGTTAGAAATTGAACCCTTTGTTATAAAAGGTTTTTCGACATGTTTCAAGCTGCGTTTTTTTTACAGCCCACAGCCACAGTATGTTTCTTTGTTGAGTCTCCATTATTTCCATTATTTTCTGTTTTTTAAAAAATTAATTCCGATTTTTTTTATGTTTAACAGTTACTCATGTTACAGCAAAATGGAATGAATGTGTCATCAGTTACTCTGAGATATAGCTTTCTTCACCAACTATTTAGTAAGGTCTTGTAGCTCACTTTTCTTGTGTGATGTGTCACATCCTTAGATACTTGAGATAAGATACAGTTTTCAAAGGGATGTTTCCTCCTTATGTACTATTTAATAATATTATTTGCTTTCTAAATAATACAGGAATTTATTTACACCAAAAGGCATCCTACACAAACTTTTCTTAAAGGAATCTAAAACTTATTAGAAACCTCTGTACTCTCTAATTTCCTTACAGCTTATCACATACTTGGTTTATTGTTCATCACATCACTATTTTTGCTACGAGGAAGACCATAAGATTGGTAGATGTGGATGTGGGAAATTAGCAAGAAAAGAATTACTCTGTCAAACTGACTTGCACATCTACTGCATCATCTGTGTGACAGGGAAGATAGAGTGAGTTACACAAGCTATTGCAGGCAGTTTTATGGCCTTCTACAGTTCAATGTAGTCCTCTCACCCAAACATTTCGGCAGAATCTTGCCACTGCTTTACAGCAATATTAATCAAAATAATAAATATAATAAAAATTAAAATAATATCCAGTTAGCAAAACTGGGATATCTTAAGAGGGTAGTCATGTTGAAAATCATTAATACTAACTTCCAAATTCATATTAGTTAAATTCCTTATAGTTGCTTTCATTTTCATGCAAGACAGCTTCCATTATTTCTCTCAGTTTAATTTAATTAATTTCAGATTTTTGTATTTTCTTGTTAAATAAAGCCAAGAAACTTTTATGGAAGTCTTTTATTAATTTTCTGTAAACAGGCTGTATGAATTTTGAAATTTTTTTTTTTCCTTTATGCACCATATGTTATATTAGTGCATTTCTAATCTAGAGAGGTTAGTGCTGCTGCACCATCAGTACTAGCCCAGCAGTGGCTTCTGCCTTACTCTGTCATTTAGACATGGGAACGGGGAAAACAGTTCTTCTTTTATTAGAGCATCTTTTCTCCACCACCAGAAAATAAACTGTAAAATCACAAGAGTGCCCTAACATGGAGAATTCAAAGTCATTATGGTAAGTAAACCTTGAAAGGAAGGAAAATATTGGAAGATTGTTATGTTGTTTTTTTTTTTTTACAGTCACAAGAATAGACTTTTTATTATATACTTTATATCTTGCTTCTTTTTCCTTGACCCTTACTAACAGAGAGATATTCATCAGTTTTTAAGGTGGAAATTCCTGTTTTATAACAAGAACTAACATGATTCTCTCATATGATTTTGAACTATGTTTTTTTTCAGGTATTGATCTGCATCTTGTCTTAGGACCATCTTGGAAGGCAAATTGAGCAACTAAAGATGATCCTTTTCCACATTAAAAAAAATTGTATCTACAATACTTATTTAAATTCCTTCTTATTGTCAGCAGACTGGGCTTGTATTTTCAGGCAGTTGACTCTAACTGCAGGCAACAGATGCATTTAAAATAGACTGCAATAAGACTCCATTTTTGAGATGTAGTAGTTGGAATGGTTCTTCTGTCAATCAGATACATATTTGAATGGTATTTATTTTAAAATTGAATATTCTAGTTTAAAAATTTGCAATTGGTTTCATATTTGCTACGTAAAATTGTAAAGGAATGATAAGGAATTAAATGATAGAAAATTGCACCTGGAATATAATGTGGAACATGATACATAATGCTCAACATAAATAGTGTAAATTGACCATTCATCTGCATATTTGTGTGTTTTTCAAGAAAACAAGATTTTTTAAAAATAAACTTTTCTTACTTCTGTAATTCTTCATGCTATTACATATATTACAAATTTTAAGCAATGTATTTTTCAACTGATAGAAGGTTAGCATGCCATGTCCTAATAGATTGAGCAGCTGCGTTGGTTCGGTAAGATACTTCACGCTTAACAAATTATTATAATATAGTCCAATGATTATCAAAATGTACAACATTGCCAATATGGTGTCAATATTTAAAGACAAAATTCAGTTTTGCAGCAGCAAACAAGTAGAGTATAAGTGAGTGGGAGAGGGCTGGAGGAACTAGTAGCCAAAGAAGGCTTCAGGAAGAGGGATTTGCACCTTTCAGTAGAGGCAGAAGCTGCAGTTGCTGCTTTATGAGGGGTTTACTGCTTCATGCTGTAGCTGGCCCTCTCCACACTCCTTTTCAGGGTTTGCACCATGATAGTTAATTCTGTGTCCTCAGGCTGCAGTTTCTAGCTGTTCTTTGCCTACAGCTGGCCAAGAAGGTGAATGGAATCTCTGCACTTGAAGTTCTGTTGTGTTAATAATAGGTAACAGTAGACAAATATGGGAATGAGGAAGAGCTGAAAGCATTAAGAAAGGACATCATTCATACAGGATGTTTAAGTTCTGTATTCTTTCTTAAAATAATAATTCATTTGTAGATCTATCAAAATTGCATACATTAGTTTTCAAAGTCATGGTGATTTCAGGTGGCTCGTCATATTTAAGATCATATTTATTCATTTCTATTTTCAATTGCATAGGAACTACATTAAGTGAAACTGTTAATCATGTTCATTTAAAGCTATAATTGACGGAATCTATTTTAAAAGCTGGATTAGAAAATATCACATTCTGAATGAAAAAAAAAAAGGACTTGACACAGTCTTTCCTTCCATTGCTAGGCCATGGGAAGTGTGACTGTGGGAAGTGCAAATGTGATGAAGGCTGGTATGGTGAAGCTTGTCAGTATCCAACCACTTGCAATCTTACGCGGAAGAAAAGCAATGAAATGTGCAAGAATTCTCAAGATATCATCTGTTCTGGTGCAGGTAAGATGTCTTGTTGCTTTTGATGGCTTGATGTTCCCCCTGTGTTATCTTGAGAATGACTGTAATTTCTTTTCTAATTAGAAATTGTATAGAGTACTTTTCAAGAGACTAAGAAATAACTGCGTGTATATTAAAATTCTTAATTTTCCTATAGGCCTATTCCTGTGCATACGACATTTCACTGATTCAGAATGCCTTCGTTAGTTTATCCATAGCTATTTTGGGTTGATGAAACTGCAGCTGTGTCATGTCATTTTACCCATCAAAAGGTTATGGTAATGGCATTACACAGAAAGTGATGTCTTTTTGTGTGTGTGTTTGTGTTTACAGCATGAAGAAATGGAATTTGCAAAAAAAAATTTTCCAGGACTTTTTTAAGCTGTAAAAATTTTTGAGACACTTTTGAGCTGTAACAATGATTACTAAAAACAGTAGTGGAAGATCTGAGGAATCCTTTTAATGGGATACTTCTATTTTTGCTTCTGATTTGGTAACTCTCTTTACTCTAATTGTTTAATTTTATAACTCATCCTGACTTAAATTGGAAGTCTTTTCCTTAAAAAAAAATCAAAGGAAAAAGAAACAGCCTTTTAGAAGACTTCACTGCAGAATGGTAAAATTTTGAAGGGTATTTGCTACCAGTCAAGGTTTGAGTGCAGAAACTGCCTTCCAGTTTTTCCATTACATTGCTCTTGAGAGAATGTTTCAAGAACCCTACTTCTGCTCACTATTGCTGACCTTTAATTTTTGACTGGGTCCATACATTTCTATACAACTAAATTTCTCACAAGTTAGTTGCTGCTGACACCATCAAAGAACCCAAAGGATTTGTGGGACTTGCTGCAGAGAACCTGGCGTCTCACAAGATGTAAAACCAACTTAACATAAAATTTTAAGCATACTACATGCTAAGTAAATGATACATTTAATTTATGACAATAATAAAGATTGTATGAAACATCATTTTTTGACTAACAAATGAGAGACACCTAAATGAGAGACTGACTCTCAAAAATAAGCATAGTTCATTGTGATCAGTAAAAGTACTTAAATATGCATGTTAAGACATTCTTTTTTGTTTACTTTGATAGAAGTGGCCCCAGTCTACCACTGAGTATTCACAGAAAAAACAGCATAGCTGAATAACAACTAAAAGTGACTAAGAGGGGAATGTTTGTGAAACCAAGAAAGTAAATGCTATTGGTTTTGCTGGTATTAAACAGGACAAGAATTTCATTGAGACTGGTTCAGGAGGTTGGGGTAATTTTGATGGGCTGTAGCCATACATATTTTATCTTGATGGGATTTCCTTTCAATCTACTAGCAACACGGCCTTTGGGGTCTGAGCTCTGTTTTCTAATTGACAATAAATGATGAGCAGGGATAACATGAGTTGTTGCGAAAATAGTCCTCTGCTGTCAAAGAGCTGACCATTTATTGTAATTATTTTCATGAACCAATCAAGATTAACTTTTCTCACTCAGTTGTTTTCAATAATTTGTTAGAGTAGCTAGGACATCCTACCTAAACCGAGATTCTCTGAGTAATTTCCACTTCTAGTCAATGGGAAGAAATGGACATTTTTACGACACAGTCTATCCAATCTCTTTAGATGCTCGATTTAGGATTCAATTTACCATTTTACCTTTTTTCTGTTTGGAAATTATCTGTAAACAAGACAGTTTTCTGAAAATTCTTATTTGCATTTCATTTTCCAAGTAATTGTAGCTAATAATTCTTGTTCTGAAGGTTACTTACATTTTCTTATCAGTTCCATCATTAGTACTTTACTATATGTTAGCTCTTCCAAACATTTTTAAAGTTTACTTTCTTTAGACTGGCCTTGTATCTCACAATGCTTGTTTATTCTGTTCTTTGGATTAATATTATGTTTAGTAAAACTTGATCTATACCTGTAATGGTGACATGCATGATGGTTTCTCAAAACTAGTTGTGTAGTATCAGTATAAAACATCTATTTTGGAGGACTTTTTTTGTGTCAGTAACCATATTTTCTAAAACAGATACAGATGTAACGTGAGAAGTATGAGTCTTGTGAATTAAGTTCCTTTTTTAAAAAAATCTATACTTGCTGGCTCAATGACTGCTGAAACACTTTGTGCAAGCCCATTTACCACAGGACCGCAGTTATCATGATACTGCACAAGTTTCTACCCTTAAAATTTTAATAAACATGATAAAGGTAGGGAAAAGGGGTATCTTATATAACTAGCATGGGGATACTTTCACCAATATTTCCTTTCTTTGATTCCTGGCTTTTTCTCCAAGGATATACTTAAAAATTCTTAATCCTCAGATGATAGCTGCAGAAAAGGGACTACAGGCTAGAGAGCAAAGGAACTTTGAGAAATTAGGCAGACATATTTTCAGATCATCAGTAGCCCTGAACTGTCTCATGTAATATCACTGTGAAACTGGACAAAACCAGGCTTCATTCTTGAGAAGAAGACCAAGTTAAATTTTCTCCTTTCAGTAGGCAGAAGATATAATTTCCAAAGCTGACTTCCTACCTCAGTTGTATGAAGTCAGACAGGCAACTCTAGGAGTGAATTTTACTTAGGGAAATCATAGAATCAAAGAATGGTTTAGGTTGGAAGAAACCTTAAAGATCATCTCATTCCAACCCTCCTGCCACGGCAGGGACAACTTCCACTAGACCAGGTTGCTCAAAGCCCCATCCAACCTGGATTTGAACACATCCAGTGATGGAGCATCCACAAATTCCCTGGGCAACCTGTTCCAGTGTCTCACCACTCTCAAAGTGAAGAACTTCCTCCTTATTTCCAATCTAAATCTACCCTCTTCCAGATTCAAACCATTATCCCTTGTCCTGTCTCTCCAGTCCCTCCCTAGCTTTCTTGTAGGCCCCCTTCAGATACTGGAAGGCTGCTGTAAGGTCTCACTGGAGCCTTCTCCAGGTTGAAGAAGCCCAACTCTCTCAGCCTGTCTTCGTAGGAGAGGTGCTCCAGCTGTCTGCTAATCTTTGTGGCCCTTCTCTGCACCCACTCTGACAGATGTATGTCTTTCTTGTGTTGGGGCTCCAGAGCTTGACACAGTACTCTAGGTGGGGTCTCACCAGAGCAGAGTAGAGGGTCAGAATCACCTCCCTTGACCTGCTGGCCACACTTCTTTTGATACAGACCAGTATACAGTTGGCTTTCTAGGCTGTCGATGCACATTGTTGGCTCATATTGAGTTTTTCATCAACCAGCACAGCCAAATCTTTCTCCTCAGGACCACTCTCAATCCATACACTGTCCAGCCTGTACTTGTGCTTGGGATTGCCTCAACCCCAGTGTGGGACCTTGCACTTGGATTTGTTGAACTTCATGAGATTGTCATGGACCCACCTCTCAAGTCTGATAAGGTCCTTCTGGATGGCATCTCTTCCCTCCAGCATGTTAACCACACCACGCAGCTTGGTGTCATTTGGAAACTTGCTGAAGGTGCACTTGATCCCACTGTCCGTATCGTTGACAAATATGTTCAACAGCACCCGTCCCAGTACTGATACCTCGGGAATGCCGCTTGTTACTTGTTGCCACTGGGACATTGAGCTGTTGATCACAACTCTGAGTACAACCATCCAGGCGATTTCTTATCTACCAAGTGATCCATCCATCAAATCCATGGCTCTCCATTTTAGAGACCATGATGTCATGTGGGAGAGTGTTGAAGGCTTTGCACAAATTCAGGTAGATATGGTGCTCCTTATTAAAAATTTACTTGAATGTTGTATCCATTTACAACTAAGATTAGGCTTTTTATTGCATGGATTGTTTCTGTGTCTATCTTTATTTGGCTGGTAGGTCTTTAGGTTTCAGTCTTCTCAAAAATAAAATATGTATCGTCTCTGATGGGCTAATGAAACTCCTTCCATAAACTGCAGTACTGTCTTCAATGTTTACAGGCACATGTCTGTGTGGCAGGTGTAAATGTGCAAACTCAGAAGGAAATGGACTCATCTATGGTAAATTTTGTGAATGTGACGACAGAGAATGCATAGATGATGAGACAGAAGAGATTTGTACAGGTATGTATTTTAGTGAGTACAAGAAGAATGGTGAAGCTTAATAAAGACTGTTATAAAAACATTTAACCTTGTGGACCTACAGACTGTCTTTACTGAATGTATGATTTAAAAGTAACTATATTTGCAAGTTTTTAGCTTGCAAATTTTAAGTGGGAATTTCACGTGCAAAAATGAGCTAAGCAGGAGATTAAAAGAATGAGGAAATTCTGTGACATCCTCTACTTTTTGAAATAACTGCAAAGAGGATTACACAAGGTAATTCAGTATGGTAATTTATAGCTTAAAGTGTCTGTCTTCAGTAGAATATAAAAAATGTGAATGCTTTGTGACACAGATGAAAGCAAGATGGAGGACATAGGAAAAAAAAACAAACAAAAGAAAACAAGAAGAACAGATGATTAGGAATTCTGTCAAGGAAGCAAAAATTAAAAAGAAAAAGAATAAATGTAGGATAAGAACTCTGAAGCAATTCAGGATATAACAAGGGAAGGGACATTTTATCTGTGATAGGAAAGGCAAGAGAATAAGATGGAGTGAACTATGCTGATAGGTAGAAAAGCAACCAAAATCTAAACTGTGCTTTCATTTCACCATAAGATAGGGACCTGCAATTAAATATTGTGCAATACATACAATTTTATGACATGTTATATGCTGTTACTTCTATTATTAGGGAGGTTCATCTTTCAGCTGGAAGGTGCTACAGATATATTTTCGAGCTATAGACACGCATTCTGTGTCTGTGTGCATACAGGAGGGTTCAGAACTGCATTTAGATGATTCATACTCTGATAATGGTGCTTGGTCTGAGTATGTGTACAAAGAGAGAGAGTACTTGTGTAAAATATCTTCATCTGTCTTTATCCTTGCACAGAGAACAAAATAAATTCTATTTATTTAAGCCCCTGTAAAGGCAAAAAGAACTTTTTTTTTGGCATAGGATTAGGTAGGGATTTTAAATGAGGGTAAACAGAATGGTCCTCTGATGTCCAAATCCAGGAGTAAAATATAATATTTCTAGTAATTGCCTGAAATAAAATGAGTGGAAGGTAATAATTTTTATGTGCCAGTGATTCTATCTATATGTATTATATGTATTCCAGTAAATTCTCCTTCTGCTGTTTTTGACAGGGGTTTTTTTCTCCCCACCTGTGTTGCTGCTTGTTCATATTATTAGATTTTTCTTAGATTGTATTTTGCCTTGTTTCATCCAATGGTACCATGTTTCAAAACAGACGAGATACATCTACGTAAAAAACTAGTTTTATGTATATGCAGAAATCAAAGCATGCTAATATAAAAGAACAAGAAAATGTTGGTAGATTCAAGTCTCTAAGGTACGTGATTTACTAGTACAGAAGCCCTGATATGTAAGGTTTGGAGCCTTCTAAAGGAAATATAAGGTATAAACTAATGGTGTGCTTGTCTTGGTTATGTTGCTGCAAGCTGAAAAGCTTATGTACATGAGTATTAGGTTTTGCTTCGCTTTCTAACAAACCTCTACAGTATGTAACTAACTGAAAGTCAAAAGTACATCATTTCATCATATAAAAAGCAGACCACACATGTCTATTTGTTTATTGCCTCTCTCTCCCATCTCAAAGTCTCCTTTGATACCCATTATGATGTCTTTCCTTCCTCAGGAATCATTTATGTTTATTTATGAAGTAATTAAGAAACAGCATCCCAACCCTGCTCTGCCTAGATAGCAATGGCCCCTGGATACTCTCTACCAACAGGGTGAACCTAATCAGTGTCTGTTGTACTTTCACAGTCTGTGTAGCACCTACTCAGTTACTACATATCCTTTATTGCCCTTGAAGGTATAGACAGGTCTTGAAGATTTTAACTGTCTTCAAGGAAAGCCATCTCATGAGGATCAAACAAGTGAAAAAACCCAAAAGCTTCTATTTACACACATGTTTCTTAAAGCCTGCAGCTGTGAACTGGGATTTTATCCTGGAAAAGCATACAATGTCATGCTGAGATATAGATAACATGCATTTTAATCTTTTCACAAGGGGACTGCATTTTTTTTTTTAAGCAGATCAGTTCTTAGGTAGGACAGAGTTACAAAGATGTATCAAACTTTTCTAGCCTTGGTTGGATTTTTAACTGTCAGTTGACTGTATCATTTTTTATTTGAGGTTACATAAACTTTGGAATAAAGTTATAGCTAGTTTTTAATTGTAGAATCTCCTAGATTGGAAAAGACCTGTAAGGTCATTGAGTCTAATCATTACCCTAACATTGAAAAGTCCTTGACTGAACCATAACCCTAAATACTACATCTACAGGACTCTTAAATAGCGCTGGGGATGGGGACTCCACCACTGCCTGGGGCAAGCTGTTCCAATGTCTGATAACTCTTTATAATATCCAATCTCAACTTCCCTTGTTGAAACTTGAGGCCATTTCCTCTTGTCCTATTACTTGTTACTTGATTGAACAGACAGACCCCCACCTCTCTACAAACTCCTTTCAGGTAGTTGTAGAGAGTACGGTCTCCCTTGAGCCTCATCTATAAAGTATCAAGTTTTTTGTCTAAGGCTTTTTTGTTCTAATGGAGTGATTTTGTCTTCAGTAAAGAGCAAGAAGTACTGGCAAATTGTATAATTTATTTATTATTTATTTGAGGACTATACGAGTGTGAATGAAGAATAAAGTACTAATATTTTAATCTGCAAAAATTGCCAGTAGATTAAATGAATTTACTCCTTTGCCATTTTTCCCTTTATTTCTTTTCCACTGTTCAATAACAAATTTTTGGTAATAAGCATTATTTTAGACCATCTTTGTTGTTTAGTTATATAATTAAGATGGTATTTTACATTCTGTTATTTTTTAACAAACCATAGTAATGAAAATTCCATGTTTAACTGTAAAAACAGGGGTAAAAAAATGTATTCTGCAGGTCTAAATTTGCAGTCTTGATAGTTAAGAATATAAGCTAACCATACAGTAAAAGAGACAACAAGGTCTCCTAAGCTTAACATACCGAGAGAGAAAAAGGGCAAGATTCTGACTTGATCCTTCTAGTAAAGAATTATCTTATGGCTTTAAGATTAGTAAAAGTTGCAGCCATTTATTTTAAATGCTTTGTGTCATTGAAGCACATGGTAGAAGTACCCTAATAGATCAAAATATTTAGGAGCTGTTTTCATCAAGACTGAGATCACCCAACTAAGTTTTTGTGAGGTGTGTGGTTTGTGAAATGAACATCTAAAAAGTTCATATTACTAATTCTCATCTTTCATGAAAAGGCTTTTCCATTTTAAAAAAATTTCTGAACAGATAAGAAGGAAACCATATGCAATGTAGGCAGCTCGTAGAAAATCAAGGTCCTTGTGCTGGAATTATCTGAGGACTCTAAGAACACACAATACTTAGCCATGCCAAGTATAACGGGCAAGTGTGTCCGATGTAAACATTTAAAATTGTGCTTAAATTTTAACTATTACAGTTAGTGTCTTCTAAACTTATGAATAAAGTTTCAAAAATTAAGCTTAAAAATATAAAAATATTGATTTTATTTTCATAGTAGTTATTTACTAGGTTTAATCTGTGATTAAAAGAAAGCATGTTCTAAAACAGACTTGGGAAAAAGTATCCTTTGTCATATTTTATGTAGGCATATACAGTCTATAAATTGTTTCTATTCTGAGTCTAGCACTAAAAGTTTTTAAAAGAAAAAATCAAAACAGTTAAATTGTTAATGTCTTTTAAAAACTTGCCTCTTTCTCACTGTATAAAATTTGTTTCGGCTTCAGGCCATGGAAAGTGTTACTGTGGAAACTGTTACTGTGAGGCTGGTTGGCATGGAGATAAATGTGAATTCCAGTGTGACATCACCCCCTGGGAGATCAAGAAAAGATGCACATCTCCAGATGGCAAAATCTGCAGCAACAGAGGTGTGTCATTCGCACGTTCCTTCTACGCATGTTTATATATCTTGCTTTTATTTTACAATATGCATTTTCTCCAGTAGGACATAGATCTGCTATAGTGGGAGACTTACCCTGCAAAATAAAATACCAGCAGGTTTTTCACTTTGAATGGATTGTTGCTGTAAGGCCAACAGGGAAGTAGGTCAATTTGCTCATAAAGAAGACCAAGGACCCACAACTGAATAGAGAAAATTAAAACCACAAAGCTTTTAGTTTTCACCACAACCTGAAAGAAACCCCTAAGAAGCATTCAGTAACAATGTTGTATAATGCATACAGAGCTGGAAAGATAGACTTCACACAATATTTCTAACTAAATGGGATTTTATTTGCACAATGTTCTGAAATATGAATTTTACTTTACGCTTCTATCTAATTTTGCCATTTTAGAAAAAAAAAATTACAAAATGAGGTTGCTTTTCACTAACTGCTATGTTTGGCTTCATTAAAAAAAAGAGTTTAAAAACCATGTTGGCTTTTTTTTTCAATAGGCCAGAATAATTACAGTACATAAGTACAGAACATAAGCACAAGTCACGTAGATACATCTCTTAAAACGTCTTTACTAACAAAACCTGCTATACTGTGAACATCTAATTATCCCGAGAAAACTCTCTCCTCTTAATTATGAGGAAATTGAAAGATTGGCTTGAACACAGGCATCATGTAGGATCATTTAGTCTTGGGATTTTAGCAGTAAAAATAAATCTATACTTCTGGAAATAATAAATATTGAAGTGGCTTCAGATCAGATGCTTTATTTGCACTGAGAAAATAATTTCTTGTCAAAATATTTTTTTCTTCATATTTTAAGTTTATATTGTAATTGGATAAAATGAGGATAAATAGTATAGCTAATATTCTGAACACCTACAAAATCCTATGCAAAGGTACATTCATGGGATACTTTATATTTTTAGCCTTTCATGTGTTTGTGATTTTATCCACATAAAAACTGTGTAGGCTTTGACTACATGAGGATGCTTTCCAACACAGTATTTCTACTCTCTTCAGTCCTATTACTCACTTTTCTGTGTTTGTACATCTTATGATACAGGTGCATTTTCTCTTGTCAGTCTTGAGCCTTGTAAAAATTAAATATCAGCACTAACCTTGCTGTCCAGCCTCCTTTAGTGCTAAGATGGATTAATTGCCTGTATCTTTCCATCGACTGTCTAGTCAGCCAGCTGAGATCAGATGTGAAACTTTAAATTTTTTAGACAATGGTGAGATGGTGCTTAGCATTCAGATATCCAGAAAAGCTGTTCCAAATTCAATTTTCTTTAAAGTTTTATTATGGAAGGAGTAATCTTTCTCCAGAGGCATTTCCTCATTTTGCTTTGGTTTTGGTGGTGTTATCAGTTTTGGGTTTTGTTTGTTTGGGTTTTTGTTTGTTATTTTTGTTTACTTTTGTGTTTGTTTTTGTTTACTTTTGTGTTTGTGTTTGTGGTTTGTTGTTGTGTTGGGGGTTTTGGTTTGGTTGGTTGGTTTGGTGGTTGTTGGGTTTTTTCCTCCTCCTTCAGTAATGTCACTGAATTGTGAAAGTATCAAAAATCAGGTGCAAATTTCTTAAGGGATGACTTGTCAGCTTTAGCACTAAATGGGACAGCAGCTCTTCCTGCCTCATGTAACTGTCGTGCATGCACAATGATGTAGATATTGTCTTTTTAGACAGTATGTCCATATCTATATGTACTCTAGTCACTCTGTCCTGTTGTCCTCAAATGCATTATGTTGTTAAGACTGATCTGAATAAGAAGATGAAGGCTTTGGTGGAGTAGAAGTAGGTGAATCTGCTCTTCAGGAAATAACTCCATGCATACGTAAGTTTAGGCTGATGCTTTGTGCCTGTTGGCATCTCAGGAAAGTAGTGAGTGTATGTCCCTGTAGCATATTTGGATTTCTGAATAAGGAAACTGTCTTCTTTTGTTCTGACATTTCCGAAGTAGGATGTGCGTTCTTTGTATATCAGTAACGTTGTGCCAAATTAGTATCTCTGTTATATTTCACATTCTTATTGTAAATGACAGAGTGTGGCCCTGAATATTGACTTAGGAAAAGTAGAAAAACATCATTTTCGCATAGACCTCTGCTGATGTTCTTCATAGGTAAAGAATGACCTTCTAGACATTTTCTGCTGGATTAGAATTTGAATTCCCTTCTAGTTTAAATGTTTATACTTTAACAATCATTAATTATCCACTGTGCCCAAGCCCAAGTCATTTAAACAGCATTGATTTTTATTGTCATTAGTGTCAGGGCAAATTACTGTTGATGTCAAAGATTTATGACTGTTCTGTGCACTACAATTTGCTTTTGATTTTTAACAAGGCTCAACAGCAAAAAAGAAACTTGAACAGGAAGCCAACTTGTTTGTATAAAGTATTGCTACTAAATAATCACAGAAGATTTTAAATCATAGAAGATGAGCATACGCTCATGATTAACACTTGCAGCTTTGAAAAAACACTCCTGTGAGAGCAGAAAATTCACAAGTGTAAATTTCTGTAATCAAACTAATATTACTCTAAATTGCTCAGTTAATCTATCTCCATCTCGCTTTTTTTAACTCTTTCCTAGGCACGTGTGTATGTGGGGAATGCACATGTCATGATGTGGATCCAACTGGTGACTGGGGAGATATTCATGGAGATACTTGTGAGTGTGATGAAAGGAACTGCAAAGCAGTGTATGATAGATATTCTGATGACTTCTGTTCAGGTAAGGAATATATATATATATATATATATATATATAAAAGGATCTTATGTGCTGTTTTATAGTAAAAACATCCAATTGATCTGATCTTGCTCTTCCTTGGTGCACCAATTCTCATTCTCTTTGCTTAAGATATACCAAGCTTTAGCTGGGGTTTTATTTGGGAGCAGACTTTTAAAATTAAAAGACATAATTCTGAAAACAAACAAAAAAAAAGTTTCCAATTCTAAAGCATCTTAAAACATCTTTTTTTTTTTTTTTTTTTTTTTCCCCCCTGTCTTTTAACAGAATTCTATAAGTCTGAAATACTTTAGGTGCTCATTAACATCCAGACAGCCACCCAAGGTTTGCAGCGTATTTAGACTGATGCTTCATATATCAAGTAACAAAAGCGAGTTAGTGAGACCTTGCATACAATTTTGCATAGTTACTGATAAAGATGCTAATACTGGGCAGGCGAGAAGGACTTTGATCAATACACAGCATGCAAATTGTACACATAGGAACTTTGCAAAAACAAATGAGGGTGATTTCAGAAGGACTTGACAGATTACAGGTTGTCAGCTCTAATACATCTTGAAAAAATATGATCTGCCCTCATTAATAATTGGAAGAATGCAGTCACATCAATGAAAATAATGATGTGGTATATTCTTTTCCTATTACCAGAATGATAGATCCCACATAGAACGGTTGTAGGACTTGTCTCTAGTAGCAAGAGAAGGCTGAAACAAACATGATGTATAAAATTCTTAGTCTCTTTGCTTGTTATAAAGGAGAAAGGCTTCTCAACTGTTGTGGTTTTGGTTTTTGATGAATCACTAGTTAAGAAAATTATTTTTTTTAAAAAAAGCATTTCTAAAAACCTTCAGTGAATTCATTTGCTTGTTACTGTTTCATCCACCTACAAATTTTAGATTGGTTTGTTTAATTAATAAAATGGAAGGATGGATATTGTCAATTTTTGAATGTATTATTATGTTGATGAGTATGTTTTTAGCACTCAGAGACTTATAAAAATGTCAGCATCAGCTAAAGAATACAAAGCTACAAACAACACAGTAAATGTCTTCTGTAGTTAGGGGTGAACACTAGAGTTTCAAACCTGATTAGATTATTAAATCCAACCTGTGGCATCTACAGCTAATGCTGCATTGCTGAAAGAGGGCTTGAAATCCCTCTTACATTATTGCCATTGCTGCTGCTGCTGCTGCTGCTCAGGGTGGTAATGGTTTTAAGATAGCAGAGTGTAAGAAAATATGGACAGTTACAAAGGAGTTTTGTGGAAAATATTGTCATTTGACATTGTATTAAAGGCCAATATAGTGTTCTGTATTACACAGACATAACTATAGGAAACATTACAAGAGATGCAAAAGGTAGTACTCATATCTTGCTTGTAGTAACTAAAAGTTTTGTTGAAGTATAGCTTAGTTTTTCTATCTAATCAGCAAAAATTTGAGTACTGTGTCTTGTTCATTTTGCTTCCTTTTTCATTATGTTTTAGAAAAGCTTAATTTAACCTTAGTTGGCCATCAAGTATGCATTCTTCAAATAGATTCTGCAAAAATTCCATGAAGCAGTGTGTACAATCTCATATAGTCCATCTGTTTAGACCTGTTTCAGAAGTGGACAAGATGTATAAGTATTGATTCTGTTTAATTGTGGTAGACAGACAGAATCTGGAATTAAATAGTCTGCATTTAAAGATTTACTAACAGAATTGTAATTGGTTGGTTTTAATTTTTTTTTTTATGTGAAATAAATTTACTTAGAGCAAGAAGTGTGCACACATTAAGTGTGTCTGCAAAATTTCCTCATTTTCCTAGCAATTATTTGCAAATTGATTTAGGAAGAAACCAGGAGGGATTAGTCTGATTAGGAAAATAATCCAGCTCACTTAAAACTTACAACAAAAGGAGGTGCTACAAAATTTGTCCTGTCTTTCCTGACTATCTAATAGGTAGAGACAGCAAACCACATTGTCCTGAGTATCAGATTGAAATGGTAGGAAATCATGTTTACATAGGAGTTTTACTGTAACTGAATGAAATGCTATGTTTATTTCATAAACTACAAATGACAGGAATTGTCAGCCCTGCTGTAAGGATTTAACATCACACAACAGCAACGCCTTCCAGAAGCTTCATATGGCTTGGGGTGACTGTCAATTTGCAGTATCTCATTGGCAAACAGATGCCTTCTTTTAACATCTGAAGTACTTTTCAGTATGTTACTGAATGATTTTCCTTCAGAGGTGTTCACAAGATTGAAGTGATTCTCTTTCTTTAAATAGAGAATAGCTTTCATGACTTGCCATAGAAAGAAAAAAGGCGTCCAAAAAGAAATTCCTACATTAACACATATTATTAGCTCCTTTGCTGTCACTCTAGCAAAGAAAATATTATATGAAAGAACATCATCCTTTCATAAGTATCTGTCTGGATCAGGGAACATATGTTCAATTCTCAATTTGTCAGCAGGTACATGTGAAAGCAAGGGGTAGAATCATAAAATCATAGAATAGTTTGGGTTGGAAGGAATTTTAAAGATCATCTAGTTCCAACACCCCAGGGACACCTCCCACTAGGCCAGGTTGCTCAAAGTCCCATCCGGTCTGGCCTTGAACACATCCAGGGATGGGGCATCCACAGCCTCTCTGGGCAACAGGTTCCAGTGCCTCACCACCCTCACAGTAAAGAATTTCTTCCTAATATCTAACCTAAATATACCTTCTAAACAAGAGGAAGATTTTAGTGCTTTTCAAAGAAAACAAATAACTAATATAAAGAAAAGTTCTTGTGAAATTGGAGATTCTGATAATTCATAGAATGCTTGTTTCCTCACATTTTCTCCTTGTAAACTGATAAATGCATATATTTTAGAAATATAATATAAGACAGTCTTTAAATGCAAGTATGATTAGAAAGAGATATAAAATCTGGGTTGCTATGGTTTTCAAGAAGAATCTGTGTAGAGAAGTGGACATCAGAGCAATGCTTGGGTTTCTGTGTCAGCTGAACGCTGACTATGTGAGAATTGTAATATTTAACCTACTGTCAGAGCTTATGAAACTAAAAAGATTTTGTGGCAAGGAATGCTTTTGCTGGTTCTCAAGCTTTCCTTATTCAGTACAAGGATCATTTTGTATTGCCAGAATCCCATGGTTTTATGCAAAAAACATTAGGCTCATAATGAAGGGAGCTGGGCATTTATCTTGTTTTATCTTCCTCGGGATATGTTATCTTTCATATAGAGGGAACAGATTATTTTGATGGCTTTCCAAGTTAAGTTCTCAAGAGTGATTCACCCCCTTCTTGTCTGTCATATATTTTTTAAGAAATTTTCCAGAAAAGCTTGTAAGGTGTTCTGTTGCTTTTCCTCACCTCAACTTGCATAGTGAAAGTTGCATTTATGTTGCTATATTCAGACATGGTCAGAAGGAGTCAAGTTAGCTAATGAGATACCAAACCCACATCCAGCTGCCCTATTGAAATAAGAATAGATTATGTCCATTATTTTATTATTTCTACATTACTATTTAGGAGAAGGCACTGGTTTGAGACTTGGAATTGGTGTGACAGTGCTTGTATCTAGAGGATCACACTGATTTCAAGTAGATAAAAGAGAGTATTGATATATTACTCAGAGAGTAAACTGCAACAGTTGTAGAAAAAGAAGAACATAAAAGTAAATTAAATACTGCCTTATGATAGCCCCACCTTTTCAGAAAGTGCTGAAATGTGTATTTGTAACCTCTATTTCACCCTTCCACATGAGGAGCATGTGCCAAGAGGCAAAACATGCCTTAAGAAAAAAAATAACAAAAGAAATGTGACTCAAATGGAATGTTAGGCCAGTGCTATTTTCAGAAAAAAAAAAAAAAAAAAAAAAAGAGAAGATGGAAAGTAGATTTAGTGAATTGATTATATAATGAAACCACAACTTAAAGTTAATCTAACTATTAAGTTTTAATACCTATTGTCAATATGGAGGCTAATCTTAAATTTTATTCATTGGAAAGGTCATGGACAGTGTAATTGTGGAAGATGTGACTGTAAAGAAGGATGGACTGGGAAGAAGTGTGAACATCCACGTTCTTGCCCATTGTCAGTTGAGGAAAGTGCTAAGAAATGCCAAGGAAATTCTAATTTACCTTGCTCTGGAAGAGGTAAGCACATTCCTGGAAGAATTTTCGTATTCTTTACTTCCATTAAAAGAATTTCTACAGATGTCCAGCATTATTAGTATTGAAAACTGTGAATATTCTTGGCTTACTGTGCATGAATCACACCTGCGTAGCTTGTGAGTTATGAGAAGGGAGGAGAAGAATACAAAGGTCACCTATTTTTCCTGTCATCTGCTGCTTTGTATTTTATTTTATGTATCTCAACATTTGTTTTGGAAGTTTTCAAGGATGCTTTTATGATTGCTGCATTTAGGTCTTTATTGAAGATACATTAAAAATATGAGCCTATTCTGTGCATTCTTTGACAAAACCAGCATGAGATTTTCAGCCTGGGTAAAATGTTGTGGCACCTATGTAATGAATGAGAGCTGTTTGGATTTACACTGCTTAAGAACCTGCCCTACTGAGTGCTGGAGTGACTTTCTGCAATGCCGTTATTTCTCAGTGCAGTTTGTTAGTTGGCTGCTGGCTTTTCATTTGAAAGCATTTCTTTGTGACACTGTAGCCTTTTCAAAATTACAAAATCTTTGACTAAAAGAATAAACTAAGTCATACATACAATTGAAATATACATTGCAAGCAAAAGGAAACTTTTCTCAGAGGAAAAGTACCTGCAAATTTCCATCTGTCACCGTGTGAAATGTGTCTCTCTGTACAGAGAAGAAAGAAAAGTGAATATGAGACAAACTTTTGCTAGAACTGGTAATTGAAGTTGTTATGAATTCTGTCCACTTAAGTATTTGCTGGGAAAGGTCTAAAACTGCTCTTGAATGATTACAGTTGACCCTAAAAGTCATTTCATTTACAGTTTCTTCTTTCACTAATACTATCTTACATAGTAAAAAATTTTAGGCTATCCACGCATGTTAACATTGTGATAATTTAATTTTTACCAGCAGCTCCTAACTTAGTAAAATCAATATTAACTGTGTCTTAAAAGAATGATGTATTAATAGATTGTTGCTTGATTTTGTTTTAATTAACCTAAAGCTTTCCAGTTAATTACATCTCTCTTTTCTTCATAAAAATTCTCAAAGGAATTCTTGGCTATGAGTTAGGTGAAATATGGGCATCTGTAGAAAATAAATGCATTTAGTTGTTCATGATTGCAAGACATAGAACTGAAAGAGTGTTGACTTTTTTTTTTTTTTAATACTGGCTCACTCTTTTACTGTTCTCACTGGATGCTGAATGTCTCTTCTCTCTACTGCTTCACTAGGAGTTGGGTATGTTGATCATTTGGAGTCAATTTGATGATTTATTTGCATTGTGCACTATGAGAGTCAAATGACAGAGGAAAGAATGACAGAAATAAAAACAATTTTAATTTGAATAAAAAGTTAAGTTATGGAACATATTATTCTATTTATATTTCAAGTTTTGAAAAGTTTTACTAAGTATAGTGAGAAGAGTGCATTTAAAGATTTCAATATTAATGGCAATAATTCTATCTTCTTGGCTTTCTGATAAAAACACCTGAGTATTAATGTTGGCAGTGTTCTGTTGAAATACTATCAGTAAAATAATCCTTTTCAGGTTTGGCTGATGGTCAAAATTTTTCAAATAAGTACAAACAGTATCTCTTGGAATACAAGGCTGACTTGATAGTGGTTTTTACTGAACTTCCTTTGACTTCCAAACAAGAAGAGATCCATCAAGGTTTGAGGAGTGCAAATGGTACAGACATGAATCTAGGACATAATATGGTAGCTGCTTTAATGAAGGAGCAAGAGATTCTGCATTCCATGCTTGGAAAAAAATTTCCCTGAAAACTGTTGTTTGAAAATGGAATGTGGTATCTTTCATATCTTGAGTTAGTTATATGTATAATTTTGTTTAGGAAGTTAGGAGAGAAAAAAAGAAAAGAATTTTAGTCTAATCATCTGTAATTTACTGTTTTGTTCTATTTTGGTTTGTTTGGGTTTTTTTGTTTGGTTGGTTGGTTTGGTTTGATTTGGTTTAATTTTATCCTGGAATCCTTGGATTTCCTTTTCTTCCACCATGTTTTAGATATAATAAAAAACATGAGAAAGTTCCTGTACCACTGAAGTGATGCAAGTGTCTAGTTCCTATGAAAAATTGTCACTGGACTTGCACAATTAAAGCTTTTGGTCCCATTTTATATGACTACTTGCCATTTTAACTTGACACTGGAAGGTGTTACACAAGCAACTGAAACAAAATAAAGATTTCCAATCAAACATAACCTCTTTCAAGTCTTCTGGGGTGGGAAAGGCCATGGTCTTGTAACACCAGCCACAACTTTTCTGAAGTCTATAGGGAGGATTGTGTGACAAGGAAGGGAAAGTTCTGAATGAAATGGAAGTGTTACCTTTTCCATTTGAACATTACTGTTTTGGTGACCTCCTTGAAATATTTTTCTGTGGGTTATGTCACAAGGACAGTAAGTCCTTGTACAGGTCAGTAACCCACTGCACTGCTGGAGAAGCTGAGTACTTACGTCCTTACTTAATATGATCTTTTTACAAGTTTGTATATGCAATAGGATGCAGAACAGAGAGGCTGAAGATGCAGGCACATGAATTTATGGCATTGCCATGCATTGTGTTTCCTTGAAGAATGTTTTCTATTCACCTGTACATTTTCTCCCTAGGTTACTCAACAACAGTTATGAAAGCCAATATACTCTTTTGCAATGATCTTGGATAAAGACATTGAAGGATGTCACGGTTTAGGGTAAGGGAGGCCCATTAGACCTATAACAGATGCTCTCTGTTAATCCCCCTCCCTCCCTAAAGGGGAAGAGAAAGGGAACAAGGGAGAGAGACTGAGTGATTAGAAAAAGAAACTAGAACAGCTTTAATGAAAAGGAAACTAATAATAATAAAAATGGAATATATACAATTATATAAAAAACCAGTATGGAACCCAACCCCCCTGACGGTAATTACATCACCATCATGATGCTGTGGAGCAGGAACCAGGGGAGTCCCAGTCTGGACCCCACAGCAGATGGGAGCTTTGGTAAGGAGCTGGATTCTGGTACTGGGTTCAGGAACACATAGACTGGGATTGAAGGCAAAACAGAGTCCTCCTTGGGTGCTCCGAGGAAGGAACCAAAAGAAGACCCAAGCCAAGCCAAGCAAAGCAGGCAAAGCAGCCCAAGAGGGGAGAAGAGCACAGAGACCCTTCAGATCCCTCAGCTCTATGCCAAATATGATGTATATGGGCTGGAATCCCTCCCTGGTCAGTTTAGGGTCACCTGTCCTGTCCACTCCTCCCTGCAGTTGTGGCCTTTCACTTTCTGCACTCCCAATGTGGTACACAAGACCCAGCAGTGGCCTTGGTCTGCACACCAACCCTTGGCAGTGACTCTAACCATGGGGTGCTATCACTGCTGGAAGCAGACACTGTCTGTGAGAACAGGCTGCTACCTTCAGACAGTGCAGTTAGAAGAACTGAGCTGAAATGTAAAATCACTGAACAGAATTAGTTCTGTTCCCCCTCAAACCAGGACAAAGGACAAAGCATTTGTACAATTTCTAATTCCCTACAGATAGCCAAAATATGTAGGGAGTAAAAGATAGTACTGTTACAATTCATAGTATCTTTCTATAGTATCTGTCTAACTGCTGACATACGCTCATATTTTCATGCGGAGGAGTATGAAAATTCAGTTGTGACACTCTCTTCCCAAGATTAACAAAACTTATATTTCCTAGATGGTATTTTCTTGTTGAAATATTAAGTGTGATTTCAAAATGTGATAATCCTTCACTTAATCAGTAGCAATAAAAAAAAAAACATGCTGTTTGAGGAAGGAAGCACTGAAGAAATAATCCTTCAAAGCTTTTTAATTTTTGTGCATTTTGCAAGACTTTCTGATATGGAGCACTATAAAACTCCCCATGATTCAGCTTCAGTTTTTAAAATCTCCAACAATAAGTACAGGTGAACTGGGGAAAAAAACCCTAAAATTCCCAAATAAATCAAGTGACCAAATTCTCTAAATTCCTCATAAAAAAAATAAATGTTTGGGATCTGTGTATTTTTGTGTTGGATATATGGATGGTGGGGACTTAAAAAAAATATTTCCTTTGCTTCCCTTCACAAAATTATATAATACTAGCAGAAAAATTATAGCAAAATTATACTCTTCCAAAATTTTCCATTTCTGAGGGACTTCTGACCTTCGATCCTTGAACTTGATTTTATTAAGGAGCCTATTTTATACTTTATACTTTGCTTTTACAGGTAATGATGAATGGAAAAGAAAAGGGAATTTTAGCCTCATCTTACTCTTTTTATGATTCAATGACTCAATATGTTTGTAATATTACATTTTCATATGAAGTACCAGATTTTTATATAAATGTATCCAGTTTTTTATTAGTTACCTTAAGCAAATTATGTTCCCACATATGCAGAAATAGAGAAAACAGCAGCAATGCAAACAAAGAGAATTGTTATGCATCACCCAGGTTTTCAGAATCTTAGGTTCCCTTGACTATAAGTCCTGTAACGTCATCAAAGTAAAAAAAGATATAGGAAAAAATTTAACCGTGGAAGAAAGTAAAGTGTTTGATATATCAGGAGTATATCAAAATTGTATTAAAAGTTTTAAAGAATTAAAAGAATATTATGAAGAACATGACCTAATTAGATAATCACTACCTACAAAATCCTATAGATTACTATTTCTCAATCTGCATTTCACTATTCTGTGAGATGGTGAAGCAATGAACTTTTATTCCAGACTGTAATTCCCTTCCTAATTTTCCCCAGTCACTCACAGGAATAACAATCTTTTTCATGGGTGCTGGTCAATATGTAAGGAAAGCAGAGGTGTTGTGGAAAATACATTTCACCATGGTCTTAAATTTCTTAACTGCCTTAGTAAGTGAAGGAGAGAGAAGGCTATATAGTGACAAGGTGAGCAGGAAGTGAGAATGTCTGTGTTCTCATATTATAAAGGCAGAGGACATACAAATACTCTCGGTTACATCAATCAGGTTGTCTTTCCCTTCAGTAGCTCTTGTTATATATAATGGGAGAGAAGGATCAGATAAAAATTTTGTGAATTTAAATACACTATAGCTAGATAATTTCCAAAATTTATTTTCCCCACAAAAGCACGCTGAGGATGAGGAGTGATTCTAGACAGCTTCATTTATACAAAGTGAATACTTCCTTCTACAGTTTTATTCCTGAAGGTGTTTTTTTTTTTTTACTTGCTGCATTTTTCACTACAGCTGTAATACTTTCACAGTGAAAGTCTGTCCCTTTTAAGAACACAGTGTACAACAAGACCAGTATCAGAGATGAAGGAAACACCAAAAAATCCTTATGGCAAGACATAAAGAGATAGCATATTGTCAGGATTAAGGAACAGACAAACCACTTATCTCTTTAAAATGCACATCATTCACTTGCGGTTCCCCTTAGGGCAAAAAGCAGATTTCAAAATAGTTATAATAAAAAAGCCTTCAGCAAGAGAACTGAAAATAAAGAGAGTAAGTTTTGAGAATAATAGATGAGAGATTACTTTTTTCAATAATCTCATTCCCATCACGTACCCTTAGTGAAGGCAGCCATCCCATGGCAATGATCCTAAAACAGTTAAAGGACTTATTAGTAGTGTCTTTTACTATTTCAATCTCTTTTTTATAATTGCTTTTATTTATTTGTCATATGGAAAGAATGGAACTGGTCTTTTATCTGTGTAATTCACCCTTACACTTATGCTCTAACATTGGTTCACTGAAATATGAAGAATTCTTTTGTGTAGTGAAAAAGATTCATGCTGTTTTTGCAAATTCTCCTAAATCCCATTTTCAAAATATTAAATTTGTGAGTTCAAGAGTTGTATGGCATTTTGAAAGCTTAGTGACATAGTTACTTTACAATAATTATTTTTTCCTCTATTTAGAATTATCAGATGTTGACTGGCAGTGGAAGAGTAACAGTGCTCAATGCACGACTAAAGATTTCTTGTTGTGAAATAAGACAGTGAATCAATCCCTTGTGTTGAGTGTTGGATTCTGTAATGCATATTGCTAGTCTGCAGGATACCACGTTCTGGAGTCTGGAAACAAAACTTAAGTACAAAGGTCAATGACAACCCTAAAGACCAGTGCCATTTGCCAGTAGATGCTGTAAGGTCCTAATCCTTCCTGGGACATCTTGGCTATACTACTGTACAATATAATACTTTATGCTGCTCTGAAACATAGTTCATCAAAGCCTTTACTCTAACTTGAAAGCCTGAAACAGGAAATGTTGTAAATTCCTGTTGATACAACACACCATGATATGCAGAATGAAAGAGAAACACAGGTGGAATAAACCATATCTGTGTACAGACAAGAGTGGATGGAAATTAGATAAAAAGATATAAGCTAAATAGGTGCCTAAGAGCAGGTGTAACTATTGACTTCTCTTCTGACCTTTGTGAAGTCTTACATGACTGATCATAAATCTGACATAAAACACTGTCGTGGCTTAGACTCACCTGGGAGCTCAGCACCACGCAGATCACAGAATTACTGAGGCTGGAAAAGACCTCTGAGATCATCAAATCTAGCCTATGACCCAACACCACCGCATCAGCTAGACCATGATACTAAGTGCCACGTCCAGCCTTTCTTTAAATACATCCAGGGACAGTGACTCCACTACTTCCCTGGGCAGTCCATTCCCATGTCTGATCACCCTCTCTTGGATATCAGGAAGTGTTTCCTGATATGCAACCGAAACCTCCCCTGGCACAGCTTCAGGCCATGCCCTCTCCTCCTGTCACTAGTTGCCTGGGAGAAGAGCCCGACCCCCACCTGACTACAACCTCCCTTCAGGGAGTTTTAGAGAGTGACAAGGTCCCCCCTGAGTCTCCTCTTCTCCAGGCTAAACAACCCCAGATCCCTCAGCCTCTGATGCTTGCTCCCAGCCCCCCCACCCCAAAATGGGAAGGAGAAGGAGGAGAAAATTACAAAAACCCCCAGGCTGAGATGAGGAGGATTTAGAATTGTGAATTTAGAATTGAGAAATAAGAAGAAGTAACAACAATAAAAGTAATGAAGCAATGCACAAAATGATACAGAATGAGACGAGGAAGGCACTGCCCTGACCAGTCTTGCCTGAACACACACAATTTGCCCAGTCTGCCCCCCTCCCTTAATACCAGGCATGACATCAGTATAGAATTGAATAACCCTTTGGCCGTTTCAGTTGTATACCTCAACCCTGAGACCCTTCACAATTCCTGGTGAAAAATCACCATACCCAAGCCAAACCCAGGATAAATACTCAGCTTGTAAATAATTTCTAGGATTAGATCCTCAACTACTATAGCTTCATATAAAAATTTGGATTGCATTGTTCAGTACATCTTCAAGATTTTTAAATCTATAGAATCTGCAGTGCATTAATCCCAATCTGATCATGTCTCCAACAGATAAATCTCTACAGATAGGTATGATACCTTAAAAGGGCTGAAGAGCTGCTGGTGGCCTGTGCCATGTCATGAGAGTTGGTTCTGTGCTATTTCCACTGGAGCCTTATTTGCTATAGTTTTCTGTCCTCACGGTTCTGGTTCTTTTGCTCCAAGTGCACTTATTAATTAAGGACTTTGGGGCCCCCTCTAGTATGATATTGACAAAACCAATCAACGAAAAAAAAATCCTATTTCTTAATAGATATCTATAGAAAAACATTGTTTCTAAAACCTATTGCTTGTTGATTTAGTAAAGGAAGATTAGGAACATAGTAGAAGTTGCCATTTTAATAATTCACTATACTTTATATATGACAGGATGGGATTAGAGTAGAAAAGTGTAAACAAACCTAAGGTAAAATCTAGGTTACTATCCCTGCTACCAGCTCTTTATTGAAGCCTCTTACTATGCAAATTGCACTGCTTAATTGAAGTGTAAATTACTCTAATGTACATCATCTCTGAATTTGGCCTGCTGTTTTCATTCATTTTGCATGACCCCTGCATTCTGAAGGAGGTCTTAATTAAAGCACTACAGTAGACAGCCTGGCAGCAAGTAATGTTATTAGCTGGTGTAACAAGAAGAGAGCATAAATGCAAGCCATGCATCACATCTCTAGCTTTCACCTCATCAGCTTTGAGACTGAGCTCTGTTATACCTCTGTGTGCTTCAAGCGGAGAGGCACTCTTACTGTACTGGTACTTCAGTGATGACTGAGCTGGCATAACAGTATTTGTTATGCAATATGGTGCACCCTTCTCTGATGGACTAGCACTCTGAACTCCACTTGTAGTCTATTGAAGCCTAAGATGTTCCTATCATCTGGTTTGGAATTCCTACTTAGGAATTAGGACTGTGGGATAAAATCCCAGTATAGCAAAGAAATCTGTAAACCATGGCATCTATGGCTGACAGAGTACTCAGTGAGAGTAACTTGATACGCTCTTTTTCAATATAACATTTTTTGATTCAAATATCTTTTATTTCATTCTCACTACTAAGAAAGGAATATTAGGAAAAAAACAAATTCTGATGTTTAAATGTATTTGCAAGATGCAGGCATAGTTATTTATATATTATATATTTATATAATGATTCATATGTGATATGTTCATATATAATAATTTATTATGGCTGTTGTAGGTGTCTGCTACAGAATACCTGCTTAAGAAAGGATGTAAATTAAGCCTTCTTTAGACAGATGAAAGAAGCCTCAGGATTGGAGGCCTTACTAATCACCGGCAATTTCAGTCACCTTGATATCTGCCAAAAGATTGGGATAGCTCAATGAGACTAATCTAGCAGATCCTTCCCACATCTCTTAAGCCACTGGACCTCAAGGCAGGGACTGAAGGAATTAAATCCCTCCCACTGTAGGAGAAGAGCAGGTTTGAGATCACCTGAAGTAACTGAACATGCATAAGTCCATGGGACCTGATGAGATGCAGCCCAAGGTCCTAAGGGAACTGACAGATACATATGCCCAGCAACTCTCATACTTTAAAAGTCATGGCAGTCAGGTGAAGTCCTCAGTTACTGGAGAAGGGAAACATCACACCCAGTTGTAAAAAGGGTAAAAAAGAGGATCCTGGTCATTACCAACCTGTCAGCCTCTGCTCTGTGCCTCGTAAGATCATGGGCCCATGTTCTTGTTCCTTTGATTGCAATTCTTACACCAGCAGACAAAGACCTCTTTCACTGTGAAAGACATCTGTGAAAGATCTCAAAGGCCAGGACTGACTTCTCTCTGACAGCTTCTTCTGTACATAGTGTCTTCTGTATCCCAAGCTTGTGTAACTCTTCTTAACCTGTATCTTTCCATTTTCAATTGGTGGGAGTCTCTCTTGCTGTTTTCTAACTGTCAATATTCAGTGACTGTCTTTTGACACAGTTGGTGTCTTTTTTGAGGAACCTCTGTTTTTTCAAATTGCTTGAGCTTGACTTCTTGATTAGCAAATCAGGGAACATAATATAGAAAACAAACTGGAAAAAAAAAAAAATCATAATGTATTTACCTGATGTCTATATAATATAAAAATCTCAGCATTGAAATTGTTATCCAGAAAAGCTGTATGTGAGAAATAATAGTTTTGCCACAGTAGTGTGTGTGAATTTGGGTTAAACTTCCAATACTGCCTGTTCTCTTTATATTCCAGTGAGATGTATAGCTGTAGATGATGCATATATGTTAGAAGAATTCACTGTATATTAATAGATCACAGTCTTAATTTATCAGGCCAACTTATGCTGTTTACAACTGAAAGAACGTATTTAGTATTCAAAAAGTTCAGGCAAAGCTTTGCATAAGTGGATACTTGCAAGTGCTACACCTTGAAGCAGGCTGGCAATTTTGGAATATTTCCCTGTAGTGGATTGCTGTAATTATCATAATTGCCATTACCTAATCAGAGAATGGATTGACACTCATTTGTGCTAGACTTCCTCTGAATCTTTTGTCTGGTCTGTCTCTTTCATTTGATTGGATAGCGAGCTGCAGGTAGACCTTCAACACATCAACATCTTTGATGTGTGGTATGTGCTTTGTAGAGTTAAAAAAAGAATACATTGTTGTCAATGCTAGATGAAAAAAATGCATACATCTAAGGAATAAAACCCTACAGTCAGAGGTTTGTAGCAAAATTTCCTTTGTTTGTGATGAAGGATGCCTAAAAAACATTAAATATACTTGCTGTTTTGATATAATAAAGTAATTTGTAAGGAGATAAAACATAAGTATTCATTCCAGTCAGAGAAGATATAATCAATTAAAGTTAATAAGAATTTTAAAAGTAGATCAGATTTTTGCTGCTCCAAGTTGTCTTCATGTTTTGGTTCACTCCAAAAATGATGTCTGACCTGAAGTCAGGATTTATCAATGTCTTGAGAACTTGCAAAGATCTGGGAATGATTCACACTGCCAAAAAAAATTATTCATGGAAGTGTGCAAGGGTAATTGTATGAAGGAATGTTTATGTAATGCATAGAACATGACAGATACAGGTTCATTTTACAGTTGTGGAAGCATATTTAAAATTAAAGTACTTTTAAGTACCCTCTCTCTCATAACTGATACGTCAAAAATTTGCAGCTTGATCAGGGTAACAGAAGACATTCCAAAAGAATCTCTGATGGGAAAAAAAGAAGTGATTGAGGTGCATGTACATGTTTATGTGTGAGAGCTGATTAGATTTCACAGCTTGTTGACCAGAACAAATATCTGAAATAAAGTCACGAAGCTGTACATTGCAGTAAAAAGTGAGATGAAGGCTCGTATTGTCCAAAAGTTTTATTCATCCCTATAAAAAATGTATGTATATTGGGGCAATACCGCTTAAGTCAGCTTGCATTTGGAAGTGCAGAACTGATGTCTGTATACACAACAGAGCATTTTTGTTTACCTGTACCTCTGCTTACAGGGAAGGAAACAAAGTCAAGTCATGTTGAATGCACAGTAGCTATTGTAAGCATATTAAAATATGCTGGGTGAGGTTCACCTCTGGAATTTATCTAGACATAAAAATATGAGATATTTCAGCCTTTGTTTTCAGTGGAATGATAGTACCTCTAAATTGGAGCCAATTTGCTAATTTCTTCTATATTTCTGTGTTACTATAAAATAAATTGTCATCATTGATACTTTTCCCTATTGTCATTAAAGAGTGTGACTATCAGGCTAACCTTTAGATGCTCACATTTGGGTTCTGTGAATCCCACCAGTTTATGAAATTATTTATCCCAGTTGTGATGTTTTAGGACTACAAATAAAATGAAGTCTGCGTGGACTGGAGCAAAGATCTCTGCAGTTAATATGCAGATATGAGTCCGTTTTCTGAATATCTTGTAGTTTATGGAGTGTTTTAAGCTGCCTTAGCAGTGACATCTAGACTAGTAAATTAAATAGTGCTATGGATCATCCCCAGGCACTGCAGCTTGCTTGCCTGTAATGTCAGATTGTTAGAACAGTCACTGTCCCATTTCTGCCCTGTGCCAGCTAGTATTCTTTCCAAACAATTCCTGCTTATAGTTCAGGAATTAGTGTGGGCTAGTGACTGGTCCCAGTAGGCAGTCTGGATGAGGCCATCTTCATGAAAAACAGCTTGGTAGTATGGATGCCAGTTCTTTCACGCCAGTTGGCCTCAGTGCTAGGGAACAGTCCCAATCACATTTAATTGACTAGTAAAGAGACATCTATCAAATACTGTAGTGTTCTTATAGTAATGAAGATTGACCTTTCTGCACTGTGGTTGGTGCGATTTCTATGTAGCCCACAAGAAAAGATGAAAGCAAGAAAGGAGTTTCCAGCACACCTTGCCAAAGACCCACTACCTACTCTGCAGCTGTTACTTGTTCAGTGCCTTCTCCAAGACAGCAGCTTGTGTAAAACAAATGGATCAGTGCTGTCCCAAAATTGATTTTGTATAGTGTGACAGAAGATTAATAGATTTCCAGGGTGACTGAGTAGTTTGCTTTCTTCCTTCTTTTGTGCTTTTTTAATGAAATGTTTTACTTAAAAATACCCTAAAGGCCCTAAATATTGAAATGGAAGCAATTTTTTAAGCTGAAAATTGTGAAGAACTGGAAGTGTTCAGATTGTTGGTAAATACCATGACATGTTTTTATTCTAGAATTTTCTTTTTGGAAAGGAATTCTCAACTTTATTGCATAATTTTAGAAGTCCAACTTTCCATGGTACAAAAAGGAGACTCCTCCCTTTTTCTCAACTGGATGTAGACCTGACCCCTTTCTAGCCTAATCAATGCTTACTTGCTTATCTAGCTCACAGTTTCTCATTTAAGGAGTAATTATGTCTTTTAAAATATATTGCTATGTCATTGCCTAAGATGAAGAATGAATTATTCCACTCCCATGGTAACTGTGTTATCAGTACAGTGTATTTGAAGCATATAGGTACAAAGATTCTTTATATTCTGTAAGAGAGAAAGATATTAAAAAGCTAAGCAAACTTTATTTTTCTGATAGGCAAAAATACTCCTGCATGTTTGTATCAGTAATCATGTTCTGCTTTAGTTAAATTCTAATGTGTTGTTTGCCAACTCTGGATGAACCACTGACTGATGTATTAGCGATGCAGTTATTTGTAAGGGTCAGAATACTATAAAGGGAATTTATTAAGTCAATGAATCACATTTTCAAAATATGTGGGCTTTCCTATCAGGAACAAAAGGTTTTTTTGTTTTTTTGGTTTTTTTTTGAAAAGTATATTTAAGAAGTTAATACATAGCAAATGCGGAATTTAAATCAACATGATCTTGATATTTAAGCTGAGCTTTCACTACTGATTTTTGAGGTTGCTTATTTGATGTGAAGGTTCAAAGGGACCAATGATATCATTTATAAGGAAAAAACAGTAAATTGAATTTTTTTTTTTTTCCTGAGGTAAATACAAAGGAAATTTTGAGTTGCTCTTTAGTAAGAATGTCTTTAAAAAGATGCTGTTTCGAAAATTAATTCTTTAATGTGTTACAGGTCTATCAAACATCTATTGACAAAACTCAGCAACATTTTTTTTTATGGATAGTGCTTTTAAAGTATTTCGTTCCCTGGTTTTGTGTAAATAATTACATCTTTTGTTTTCATAGGAAACAAATGGTAGGATAAGTTCCATGAGAGAGGTGTGGAATTGTTTCCCTACTTTTAAGTGCCTCTAGAAAGTGCTATGAGAACTGTGTACAGAATGGACCAAATATTTTAACTGGAAGCAAGGAAACTGGGGAGATGTGAGACTGGGGGGAAGTATACAGGCTTCTGATCTCTCACTGAGAGTTTTTGCAGTTCCAGTGGGAAGTGGGGAGTGTAATTATCAACTAAGAGCCTTAATACTTTCTGAACACTTTGTTAGATATAAGTCTAAATATTGATATGAAACCCTGGGAAATAATGCTAAAGTAGTTTTCTACAATTCATGTTTGGAGAAAACTGGTACAAAGTTCAGTAACAGTCTGAAGTCAAGAAAAGCCAGGCTGACAGCCAGTCTTCATACTGAGAACTTCCTAACAAAATTTTCTTCCAAGTAAAAATCTTTGGCCCAGAAATTGTAGACCTCTTTCTGAGACAGTGTTTCACAAAGAGGAACTAGAAATTGCTGTAATACATTACGTCATTTTTGTTTCCTGAATACCATTAATGCATTTCTTTTACAGGAACTGCTGCAATTTTTCTAATAGGCCCATAGGTTCAAATGTTCTGCCCTTGCCTTGCCATTTTCATTTGTCCAGTGCTCAAAATGCTTTCAGCAGACAACTTTGTCAGTTCTGTTAGGAAAATTATTTTACGGCCCACTTGAAGTCTGATTTTTGTCTTTGTGTTCTCTTTAGTTTGTCATCTAAATCACACTTCAGAAAGACAATAAAGCAAGACATGACCCAAAAAGCTAAAGTACTTCTGATTAAATGATAATTTCTTTGAAATTTACTGGAATTTCATCTCTACAGTTCTAAAATTGGAATCTCAGTGTTGGTTAAAACCAAACAAAGCAACTGTCTTACAATTACAGGGGGTTTCAGATAAATATTAGATCCAAGAAACTGCTGTCAGAGAAATGGTAATACTTGCTGAATGTGCTCCCTCTGACACATTGGAGGCAGAGATTGGCAAAGGTGAGATACATTTATGGCTTTATTTGAAGCTTTGAATTTTGTTGAGGGTTTTTAGTTTATTTGTTTGTTTTCTGTGGGGTTTTTAGTTAGTTTTTGGTTTGGTTTGTTTTGTTTTGGGAGTTTTTGTGGTTTTGTTTTGGTTTTGGTTTTGGTTTGGTTTGGTTTGGTTTGGCTTGGTTTTGGATTTGGTTTGGTAGCTCTTTTTTTTGTTTTGTTTTGGTTTCTGTTTTGGTTTTTTTTTCCTCATGGGTCATAGTCAATGTTTTAAAGCCTAAGTGTATGAAGACATGCTGTTCCTACTTTTTTATGAAGTGCAATATGTACACTTTTTCTTTCTTATTTTTTTTACTACAATAAGTAATTATTATCTACTTTACTTACTCATTATAGATCAGTCATTGCCTAAGTATCTGTTTCAAAATGACACCACTTTAACAATGATTCTTTTAGGAAAGTTATAAGACAGAGAAGTGAACATGAACCTCTGTATGACTACTGGGGTCCCTTTCTCTACCAGTTTACTCATGAATCTTTTAACTGCATATTTGCCTCCTTTATGCAGGCCAACGTTGGAACTGTGTGTTTGGAGTTAATTTGTTAGCTTTCTGTATATGTCTTTCTTCTCATTATGAAAGGTGACCATTTTGTAACTATACTAGTACTGTGTAGGTTTATAAGGCTGTGAAACGTACACTCACAAAAAAGTTCTTCTTTCTAAGTGGGTCATGAACCCAGACTGTTATTTCCACTGGGGACTTGTTTCCAAACAAAGCAATGATTAAGACTAAACATTGAAGTGAAACCTAGAACATGACACCTCGATTCAAATTTAGAGTTTTCCATTCTTAAATGACCTTTGGATTCATTTGCAGTGCCTCAAAGTAGCAACCTCACCACACCCAATGATTTACAAACAGTGCTAAGCATTGTTATTGCCAGTAGATGGCATTCTTTATATTAACTAAATAACAGTTTGAAACCTTTTCGGCAGTTTAGGGATTTTTTGGGTGGTTTTTGGTGGTTGATTTTTTTTTTTTTTTTTTTTTGTGTGTGTGTGAGGGAGGTTGATGGACATTTGCTTTTCAGAGTATTCATGGAAATCATGCATATTTGATAATTCGAAATGTTTTGTCAAAATTCCTTGTATCAATTCAACAAAGCAATTTTACCTTTTTTTTTTAAAAAAGAAAGTAATTTCAGAGTCATGTAATGGTGCAATGAACTGATTTAGTAAATTTTACTTTTATTTAGGGTGAGGAAGAAGAGAGGATTTTTCTTTTTCACTTTTGGAAGGTAAAACAGCGTATTTAATGGAGAGCTTAGAGTTTAATATTGCTGTTTTCAGGCAAGAAAACTTCTCTAAGAGATTTTTTTTTCTGCCTATTGCTTACTGTCTGCAACACCTATGGAGTATAGACACAACTATCTCTTCTATAGTAGATCTGTAATGACCTGTGTCATCAACTTGAGGAATAACCCAGTAACGCAAGTCCAGGTGTAATTTATAGCTCTTTAATGGTTTTCTTTTATTTTTATATAGTTTTTCTCATTTGAGTGCTTAATCCAAAGGCCACTGAAGCTAACAAGGAGATGTATATTGCCAACAGAAATTTTTTGACCTGTTTCAAAGAATACCAAAATGAGAGGACTGCTCACAAAGTAAGATATTTTGTTGGAAGCTAACCAGAAGATTTTTAGTGTATTAGTCATATTGGAATCTATGACCTTTGCAATGATAAATGAGCAACTGAAGTGTAGAAGATATTTCAAGATCCATTGCACTGCAAAATGTATTGCATATTCCACTGCATAATCTAGGTATTGATCCTTGTTGCTTTTGATGTGTGCTGAATGGTTATTTCACAGGCACCAACCAGTAAATAGGAGCCAGATACCCCTGAGGATGTGTGCACTAGAGGTCTAACATCCACAGCTGGGATCCTGGAATACCATACACTTGGTTTAATTTGCTATCACGTGAAAACTGAGTCCATCACTTTGTACCTGTACGGCCACTCTTTACTGAGATGTGATCTTGAGGTGTGAGCAGCAGCCTCTCAGATTCCAGACAAATAAGCCTTTGCTGGCAGAAGGAGGTACTGCCAAATATGGAACACTTCGTAGACACAACTGTTGGTGATGATGAATATGTACCTACTAAGTAATTAATTCATATCAGCAAAGTCTTTGTTTCTAAACCTAGTCTTTGAATGGCAGTGATTTTCAGACCTTCATAGTATACAGCAGTGTCAAACTGAGAACTAATTTGGATGACCTTCTACCCAGTAGCTCAGCTGACCTACAGAGGCTTACACCCTGTAGCACTGAAAAAAACAAAATAGAATTTTACCTTGCTGCACAATTTTGCTTCCTGGAAAAAAAACCCATCTAATATTCACAGGACCTGCAGAAGTGCAGAAGTGCTGTGTGCAGTGACCTGGTTCCAGTGGTGATTGTTGTAACGAACCTGTAGTTAGAGGACCAAGATGAGAGCTAGGGGAGAACAAAGGTATTTTAATTATGTATATCATTATGGGTAAAATGCCTGTGGAAGGAATATTCAGGTCAGCAGTAACGCTCTCCTACCCAAGAGGTTATTCCGTTTACCCAGTCTTCATTGGAAATGTAGACTTACAGAAGATGCTGCCATGTGAATTTGTCCCAAATACTACCTTACCACACAAAGAATTACATTAATTTTATACATCTTGAGAAGTAAGATATTTATCCCTCACTGCACAGAGGTTCAGACTGTTACACAGAACATGCACTGGAGCATATTTGAAGAGCAGCAGAAAGTGTTTCTCGCCTTTTAAAGTTTCATGTAAGCATTAAGTGGTCTCTGAAAGAAGAATTAATAGAAATCAGAAATACCACAGACTTATGCAGACTTGTGTTTCTATTTATGTAATGGCATACTAGAATTCTGTTTGCTGATATGTGAAACTAGAGGTGCACTTTAATCTTTGTTATGATTAGTAAATTTGGTTTAGTTATTCTTAATCCACGTCTTTATCAAAAAGCGCAGGCTAATAATCTGTTTTATTATCATTAAAATTATAATTAACTTGATCTGGCATGCAAATGTTATAAATTCTGCAGTTTTTCATTCAACTTTTTACCTCTAGTTACATTTTTTGGACTTATACCCAAACACGTAATAGTTCTGTTTTACTAGTTTCAGAATGTTTTAATACTTAAAAGTGTTAGCATAACCAAGAAATATGCTGATCTTTGCTAAAAAGAAAGAACAGGGTGGTGAACAACCTGAACTTTATTTTGTACTAGCTATCTTTTTATTTCATATCAGAGATTTTCTCTGTGACCCTTGCTGCTAATCTGTTAGTAAGTTGAATGTGATGTACCATTGATTATCATTTAATATAGATATCTGAAAGAAATAATCAACTCAGAGGCCTCTTGGTCTCATACATATGATGTTTTGAATTTCATTATTGTCATCTTACTCTCATTAGTCACAGGTGACTTATCTTTGACTGGAGATATCACAGTTATGTTATGGTCAAAAATGTATTTGTCCAGTTTTTGTGATGATACAGATGAAAAGTAATTGAATAGTAGACATCCAATGATTACTTTATAACTGTTTTAAGTAATCAACACAGCAAAAAAGAAAAGGGAAGTGGCAAATATGTAAATATGGCTTAATCATTTCCCAAACCTTTAAGAGTTTTTTGGTGGCAATGGCAACCAACAAAAGATAGTAAGATAAAAGCTCTAAAGAAACAGAAGGAAGGGCATTATGAACATAAATATAAATGCATTCATTAACATTAATACAGGTTTTCCTGAGGTCTGAAATGAAGTACATAGTGACGTACTGTTGTATCTAAATCAAAGCAAGATGTGCAAGAATCTGTCACTTCTGGAATTATCTAATATGCCAAACTTCAGACTTTAATTACAGTTCCGTTCTTGGGTCATCTCAGTGAATATATTAAGAGTAGCTTACAGGAATTTCAGAGAAAATTTCTCCTTCCTGATCTTGAGCATAATGACACTTATGAGCATCTTGAAGAGATCGTCAGTCTTTTGGGTAGGAAGCTTGCACTGCTATACATTTTCAAGTTGTATCAGTTTCTATTGAGATGAGGTAGGTCATTTCTCAGATAACAAACTTTCAAGGATGATTTAATAAGCAGATACTCTATAGAAAGAAACAAGTGAACTACTAGAGTTCATTCTTATATTTGTCAGTTTTTCTTGCTTCTATATTTAACATGTAAATTCTTAGGATTAGAGTTTATTTTCTTTATACAAACAGTTACAAAATTTGATGTGATGGGTGAGCTAGTCTTAGCTGCAATGCCAGTAGGACATGCAAAGGTGGCTATGGTGGTAAGTAATATCTAAATTAAATCTGAGGTCAGTTTATGTGTAAATGATAACTCACATTAAATGACCTTATAAATAGTGCTTATCGATGTAAAGTTCTATATTGACTGTCATTTTGGCATATGACAAGTATATCTGTGTTTCTGAAGAGCTCTTTCTCAGGTGATAAATGTGGTTCTTTATGAATGAGAATGAATTATATCACCACATATTTGATATTATGACATTTTCAGGTTTTATTCCATTTTATGTATGTGTTATACTCTTCATAGGGTTATATGTTGACTGAACTGAGTCAGCAAGGTGACATAATCTTGTCTAGATGCATTTAAAAGGATTGTGGAGCAATAGATCATTTAGATAATGGAGTGTGATAATGATTCAGTCTGCTTAAAAAATTGTGAAAAAGAAATTTCCTCACAGAAGTGACTTTTTGACAGCTCTCTCTTATGAGCTAGAAAAAGGCTATACCACTTTTCATAGCAGCTAGTTTTCTTTGAGTAATAACATTCTTAGATTTTCAATAGTTAGCCATAGTTAAGGTGGATGACTATAGGCACCATCATTTTTGAATGTTCAAAATTGAAACTTAATTTTATCTTGCTTGTGCCTCTTTAAGAATTCATATCTGTGAACAGCTGAGTAAGTTTTACTTGCACAGGCACTCGCAGAAAGTCAATCTCAGGTTCAGAAGCTTAAAGATTTTCACTTTAATTGCTGATCTTTTTTTTTTTTTTTTTTTTTTTTTTAACTTAGAGCAAAGCTTGGCTCAGAAGACCAGCAGAATTTTTCAGCCTCCTTCCAGAGGCAAGTAAATAAGCCAGTCAGGGACCTGAGTACAATATTTACATGGAAATACTCTATGTCAGTGAGGACTGTGAGATGCTAAAGACAATACACTCTGTATATTTTACAGAGAATATGCTATGGTTTCTAAATCCTTTTGTCAGAATCCCAAATACCTTGTGCCTCATGAAGAAAACTTTGTAAGACTGACATTTCAGCATGGTTACACCCTTGACTTCTGCTGAGCATATTCTATATAGTTTTACATACAGGAAGTCTTCAAGAGGTTCTTCACTTGCTGAAATAAATAGGAGGAGATAGTTGAATCTACATTTCTTCAAGAAGTTTTTGCTGAATTGCAATAGTAATGATCTATTTCTATAATATGATTTGCCTAATAATGTGAGAAATGTTTCAGTGTAAGGCACTATCATCAATAACAAAAAATCATGTAATCAGTGTATGATCTAAGTCTTCTCTCAGCTTTTTAAAACTCCTTTGAGGACAGTGGAAGGGAAATTTAGAAACCTTTATGGCAAGGTGAAGTGTTCCTTCTCTATCTGAATTTCAGTAAGGAAGAAGAAAAAAAAAAAAGAAGGGAAATATTCTGAATAATGTAAAATGCACCTTGAAACTAGTGCAAGAAATTGAAGTGAAGAAGATAGTGGAAAAATATCTGTTCAGTTTTCCTCCTGTACTGGGTGCAGGTGACAAGGTGTATGGGGGGGAGGATGGGCTGCAGGGGTGGCCTCTGTGAGGAGGAGCCAGGGCTGCACTTTGCCAAATAGATCTGGTTCCAGCCATCTCCGACCAATCCACCATGGGGCACAGCTGAGTCCTCCAGCCAAGATGGTGGCCACTCTGGAAAAGTGTATTTAAAAAAGGGCAGAAAATGATGGACAGGGAAGAGGGAAAAAAAGAGTGAGAAACATCAGTATGAACACTGACTTCAGAGAAATGAGGAGAAGGTGCTCCATGGCAGAGCAGATATCCACTGCGGTCCATGGAGGACCTGCACTGGAGCACGTGAAAGGAATGGCAGAGAGGAGCTGTTACAGACTGACCAGAACTTCCAGTTCCCCATCCCTCTGTGCAACTGCAGGAATGAGAGGATTCAGGAGTGGAAGCGTGAAGATAAACATGAAAAATGGGCTTAATATTTATCTTTCCTTGTTTCCCAGTATTCAAATTAGTAATTAATTATCTATTTAATTGTATCGGATATTAAATATTTATTATTAAGTAATGATGATGATGATGAAGAAATAATTTTCTCCATGTCAGGTCTGTTTTGCACACTGAGTTTAACTTCAAAAAGACAGTTCACAATTCAGATGTTTAGATTTCATACAGACACATGCCAAAGATCATTAGTTTCTGTTTGGTTTAAGAACAAAGAGAGATGTTCAAGAAAGGCCTCAAACCCTGATTTGGAAGGTGAAAGCAGAACTTTCTCTGACAGCATTTTGATGATTAAACACCTTCATCACTATAACCATTTGCAATATAAATACCCAACAAGTCATCTCCTCTAATTCCTACAAGGACCATAGAATCACGGAATCATTCAGGTTGCAAAAGACCCTTGGGATCATCGAGTCCAACCATTAGAATCTGAAAAAATAACCAAGCATGGATTCTGGAGCCGGCCCACTTGGAAAGAGAAAAAATGATTCCCTGTTTATGGTTATTAAACATCAATTTCAGGGAAAAAAAAGCTTCATTTATAGCATTATATTTATCTATACATATGCTGCTTTAATAATTAATTTATCAAATGGTAGTTATCCTTAGTCAAGATGAAATCAACCCTAAAAATCATTACTTGAAATTTTGGGTAATGGTGGTGTTGGCAGTCTTGTAGATAATAACTACTACCAGGTCTGAATGATCCAGGCGGGTAGAAGCACTAACTGTCAATACTTTACCAAAATTTCTTTACAGCTAAGTTCTGTGTGGTATTATTAGCTCTCCACTTGGTGTCACATTAGAAGAAATATTTAGGTAGTACAAACACGCAATCCAAAAATCATCATTCAGGAAATGTAGCCATTGCACTATACCTGTTTTTGAGTGTTAGTATGTTTTAAACAAGGTCAAGCAGTACTGAGTTTGGAATTTCTTTATAATTGGCACTAAATCACAGATTCACAAAATGGTAGGGGTCAGAAGGGAACTCTGGAGATCATCAAGTCCAACCCCTCTGCCAAAGCAGTTTCACCTAGAGCAGGTTGCAGACGAGATTTGCGTATCTCCAGAGAAGGCAGCCTGTTCCAGTGCTCTGCCACCCTCACAGTAAAGAAGTTTCTCGTTATGTTTAAGTGGAACTTTCTGCATTCCAGTTTGTGTGCATTGCCCCTTGTCCTGTGATTGGGCACCACTGAAAACAGACTGGCCCCATCCTCTTGACACTCACCCATTAGATATTTATAAATATTGTTAAGATCCCCTCTCAACCTTCTATTCTCCAGACTAAACAGATCCAGGTCCCTCAACTTTTCCTCATAAGAGAGATCTTCCAGTCCCCTAATCACCTTTGTAGCTTTCCACCGGACTCTTTCCAGTAGTTCCTTGTCTTTCTTGAGCTGGGGAGCCCAGAACTGGACACAATACTTCAGATGTGGCCTCTATAGGGCAGAGTATATGGAGAGAAGAACCTCCCTTGACTTTCTGGTTGCACCATTCTTAATGCACTATCTATATCTTGTTGAAGATAGCTAACAGGATATGAAAGAATGGTAGATTATAAATAATTAAGGTCAACATTTCTGACAATTGTAAAAGATGGTGCTATACGAAGCATAAATTTATACCTTTCTATAAACATACACAACCATGAAAAAAGTAGTACCAAGGAAGATTCTTTTAAATTCTTCCCCCTCCTCTATTTTCTACTCCATTATTTTAAAAAACAGTACTTAGAGGTATATGCTCCCTTTGTCTGGCTTTTCTGTTTGAACCTATGACAACAGAATATAGGTGGTGTTTTGTTTTGTTTTGTTTTGTTTTGTTTTGTTTTGTTTTGTTTTGTTTTGTTTTTCCCAGCACCATCTGCTTCATTAATGAAACACCAAAATGTTGAGATTATATTCTGGATGGTAATGATGTGATGAGCGGGGCTGCATAATGGTGTTTCTGATTAGGCCCGTAACAAACTGTATTATACAAATTTTGCTCTTCTTACATCTGTGTAAACTGCTGTGAATTTCACAGAGAAGTACATCACAGGGTAGTTTCGTAGTTTTTCAGGTAGCTTCAAGGTTCCCTCTTGCTTCAGTCTGGGGTAGTTCAGATCCCTTAGTGTCAGAAACACCACGTTAGTGTTAAGAAAGCATAAAATACTGCATGGTGAGTCTTTTAAACAGAACTGTTTTTGTGAGAGTGGAGGCATAATATCAAGCTAATGATTCTGGTGTCTGTATGTTTATTAAACCAAACTAAGGTTTATATTTAGGCTCTGTATTTAGTCACCAGCTACCTCAGGCTTAGTTGCAATGGTCATTTGTATTCTCTGAGTGCCTCTGGTCTCCACTCGGGAGTTGGCAGAAGTATCTCTGTAAGCACTGTATGCCTGTGTGGCCACAGGTGATGGCTCTTGTCTGAAGAGGTTTCTTGTTTAAGGAGGGACCGTTCTGTTATGTTGACAATGAATAATGGGATAGGGGAGATGAAAGGGAACACTGCCTTCTCCGGCTTAGTGTTTGCTTAGTGAGATTTTAAGTGTTCTCTTCTCTTCTCTGCTATCCATTATAATGTCGCATTCTCTGCTCCGGGATTCAACAAACTGTATGTTTTATTGTGAAGCCTGATATTCCCCAGTAAGAAATACTTAATCACATACTTAAAAACATCATGAAAGAATATTTTGAACTTTTAGTCTGAAATAGTGAATAACACGTGCTTCACTGCCCACATTGGGGCTCAATAACCTTCCTAATTGCCTACCACCTACCTCAGCAAAACATTGAAGAGTAAATATAAGTGTTATATAATATTTCAAAACAACACAGATTCATTAAACTGCATCATACATTTATTTCTACCTTCATATTTACTCTGTCAGGAATTCTTTGCATTGTTTTCTATTTAGTATAATATGGGTTTGTGTTTGGTTTATGAAGAATTCTGACAGAGGCAAAAGTTGGGCAGTTCTAGTAATTAGGCCGGACTTGGTATCTGGACAAGAAATTGCAATATGGTTATCTACCTGATATTTTTTCATACTTTGAAATCTTCTGTCAGTTGCTTCAAAGACAACTTTGGGATACTTTAAAGAACAGTAAAAATTTCAAAACAAAATGCAAACTCTTGCAGAATTATTAATTTCTTTTCAAGTGCTACTTGGCAGCAGCTGAGAGGATTATCCACATTTCACAAGTGCAAAGTGCAAATCCATCAATGGCAATGATGTTTACAATTCAACACACGGCATCATTGTATTCAAAATCATATAGAAGATTGCATATTCATGGCTGCATTCATAACACTTCCTAATGTTTATGGTTATTTATTAGGACTCAATAAGAACTGCCTAAACATCTCAAATTTTTTACCTTCATTGGAAGATGTTGAAATTATCTTTCTGATGGTTGTTTGATTTCCTTTGGGGGGGGAAGCAATATATTTTGAGAATAGAACAAGGCAAGGAGTGATTTTTTTTTTCCTTTTTTTTTTCCTTTTCCTTTTCCTTTTCCTTTTCCTTTTCCTTTTCCTTTTCCTTTTCCTTTTCCTCCTTTTCCTTTCCCTTCCCCTTTCCCTATTCCTTTTTTTCCTTTTCCTTTCCTTCTTCTTTTCTATTCTCCCCTCCTAAAGTTTACCCCTTTGATACCTGAAGAGAAATGGGTTTCTCTGTGCTCTGAGTCACGCAAGAATAGTTATATATCATGAATGTTAAAAACCTTATCTCATCTGACTTTTTCCAGATTATTATGTCTGCTTGTGGATCCCCAGGAAATCTCAAAAGGATCCCTGCTCTTCTGTGAGGGATGCACAAAAGGCAGCTGAGCTTTGTAATGTGGAGTTTGACATATCAGGTCTTAATCTTGCAAAGCTTTTCATGGTCAGTGGAGGGATACAGAATCAGATATTATACTGCTTTGTTACAGTACACCAAATCCTGAATTGTTCTGTTTTGTCTATGCTGAATCAGGAGGTCTGTGTGTGTTTTGGCAGATTTATTCAAACTATCACCTTAATGGATAGTCCATGGCAGGTGGTACTTAGCTTCCAGTTTATAAACATGGTAGGACAAAACTGTTTTCAATGTCATCTGTAAATATAAATAGAGGATGGCTTCCATTCATATACAGCACAAGGTTATGACCAAACTGCGTAATGTTAATGCTGCATCCAAATTCCTTCCATGGGTAGTCCTAACTTCTGGGAAAAGAGAAAAAGAGGGTGCAAAATGTATGCGTGTATTCCATATGCAAATTATTGGGAGAAAAAATATCTATGCCTATTTACTTAGATGTCTTTTCCTATTGAAACTAATTTTTTTTTTTCTTTTTTTTTTTTCTACATCACTGTGAAATCTACATCTGTCTTCCCAAGTATTTCACACACATCCTGCAGATACAGCTAGTTAAGAGACAACCACTGGTTGGAGTTTCCCTTCGTGCTTTCCACTGATTTGTTTTTGTTTATGATGTGCTTTGTTTGCTTCATTTCTGTGATACATTTGTGCAGTCTTATGTAGCCTTCAGATCATCAAGTTACTGGATCATCAGTGCACACAGCATGAAAAGAAATGAGTCATTCACCCATTCCCAATCTTTTGTTTCCTTAGCTGATTGAAGGGTTCAATAAATTACTGTGGTTCATAATGACTATAAAAGTTAAACACTATTTTTATCTATTCAGATGTGTTTTAAATACAGCATGGGGATCTATCATTCTGTCATTGAGAGAGGCTTTGGAAGCATTTGACAACTTATAATCTTTCCTCCTTCACATATTCATGAGAGAGGAAGATTATGCATGCAAGCAATAACTTTACACATTAATTATTGAGTCAGATATCAGGAAGACCATAACTTCATGAAAGACAATGCACAGAAATACTTTGATTTGAAGAAAAGATAAAGCTCAAGGGCAAAAATCCTCAGGTTTGAATAACAACAGATAATTTCCTGCCCTTCCTCTTCTATCCCTTATCTAAGTTTCAGGCTAGCATATCTATATTATGAAAAGTCCCTAAGGAAGAACAGAAGTGAGCAGCAGTTCTTTGGGCTTGTTAATGGGTTTGAGCAGTGCCTGATTAGTGCCTATTACAGGTGGTGTAATGAGATCCATTTCTCAGTGAATCACTTGAGTTTCTTGTCACTCTGCAAAGAGTCAGCAAGGGCATGACCCTATGACTTTCTGCATTTTGATACACTACTTTCTTTCTGGAAAGAACATGGAGCCAGCGAGTTGCCTTGCCCAGACTATGCAGGATGAATGGTGGGCTTCTAGTACATCCTTCTCCCCTCCTTATTGCCTTCTTGTTTGACTTACTGAATCAGTGCACCCATCTCAGAGCATTAAACAGTGCCGAGGTAGCCCCTTTTTTTTGTTTATGGCTGTTGGTGATTCATCCTACTAACTCCAAGTAATTGGAGTATAACTGGATGTATTTTGGAAGCCCCATACACTCATTCTTAGAATATTAGTGCTTTTTTGATGCTAGCACTTATAATTCATCTTGGAATTTTACAGGAATAATTCACTGAAAGGATATGTTTGAAAGAGAGAAAAATGATTCTACTGCTCTTCCATCTACACACTGTAACATGGAGACAATGCTTGGCAGGAGTTAACCTATGCTCTTGAATAATCTTTTACAGATTAAAAAAATGGAGGCATACTGAGAAATTCTTTTCATTCAAGAGACAATTGGATATGAGGTTTCCCACAGACCTTCTTTTCAGATAACATCAACTGGATATGAAATAAATTTAGTGCAGAATGTTAGATGTTGTCTTTAACCTGCAGCTTATGGTACACTCTGTAAACTAGAGCCCTGTGCTTTAAGATCATAAATATTCCATTTCTAATCATTTTAGCTTTTTCTGTATATTGCACATGATAAGAACAAAGCAGTTAAAGTTCTCTCCATACACGTATGTAAGTGAATGAATGCAGTAGCAACGACACCTGGCACTGTTGCATGGTTGGTTCTGTGTTCAGTTGTAATATATCCTGCTCTACAACAGGGGACAAGGTAGGATCTGGGTTGTGTAGTTTGCAATTGCCACGTTTTTTGTACTTTTGAGGCTTTATCCTACAGTCACACTTGTTTTGCCAGAAATTGTATTAGTGCCTCCTAGAATATACTTCTTATTTTTCTTTTATTGTATTTTAATAATTATTTTATTTTTATTTATTTCATTTTTTGAGGTGTGTGTAGATGTGCTTTTAACCTATCTTTGTACAAAACACATATACCTCATAGATTTATTCTGACTTCTTATGTTTCTTTGTAGTAGTAGACTTGGAAAAAATGCTATTCTGAGAACTTGGTTACACATCAGAATTACTCTCAACAAAGCACAGAAAAATGAATTATTTGAAAGATATGGACAAATATATTTTTAAACCTTCAGAAATCTCTACAGCTTGAGGTGGTTGTTTCACATTTGTCTTCAGTCCATGTAATTTGCTTTAGTTAAACATATTTTCCTTGCAGGCTGCCCTGTTTATGACCACCTTCTATTAGAACTCTCTTATTAAATTCTTACATTAGCATTGCATTCATGTTGATTATCTGCTTTTCAGGCTTCCTACTTTGTTTTAAGGTACCCTAAGGCTGTTCTCTTGAATTTCTTTCAACAACTTTTTGTGGTGTTTGGAATTCCTTCTAACCTATGTATGCTCTTATGAAACATCTCCACCATATCCAAGTGCCTTTTGGTTGCCTGCTAAGGAAGAGTGCTACCAACTGAGACTTTTTCTTTTTCTTACCCTTTTCTGAAGGAAGAATGTTTTATTTTGAGGAGGTGAATTGAGGATTTATGTTAGGAAATACTGAAAAAGAACTAAATTTTGTCCTCCCAGCAGAGAATGGCAATGTTTGTGGTGCACTTCATGCTCTGTAAATTTCTATTTTCCAACTGCATACCTGCTCCTCAGAATTTGTCACTGCGGTATAGGACAGATTATTTTATTTTTTTTTACACAGAAGAAATTTTCTGCCTAATCAGGATTTCAGATTTTACTGTAGATCTTGTGCTAGAGCTCGAGACAAACCATCAGGTATTACATTCAGTGCTACTGACTTATCAAAGATAAGAATGATGAATATTTTTTTTTACAATCTTTTAGATTCTTTAATTAAAGAAAACAGAAAAATAAATTGTCATTTCTTGATAGAACATTTAGGAAGATTAATCCTGTCATAGTTTCATTTTAAAAATTGTCTTGTTTCTGATAGGATGTCTTACAAACGTTCATCTTCCCTAGAAAATACATTTACAATAATTGTGGAGCCCAGTTTTGAAGACTGAAAACCAGAGTATTTCTGCTTTAATGAATGTCACTTCAATTCTAACTCTGAGGTTCTTCCCAAGGACCCTGCACCTCAGGGCAAGAAAAGTGAGTTACTTCAAGTACGTTCATTAAAGAAATATAAAATTTATCAGTGTTTTAAAGGTAGTTGGCAAAAGTACACTTTTAAGAATTAATTTCTATGTTACTTAGACATCAGTAAAATATGTCACCATGCTGATTCTGGTCCTAATTTATGTATTTGGAAAAAACATAATCTACTACTCAACAGCAGTGTATAGCCTTTGCAAAACAGATACATAATTTTGTTTTCAAAGGAGTGCAGGGTGGAGATGTTGGGTTCTATAAAATATTCAATTTCCCAGATAGTTTCTTTTATTTTTTAATGAATCAGGAAGTGTTAGGTGCAGGTGCATTTTGTGAATTTCTACCAAAAGCTTTTGTTTTTCAAAAAAAATCTCAATGATCTCTAATTAATCAATCAACTTTTTTTTTTTTCTTTCCATCCTACAGGAGAGAAATTATAATAGTTTAAAATTCTGTGATTTTTCTGGGTAATGGAAACCCATGAACATCCTGTTGCTGTAGTATATCAGAGAAGGAAAAAGATTAAGATGAAAAAAAGCTTTTTACTATGAGGGTAGCCACACACTGGAAGAGGTTGCCTAGAGATTTTGTGTAGTCTCCATCCTTGGGGTCATTCAAAACCCAACTGGGCACAGTCCTGGACAGCCTGCCATAAGTCACCCTGTGCTGAGAGGGGGGTTGGACTAGATGATATTTAGGGGTGCCTTGCCACATCAACTATTCTGTGATCCCCATTCATTACACTGATACTCACATTAGCTAAAAAGACTCCCACAAGGACACAAAAATCTGTTGAATTTTGCCTCATCGTTTCATGGCAACATTTTCATTTTCCCCATCAATACACGTGAATTAGTTTAAATTAAAGATAAAATGTAGTCCCTTAGCAGTAGGAGACAACAATACTAGATGCTTAGTCCATCTCTGCTATTTTGAGATAGTTTGATTTCATGCCACTAGGCTAACACCTGAGAGTAGCATTGTTCATTCATCCTAATGAAAAGTAAGACACTCATCAGCGTGTGTATCTCTGGTTTATATATCTGTGCAGATACTGCTACTCGTTTATGTAGTGCTGTGTTCCCTTTTTACCTTGTGTAACAAGTACATGAGAATTAGAGGGTCTCTCACAAGTTAACTACTTAGTAACCTGTTCCCTTGCGGCAGGCAATCTCTGGGCTTGCCTGGGAAGAAAGCATTGACAGCAAGAAGGAAGCTTAAGTGGGGACTTCAGAGAGATGGTTTTGGGTTCTGTAAGAATTCATCCCTTGTTTGCTAGTTTACAGTTCACTTCAGCCTCTGTGCTAACTAGTGGGGCTCTCCTTTACTGAGATATTTGGAGCCACAGGCATTCTTGAAAATGAGTTTATTTTCATGAAAAATGTATCTGCAGAAGACAAATAAATGAGCTTCCATGCAGCCTGAGTTCCAGCCATATCTCCCTAGTTACCATGGATTACATCTAATCAAAGGCTTTGTGTGGTATATACAACTGTCTAGGTGTTAGTAAGATTCTTTAGACAAATATATAATTTCATTAGGAACATAGGCCATGGATCCACTCAAAATTCTTCAGTATAGCTAAGAGTTTGTCCATAGGGTCTTCTACAGGAAGTCCAGAGCTTGCATTTCTTAGTGTGTTAGCCTTACCAGATCTGGCTCCAGATGCGAAACCACATCAGCATAGCAACACGCTGGAGTTGTTTAACTCTGGTAAACATCTGTATTCATGCTGGTAACTGAGTTTTGAATCCAGCTTTGTTTGGAAAGACTGTACAAATCAATCCTTCAAGATTTTATATTCTTCCTAGAAGAAGCAGAAATATGGGATGAAGCTGACATGTAATTTCTTACCCTTCAGTACAGAAGCAACCAGGGGCTTGTTCTGTGTTTTGTCTTTTTGGGGTGGTTTGTTGAAAATGTCATGAAACATAGAATTCCACCATTTAATTTCTGAGTGCCTTTCACACTGTTGCAGATCTGTGTGCATGTTGCAAACTACGCTGTACCTGCCATTCCAAATTTTCCTTCATTTGGAAATTATTTTAATCTGATACGTTTTGGCGGCGGTGGTGGTGGTACTTTCCTGAGAATTGTAGTAATCTTCAATGCCACGATAAGTCATGTGATGATGTGATTTTAGTACAGTTTGCTGTGAAAGTTCAGTATTTGTTACTTTCTTGCCTTTAAGAAATAATTGCATGCTCGTGGTATTGCATGGGCTTTTTGTACAGAAGATGCCTGTATCAGTGTGTACTACAGTTTTTCAGATAAAGGTCTTTTAGGGGAAAAATGCTCATGAAATTAACTGCATTTGCAGTATGTAAACAGAAAAATAGCGTGATAAATGGTTTGGGTTGGAAGGGACCTTTAAAGATCGCCTAGTGCAACCCCCCTGCAGTGAGCAGGGACACTGCAACTAGATCAAGTTGCTCAGAGCCCCATCCAACCTGACCTTGAACGTTTCCAGGCATGGGGCTTCTACCACGTCTCTGGGTAACCCGTGCCAGCGTTTCACCACCCTCATTGTGAAAAAATTCTTCCTTGTAACTAGTCTAAATCTGCCCTCTTCTAGTTTAAAGGGCCATTAACCTGTCAAAGTGTTGCACTCAACAGTCTCTTGACATTTGAGGTAGGGTTTGGTTGGTTTTGTTTGCTGCTTTTATTGGTCTTCTGAACACTGAACCTCTGCTTAGCAACAGTGGCTTTTTTAGGGTGTGTCTATCTTGTCTTTCAGATAGATACTGAAAGTGAGGGGGTTTTCTGTTTGTTGTTTTATATATGTTTCTTATACTATATAAACTACTTGGTTTGTAGATCCTTTTCACTAGTGTAGTGAAACTTCTTGGGAAAATACATTTAATTTTCATTAGTTGCAGCTGTAAATAAAGTAGTGGAGAAACAGATAGAGATGGGTGTAATGTTTCCTGTTGTGATCTTTGAGACAGAATAGATGAATGAGTCACTCATTTAAGTAGCAGTGCTGATAATGAAGGCTTCAAGAAAAATATTAAATTCAGTCATTGTGATCTGCCCATGCTCCTGATCCTGAGACCGAGAATCCCAGGTTGTCCAGGTCTGCTGCAATGCAGCCTGCTCTGTCAGTTGCCCACTGCTGCTCTGCCTGCTGACCCCTTTTCCCATCATAACTTCCGAAAGCCCAATTATTAGTGTGTAAGGTGGAGCGACCTGACATCTCCAGCAGTCATGCTGAGATCGTTCAAGTCTCACTGCTGGGGAGAAGGCAGGGCTGCTGCTCTTGGGAAGGAGGGAGAGAGTGACTGACTTTTTAAAATAAATCCTTCATTTCTGTGAGTGTGTGCGTGCAAGAGTTTTGACGTGTTTTGCATGCTACTGATGTTGTAGTATATGTGTGGTTGCTGCTTATTTTCAGCTGATGTCTCCACTGCTCTTTTTCCTCTCACAACTGACTATCAGTTTCTGCCCTTGTCTGATCTACAATTACCACCCCCTATAACTTATGCCTCCCACTTTTTCTCACAGAAAAATAATGAGTTCTACTGATTATTTTCCTTATTCCTTCCTACTCCCTCAGCACCAAGCCTCACTAGCCTCCCCACTCCAGGAGGGGGAAATGAAAATAGCAACAAAATTACTAATTCTTCTGTGGCAGCCTCTTATTTGCTTCTGACAGGGCTCTCCCGAAACTCAGGCTTGCTTGACTTTCACAGCAGTACAAGAGCTCCTGTCAGCTGCTAAATGGTATCTTGCAGCTTAAGGGACAGCTGTCCCCACATTGTCTCTCTCCATCTGTAAATGTTCTTTGAAAAATTCCCCTTCTTGCATAGCATAAGTTTTGGGGTTCTTTTTTTTTTTTTTTTATCACACCCCTTTGCATGCTGATGGCTTTTAATACACTGGTTGCTAGTGCTCTGCTCTCAGGTGTTGTAATTCTGCTTCGTTCTTGTACATGAATCGCTAATGATTTGCGATGATTTTGTGACACTCAGAAGGTGCAACCATGCACTGTGATCCCTGATGCCTTCTCTAACTATTAAACTTGTAGGAATGGTTGCTTTTACTGAAAGAGAATTGTAGCTGGATTGAACAGCCATGTGCGAACACTGTTTTTCTCCAGGTTGGCACAAGTTCTCTAACTGTGCCACCATGCTTTCCACATGTTATGGCCACCATTCAATTCTTATGAGCCACGGTGGTACAGAGGTGGTTTAGTGCCACTGGGTAAGAGGAAAGGTGGCCATGGCAGAGACAGAAAAATTGTTCTTAGACAATAAAGCCAGCCTGCAAAGTTTTCAACTATGGTGGTGCAGGAAATAGTATTTCTTTCTATAGACTCAGCATCCTAAATAGATAGATAATGTTGCTTCATGGTTCAGCGAGGTGAATGTCTTGATTAATCAGAACTGTCTTTCTATGGAAATGGGGTCTGATTGTTTATTATTATGGAAAACGTGCTGGCTTTCCATAGATAAATTCATTTTTTTCTTGGACAGAAGTACTTTTCCTTTTAGAGGATAATATAGCTTTTCTCTTTCTTCACAGCACTGCTTGAGCTGTTTTTTGTCTTTAATTCTCTTTTAATGACACTCGTTTTCTGCTAATTGGAAAAATCTTACTGAGGGCACCTGGGTTTCCAGTGGCTGGATCATCTTCCTCAGAACTACTCATCCTCACCCTTTTTGCATACCCTTGTAATTTTGAGATTCATCTGCCTTATTTTGCTGAGTATTAGTCACAGGTTCTCATTTCCAAGGTAATAAGAGATACGACAAGAGGAAACAGACTCAAGTTGCATCAGATGAGGTTTACATTTGATATTAGGAAAAAATTCTTCACCAAAAGAGTTGTCAGGCATGGGAACAGGCTGCCCTGTTAGTGGTTAAGTCACCATCCCTGAAGTTATTTAAAAGACAATGTGGTATTTTAAAGTGCAGGTGTAGCACTTAGGGACATGTTTAGTGGTGGACTTGCCAGTGTTAGGTTAACAGCTGGACCTGATGATAAGGGTGTTTTCCAACCTAAATAATTCTGTGATTCTGTGATTTACAAGCATTTTTGCTCTTCTTTCCTTTCATTTCACATCTTATTTTCCTCATTTCTTAGGGTATTTGGAGCACTCCAAACTTATCCTTCAAGCCTGATTCTTCTCTGTTACTGGTTTTGCTTTTGTATCCTGACTTCATGGCTAGATAATACCCATTTTTCTCATCTGGGAATGTGCTATCAAAATCTTCTTTGCCAGATTTGCAAGTTTTCAATACATATGGCCTTTCCTCTTATATCTTGTCATTGCCCATCCAAATTTTGCCTTCATCCTCAGCTGTGTCATTAGTCTTGGGGTCTTTTCTTTTGTGGAACCTGTTAGATTACACTTCTTACATACATATTCCAGAGCCTACTTACTGAAGTGTAACTAGTCATTGTAATGGTCTTCTCTCCATGTCCCATCTTCTGCTGCCTTGGCAACCACTTAACTTCTCCTACTCCTACCATCAAGTGCAAAAGCATTAAAAAAGAAAAAGAGCTCCCAGCAATGTCTCCCACCTTTAAATTCACATGAAAACTCCACTGTGTTTCTGTTTTGTTGACTTTGTCACTGGCTGCTTTATCAGTGAGCTTTAGTTATGTTAAAAAAGTACTGAAATTGACTTTTGTAGGTTTTATTTCACAAGACTGGTTTATCTGAAGGGTTGAGTTCTTTCTTTGCTCTCCACTGGAGTAAACTTGCTCCAAAGTTGCAGAGAACTGCTCCTAAATAGGTAAGAGTTGCATCTACCTTCAGATTTCTGCAACAGTGTCTACTACCTGCCAACGCTATGTTCTCCATATATTCATTGTTGGGGAACAGGAAGTTTTAGTTTCAGATGTAGTGGACCTGCTTAGACAAAATATTTTTGGGGAGAAAAAGCATGCAAATTGCTACAGCGGATGGCTTTGATGCATTCTTTCTCTTCCCAGAAAGATAAAACCACTCAGTCCAATGGCTAGGTTCAGATTTCTATTCTTAGTTGTTTTTTGCTTGGAAAATTCTTTTTGCTAGAAACTGTTGCAGTGAATATTGCTTTTTCCTTGAAAGGACTGCTGTTTTACTCAGCAGCCTCATTTCTGATGAACTGTTAAATATTTAATAAAGCAATTGGTCTGTAGAAAGCACTATTTGCATTGGCTTTGTGTTTTTATGTGATGACCGAAGAGATTGACAAAGCAGTACTTTGTGTAATATCTATACTTATTTCCAAAACAGAAGAAGATAGATGTTTTCAATTTAGCATAGAATTCCCTCCAGTACTTATCAGGCTTTACAGTCTTAACATTTTTAATCAGTTGTAAAAGATCCTCTTATTCTCTGATTTATATAATAGACCTTAGCATTTCTATTTTTGCTGCAGAATGTTTCCAATGCTATAAAAACCCTGTCATTTTGTTATACTTATTTTCATCTTAATTTTTGCAATATATCACTGTTGATAAAATTCTCACTTTTTAAAATGACTTTTAAAGACCAAAAAAAAAAAAATTAGACATATCCTTAAAGCAAAAGAGATATAATACTTAATATCAAGCATATTACTGACATTTTATGTGACTGTTTTTCCTCAAAATCATATTGACTGAGATTTTCAAGACAGTAATGACTGGTCATGTGTTTTGATTCTTCCATCTGCTGGACAGCTTTTAATGCCTTATGGGGACTGTTGGACTCTCTCTTTTCTCTCACTACCTTTTTTGATAGCAGAATTATAGGAAGAATTGTGAGTTACATAAACCTTCCCTGGCAGTCCGAGATGTCCATGTTATGTGGTAGTATAGCAGACCCTGCACAGATGTGAAAAATGCTTTCTTAGTCCCTAGTTTTTGTTCAGTTTCAAATAGCTCTTCTGCTCATCAGTGATGCTTCCTCTTGTCCTGTCCAGTGGGTGACAGTGACCAAGGGTTGAGGCTCTTGAAGATATATTTCCTGGCCATCAGCATTCTCAGTGGGCTGTCCTGCTGAGAGCAGACACAGAGTAGCTGGTGGCAACATGGGTCAGGACTGAAAGCAGGTGGTGGAGAAGGGGCAGGTGGCTGCGTAGTAAGAATTCTGTGTCTTGCAGCTCCAATTAAGCACACAGGTAAATCAGTTGCTTGTGACTGACTGGCAAAATGAAGGTCAGTTCTAGTCAAAGCAGAAACCTTGTCTTATTTAGCTGTGACCTTTCTAGAATTTTTGGGCCTAATGCACACTGTAAACTTGATTTCTTCTTCTCAGAACTAGCAACAGTATTAATGTATAGACAATTGTTTCAGTCTTAGCCTCTTCATAGCACTTGCTTGAGTTAACTAAATTAAAATGCCTTAATTTTAGTGTTTCAAGATACTGCTGTATTTGTTAGGAAGGTTTGGAGACTGATCACAAATCTATCTTTTCTGTGACAGACACTGCAGGAATTGTGTAACCTGACTGGTAGGCTTTAAGTACTTGTTGCAAGTGTTTTGACTAGTTTGAAAATGTCTACCTCTAATTAATTGCTGGGTTTTATTCATGTCCTCCAAACAGAAGCCTGAGTATAAACATGTGAAGCTTTTAACTATACCTGTTTAGTGTCCTTTCTTGGTCATGGAGTCCTATCAAGACAGATGAGCCAAGAGGGTATTACTGACAAGAAGTCTGAAAAAGTACACCTGTAGGGTGATATGTAAAGTGTCTAGCTGGCCTCCTTTGATAATTTTCGCCTCACTGTTTTATTACTGCTATGCAGTTTTCCTAAAATCTGTAAACTCGGGGTTACCTGCAATGAAGAATTTACTAATAATGCTTGGAATCAGAGAGTGAGAAAATTAAGAATTGTGTTATTTCCTAAAGTTTGCATTTAAAAAGCTGTTACAATTATGCTTTTGTTTCCCCCTTTACACATTACCTACTTTTCCTCAGAGACATCCTTTCTGGGTGCCAGGAAGAAGCATTATTTCACAAACGCAATTACACCTGGAGCAAAGATTTTTAGGAGCCGTAAGGCAGCGTATTTACAACAAATTAAAGTAACGAGAAGCTAGTGCACAGTCTGGCCAGTTGGCAACAAAAAGGAAAAATTTGCTTACAAGTGAAGGGTAAGAGCACCTTAAGTTGGAACAACTCAGTAGATGATGCAGTTGCTAGGTACTGTCTTTCATTTCTGGAAAATGTCTTGTGGTGAAAGCTAATCAATAAAGTAGATACAGTGTGATGTCATTTGTTGCCATGGTTTCTGAACTTAGCAGTCTGTTATCTGCAAATAATATTGATGGTTGCTATGCAGTTGAGTATTTTCATATTGTTGTTTTGCCATTATAAAGCTCTTTAATCTTGGCTAAAGATTCAAAGATCAGAGTGTCTAGGAGTTTAAACATTTTAATAGATAGGCTTGTATTACAACCCTAAAATATCTTGCAATTTACTACCTAATAAACAACAGGCATCAGCAGGAAGTGAACAAGGTTAACATTTTTGTGGTTAAAGTTCCACATAGCAGTTGACATTTTCTAGTAAATTAATCTGCAAATTAAATATCTCTGTGGAATTAGAGCTATGACTCATTACATGGCAGATCATGTCAAAAAAGGGGTAAGCAGTCAATCCTCTGGATGATAGGGCAGTCAAATGTATAAAGCTGCAAATGGCTCAAAAGACATCACAGCTTCTTGAACAACGTCCTTGTGCCTCATACCTTTCGCTGTTGGTCTGTGCCTCTTTATTATTATTGTGTTTTGCTAGAAAATATTTTATAGCAGCTTATGGTAAGCATCAAGCAGCTGGACAGGCTGAAAGGGAAATGAGACTTATTTTTCCTGATAGTTGTCAAGGTGAAGGAAAAGCATTCTCAAGTCAGGTCCTTTAAATCAAACACAATACTTCATTTTTCATATTCTATGGAGAAGATGTTATTTTTAGTAGAATGTCATATATCCTTTACTTGATTTATTGGCATCTCTTTACAGTAGTTTTTCTTGATAGTTTGAGTTATTGAAAACATTTTGGGGAGAAAGAATGAAAAAGAGATGAAGACAGAGCTCAGTGCAAGCTAGAGAAGGTAACACAGGGTGATCTGAAAGATTAGGTGATTTGTAGAAGTACAAAATGTTCAGTACCCAGCAGTAAAACATTTTAAAGGAGGGGAGGGCCCATTGGACAAAGTGGAAAGAGAAAAAAAACAGTAGAGAGAAAAGCAGAAAGGAAAGAAGCTGCTGAAAGAACTATTTTTATTGCAGTGAGAGAAGAAGGGAGGTGAGGAAGCGTGGAAAAATATCAGATGATGGCCTGCTGTATTCTAGGGGTTTTACATCTTCAGAGTGACACTTGTCATTCTGTCTAGTTTTTATCTTTTTCCCCAACAGGTTCCTCCTCCTCCTCCTCTTCCGTTTTGACTGTTCTATGCTTTAACAACATTTCTTTAGAAAGCATTTTGCCACCTTCTTTCTTGTCTTCTTCACACATCTCTCCTCTGTGCAGTGACATTGACTATCACATTTCTTTTGAACAGAGAAGTAATTGCCTTCATAGTCCTACTTATCCTCTTAACATAGTGAGTGAATTGTCAAGGATGTGCCCCCAATGGGAGACCCGTGGTAGGTGCCACCAGGAAAAGCGATGCATGTGTCTAAAATCCTGCTCTTGCAAAGTGGGCAGGGGTGTTTTCAATGACTCCTTTCCTGGAACTCCTCTAGAAATTCCCTGTTGGCTGCTCAGAAACACAATAGCAGCCTTCAAGGAGTGTATTGTCAAAGCACAGCTACTGTGAGGAGGCAGATGGAGGAGACATGCCGGCTTGATGATGATAGCAGATGTCAACAAGTTAACAATTTGAAAAGGAAACGAGCAACACAGCAGTGTTTCTCACCCAAATGTTTAAAGAGAGGGAGGAGAAGGGGAAAAAAAAAAAAAAAAAAAAAGAAAAAGAAAAGCATCTTGGAAAAGAAGATACAAATCAGTAGCGCTGATCAGCAAGAGCTGTAAAAGACTATCTGCTGCTAAATCTCTAAAGTGGTGCTGTTGAGTGGATTTATCTAAAGAAGTATTTCACTATTAGGCTGTCACAAAGGGGGAGCATTTACTTTAGATGCCATATGCCAACTGTGCAATTAGGCTTCCAGTCATACATCCTGTGTATACTAAAGTGGGGGGCAAGTCTCAGCCATTTGCAATTGCTTTTGCATAACTCTTGCTTTTACAATCCTGGATATTCAGTTGCTTGCGCTGTTGTAAGAGTTCAGTCGTTTAGAGTAATATACTTATTTTTTATTTCTCCAGGGTTTTTATCTTAGAGATATTTGTTTTCTCTGTTTTGGGGTTTTTTTTTTTCCCTCCCTTAAGGAAAAAGTAAATTGTCAGACCTTTTTTAATACTCTTTCATACTATAAAGCAATTCAATTTTTAAAAGATTAAAAGAAGCATACAAAAAGCCCACACACTATTATATGAGAGACAGCTTGGTACTTTGTACAAGTGAACAGCTTCATAAAACATACATACAATAGTGGAAAGTCTCAGGCAGCTTTAGCAAAAGTATTTCTTAACTTGTGAATTTCTGCTGTTTTACTTAGGCCAAATTTTTATACCAACAGCCTTTACAGGACACTGAGTGTAGGTGATAAGCAGACATGGGACTTTAGGTACTTTCTGTTAAAGGAAAAGGATAAGAGAATCTGCACACATCAAAGGCCCCACAGCCACCGTGACACTCCGTGCATTGCACATGCCTCATGAAACCTTTCAACCCGAAAGGTTCCTTTCACATGGGACTATGATTTTTCCATGTAACACTGGATCGCCCAGTGTAACTGAGCACTTAATACAGATTTGGAGTAGGTTTTCCAAGAATGATATGGAAATTGAAATGTACCAACATAAGCAATTAGTGACGGTACCCTGGGTTTTGAAGCCACTTATGGGTCTATGTTGAAGTAACACAGCCTGGAACAAAAAGTTGTCAGCTATAGGTATGAGTTTTCTAAGTTGATTTCAGTTACTTCAGCCCTGTTGATAGTGCTGAATGTAGTAGCTGATGCAGTTATTGCAGTTGAGAGGTGCCTAGTAAGATTCAGGAAAATGCAACTACATACATGCTTTAGCTACTGTTGGTGCTGTTTAAATAAAAATCTCAGAGCTTGCTGCTAAAAGCTAACTTCCATGTACAAAATTCTTGGAAAAAAAGTAGTTCAAAAAATCTGAAGTTTGGAAATTACTAAAGTAATTTCTAAAGATTTATTAAAGGAATTTTAATTTCATTTGATGTCTGTATGATTCAGCTAAGCTCTTCTCTGGAGCTTTTATATCTTTAGTCGAGGTCTTGGGTCAGTCGTGCTGCAAATAATCTCTTTTTATGAGTAGACTTAAGGCACGTTTTTTTTCTGTGTATTGATTTAGAAACAAAATGTTAGTTCCCAAATCCGAACAAGTAGTTGTTCTTGCAATAGTTGCAGCATATTTTTTCTTGTGTATGAAGAGATAAATGCACAATTTTATTTTTCAAAATGTATTGCAGAAAAAAAAAAAGCTTGTTTCTTGAACCTTGTATACAAACCCCAATTTCTCAGAAAAACAAGCCCACCGCCCCAAACTTCCAAGAACCTACAATCCTGTGCACACAAAGCAAATAAATCCTTTGTGGTTCTCATAGATTCAGTCAAAGTACAAAAAGATCAATATTCCCAGCTGATGTTACAAACGGAAGTAAGTTGCTGTACAAGATGTCCTCTACAGGGCTGTTGGCTTTCTATCTTTCCTGCAAAGACTCTTGAGGCACAGAGAACAGCAGAGCCAAGGTACCACACTACTCATACACCTCATACACTCCTCTGGTCCTGTTGCTGTGCTGCTTAACAGGAATAAACTAACATTGGTACCCGTGATGAAGGTCGGTGTGTTCTGATGAGCAGCACAGCGTAACTTCCTCACTCTGCAGCTACAGCTGAGCACTCTACAGAAGACAAACCACATTTAAGGGTTCTGATGTTCTTTATTTCTCTGGGATGGTGAAATAGCACTTCAGTGCAGAAAGGACTCTTCAAGTCCAGGAGGACTGATTTTTTTCATGTAGATGTTGAACTCCTTTTACTGAAGAGGTAGCACCAGTTATGCTAGCCCATCTAGCTCTTTTGTCATGAAACTTCAGATGTGTTGGAGCACTGAAGACAAAAAGAACTCTACTGATTTAAGTTCATAAAGCTTTTTTAAAAGAGGAAAACTTATTTTCCCCCCCCAAGATAACTAGGGAAGGTAGAAGACATTGTTCATATATTACAAACAGAACAGGGCTCTCGACCAAAATCCTTGTAAGAAAATAATCCCCAGATTTTCATAACTTGTGTGAGATCAGACATATATACAGGTGTTTAAAGAGATTCCAAGGATACTTTTGCACAAACTAAAGATGCTTCCAAAGGTTTCCTTTTTTCTGGAACCCCATAAACAACCCAACAAACTAGGTCTAAGAATTACTAGCATTTTAAAAGCCAGGTATCCCTCCATGTATAAGGCAGAATTATTTTTTATCTAGTCAGTACAACATTTGCAGAAGAGAATTGGGTTGTTTTTGTTTGTTTGTTTGTTTGTTTTTGTATGTTTTGTTTGTTTGTTTTGTTTTGTGTATTTTTTTGCTTTGTTGTTTGTTTTATTGTTTGGTTTTGTTTTGTTTTTTTAATAAAAAATTGATATAAGCGTGGGAAATCATTCTAGGCCACTTTGGGAATAGAACATGCAAAATAAATTATGTGTGGCCACTGAGAATTCTGTAGTCATTTTCTGTTTGAGACTATATATTTCTCCACATTGATCAAGCTGGGTTGCATTGCTCCTAATGATTCTAACTGAGCAAGACATAATGAGATTGTCCACCCTATTTTTCACAAGCGCTGCATTTTCTTTGACCATTTTGTGGTACTGTTTATTTCCTTTATTGGTCTTTTTGCATTCCACCACTCAGTGAATTTTCCTTATCTGAAGCTGGTACATCCTATCTATTACTTCCTTAAGTCACATCTGCTTCCTCCTACTCACTATATCCCCTGAAACTTTGTGATCTTCTGTACAAAACTTCCCATCCCCCTTCTCTGATTTGCCATTTCAAAACATTATTTTAGATCATCTGTTCCCATCCAGCATGAAATGTATTCTGCTGGCAGAAAGACACAGCAGCTTTACAGAATGTGCTGAGTTTGCCTGAGATTGCTTGATAACAAAAAAAATTTCAATTTCTGATAGGTAATGCTTTCAGATGTTAAGCCTGGGGCAGCCATGGGGCAGAAAAAGTCCCTCCTAAAGGCATATTCCTTTCTATTTATCACTAGCCTGAAACACCATCTTTCCAAGGTACCAGTGAACCTGGTTTGTTTTTACTGTAATCTCAGAGCAATTTGGCACTGTATTTCTTACTTTTTTTTTTTTTAATATATATAAAAATTACTTTATTCTTGTGTTTTCATACAGAAGATAAAAATTCAGCACCAAGAACAGAAAATCCTTTATGTTGTAGAGTTATAGGCAGGAAAAGACAATGGAGTACATCTTATTATATTCAGTGTTTATTTTTACATTGAAAGTTATTGCTGTTTCTTCCTGATATTTTTGCTGGCAATAACAGGCTAAAAATGTTTTATTGTACAAGTTATATACTTCTAGCACAGTGTTTTAAAATGAAAATTATCAGTATAAAAAAGACTTTCATACAGTCTATATAGGCAGCTGGAAATTGGTTTGAATGCATGAAGCTAATGGTCACAGCAATTTGCATGGGATCAGGTTCACTATAAGTCTAGGCACTGTTTACTTTAGTTATGCTTTCATAAATGTTGGCCAAGAGGAGTGAAAAAATGCTATAGGAAATGGTGAATAAAATCAAAGGCTAAATGCTTGAGGCACTGATTTTTAGAATTCTATACTCAGTTATCTAACATTATGTGTTTTAATGAGATGTGTCACTTTAATTTCCTTTAAAAAACAAAAAACCCACAACACCCTAAGCTGATCTTTTTTCAGTCTTCAAGTAATAACTATTATTGGTAATAAGTTAATACTTCTATTGACATCAATGAGAGGAAAGACTGTGAGGATATATAAGACTGTAGACAAATAAATGTCTTGTATAATTATTCTATTTTTGGAATCAAGCAATAAGTAGGTTAAGCTTTTCAATGCTAATAGCTAATACAACCTCCATCATAAAGCTCTCCTCATCTGAAGCTGATATATGAGGAAATTTACTCTCCCTGTTTAGCAAGGAGGGGAAGCCAGTCGTGATAAAATGTCTGAGGTGAACTTGTTTCTTTTTACTCATAAAGAGCAGCTCTTGCACAGATGGTTGAGAAGGTGCAGAATATTATAGACCTCCTGTGTTTGTTTCTGTATGCCCTGGAATTTAAAGACAATTAAGGATGTGCTCGGCAGTAGTTTTCCCTCTATCATCAGGTTGCTATGGTAGACCTACTACTCTAGACAAAGAAAGAGTATATTTAGTGAAGTGCTGATCCCTTTTCAGTATAATGTGAGCTTCAAATTATTATTGAATGATTGAATTTGTATGGTAAGGGTTTTATCACAATAACTAAGAGAAGGTCACAGAATAAGGTATATCTTCTATTATTTCAGTGGCAGATACACCTGTCAAAGTAGTAGCATGGCTGAAGCAAGCTTACCCTGTAAATATCTTGTCTTGGATTTCCCGGGGAAGCAATCTGAAATTTTTTTTGTTACAGAATACTATTATTTATTTGTGTTTATCTATATGGTGATAAACTGAGCCTTTGAAGGCTAACTCCTTTGTAGTTAGCTGTTCAGAAGCAATAGGACTTTAATTCTCTGTTAAATTATCTGCACAGAGTGAGCCCACCTTACATAATCTAACCTAAAGCTCAGTACTTTTGACAATGAGGTGTATTTCTTAAGTCAGTGCAAAGTTGCAGTTACTTAGTATCTCCACTAAATTCACTTCTCATGTTCCCAATGCAGATTTTGTCACCTTTATAAAAGAAAAGGAATGATGAACTAGTTAGTAATTTATCAATTTCAGCAGCGGTGTACTAAACTACTGTAGCTGTATACTTGAATATTTAAATGTAAAGAAATAGCTCAGAAATCCTTTTCCAGAGCACTTAGTGACTGAAGTTTCTGTCTATTTTCAAGATACTTTCAGTCCTGCTGAGATCTGCAGTCAGATGATTTAAATCATACCCTGACCTTAGGTGGGAGACAGCCAAAATAAAATGGAAGGTACAGATGAAAACAAGGATTTGGGGCATTTTGAATATACGTGTTGGTGTTTTATTCATTAGCTAAGATGAGAAGATTGAGAAAATAGGGCCTAAATATCCTTTGTGCTTGATTTTGAGAAGACAATCTGAGCTTGTATATTTCACATGTCAAAAATGTGCGTATGTGCCTAGGGATCGGATACTTCATTTTTTTTTGTTTGGTTGGTTTGGGTTTTTTCTTTCTAGTGAAACTCTTGTACATTAACTAAAATAAATAAATATTAATTGCAGCAGGGATTGAGGAGCCTGTTCCCTTTCCAGTGCAGATACCAAGCCACTGGGCTCTCAGGTCATTCTGACTTATTAAATTAAGCATTACAGAAGGTAATGCTTAATTACAGAACATGCATGAGCCTCATTACAAACTTCCGTTTGCTTGTCCCTCAGGAGGATTTTCCATCTCTGCTGACTTCTCTCTTCAAAGCAACTTGCTTTAACTGATTTTATTGTCCTTCAGGAATCCTCTTTATTTTAACATTAGCTGGCCAGGATACCACTGTTAAAGATGGTTCTTTTTTTTTTCATTTTATTTTATAGAGTCTTCACAACAGATGAGTTCTGTTCATCAGGTACCCATCTGCCTATGGGTGACTGACTGTGCTTTGGGATACTGCAATCTGACACTTTTCTAAAAGTAGCCAGATTGTCTAAGGTGGATGCATAGAAAGAGACTGTGGCAGTAGTGACAAGTTTGACTCATTAGAAGTCTCTGTATATTTAAGTAATAAGGAATTTTTTTTTTCCCATTTTCTAATGCAGCTGTGCTTGACAAATAATTATAGCTTAGAGAATGCAGGCAAATAACATCAATCATTCTGTAGACTATCATAACTTAAATGTTGACATGATTACCAAATGCAACTGTATTTTGTGCTGCAGAAGATGCATTTCCTATAATGAGTTTCTTTCTGGAATGAATATCTTCATATTATTGCCAATGCAACATATTTTTAAAAATATGTATATTATAAAGATATCATGAAGCACTTGTTTTTAATTCTATCAGCGTGTCCTTTTTAAGATTCTTGCACTTTATTATAAAATGTCCTAGACTGAGTGGTGGCACATAGAATGTCAGCTCAAAAGTACAATGTACATTGATGCTTGGTCAAATGAAAAGTATGGCAGCTATAAAATGAGCTGGTAATTTTTTTCATGAGCAATAAGACGCACACTCCATACCCACAAATTAATTAGACACCTTTATTTTGAAAAACAAGTTGAAAAAAAAAAAACTAGATTGAGTGATCTGGCAGGAGGTTGACCTAAAATTTTTATGTCACAAAACCAATAGTAAGAAAAGCCCCACTAAGGTTTGCCTTAACAGGCCTTTCCCATTCAGTAAAATATTTCAGCAAATGTTGAAAAAATACTGTGTGTGCTGAACTGTTTGGTTACATAATGCAAGCCTGCACTTGTGGGATTTTTTTGCTTTGTAAGATTTTTTTTTTTGCTTTGTACTACTGTATATTTGGGTTCTATGGTGTCCAGACCCAGGCTGATTCTCATTGATGCTGATTAAATTCAGTCGAAAGGAATCAGCTTTTCTGTATCCCAATCCGTGTCTCTGGTGGCCCTTTTTTATACACAATATCCTTTCTTAAGTCCATCAAATGTATTCCTTTGATGCATTGTTTGTGTCATATTTAGAGCATTCTTACAATAGCACTGCATGAAAACAATTTTTAAAACATGGAGGCAAACTCTTAGAAGTTAGGAAATAACAAAACCAGTGCTACCCTGGATGAACGGAGTTTGTTTCATGTACGAGCAACATAAGAATGTCTTTGATCCTTTTTTGTTTTTTTTAATTTTGCGTCTAGCCATTTAATTCTCACTGCTCTGAGGCCTTTGGAGTGGACCAGCTGTGGGAGTTTGTATGAGTTAATTCCTTATTTAAGCTCTGGGGATTTCTTCTGTGAGCAGGTGGATTTGAAGGGAAGACTCTGGCAGAGATTGTGCTATGGACCTCTATTTCCTGAGGTCTAGAAAAGAAAAATTACGGGGATTTTTGCTTTCCAAGTACCCAACAGAGTATTTGAAGAGTTATGTTTCTATATGAATAGACACTATCTTAGATAGCCCTGTGTATAGAATATTTCATTCTAATTACATTAATTTTGGAGTTTCTGAGGCATGTGCTAAATATTTTAGACCAACTATAGAGGTAAATTATTCAGTTAAACATGTGCCATAGCTCTGTTATGCAAAGTTGAGCTTTGAAAAACATACAGTGCCAATGATTTCTTATTTTTGTTGTTTCCACCAAGATCTAACAGTGATATATATTGTTTTTTTTTGCTCTGGGGAAAGGACAGTTTGGGATTTTTTTTTTTTTTTTTTTTTGTAACAAGTGTTTATGTGCATACTTTGATTAATACAGAGAAACTTGTAGTTTCTCTTTGGAGAGTAGGGTAGGATGTAGAACCAGTTTGAGATTTTATTTCATCTACTTTACCGAAATCATGACTCTAATAATTATTTATTCTTACAGGGAGATGTGAATGTGGCCAATGCACCTGTTTCCCTCCAGGAGACAACCGAGTTCACGGAAAAAACTGTGAATGTGATGATCGACAGTGTGAAAATGCGGACAGCATTGTTTGTGGGGGTATGAGTTCACTGAATATAATAGAATTAATATAAATCTTGGCAGTTATTAACTTTCTGTTCCCCTTGATTTTATAACATACACTATTGACATCATTGATTAATTATAATTAGTTAAATTCTAGCTCAAACCAGGATGCCAGCCAAAATAATAGTTTATAACATTCAGTATAATTCAGCAATACAAATGTGTAGAAAAAGAATAATTTGAAAGTTAATTTTGTATAAAGGCCATAAAAGCAGATAAAGACTCTGAAAAGACAGGTTATATTTGTTATAAATTAAGTGGTTTGGAACCAAACTTCATGATCTTGCATGGTTAAAAATATCTCTTCCATTTATGTCATTCATGTTTTATGTTATTTGATGACAACACTTAAATGTTGATACTGGTAATTATATTGCATGTTTTGGAAATTACAGACAAAAAATTCATTCTTCCTTATTAGGAAGGACACAGTGATAATTTTAATTTTTGTTGCTGGCTTGAGCACCTCACACTTAAAAGAAGTGTTGGATTTCTGTAGCAGATTTGTTGGGAATCCAGTGGTAAATAGCTGGTGGATGATTTTTTTCATATTCTTGATACTTTATTTCTTGTTCTGTCTATTGTATTTCTAATTATATTTTGAGATATTTGAAAACTATTCTAGATTTGTTGTAATTTACTCCTTTGAAGCCTGTTTCCTATGTTATTATTTTTGAATGATTCCATCTACTTCCTTTCTTTTACAGTCAAGAAATAGTTTCCCCTTCCTCTGTTTCTGTTTTTATGCCACAGAAGTGTTTCTTTGTTTGCACTTGTCTGTTTTTTAACATATGAAGTGTGCTGAAATTCAAATTAACAAACAAAGATGTCTTAATGATCACATAGTTCTCTTCCATACACCACTTTCTTTTTCTTCTCTTGGCTGCTGGGGGTGTGAAGTGACTCCTCCCCCCCCCTTTTTTTTTCCTTCCTTCTTTTTTTACTGCTGTCAGATCCTGAAACCTTATTTTCTTTGACCATCCATTGTCCATCTGTGCTTCTGATTCATCTGCCTCAAGAGGCCACTGCCCAACCCAATAACTTAAGGCAGAACCTATTTAGGTGTATAGTATTAAGTCTGAGAATGTTTATCTTCAGAGAGTCCCCATCAATTGCAGTTTTCTGTTCACTCACCATTTAGCGAGTGAATTCTCACCTTTCCTTGCCTTCAAATTCATAATATGAGCCATTTACTCCTTATGCATTTTCTGTCACTTCAACTTTCACTGTGGCTTCCACCAACATTTTAATTGAAATGTCTCTTCCCACCATTTCTGACCAAATGTAGGAATTTCTGACATTTCTATCCTTTTCAGATCCTCAGTAGCTTCTGATGTTACTGGTAGATTCAGCCCTGCTCTTCAGTAATTGTTGTATGTTTTGCTTGGCTATCACTTTCTATCCTGATAATGTTTTGAATGTTTCCTTTGATATACAGTATTTTACATATCTCCCTTTTTAGGACATTCTTCCAAACTTTATTTTCTTTCCTATTTTGCAATTTATCTATTCACAGAATTCTCATTAATTTTGCACTAATGGCACACACATCTATCTTTCTTCCTTTTAGGTTTGCCCATGCTTCAATCTCAGCCTAAACCTCTTGACACCTCTTGCTGAACTGCTTATTCCTCTTTCCTTCTTCTCTTTTCATTGCTGCTTTTCTGACACTGTTGATACCTAGGCAATCACTGTCAGGACATAAGCTCTTGCTAGTAACTTTGGCTTCACAGAATTGTAAGCTGGACTCTGTGAATGTGCAGGGTCTGACAGTGAGCACTGAGTAAATAACCCTGTAAGTACAAGGAAGGAAGACCAGTGTTTTCAGATTAAATGCATGCTGAAATGAGAAATGTGAATGACAACATAAATGATTTCAGTAAGAATCGTTACTGGCCTCCTTTGACCTGCAGAGATTGATTAATAGCTTGCTTTCCAGGCCAGCTGTCCATATGACGATAGAAAGACATGAGGCAAAAGATATGATAAATTAGGGTACAACACAGTGAGACCCTATTACCATGTTTCTGCATGATTGTAGTGAGTCATTCACTTAAAAATTCAGCTGCCCATCATTGTAGTACCAGGAATAGAGACATTACATCTCCACAAAGACAGAGGTTGCAGGAGGACTTGGCACAGATTTCACAGCACTCTGCTACTAGAAATGGATTCATAGAATCATAGAATGGTTTCAGATGGAAGTGACCTTTAAAGATCATCTAGTCATCTAGCCCTGAGCACTTCAGTGAAGAGACATCCACAATTTCTCTGGCCAACCTGTTCCTGTGTCCTGTCACCCTCATCATAAAAAATGTATTCCTCCTGTCCAAGCTAAACCTACCCTCTTTCAGTTTAAAAATGTTGCCCCTTGTTCTGTCACTACAGGCCTTGGTATAAAGTCTCTTGCAGTGTTTCATATAAGCCCCTTCTATAAGACTGAAAGGCTGCAATTATGTCTCCCCAGAGAGTTCTCTTCTTGAGGCTGAAAATACTCGACTCTTTTCCCAACTCTTTTCCCTGCCTTTCTCCACAGGACAGGGTGTTCCAGCCCTGTGACATTTTTTGTGGCCTTCCTCTGGACTTGCTGTAAACAGGTCTATGTCTTTCTCATGCTGGGGACTCCAGAACTGGATGCAGTAGTCTAGACTCTGTCTCGTGAGAGCAGAGTAGAGGGAGAGATTCACCTCCCTCAACCTGCTGGCCACATCCTTTGAGTTCTTCTTTCTTTGCCTGTGCTTCTGCACAGAGACTTAATATGCTACGGCTGGAGGAGGTGTCTCATGCAGCCGTTTTGAGATAGGTACGTTCTACCCAGAGGCCCATTCCCTAAAGTTCAGTGTTTTTTTTCAATGATGCCAGATTTGCCCAGGTATACTGCAGTGTTAAGTATTTTTGGTGCACAAACATGATGGAAGAATCACAAGTTTGCTAGCACAAGTTCTTTCTTGGCATGGCTATGTCACTGATATACATGAAGCTTGATATTTACTTATCCTGTATCCTGGTAGGAGATACCTCTCTCTGTCCTCTGAGGTTATGGCTGTGCTGCAGATGTGTTCTTATTTTCAAGTGTTATTTGTTCCCTTACTGTGTCCAGTCATGGTTTTCAGTGATGTCATTGTTGGCTGCTCCACCTCACTGGGCTGACTGTTGTCCATTATGTTCTGTTCTCTTTCAGGATTGAGGGCAGGCAGGCAACAGGAACTCATAACAACAGTACAGATCAATTTGAAATTGATTTGATAATGCTCTTAACTCCATTCATTTTGATTTGATCTCTGGACAGATATTGGTCTTGATGTGAGTTCTTGTCACAGCAAAGTGGCAGTCATCAAAGGAATAAAACTGAAGCACTTTTGTGTTCTCTGCATGTTGGTGCAGGATTATGCTGCTTAAAAACTTCATGATAAAACCAAACCCAACATAAATAGTAAAAAGTTGGTTGAAACTCCTCACAAATTTGGCATGAGGGCCATGAGCAAAGGCTGAAACTCACAACAGGTAACTCATAGCATGGCCCTTATGTATTTCTAGGGATGGTCCCATTTTGTTTTATGTCAGTATTTCAGTCTGTGCTTCATATAGTTGTCCACCAATTAAATAATCAGCTTTGAAGTAACCTTTTAGTATCTAGTCATAGATGTTTGCACTGCTCTCAACACTAAAGAAATAACCGTGTCTCTGGTGATACCAGTAAGCCAGTTCTTTGGTGACAAGTCTGATGCTTTCATTTTCAAGTGAGCAAATTAACTCTGATGATTTTTAAACTATTTGGTTTTGGCCATGGTACATCAAAACATAATCCTAACACTGTAAGGAATCCAGTTACTTAATGTCATGTCACATCAACCAGTAAATGCAGCTATCTTTTTTGGGTTTATATACCAATGCCTTTTGATAAAGAAAACCTAATGCTTTTGGGTAAAATACATTAATTCTCATTAGTTTGAGATTCTGGTTGTAGTATCAAGATTTGTAAAAGCTGGAGGAGCCAATATATTCTTGGAGGTAATTAATATTTCCCTCCTTACTCAAGTCTGCCTTCACAGCTCCTACTTTTCTAGCTTTAGGAAATCAGTGCAGCAAAAACTCTACATGAAACTTTATGGGAGGGGAAGTTAATAGTTTTTTATAAAATCCCCAAGTAAATTAATTTTCACCACTCACACACCTTTTTACATTGATTTCATTGACTCATTTTCTCACACCCAGTTACAGGTATCAAAGTGTCTGTATTTAAGTAGTTTGGTCAGGATCACTTGTGTTTGTCCAGAAGATGGACAAGAGATGTGTCCCATCAAGTTCTCAGTAGGTCTTTTTGTTTCATCTTGACTGAGTACAACAAACTGATTTTTAGACACATCTTTTATATTGTTTGGGACCCAACAGTTAGGCTGATCCTTTTGACTGACAATTTTGCTTACTTTCATCTTTGTAAGTTTCAGGTGTGTCTGGTGTCTGTGCTTCCTCATTCTTGACATTCTTAGGACAAAGTTGTTCTTACTGGATTGACAAGGAAAGGAATGACACAAGTCATGTGATGTGTCTGTGTTGACATCTTTTGTGGTTGAGAACACAGTCTTCTGCTGACGAGTCATCATAAAAGTCACCATACCATTGTTCTATGAGAGTACAGACCTGATTTTGATAAAATAATACATTCCTCAGTTTTACTTCTGTGAATGCGTTGTCACATTTTTAACCTCATTTTGCTGTTACTTCTTGTGCTTACGTACACATTTCTGCTTGTATGTCATTCAAACCAGTCTTAAGATTTAAGGTATCATTCTCTATGTATTAGCAGAGAACAAGGGAAAAGCTGTGGTTTATAATGTGTACATATACTTAAAGCCACAATTCCCTGCTTTCTGATGTTTTAAACTTTTAAAACAGAGACAGGATCTTCCACTTCACATTCTTACAATTAGTGAAGCATTCTAGCATCATGTAGTCATCACCAGGATGTACAACTGGCCCATAATTACCATGCTCCTTTGATTATAAAATTTTCATTACTATCCAGCCAGGCTAAGTAATTTGATTGAGAGGAAGTACTGCCTTTTTTTTTTTTTTTATATGTAACTATGCATTGTTATATGATAAAGATACACAACAGAAACTGAATTCCTTATTATGAAAGTTCTAGGTCCATAATGTAGAAATCATGAATGACACTTACTATTGTCATCTGTTCAGTGAAGCTGAATCATGATATTTTCAGATGACATGTTCTTATGAGGACCAGTAAGACCATAACTATAAAAATGAGAGATTTATGATTAAGGATATGCTTCATTAAGCAAAGGCAAGTATTAATATCATGGTGCGGTTGAGGTCAGACAATTTCCTCATTACTCATACTAATGTTGCATCACAAAACCAGAATATAGGACATTTGTGGAACTCTCTAATATACCTACAAATGCAAATTTGGACAGAAAAATGCCAGCCTATCTCCCAGCTGAAGACAGCTTTTGGCACTGATTGTTCCGATATGAATCATAATTGAATATTAATTGAACTCCTGACTCCACTATGGCTTCTCAGACTACATGGGACATAATTTCAAAGTCTTCAGTTGCCTAAAGTTAGGTCCCTTGTATGATTACTGATGCTCAAGGCTACCACTGCCCAACTGCAGCTTGGCTCCACAAGGACACAGGGATGCCTGTGTAGCTGCTGTTATTATAAGGATGTCTTTGGTACCTTAGAGTATGTCAAATGGCACTAGGCATCTTCATTGAACCTGTAAATTCACTGCGGTTCCCATTGTGTTCAAAAAAATGGTTTATTTTCTACCCAAGAGATTTTTCATCTTTTCTATTGAAAAGTCTTCAAAGCAAGGACCGTGTTCTTTTGACTGAGGAATCTGAAATACATATAATTGTTACAGAATTCACTAGACATTTTTATACTATTTAATACAGAATTTTCATTAGGGTATTTTGTATTGAAAAATGCAAATGATTCTTATGGAAAAAAAAAAAAGAAAGTCCAAACACATGCTTACAAGGTAAAACTGGTGCTAAAATAAGTGAAAATGACTGTATTAGGTAGTGAATAAGTCAGAGTCTATCTGACATAAAGCTAGGGTGATTTAGGGTTTTATTTTGACTAAGTAGAGAGTTAATGATTCGATACCTGTGTACTTGCACTTAACTACTCCCTTCTAACTCTAAGGCACTTCCAGGAGCAGCAACAGATAAACTCAGAAGGATCAGTAGGTACTGAATTAGATACAAGAGTGAATAATGTAGTCAGTATAGATATTAATGTGCGTGGTATCTTCTGTATTGAATTAATTTGGGGTTAGATATCTAATTTTACTTTTCTATTTTTTCATTAAGCACACTACAGTTTTCTGTCCTGGTCACCCAGACATTAGTGCAGGTGTATGAAAAGTTGAGACTTTACATAGATGCACAGAGGACATAGTTTGTAGAAGGTAGCTCAGATCCTGCTAAAACACTTAGCCTTTTTTTTTTTTTTTTTTTTTCTTCCTTTTCTTCAATAGGCTAAGCAAATACAGTTCTTTGAAGTTCTTTCAACAAGCCATTTTCTCTGCCCTTTGAATTCTTTCTTTGGAACTTTTGGGGACCCTTCCAAGTTTTTCAAAATCTCTTCAAACATGGATATCACAATGAGTTGCAGGAATTTAATGTCAATGTTTTAAATGTTCCTACTTATTTCTGTTCCTACTTATTTCTGTTCCTACTTGCTTCTCTCCTGTTATATACCTATAAGGATAGCATTAACCCTTTTCACTGCAGTTTTTTTTATTTGGAGGTTTTACTGAATTACCTGTGTTCCTCAAACTGGAGCCACAGTCCACCTTTATTTGACTTGGACAGTACTAAGCAACCTATTATGAGAATGTAATAGACAGTCAGTATTTTGTTTCATATTTATATTAGGTTTCCCTAACTGCAATTGTCAGATCTGTTCCAGTCTTATGGCATTCTCCTAGTATTCAGTAAAAGTAAAAATAAAAACCAAAGTCAGTGATCCCGTAATGTTTTTACCCACTCTTATAGGATATTTAGGCAGGTTAATGAAGCCTGTTTGCTTAGAAACAAAATCACATATTTCTCCCAAGTAGATGTGTAATATTCTCTTATATTAATAATATAATGGAAAGTTCTTTATCACAGTCCTGTAATAAAAAAAATAGAAAACCATGTTTCTATTTAAATACAGAGAGAAATATTTGTTTCATTTACTGTATTGTCCTAAATCAGGGATCCTGTATTATGCTATGATTTTTTCATATTCCTATTACACTTTTAAAACTTCCTATTTTTCATCCAGTTACAGATTTTTCATTTAATAGTGTTTGTTATTTTTTCCTATTATATCCAATTTATTCACAAGAAAAATTCTCATTTGTATGGGCTGCTATGTATTCAATCTTTTTTTCTTTGTCTGTACAGCCTTCTCATTCCTAACTCATAGCATAAGTTCACTGACACCTTTGTGGATTTTTACTGTGAAATAATATTGTTGGGCTATCAGATAAATTCTTCATACAGCACAGTCAAATTCATGTTTTTATTTCCTCTTTTCTGGTTAATATTAACTTTATTATATTTTTATTATATTATCTTAGTTTGAGAAACTTGCTCTCCTGAGATGCCAAATTTTGTTTGGGTCTGGGCTCAGTTTGCCCTTTGTGAACATCATCTGCTTGTAATTAGTTATAATATATAAAGAAGAATCAGCTTCATCTGCAATGATTGTTTCACCTTTTTCATCACAATAACATCCCCATGTAGTGGTGTATTAGAAAATTACTGGTTTTTTTGAAACTCAAACAACAGTTGCATGACTTGTCCTAAACTGGAGTTTCCCACAACCACACAGATTTATTTCCAGGCATGGAAAGAAATAATTCATTCTGGTGTCTGGTTTGATTGGCATTGATTTGGGTTATATTAGAACTCTGATAGTAATCTCTCACAGCTTTCTTTGTTGCTGCATTCATATTTCACATTTAAATCTCGTGGTTATTAGTTTTGTTGATAATTCTAAACAAAGTGACAGTATCTTAAACATAATCTTTTTCTCTCCTTTGCCTCTCCTCCATCACAGACTTTCTTCTTGATTGGAGGAGATTAATATAACACTCTCTTATATATTTAAATGTTCATTAACAGAAATTTTTAGGAATTGAGACCTATAGTCTCAAAGCCATTGCGATATGTTTGTGATTTTAAGTAGCTTATGATAGACCAACACTTTTCAGTAAATCTGCTTAACCTGAATGGTTAAATCAGTATTTACAGAATCACAGAATTGACATGATTGGAAAAGACCTCCAAGATCAACCGTGTCCAACCATCCACAACAAAACAAACAAACAAAAAACAAAAAACAACAACAAAAAAAAACCCCAATCAAACCAAAAACCCCTCACCCTCCCAGAGCATGTCCTGAAGTGCCTCATCTGCACATTTTTTAATACCTCTAGGGATGGTGACTTCACCATCTCCCTGGGCAGACTGTTCCAGCACCTGACTACTCTTTCAGTAACCTCCCCTGGTACAACTTCCGGCCATTTCCTCTAGTCCTGTTGTTATTCACTTGAAAGAAGAGGCTGCACCCACCTCACTACAACCTCTTTTCAGGTAGTTGTGGAGAGGGATAAGGTCTCCCCTCATCCTCCTCTTCTCCAGACTAAAAAAATCCCAATTCCCTCAGCCTCTCCTCACAGGCCTTGTTCTCCAGACCCCTCACCAGCTTGGTTGCCCCTCTCTGAACTCACTCCAGCAACTCAATGTCATTCTTGTGGTGAGGGGCCCAGAACTGAACAGAGTACTTGAGGTGTGGCCTCATCAGTGCCAAGCACAGGGGCACGATCACTGCCCTTCTCTGCTGGACACGCTGTTTTTCTGATCCAGGCCAGGATGCCATTGGCCTTCTTGGCCGCCTGGGCACACTGCTGGCTCATGTTCAGCTGGGTGCCCACCAGCACCCCCAGGTCCTTTTCTGCCGGACACCTTTCCAGCCACTCCTCACAAGCCTGTAGTGTTGCCTGGGGTTGTTGTGACAGAAATGCAGGACCCAGCACTTGGCCTTGTTAAACCTCATCCCATTGGCCTCAGACCATCAATACAACCTGTCCACATCCCTCTGCAGATTCATCCTACACCTGAACAAATCATCACACACACCCAATTTAGTGTCGCCTGCAAACTTGTTGAGGAAGATTCAGTGCCCTCATCTGGATTATTGATAAAGATATTGAACAGGACTGGCCCCAAAACAGAGCCCTGGGGGACACCACAGGTAACCAGCCACTAACAGGGTTTAACTCCTTTCACTACAACTCTCTAGGCCTGGCCAGCCAGTCAGTTTTCAATACATCAAAGAGTAAACAAGGACACATTTCATCATGTTAGCTAATTCAGTTGTTCTGGGCTTCTTCAATTAGAGTTTTTTCTTTTCCCTTTTGCTCTATGATTGCTGAATTTTTTAATTTTATATTCCTGTATGGAGGGAATTATATTCAGTTCTAAAAGGACCTATAAGTAAGAGTAGAACCTTTTCATTGCTGCTCTTGCTCATTATTTTGAGAGTCTGGAATTCATTGGAAAGAAACTGGTACACTTTGAATGTAATTTGAGTATTACATTCCAATGAAAGAGGTTGCTTATAATGTTTTGTCCCTTCCTTTTGGTCAGCTCTTTTGGAAATGCAAAGAGCTTCTACAAGGAAGATATACACAGCTAAATTGTGTTAAGTGGTTTCTCACAGGCTGGCACACATAGGAAATATCTAGGATTTTAACAAGCACTGAGCTAAGCACAGAATCCTAGAATAGTTTCAGCTGGAAGAGACCTTCAAGATCATCAAGTCCAACCTTACTCCTAGCCCTATCAAAAACCACTAAACCATGTCCCTAAGCACAACATCCAACTGCCTCTTAAAACACCTCCAGGGATGGTGACTCCACCACCCCCATGGACAGCCCATTCCAATGCCTGACAACCCTTTCTGGAAAGAAATGCTTACTCATATCCAGCCTGAACCTCTCCTGGTTCAACTTCAGGCCATTTCCTCTTGTTCTGTCACTTGTCACCAAGGAGAACAGACCAACTCCTACCTCGCTATAACTTCCCTGCAGGTAGTTGTAGAGGGCAATAAAGTCTCCCCTCAGCCTTCTTTTCTCAAGGCTAAACAGCCCCAGATCCCTCAGACTTTCCTCATAAGACACATGCTCCAAACCCTTTACTAGCTTTGTAGCCCTCCTCTGTACCCTCTCCAGCAACTCAACGTCCTTCTTGTAGAGAGGGGCCCAAAACTTGCACACTTACTACCCCAATGGATGAGGTATCTAAAGAGCTGCAGCTGCCCAAGCTGGTGTCATCTAGGAGTAAATATTATTTTAATAAAGTGGATTACTTGAGACAGAAGAGTCCTTTATGTTTTGAGGATTTATATGGCATAAAGGAGAGGAATGGTCATCTCAGAAAAAACATGTAAAAATTTTATGTGGTAAACTGTAAACTCTGCTGTAACATAGTTTATTCGTTACCTTTGTAATGCATTACCTTTGTAATCAATTTGTAATATTTGATATATGTTGAATGAATATATGTAATTTTATCGTTGCTGAACATCACTTGCATCAGTGAGAAGGAATGCTGTCATAAGACTGTGTCATTATTACTGAGCATTTAGAGTTTTATAGGTAATAAGATAAAAAGAGATCAATACACAGTCTGTGGTACAAACATTACTCTGAACGTTTAGATAGCTATAAACAACACCTGCAAGACTTTGGAGCTTCTGGTATTCTCCAATTTAAATTTGTAAAGTATTTGTAAATACTTACATTTATAAATACATCACTAAAACATTAAGGAATTCCACTTACAACAAACTACAGTGGTTTTCTTTCATTTGGGCTTCTACCAGCGCTGCCTCCTGGTCTGCAATGTTAAGTTGCAATGCTGTCTCATGAGAAGTCAACAAATCAAACAAGCAAAATTACTAGTTTGCTTCTCTGCATCCTACAGCTCAATGCTTTGCCAAATACTCCTACTGCTTGTTCCCTTGTCCCCAGCCCAGGCTCCCAAATTATCTCAGTCCTGTCGTTTCTACTCCCTTGCCCTACATAGCAGGAAGGATAGGACAAAAGTCACTGGTATGTTTAATTTGCTTCTTTTAAGCCCAATAAACTCATAAGCTAAGTAATGATCTCTGCTGCAGAAGTATTAATCAAGCTTAAAAAGTAAAATTCTGGATAAGAAACATCTTTTTTCTTCCTATTTTCCAATCTCTATTCTCATCTTGTCACTTGTCACTTTTCCCTTCTTCCTGGCCAGATTTTCCACGCAGTTTACTATTCAACATTTCCTTATTTACTAATCTTTGTACAAATAATTCCCAAAATTCTATTAAATCTCTCCCCCCCCTTTTTTTTTTTAAGCATTCATTAGATCTTCTAGGCTCTTTGATCCATGTTCTAAGGTTTATCTGACTTTTCCCTCACCTGTAACTCCCTGTTCTTTCCCTAACATTTCAGAGTGTATTCTTCTCCACTTGCACTCTGTTTTTTTTTCTTTTTCTCATTCCTCTTTTTGTCCTTACATTTCCCTCTATTTTTCCCCTTACCTTCTTTTGATAGCTATGTCCCTTGAACTGTGTTATTCTTCTGTCTGTCCATATTTCCTCTCATTCAGGCTTCTTGTCTTGAAAATTATGAAATTGAAATGGAACTGAAATCTATGTGTCCCTATGGAGAGAGCTCACCATGGTACACTGCCCATTCTTACTTAAAGTCCTGCCTTGGGGTCATACAAGCCAGTGCACTGGATAATGCTCTGGACTCTTCCTACTTCCTGCTCCTCCCTCAGTGTTTCACTACAGTGTCAGGAGTGAAAGTGTCAAACCTTTTAAAGTGCTGAGCTGGGATATCTATGTCTGGAGAAGGGATGAAGAAGAGAAACAGGATGTTGTCAGGGTGATGAGAGGAACTCTTCACAGGTTGCCAGTTGGGTTTATGTACAACCAATTTTAGCAATTGCATGAGGCCCTGGGGGAATTACCTTCATCCTGTACTGTATGAGTTAATCTGTAGTAATTGCAGAGTATGTTGAGTCCAGGCTTTGCACATCAGCTGCTTCACACACTGCAGCAGATACCCAGCCGTAATGGGTTGCTAGAGGAGACTGCAGCTTTTATCTCCCTTGACTATTCTGTGTGTCCTGTGCTGCTCTCAGCCCTGTACCGGGATCTGCTTCTTCAGATGATGGTGGGGCATATGCAGGTGAGACTTCAGCACCAGGCTGCAGAATTAAAGACATGGGAGGGAAGGGGTTGTGTCTGTCCCCAGTGCTCTGTGGATTAGGGAACATCCCATAAAGTTGAGCTGATGCTGAGATTTTTGGATGAGAGGACCCATGCCTATGCTCTTCTGCAGATCACTAGGGCACCCAGTTTAACAGAAGCATAAGAAAACTGAAGAAGGTCAACCTGCTGGGAAGCTGTGATGTCCATCTGTCTGTCAAATCCACAGCCCTCACTTCATTCTGCAGAGGCTAGAAGATGATCTCAGCTGCACCCGCAGTCACTGCTTTCTGCTTGTTTTGCTCACAATGAACCTTGATGTCATTACAGGCCATGGTACCTGCTCATGTGGCCGATGCATTTGCCAGGACGGGTGGTTTGGAAAGTTGTGCCAGCATTCAAGGAAGTGCAACATGACAGAGGAGGAGAGCAGAAGTCTCTGCGAGTCAGCGGATGGCATATTATGCTCAGGGAAGGGTAAGAACTCGCAGCTGAGCTGACCCATGTCAGAAAATAATCATGTTCTGGAAGAGAAATGTGCATGGCAGTGGGTTGTTGTTTAGTAAACCTTTCTTTCAAAGGGACCTATCATTAAAAGGATGTTATATTTGGCTCTGTGATGCACTTGCATCCATTTTGTCAGGCACTCACCACAGCCATACGTGTTTAACAGTGTTGCTGTCCTCTGCAATTTGTTAATAGCATATAATTTCCTGTATGTGTTTATCTGATGGTCTGCACTGAACAGATGTACATGATAAACTAAGCATTAGTGCTTCATCCAGTTTGAGGGACCAGGGCACTATCTGCAGTAACACTGCAGGGGGCAAGATGGCAAATGTAGTATCTCAGGCAATGGTAAGTGGAGGGGAGTGTTTAACAGCAACATTTGGTATACTTCATCACCCCCTTCCCCAGCACAGCAGCAAAGGAAAGGCAGACGTCTATGTCCCCAAGAACAGAATCCCACAAACTCTCTTCTTTAGTAAATTTTATTCAGGTGGTTATACCAGCTTTAGTCCAGCTATAAAAAATTGCCACAGTGAGGAATACAATTTAGAAAATCTTGATAATTATCTGAAATTGTTCTGTGAGGTTCTTACCTTGAGGTCTTTCAGGCTAAGAAATTGCATTACTGGAAAGAGGGCTTTTTAGCTCCCTCATAGAGCAAACTGACTATTTTAGTGTATAATATGTCTGAGAGAGAATAGACAAAAAACGAGTGGTGGAATTAACTGGAGGATAGAATGCACTCAGAACAGACTGGATGTGCCATATCCTCTGTTCCTATATCCCTTGCACAGACAGGGAAGAAACCTGCTATCTGTAAAAAAAAGTTAGGAGCCTTCTGCATCAGGCAGGTTTCCAATTGTCCCTTTGGTAACTTCTATTTTGGTGCAAGGAAAATTTAAAAGGGGTTTCCAGTCTGGCCTTCGTCCATCTGTATTGTCACTTATCAGAATTCTCTCCTGCTACACCATTTTACTTTGTTGTTTGTTTGGTTTTTCCTCTTACTAGTCAGAATATCATAGAATATGAGGAAAAAAATGTTTCTCTGTTCTTTCCAGATGATGTGGCTATCTTTAAATCAGTGTATGTATAAAAGGATGCTGAGTTACTGGAAAAAATGGAGTTACTCAGTTTTAGCACAGAAGCTAATTTTTCTTCTCTTAGTCTTGGTCTCCCTGTGATTTTTTATATAAATCCTGTAGGTGAGCAAATATGCTTGAAGTCTATGAAATGCACTATATAAGGTTCTAAATAAATATAAACATGAAAAACAACATTAAATTTTAAAATATTTGCATTACCTGCTACCTTTCTGTAAGTATAGCTGAGAGCTATTTATTCCAGCCTTAATCTGGGTCTTACTCTGAGCACATGTATCAAAACTGCAATTTATTTTGAGGCATTGCAAGCAGATGATCCAGCAGGAATTTGCAGAGACACTGAAGATATTTTTCCCTCTGTTGGCTGTGCTCCCAGGGGGTGGTTTGGGAACTGGTCACTGATATAGGATGGAGCAGAGTGAAAGCTTCTCTAGGCTGTAACCAGCTACCGGCAGGTAGGGCTTTTAAACCTGACTGCATGGAGGCTCCAAAGGCCCAGGTGTTCTGAAGTAGTAGTGCACTGTTGAACAGCAGTTACTTGCTATGGGAATTACAAATCTGATCACTAAATCCATGTTTAGCAACACTGGTGGGATTTGTTGTGGGTTTTTTTAAAGTTTTTTTGGCCTCTAAGAACAGGTGAGCTTCCAATGTCATGGAAGGTTGTCCTGAGGACAGTCAATATAATAGAGCTGTGTCAAATTAGATGCTATAGCACCTGTGGGAACAGGTGGTCATGTGTAAGTGCTTGTCCAAGAAGAGAAATACCTACAGAAGGTAACTCCCAGAACTGTGTGGCCAGTGACTACCCAAGGAAACGACTAACTCCTGCAAATCTATTCTTAAATATGTATATGGAAGTCACGTCTTACCACAGACCCATACTTTAAAATCTTGTTTGTAACTAGTGTGACAGGCACTATCCAGAGGCCAAAATGACAAATTAATTCATTCCGTTTCATTGCATAGAGCAATAAGTAACCATTACTGGTCAAATAAAAGGTAAATTTGAACCCATGCAGTAATAGTGATTATTCCGTCTTTGGTGGAAACCTAGCCAAGATATACAAGCACTATAAGGGACTGAGGGAGTGTGAGTTTCTGCATGTCGGATTTAACAGACTCTAAGAAGTCCTGATTTTCAGCAGATAACTGCTGAACACTTTCAGAAAATTATGCTCTGTTCATATAAGCAAAGTTAGACATCCATATTCCTAGGCTGTTTTCAAAATCTTGGCTCACTGACTGTGCCACCTGTAGCAAAAGCTCTGCCCAAGGAAAACAGCAACACCCACCACTCTGCTGCCTTCCTGGCAGTAAGTGTAGGGCTGCAGATGGCTACTGTAACAGTGCAGGACACAGGCTAGGTAATGAGCCAAATACCATCCAAGAGGATCTGGCCAGGATCCCAGGGAACACCCCGCAACTCATTAAACTCATTTTAATTAAACTGAGGAGCCTCCCAGAGCAGCATGTTCTGTTCAGGGAAAAGACTTGATACATTCATTCTCCCTAACAGATTTTACATTATGGAGACTGATCTTCCTTGGTTGATTTGGTGTTAAATTTGCTGCATCTTCTGCAAAATAGTTTTAAACATTGTGGGCATCCATCAGTAGCAGCATCAGTGCTTGCTTATGCAGAATCACTTCAGGTTTCTTACAGTGTCAAGCTCTTATTAACTGCTTTAATTTCACTGAAATTCTCATACTATTCATCATTATTTCTGGCTGTTGGTAGCTTGTAGCTTGTATAAACACCGACATTTGGTTTAAATTACCCTCAAGTATGTCTTAGTGTATACAGCAACCATGCAATATGTATGCTCTCCACCACTGCCTCTTTATACAATGACATTTTTTATCCTTGTAGGGAATGTCAGTATTTTCTGTGGCCATGGCTCACTAAGCAGTACTCAGAACTGATGGAAAAAAGGAGATGCTTAACCTAATACTCCCATCCCCAAATGTTCCAATCACTATCTCTTCCTGAATAAATTCACATGTTTCATACATTACAAGTTAAAACAGCATTACTCTAAAGTTATGCAATGAAGTTATTTTTGTCAACTACAATAAACACTAAATTACTTACATTTTTATTAAAAACCAGATATTCTGCTGAGAAAGTTCTGAAGTTTTAAGGAATTAAGTTGCAGGGATGAGAGTCTCATTTCACTTTTTATAGGAAAAAATCTGGGGGAAAATTGGTTGACACCGAGAGATACGCTTTTTTTTTTAAATGTGTATTTGGATATTTACTATGGATTTTGTTCAGAGGTCACTGAAAGGAACGGAAAGATGGAAAAACATCATTTTACACATTTTTGGCTCAGACCCTGTGAACTAACACATGAATTGTGTTTAGGTTATATTCTGACATATCCAGGCTCCCTTCTATATACTTTTCCTTACTATTGCATTAAACACTTTGGTGACTTTGTGCTAGAATATTCTGAAAATATTGCAAGATGGTGGGCTTTTAAACAGCATCCACTCATTTATAAGTATGTTCTATTGAAGGCTGACAGCTTCTTTGGTGACTTTTTTCCTCCATTATGTGAGGAAAAAACTATATAAACATATATGAAAACTATATGTGTATTCTTTGCTATAATTTATTTAGTTTTTGAGGGTTTTTTAAAAATTTATTTATTGATTTGTGCTGTAACCTGTCCTTAGGGCTAGCTCCACAAAAGGATTTTTTTTCTCAGCAGTTACTAAGCACATCACCTTGGCATTCAAGGGTCTGAGCTCTCTATAGGATCAGGCAGATGAAGATGGGCTCTGTAAAGCTATCTCTCTTCTGCCAGCTGTTGGAATCAGCCAGGAGGAAGTACCATCTCCTAATGCTATTTGTAGTTGCAGAAAAGTCTTTCTCACACTCTTCTTAGGCTACAGGCTTCCTGACACATGAATGCCTGGAAGCAATCATCCCTTTCCAGGATTCAGAATCATGAACCTTCTCTTTGACAGTAGGGATGTCTCTTGGTTTTCCCTTAGAATGAAGTTTCTGGCACTACCCCAGTTCTTGGTGGCTTATGGCACTACCCAAATATCACCATGAAATCCTTCCTTTGCCTATGTGACCCGACATCTCTGAGGAGGAGGAAAGGTGCTTGTCCACACAAGGGGCATTGGGGTACTCTGCGGGAGTGAGCAAACTGCTGCACCAGCATTATGTGCACATGATTTTCTAACAACGAGAAAATACGTATTAATTCTGTGGGAGGTGGAGCAGCACCATTTGTGGTGATGAGGATTTTGGGTGTCTAAATGTTAGTCTTAGCCACCTCTAGTCTTTTGTGCACTCATCCCTAAAAGCTTTAGATGAAGTGGACCATTTTCTTTCTGGGTATGATTTTATTGACTTCAGTAATGGTGGGTCAGGGACAATGTGAGCTTTTCTAGTCAAAAAAACCCCAGTTACTGGGAAGAGTAGCCCTGATTGTAGGTCTCTGAAACCAAAGGAAAGATTCATAATGTGAGTCCTGATTAAGTGAAGTAGCAGAACCAAAGCATTAGTAGTAACGTCCCACCATACTCTAGTTCTCCCCAGAAGAATCCTTTTATTCAAAAAGCTTTTAGCTTGGTTATTTTATACAATGGCTTCATAGGCAGCAATTTTGTGCATATGCACATGTGTGCACATGTGTGTCTGGGGATGTTATTTTCTATTCTGAAAATGGAAGTGCTCTTTGACTCCAAGTAATAATTTCTGTGATTCCAGGCTCCTGCCACTGCGGAAAGTGCATCTGTTCACCACAGGAATGGTACATTTCGGGTGATTTCTGTGAATGCGATGACAGAGACTGTGACAAACACGACGGTCTCATTTGCACAGGTGCAGTACAAGCTAGCAGTTAATTGCTCTAAGAAACAAACTGTGTTGATGGGAATGATGGCAGACAAAGCCCAGCTTCTTCTTTCTCCGCTGTCGGAGGAAGTGCATTTGCTGGTTATTCAAACCTGCTATAATTGTTTCTTCATGCAGCGTGATAATCAACTTAAGGTTTCAAAACAACAGTCGAAAGCCTGAGTATGAATTTAAATAAGTAAGCCAGCGATGAAAGCCGTCAACAATTTTCCCTGTAATAGACTACAAGTTAACTGCTTTTTTGTCAAAGAACATACACCATCAGCACTATGATCATGAGATTTCTTTAACTTTTGTTCTCTTATTGGACTTACTATGGGTATAACATATTTAAGTCATAGACAAAACTGGCTTGATCTTTGGTAGTTGAGTGGCATACTGTGTGGGTTAACAGAGCTTCCCAGCAATCAGAGAAGTCTCAGTGGGAAACTGAATTACCTGACAGTTTTTCTGATGACGTGATGGCTACTGATTAAAGCAACTTCACCTTAACATTGTCTGAGAGTTCAGGTGGCAGATGAAGCTAGAAATGGGCAGGCTGCCAATAAACCCTCATGACAAATCTAGTGACAAGAAACAACATGGGAATTGCTAAATTAGCTCACTGTCTGCTTCCTGTTACAAATCTTAATTTTAGAAAATCGTTGCTGAGCATTATTAGATGTGGAGGAAATCTGCAAGCTGATTAGAGTGGGAGTGTTGACACTAGTAAATTGTGTCTTCCAGCTAGCCCTAATTAGCAAGGGTCCTTTTCTGGAGGCAAGTAGCCAGTATAGAGGGAACAGGAGCTTTATCTTCAGCTGCAATGGCTCTTCACAGATCTTCATAAAGTTGGTAGGAAGAGGAGATCATATCGGAAACCCAGGCTGTATAGGTCTCAAGCTGAGCATCCCAGAGCCATGAAAAATGCTGAAATAAAATAAAAATACGGGTCTCGGTACTTCATGTTTCCCCACTGCAAAATATGGCCAAGATATTTTTCATTGAATAGTGAGTTTGAGATATTATTTATTTGTATAGCAGTTCTGAGAATTTAGGTTTAAAGTTTTCCATGTTCAAAGTGATGCTTTTATTGCTATTCTGTTTGTAACTTTTTGTGTCTTTTTCTTTCTGCATAATAGTTAAAAGTAATCTTGTTTTTCCTTGCACCTTGAGGTACAGTGTGAACACTGAGCATCAACAGCTGGGTACAAACAGTGGTGGCATAATTACAACATTTGCAATTCTGCTGATGGAATTATTTAGAGAATGCTATTAATGCTTTGTAAGTGTAGGTTTGGGGTGGCTTCTTAATGCAATGGTACAATAATTGCTTCCTTCCAAAGAAAAAAAAAAAAGGTGTAGGGGGAGCAATAAAGGAACAATGCAACTACTTTAGCACAGCTTTTTACTTCACATAAAATTCATTTTAATGTAGTACATTTCAATTATGATAATTGCCCTTTATTCATTCCGTTCTAGGCAATGGTGTTTGTAGCTGTGGAAACTGTGAGTGCTGGGAAGGATGGAATGGCAACGCTTGTGAAATCTGGCTGGGGAGAGAATACCCTTAACAAAAGACATCAAAGACTGAGAGGGTTTTTTGTTTGTTGGTTGGTGTTCAGTTTTGTTTGTGTTTTTTTGTTTGTTTGTTCTGTATTTTGTTTGTTTTTCTTTGTTGTTTTGCTGTGGTTGTTGTGGTTTTTTTTCCTGCAGGCTCCTAGAACATTTAATTTCAGAAGTATTCAGTGTGTAGGTGTGGGTGTGCGCTCACACACATGTACATGGGTGTAAATACTCTGGAACACTCATTTGGGGACCTGCTACTTGAAGAAATGCATGAAAAAATTAAAGAAAAAAGTTAAATATGCCTTGGTAGAAGAACAATCCAATCTCTAAAAGGTGAAGACCCAAAATGTTTGAACAGACCCTTGTCCACAAGAGAACTTATTGTGGCTAATGTGTCAGTAAGTTGGTTATCTAGTCTACATACTAGGATACTTTCAAATACGTAACCTATAGGAGTGTAAGGAATGAAGCTAATGAAGTTATAAATGTATAATTAGCTGAATATGTATCCTGCAATTCATATGTACTTTTATCATACTGTTCTATGCATGTACAGTTGCCTAGTCCTCTTAAAAGTAAAGCAAATGAAAATTTGTTATACCAATAACTTTTAGGATGACAATTCAGTATGCTATTAGAAATCACTGTTTGGAACAGACTGCACTGTCACACATGGTATTCATGGAATTTAACTACTTTATAGAAGTAGGAAGCCTGCAGGTCAGCTGAAAAATCATCTATGGTATGCAGTAGACTGGTCTCAGCCAAAGATGTTCAGACAATGGCAACAAAGTAATGAAAGTTTTAATACAGTAAATACAAACAAAGCAGTGGTATGAACAAAAATTTTATTTTTATTTTCCAATGGTGAAATGCTGCTCAGTGTGAAATTCACATTGAGTTATGAACGATGCACAACTATTGGGACTTCCCTAACTTATTTACATATGAGTCTGTTTGTTTTTTGTTTTTTGTTTTTTTTTTTAATACATGTAGATTTGGCAGCCCTTGAATTCTTTAGAGCAAAAAAAGATACATACATTTTAGTTTCAAAAGTGTTTACATTTTGTGAAACCATGATTGAGCGAGAAATTGCTAAAATGGTTGGAAAATATATTGTTTTAATACCAAACTGTAACATTGTGGTTTAGGTGCCAAGGTCCTGATTTTTGAAGAGGTACATGACTCAGAAATAAGGGAACTGTTTACCAACCAGAAAAGGTATCTCCATTTTTAGTCTAGAAATTAGTTTTCTTTTAGAAAGGACAATTTTGAAACAGGAAAATACAATGGTACATAACATGTAATAGAATTCAAAAAGTTAAATTAATCTATTTAATCATTTTTATTATCCCCCTTCCCATGTAGTTCGCTCTTTCACTTACCCAAAATTCTACCTTAACCTAGAGTCTTTCTTTCTAAAAACAAAGCTTGTGAAAACCATGTTCTCAGGGAGCATAATCACCAAATGTCCATGTATAACTTATATAGAAGTTGTGCAGATAAATAATAAGACATACATCCCAAAGCTGCTAGCTGTTCTCTTTCTAGATAACCAAACAAACCGGCAGAGTTCTAAAATGTATTGATACAGTATAAAGAGTCGTGAAAGTCAAATTAATCTTTGAATTACTATTTAGATTTTATACTTATAACCCTCAAACCCTGTAAAGCTTATCAGGAATAATATTGAATTTTAACATATAAGCATCTTCTCAACCCTGGTGTCAGGAGAGTACAGATTGTGGGGTTTATTTTTATTTACAAATACCGCTGATCTGAATCAGTTTATAATGTGTTTTTTCACCTACACATTCGTCTGCTGAATCAGAGTGCAAACAATGAGAGATACAACGTTTTCCTTGATTTCCTTTCATTTGTGTTTAGTACTGTAATAAGAAAATACTATATAATCTAAACCCTTACCTGGGTTCAGAAGATGCTTTTGACTTATTTCATGGCATGACAGGCAGATTTATATATACTGTAGATCAGCTGTGGTACTCAAGGTACTTGTATTCATAGACAAAAGAACAATTCTTGAGAGGGTTGCAATGTCGTATTTGATGCATTTTACTTTGTAATTTACTTCCATTTTAAATTTATATACTTAAAGAATGTAAGATTATTCTTATTTGCAGATAGAATTTAAAACAAGCTCAATCAATCAACTCCAACATTTTGGCTACTGCATGGATAACATAACCATACCATTTATCCAAGTTGTTTGTTAAGGTACATATGGAAAAATATTACAATATTCTAAGACATCTACTGTAAGTGGTTCATGAAAATGTAAATTATCAAACAGTATGGTGCTATTGCTATAAACCTTAAAGTATTAACTAAAACTACTAAAAATATAATGTATACATAAATTCCTTTCCAGCTTTTATTCTGTTTCTTATAATGTTGCTTGAACATTTCCCCCGCTTTTCATGGTGAGGTAACTGGTGATGTAACTCCCAGCTGATCTGCTTTGTGGCTCATTTCCTTGCTAGAAAAGTGAGATAGATTGGAAGGAATAAGATTGTATTCCACGTATGAAAATAATATCTGTATTAATAAATTGTGATGTTACACCTCATTCCCTGTGACGGGAACTCCAGATATATAAACTGTAAATGCAAGAAGAGGTGTAAGGGAATGAAGCATACTGCTTGATTCTTCCTCACTCATTGACTGTAAAAACTTGCTTCTAGACCTGGGGCAAAAGGCAGTTTGAGGTGGCAAGAACAAGTTGGATAAATGAGGATTTTGTACTGATAAATCTTATAAAGAAAAGATACTATAGCCTTGCTTTCTTCTTATGAGAGAAAGAACACAATCCAGAAGGATGCTGAGTGCTTCTACAATAGGCTTGCAGGATTATGCCCATTGTATATAACTTATTTGTAATACCACTTGTAAACTTGTGATCACAAGTATGTTAATAATTTATCAAAGAAAATCAATCCACAGCTGGTTTATAGGCAATATTACAGATATGTTATATAAAACAGGCATAATACCTGGACATAGTCTCTTTCAGAAGCAGGCAGATGAACATTTAATCATGTACCTGCTCTGACATTTCTGATGCTCTGCCCTTCTTTACAGAACGGCATCTCACTTTGTAGCTAAATTATATAGCTAAATGATATTGGGATGAAGAAAGCTAAGTTGAATATTTCTATGACTAGTCAATAGAACAAAAATGTTATTACACCTTTAAAAATAAGTCATAGCATTTGCATTAGTCATCACAAAACCTCCCCTGTTATTAGACATTTTAAAATGCATTGAAGAGAAAATGAGTTTATCTAAAGGGATATTTAAAAGAAAGATAACCTCCTTACTTAGTCTAATTTTACCTGCATTGCCATTTGAATGGGAGTTTCTTCTTATACCAATAAACAGAGGGATCAGCAAGACACACTTTTAATGCATGGACCAAACTGCCTGCTTTCATACCTCATTGCTTACAGTGGTTTTAAACCAAGAGAAAAAGTTTCCCTATATATATATATTCTTATATATATATATATATATAAAGTCAGAGTTCTTAGTGTTGTTTCAGGTATATACCATAGTCAAAGTGAATTGCTTTATATTTGGGGGGAGTGGTTTTGTTAAGAACTAACCTGATTCTACACAAGTTAAAGTTTGTGAAAATGACAGTATATTAAAAAATTGAGTGTGGCTAAAAACCCCAGCAAATTAAGCAAAAGCTGCGTTGTGGTAACTACAAAGCACTTAAAAGCTATAGACACCTTTCTACAGGCTCTATCATGTGAGCAATCTCATAAGGGTTCCTGTGTATTTATAAAATTTTTGAAGTACAACAGAACGGTGCTTTGTTGAAGTAGTTCATATCTACTCAAAACTGGGCTTCTAAAACTGTGCAGGTGTGACTGGTAACTGTAGCTGAAATACAGATTTAAAAAAAAACAAAAACAAAGAGATAATGACTATGTGCAGTGTTAACATATGAAATGTAAGATGAGGTTGGATTGCTGTGCAAACAGTCTCTCAGAGTTTAGATAAAACCCAGAAGAACAAAATACAAAGTAAGCATGCAAAAGATCTGTAACACTGCAGATTCACAGACATCTGGACAGGGAAGTACAAAAACCCCAATCTGTAAATAGAAATTGATTCCATCAGGTTTACTGTACAGTACTTTAGTAGTAACAGACAATTGAAAACAGCTTTCACTTAACAGCAAAATTAATTTTAGAGGGAAGAAAATGGTGAAGTCTCATCCTGGAGAACAGCAAGAGAGGTATTATATTAAGGAGCTAAAATTTTCTTTGGCATGGTAAAAGGGGAGAACTGAGTTTGCCAACCTATTTACATGAAGTTTCACCATCCTGTGGCCAGTGCAACGATGTTTTGCACAGTCTACTTACATAAACTTTTTTGTTGTTTTCTGGTATGCCTTCATATAAATGTTTTTATTCATCATGTTGAATCTGTGTATACAACAAATAATAAACACAAACTGTACAATGCAGACAAACTCTTTGCATATATGTATGTAAATTTAGTAATACAGACCAACAGTTCTTCGATAGACACAATCTACTACATGCAGTTCATCCTTGCCATCCTCTTCCCATGCAACAGATGAGACAAAAGACAAAATTAAAGGAAGGAAACAAAGCGCAAAGACCCCTTTGATAACTTTAAACAGATTGCAGAAAACATATTTTTTAGGACATCTATTCATTGGATTAAACACACATGGATTTAGCCCATAGAAACAAAACCAGAAAAAAACTTTTTAAAAAATGCTGTATTTCCAGTAGGTAATAATTGCTTGCAGAAATTAAATTTGGCCTTAATTATAGCCCCCGAAACTGGTTCACAGATTACTCAGGATCAAAAGTTAAACATTGAAAACAACAGCATCAGGCCATGAACCAGAACCTCCTTGCATGGCTCAGACAGGTCTCCAGCCTTGTATCTCCCCAGGCTCTTACACTGTGATAGTAAAAAGTCAGCTGGGTGGGACATGAACATATCTATTCCCTCCTCCTGAACTCTGATGAAATCCATGTGAAAGAGAATGTAGCCTTCAGCTGTATTATCTTACTCAAAGTATTTTGAGTAACTGTTATAACTGTAGGGGAGCCTGGGGCCTCCCCTGGGACCCATCAGAATAGTACAATGTCAAGGCTACTGCCTCCCATGGGCCCTCCAGATGCAGAGCAAGTCCCCAGCTCAGCATGTGAGTTGCTTTGGTTTTGTTTTCTCAGGGACGGTGCACAAATCCCACTGGGACAGATGGGATGAGAAGGGTTTTTAATAAAGTGTTTTCCTCATGCACATATGTTTAGTTTAGTGCTAGCAGTCAAGGGCACAGGCCAAGTCAAAGTTTCTTTGCATTTTTATCACAGTATTAGAGTAGGTTTGTATTTTTTTTTCTCTAGACGGATAGTGGGCTTCATGCTTAACTCATTCCCTCCCTAGAAAGACCCAACATAGCGTTAGCTTGCTGTTCTCATAATAACATATATAAAACAAAGAAGTTTGGCCTACAAAAAAAAAAAAATCTAGAATTTAGCAGCTTTACAACAGCCTCCTTGAAGAGTGTGCTAAATGTTGCTTAGAAAAACAGAAGACATTTGAAAACTAGCATGAAGAATTCCTTCAGACTGAATCAGTGGTTCAGCTGAGCAGACAAGGAGTGTGAAATAATCAGCAATCTCTGTTAGAGACTTCAGCAGAAAGATGTGATAAAACAAACTGCCAGAAACACAATGCTAAAAAAGGAACAGATTATTTCCTTTTTTTTTTTTTTTTTTTTTTTTTTGTCTTTAAATATCAAGGTAACAGCAAGAGGCCAAGAGAGTGTTGCCACACAGTTTCCCAAACTGAGGTACAGTTTGGTCCTTGTTGCCCTTTCTGAGAAACAAATACGTTCTTAAGCATGCAGAGAGTACCTATATTTTTAGTCTTCTGAAAGCCTGTGACTGAGTGTGCAACACTTCAGTGGCACTTCTGTGGCATTCTCCAAATATCCCCCCACCACCTCCCTGCAAAACATTGCTTTAATTGTTCACAAGTGACAAACTCAAAGGGTTGATGTTTCTGGTAATATGAACCAAGGCTTCAATTTTATAATGTTTTTGATTTCTTCCAGGTTCATGTAGGAGAAAGTACAGTATATAGAGATCAAGGCAAGGCACCTTAAATCTAGCCATTTGGTGGGCATATTATCCTAGGAAGCTGGGTGGAGGTATGTACTGGGATATCAGTGAGATACATAGGACCGGACTTTGCATGCTTACTTAAAAATAAAAATAAAGTCTTGTAATATGTCCAGTTTTAAAACTTCTTTTTTTTTTTTAAAACACCAGAAATATTAAACTATAATTTGTAACTACCCTTTGCATTGGTGCTGCAAAAAAGAACACAACAACATCCTTGCCCATGCTTTGCTAAGTAGGTGTGGGATTCAGCCAAAAATAACAATGGCATTAAATTCAGTTCCTTAAAAAAAGGAAAGGATTATATTTCAAATGGATTTAGGTAGCGCAGTTCTGGTTAGTCTTACTTATTTATTTTTTTTTATTGGTGGTGGTTGTTTTTCAAACAATGAAGATTTAGTAGATGAAAAAATGAGCCTTAATTCAGGCCTACAAGGCCTACAAAATTCTTTGGACCCACTTTCCCAAAAACGAGTGGGTCTTGCTCGCTGGGCAAGGCAAATGTTACCATTACCAGTAAGCCTGTGATATGTATAAAATACACACACAAAAAGAAACTATAGGGGGATGCCAAACACTCATTTCAGAAAATTTCCTCTTGGTTGTGTTTGACACTCGTCCCTCCACTATAATGCCAACCTCAGAAGCACAGTATCTGTTACTAAAGTGTATTCACGTTTAATCAATATTGTAAGCCAGAGACAACAATCCTATTCTTTATAGATATAATTTGTAATAATAGATTTTTGAAGGCTTCCTGATTCCCTGATTGCTTTCAAAACTAAGCCACCGGCAACACTTAAGTTATAGAGAAACACAATCCCTGCAAAAGGTCACAGACAGTGGAGCGAGCAGCCTTATAAAAAAGGGAAGAAGAGAAATCCATAATAGCACAGGTTTACAGCATCTAACTAGAAATTACTTGATTATTTGTGTGCTACAAAATAGAACTTAAACACATGGATTTTGCTGAAACTGGACTCAAAAAGGGATTATGGGCAATTGTCAGCAGGCAAGGTATCAAGTGTACTTGTGAAGTATGTCATTCACATGAAGTGTCACAGTCACAGAAAAGATATTAAAAAGGCATTCCAATATCTGGTAGGGCATTCCATGGTCTGAGTTTAGCTGGTTCATCCAGGTGTCTTCTTGTTGTGGGTGGAGCTACATGTTGAGATTTATCCGCTTGCAACAACTCAGTTCAGAAACAGCAACGGGCAAGTCTGTGACTCGCCACAAGCTGATCCACAGACACTGCAGAGGGGAAGTCTGGCAAGGATAAATCGCTCAACTGTACTCGGGACTCAGTAAGTCACAACACCTGTGAGGATCTGGCTATGTCGTCTTACTCTTGGTAACTGGTTTGCCGCCATTCATTATTGCAGATGCACTTGTGCTTTTACTTGGAGTTACCCCAGCCTTTGGCACTGTTTCTCCAATATCATGCAAAGATGGTTCTCGATACATGGCAACTGAGGGGAGAAAAGAGAAAAGGAGAAACATTTTTTAGAATGTACCTCAAGAAAGAGTTCATCTCAATTTTTTGCAATAACTGATAATGTAATATAGGCAATGCTCCTCTTGCATGAGAGGAAAACTGTTTAGTTTGACAGACACTTGTTTTGTATGACTGATAGCTTTGCTTGACCTTCCAAATTTCTCACTTCTTCCATATCCAACTTAAAAACACAGTAGGAAATTTGTATTCTTGCTTAACAGAAACTATAGATGCCTTGGAAATTTAAAACTACTGTTGTCTTTGCATGAGGCAGACACACAAAAATATACATATATATATACACACACATATATGTATATATATGTACACATCTCGTTAATAAATACTCTGCACTTTTTTAGAAGTAAAATGCAAGACAGATGGTGTTTAACAAATGGGATCATATGATATAGCTGTCAAGACTTAAGTTTTCTTCTTTAGTCCTATGTTACAAGACTAGACTTGGGTTCAGTCCTACATAGTTATTAGTACATCTCTTTCCCAAAACTGAGGAGCTTGGCCATAATCTCTTCAGGTGTGTACTGAAGAAACATCCAGGACAGTGCTGTTAAGAGTACACAAGAGGTCTGGGTTTTTTCTTCCTCCTTTCAAAAAATCTATGTAGTAGCCACTGATCTCCACTGAATGTAGAAGTGCAGAAAACCCCAAATTAAAATATTAACTGAATTCTTAGAGGAATTAAAATTTTGCCCCTGGGCTTCAGTCCCTATCTAACCACTTTAAATCCTTTGAGGAAAATATACATGCTCAATTACACAGTTCCTGCATTAAGCTGCCTTCATGATTCTTGGATAATTCAATTTCATTTTCCATGTCACTGAGCCAGGTAATATTTCCACTTACACCTAACTTCAGTAGCATTTATTTATATCACAGCAATGTTAAAAGAGATGTCAGAGCAGTCAGAGGAATTAATCATTACACTATGATTTCGGGACTGCCTGTATGCTGCCACAGAGAGCACAATCCCTTCATCCCTTGGCTAATTAGAGTAGGAGGCTGGTGCATCTAAGTACTGACCTTGATCTTCAATGGTGTGAAGTTTCATATAAATATGAAGGGCCCCATAGCATCACTAACTAATCAAATACTTGTTCTAACATTTCAAATGACATAATCTAAATCCTTTTATTGCTTCTGAAAGTCTGAAATGAAACGTCTTCTCTAGAGTGCATAAGGCTGGTTATAATCTATGTCTTCAGAGTGCCCCTATAGCTATGTTTAGGACACTTTGCTGATTAATTAAAAAAGCTTGATGAAATAACACCACGAGCTACAAAAATATTAAGTTGAATTACATGAGATGGAACTATAAAGTAAGGAATTATATATCAGAGCTGTTGTATTTGATGACTGTCATGGGCAATGTAAAGGAAGTTATTTCTAAGCCGTGTCTAAGCTATTTTGATAGACCCTGACCATCCAAATGGTCATAACAGAAAAAGTAACTTCTTTCCAAATCCATATGAATTGATATTGCCTTTAAAAATGCACTGGCCTTCACTCCCTACTATTCTTATAATTTAGGATAAGGGATTGACATACAAAATGTGAATATTGTTGAGAACTCAAGAAAATACTGTAAGCTTTTGCAAGATGAGAAAAGCTTAATGTTCAAATATGAAGTTAAAAGACAGAATCATAGAATGTTAGGGGTTGGAAGGGACCATCTAGTCCAACCCCTCTGACAAAGCAGGATCACTCAGTACAGGTCACACAGGAATGAATCCAGGTGGGTTTTGAAAGTCTCCAGAGAAAGGAGACTCCACAACCTCTCTGGGCAGCCTGTTCCAGGGCTCCGTCACCCTCACAGTAAAGAAGTTTCTCCTCATGTTGAGGTGAAACTTCCTCCTAGGATTACTCAGATTCTTTCCTTATGATGAAACTTTAAGACAATTAACAAACTCAACCTTTAATCACAATTTTTAAGTTAAAATGTTAAAAGAAATAGGACTGATAACTAAAGCATTACTCAAGTATGGGTTTTCAGATGTCAAGTAATGAGATAATTTTCAGAATAACTGAGGCTATATGTAGCAATAATATCAATGAAATTTGGAGTCCAATCAGGACAAGAAGCAAAAAGCAGCATAGGTTTATAAGGGCCTGCAGAATACACAGAATAACCAAATAGCTCCAGGATATAAATGAATGTATTTTTCAAAGAATGTGTGACATCATTTTAGCGCGTAGGGTTAGTATGACTTTTATTTGCCTCTGTCTTGGTTTTAAAAGGCCAACTTACACAAGTTACGTGCCTTATAACAACTGGATAAGTAATACAGTATGATTTATAGAGACCTTTGTGTGTTTTATTAGAATGCTTTTACTTTGAAATGCTGACACTTAATCCATATCCTTTATAACTCCCAATTATCCTACAATATCTATTATTTCATTTTGATTAATGAAAGGATCATTTTCTCACAGCAAGACTCACAACAGCTTTCATCCCTATTGAGAGAATATTTTAAAAACAGCACAAGGCATTTCCACCAAAGATTTATTTTCTTGCAAAATGACCTCTCAATCACTGGAAAAAAAGTGCTTTTACATATGCCCTTTCTAGTATCTCTATGGCCAAGCACAAAACTGCTCCATGAATTCTGGGGACTGTCATTTGGAATAGCCCCTGTGCAGGGCATGACAATTCACAGAAGTTATTTTAGAAACCATTCCCTCTTCTTGTGAGGTTTATAGAAGGACCTGCTAGCGATGGACTGAGCCTCACCTTCCAATGGCTTGGGTAGAAAATGAGCTGCTGGTTTTGTTTTCTTCACTCTGTTTCCTTTCATGACCTGCCCTTCTTTGTTCAGCCCCAAGAACCAGGCTCTCCCGGACTCCTGTTGTCTGTAGAGCATGGATGAGTAGATTACATAATAATTTTCAAAAACAGACTCCTTGAACTTGCATTCTGGTGTAAAAAGTTCCTGTGGGAGGAAAAGTAGATGTTAGATATCTCTAAAGTGCAGCTTCTGGTTTGTTAACTCACAAATACTTCATCATAAACTTAACATATGACTTATACGAAGGTTCTTCTTTGAGACAAGGAGATCTGTCTTCCTCTAGAAGACCTCCAGGTGAAGTTATTTCACCTCCCATGGATGCCTCTGTTTTCCCGTCTCTGCAACAGGAATATTATTGTTTCAAAGTAGAGAGGAAGTGACACAGGCATAAAAACACTATTTTAAATACAGACATAATTACTATGGTTCTTATTCTTCTGATAGGATATCCTTGGAAAGATTAAGAAGGGCTATGAAAAAATAGCATCGATGAGAAAACAGGTTTTCCATTTTAAGATACTAAATGCAACAGATTTACTCTATGGTTTATAAAAGCTAATATTTGATGCTTAAAAAATGCCACTATGAACATATTAAAACATATAATTTCTTAGAGTCTGCATGGCCTGAAACACCACAAGAAATCACTATTTTGATGTACAAATTTCTGTAAAATAAAAAACAAAACAAAACAAAAAACCCAACACAAAAAATTCCTACTGACATCCTCAGCATTCATCCCCAAACTGGAATGCTTTTCAGAAGGCACATTCAGTAACAGAGGAGTTATCCTAAACACTTTACTAAGGTTTACATAAGCACACACTTCTGTAGCCTAGTATCCAAATAATAATTTAAATGCATGCTTTTTTAATAACACAAGTAACAGTAACAAAATACACAGTGTGACCACATATTGAGAAAGAATTTACCAAAATCCTTTGAAAAGAAACAGCAAGTTAATAAGCAAATAAAATTACATTTAACATATTGCAAGAAAATAGGATTCTGTGTGAACGGGATTTTCTGTCTTTGGACCCATCTACTGAAACCCATGGGAGATATAAGACATAAAAGGAAGATGTGGAAAAGTGTAAGGTAGCTTGCAAAGCTTTCAGAACACAAAGTTTTCAGCCCTGAATCCTCTTTTTTATATTTCTTTCAGTTATCTTTCCCAAGAAGTAAGAAATCTGACAATGTAATATATTTTCACTTCATCATTCACAATATTTTTTTTTTTTCCATTTCTTTTTGCTGCTTGGCCCCATGCAGTACTGAGTTAACACTCAGCAGGTAGTATGTTTTCAGGGTCTCTATGCCACACCAAGCTGCCTCTATATTGTAAGAATTTCATAGCTGTTTCTATCACAGGTTTTCTTTCTGGAAATGAAAGCCCTTAAAGACATAGTTCGCTATACCAGGAAGCACAGATGACGCGCTCTTCTTATTCTGTGCTAAACGTCACTTCATGCACTACCAAGTTCTCATAATGTTGTGGGGTCATCAGTATTTGAATTACCATGGCTTAAGTTATCACCCTTTGGGCAAGCCTGTCCTGATGGACACCAGGCATACCATTAGCTTTCTCAATTACAGAGCATCTTTTAAGCTCAGATAAAAAAAAAAGTAGCAAAAGACAAAGCAGTTACTGCAGGAGCTGGGAAATAATTTGTGAACCTGTCCTAAAATAGGTTGCTTTGTCTGTGTGAGCAAGTACATTTAGTGTCTATAGGTCACACTCATGTACAGGATGCCAAAAATATTCTCTGATGTGTGCAATGGCCATCCTGTTGCACTACAAATTCTTTACCAGGAATGTGCACAACTCTCTGTATGTATCTACAAATGCATAAATGCAGACACTCTGTAGTAGAGGCATCAAAAACTAACGACAGGGAATACCTTAACTACATCACCTCCTTTGCCACTGGGTGCTTTCTCTCCGTTCCAAGACTTTAAGACATCTGTTGTTTGTGTTACTCTCCTTTCTCCTCCACTGATTTCAAATCACAGTAGGGCTCAAGAAGACTCAAAATAAAAGCAGAAGGCAGGGTGGCATACTAGAGGGAATGCCTGTTAAAGCCTAGCGCAAGCATTTACATGTGAGTCATGTTCCTCGTCTGTTGAAACAGCAGATGCTAATCAGGAAATGCCTACACAGCTCCACTTATTACCTGCTTCACTGCAAATGCTACCCCCTGTGTTCCCCACTAAGTTTTACTTCCTTGTAAAGCTCAATTACCATAAACATTACTTCTTAGCCAATACTCACATTTTGCTATAAACAAAAGCTGTTTGTCATTCCCTACTCCTCCATACGAGAGATGGTTGGCTGCCTGTAAATGCTATTTGCGTGTTTTCACAAACAATAACCATTAGGATACCGAAACAAGATTCCTTCAAATCATATCCTGCCTCTGAATCAAACTTGGCTCCTTCCTCTCTCATTTCTTTGGCAAGTACAGTAGTGTTTTTGACAGTGCACAGTGTATGAAGCAGTAGGCATTTACTGAGTCAAAAAAATGAATGGTGTCAACACAACTACTTGGCTACTCCTGAATGCAGACTGCTAAACTGGACAAACTGGCATCATTACTATTTCTTCAGGTATGAAAAGCATAGTATTAGTCTGCTTTTTTTTTTTTTTTTTTTTTTATTGACATACAATGAAGAGACAAATGTGAATACTTAATTCTACCCAAAAGTACCACAGTTATCCTACTCTATATGTCTGGGTAGCATAACAGCTTTGGATTCACAGCTTTGTATATTAGGCTACAATTCCACCTGGGATAAACTCTCAGTCAAAAAGTCACTTAAATATGTTACATTAAAGCAGGCTAATAGTTCCACTGATGTGGAGGGTATTAATAAATGAAAATTAGGCAGGTGATGATGACTATGTTGAACTGCAACCAGCAGTTCCTCTAAAAAGAGAATTACTCAGAAAGAGACTTCTGAAATGGGAACCTTCCCTGGGGCTCAGGTGGAAAATGAATATTTCTAAATTAAGAGCGGTGTCTAAAGCCTTGCATCAGACACCATCTCTGTGGGCTGAAAAGCTGTAAGTACCTATATTTTCTCTAGTAAAGCAGCCATAACACCTAAAAGGCCGAATCTACATCTGTATGCCTAAATTCTCAACGCAATAAGAACTCTAAGATAATGACTAATGTGCTAAGAGCACTGACTTGGAAAAATATCATCCAGCACCCTTATTCAAATCCATTGCTCGAGGGAAAGGCATTTTATAAATGAAACTCAGTGGTGAGGGCACTCCCCTAGGCTACCTGCCTATCTATATTCAACCTGGCTTCAAATCCTCGTCTGGCTCATGTGAATCATTTAGATCTTCTGTGAAAGAACAACCTCTTGGGGTTTGATCCCAAGACAGTTTTTATATTTTGTAGTAGGAAGTGAATGAATAAATTGCAATCCCAGACGTGACTTACAAACAAGAACTTATGCTCAGGATTTTTCTTGCAATGTCAGTACCTCGATTTAACATGTAGTCTTATATAAATGTGGTTTTATCATGTCAAAGCAACATCTGAAAAATAAAGTATATACCAGCTGCCAATTTCCAAAACCCCAGGAGTGGGTTTTGGCTGTAAACTACAATCTGACAGAGCTTCCTGGGTTCTAGAGAAGTGAAGGATGTATTAAATTGCACCTTGCTGAGAAAAACTTGCACTTGGATATTTTTGCCATCTTCCCATCAAGCTTTAGCTTGTTATAAGCTTGATGCTGTAGCATTAATAAGTATCACAATACACAGATTGTGGATTCAAACTCTTGTAATCAAAAAGTTCTGTCATTGGGGAGTTCTTAGGTTTGGAGTCCCCGCCAGTGTTGCTAAAACTCAGCATTGTCATATTATATTTAGTATTAGGAAGAATTTCTTCACCATGAGGGTGGTGGGACGCTGCAACAGGTTGCCCAGAGAGGTAATGGAAGCCCCATCCTTAAAAGTTTTTAAGTCCAGGCTGGATGGGGCTCTGAGCAACCTGATCTAGTGGGAGGTGTCCCTGGCAAGGGGTTTGGAACTAGATGATCTTTAAGGTCCCTTCCAACCCTGACTATTCTATTCTATTCTATTCTATTCTATTCTATTCTATTCTATTCTATTCTATTTCTACATAATAATAGTGAAGGCTTAACTCACAGAGTCATGTGGTGGTGTCAGAATCTACTTTCATTTAAGAACAAAACACAAATGAAATAAAGAAAATTATCCACCATTATGCACCTTTCAAACTTAGGAGTGCCTGAATGATGGGGCTCAGTTTATTGGTGTTGTCAACATAGCAATATAAGGATAGTTGGAAAGCAATTCAGATAACAACTGAGATGAATTCCCTACCAAATAATGTGTTTCTGTCAGTCAGAGATTGATGTCTGAAATGATGAAGCTAGGTGTGCATGCTAATCAATAACATTGCACATTAGCAAATGGCTACAGTTCAAAATCAAAGTATAGCAAATTTACTGTCCCACATGTCACTGAGCAAATTAAAAAATATTTGAATGAATTATCAGTATAACTACCAGTTGCTGGGCTTTCACAATTTAGTCTGTTCAAGTTGGTTAGCTTTAATGAAGCTTCGCATATCCTTTTCTAGCCATGGTCTTTCACTTAAAATAATCCTCACAAAGCACGGAGTTTTTCTTCTATGGCTCTCAGAAGAAATAGTTATGCAGCTTGGACAAGATACCTATGCTGTGAGCCACAGATCTGCAATGTACAACTAGCATGACAACACAGATAGCCAAAGCTTCAAGATAGTTTTTAAAAGTTACATGAACACCTGCAATTTTAAACTGTATCTCTGTTCAGTAAGTCAAATCAATAACGAACTGTTGGTGCTGAACAAAAAGTAACCTTCCACTGCACAACATGAGGGACAGTGTAAGATCACAGGTCTACCATGATCATCAACACAGGCAGTTGCAAGGAGAAGGACTTACACAAAATTTTCCTACCTTGAAAGTTCCTGAACTTTCAAGCCTCTTTAAATTTGTGTTTTATTCTGAAATATAGGAAAGGAGGGTATTGTTCTAGTAACAGCTGACAGAAGTGGTACAGCTATCAGTCAGCCTCTTGAATTGTAGCCAGCAGCAAATAAAGATTCAGTGGATTCCCTTGGAGATGGGCACAATGGGAGTTGCTCATCACACCAGGCAGCAAAAGTAACGCTGAAAGACTGAACTCGTTACAGCTTCTCCTTGGTGACAACCAGAAAACACAACCACAATACAAACCATAAACTCAAGGAGACTGCCATGTGAGGAATAGCCATTCTAATCAAGTATTGGAAAAAAAAAAGAAAGATACTATTTAATATTTGTACTTAGAAACTCAGGTCATGGAACAGGACCTCAATATTTTGGAATTACAGATCAAGTGGAGCCTGCCTGATATGGACACCTTTCAATCCAAACAGTGACTGATACAGGGCAAGAAAAACCCAAAACAACCCAAACATCCAAGGAATGATATCAGCATCTTCGTAGCTGCTTATCAAACATTTTTTATGGATGGTGACAAAGGAGTTTAAGAAGAGACTGAAGAAAGGACAGCGCTAGCTCTGTGGAGGTTTATGGGAGACTTCTGAGTGAGAAAACCAGCATAGAGTCAACATAAAGATGTTCTGGGGGTTAGAGAAGGAAGTGACATTTTAGTAGTGGAAAGGCTGGAGATGACTCATAAAGAAGGGCCTTGAAACTGAAAAGAAGCAGTCTGTTTAATGAGGAGGATGCACTCAAAAGAGAATGGAAATACAGTTAAAATAATGAAGCTGGGAAACGAACTTTGTGGCAGACTTCTGAACAGAGATCATGGAGGCAGCACTGTATTTCTCATCGCAGAATAGGTGGATGCTGGAATAATTGAGGTGTGAAATGATGAGAGCCCAGAAAACAGCTGCAATGCTGTGGAAGGGCAAAAGGCCCTATCATAGACATATTTATGCTGCAACACTTGTAATATCTGGAGGCTTCACCTGCACGCAAGAACTGGAAAATACCTAAACAGGTATTTCTCTGACTTACTGCACATGGAATTGGATGAGTTAGACTACCTTCTTATAGTATACCTATTTGACAGCTGCTGGTGTAAGAGAATATAGATGAGTTATTAGAGATTTCCCATCCATAGCACCAAATTCTTTCCAATTCAAGCTGGCCAAAAAGCTGCAATTCAAAATTATCTTGTTGAAGAGTTCCCCTTCAAATGCTGGAAAAGCCATCAATACATGGTTAGGTACTTTATGGACTAAGGAGAAATTAATATTATGTTCCCTCTATGTTCAGATAACACTTAGCTGATCTGGGCCTAAAAGTACCCTCATACAAACACAGGTTTTAAACATAAAACCAAGAACAAGAAAAGTTGGAAGAATTTTCTATGCGCAAACTGTCCAAGTAAGATACTGAGGAACACGAGGCTGCAGCTGCCACTACAAACCTTGCAGTGACTTTACTAACAAAGCTTCAAAATGGAAATCAGTAATAGCTGAGCCTGCCAATTCTACAGATAGATGCCCTGTGAATGCTCAGAAATCAATTCACACACTTTACACAGCCTTCTGACAGAAAATTTCCTTAATAGACTAGAAAACTCAGAGAACACCATTATTGTGCCTTCAGAGCTATTGTTATTTCTATTCTCTTGAAGATCCCTAAATACATAGACTTTAAAAAAAAATAATTAAAAAAATATAAGACTTTATATCATGCAGGTAAAACAGCAGGAATTATTTTTGCTGGTTAAAGAATCATTGAGAGTGAAGTAAGGATGTTAGTGTGTAATAGCAAAACTTTTAGCTATAATTTTTGTCTCTCATTTTTAAATTTTTAAATGACCTGAAGATGTGATTGTCACTGCTTGTAAAGAAATAAACCACATCTTTTGACTAAATTAAGGCAAAAATAAGTGTAAATCAATGCTACCGCTAATATTTGGCACTTAAGTGGAATTCTAATTAGCAGGGGTATGACTGGTAATATTAATAATGTGGTGATCTTTTTATTCATGTACATTCATAAGCACCTAAAATAAGGTAATGAATAAAAGGTACATAGCATACACAAAGACAAACTATCAAAAAATAGCCTGGACAGATTTCTGTGTGTTTAAGATGGTATTGATCGCAGCCTGAATTTGGCTTCACTTTCTGTCCAGATTGAAACAGAACGTTAAACAGCTTGGATTACAAAATCTTCCTTGTTTCATAACAGACAGGTTGCTTTGCTTACAACTAGGGAAAAAAAAACCCAAACCAAAAAACAAAAAACCAACCCCCCAAAAAAACCAACTATGGTCAAATTAAACCATAATTTATTACAGGCACTAGTATTTTGTATGGAAGGCAGAGAACATACTCATCACTTGCATAAACTTAACATCTGCAAGACTAAACAATGGTGTCAGATAAAAGCATATTTTAAATAATAACTTCAAGAATGATCCCAAAATAGGACCTATATACACTAGCCAGGAGAAATCTTATCTCTCTCCCCATCCACATAGAAGTTGGTATTATATCACAAGCAATGTTCAGGTATTTATGTTCCTCTGATGAATACCTACAATTCATAGTCATCAACTCAGTGGGACATGGCTGAAATGGAACAAAATTTCCTTGATAGAAATGTTTCTGATATATGTTATTTAAGGTTGTACAGTTTGGCTCCAAAAGTGAAGTGATGTTTCTAAAACACGGCCCATCATGCACATCTGAATCATGACCCTCAGATTAGTAGTGAGTGAATCAAGGTTGGTTACATTCCAAAGAAGGTTTGGGGGAGGAGCCTGGAAAAGGTTGCTAATTTTTAAATGTAACTTTTTTTAGAATACTTCAACAAAACTTTGTGAGAACACCTGCCAAAAAAAGCTGCCTCACTCGAATAAAAGAAGCAAAATGAATTTTAGAAATATCAGCGATAAGCCAAATCTATAACTAATGGTTTAGAATGGGCCGCAGCCCACCGACAGCCGTCATGTCATAGCATATGGTCAAGTATAAAATCCTCTCCATCTCCACAGACATATAAAGGAGGTTGAAGTTAATTTTCTTCTTCAGTCCTGCGCTGAACTTTCACAGAAATGTGTATTTTTTTGGCTTGAGTACATCCGTGGCGTTAAGCCAGAATCCTTGTACCAGTGAAAGGAGATCTTTCCCCAAGAGCACAATCTCCTCCCCACCTAATCCTCAGCACTTAGCTTTCCTTACAATTTAAATTTGCAGTAAAACTCTGCTTTAAGACTTCAGCATAAACACCAACTATAAGTCCTTGCTGCATCAATGCAGAAAGACACCTTTTATCTCATGTACAGCACCTGTGATTAAAGAAATCCAGTATCAGTATGAAAGGCACACATGTTTTGCAGGGAATATTTTGTTACACTACTGTTACGGGACATTTCAGAGAAGAACATGAGTAAACCAGCCTATCTTTCCTGGTTGCTTCTACTTGGAACAGCCATAATTCATCATCTTGTAGACAGCACCAAGTTTTCAACTAGAAAAGGTCAGTGCCAAGGGAAAAATGGGACAGCACTAAATTAAAAGGCTAAAGGAAGGATTTAACAACATATCTATTGAAATAAACCATGATGGACTGGGGAAGAAATTCTCATCCAGTCTGCCATCAATCCACCATGCTGTCCCTGGATGAATAATGCAGGAGGAATACAGAGCACTTGCAGATACAGACCGAACCTTTCCACATGACAGTGGAATTTTTTGACACAATTTTATCCAGACACTTACAGTCATTACTGTAGACAACCTTCTGCAATCCAATTGCCTCAAATAATATAAACTATCAAGAAATGAAGCAAAATAGTTATTGAAATGGCCAAGTACCCAAAAAGAACCAAGGGAGATGATGTTCACCATTTACCACTAATGAAATCTCTGCTCCTCTGCAATACACTGAAATGTTGATAAAGAATTTCTGATTCCAGATTTGTCCACTGCATGACTGACATATTAGCATTAATTAGCTACTATTGTGCAATATCAGATGGGGCAATATATTTTCATATATATGGTGTTATACAGTATTTGTAGACCACCCCGAGTACAATGGCATGCATGTCCCTAACTATCTACAAATGCAAAAGCATGAATAGATGCAAATTCAGAGGTATTTTCTAAGGTATACTTTAGGCTCTTTCAGTTCTACATGTTCCTTCCAAAGGATGTGTGAATTTATGAAAGTTTTAAATGTGTGTCATTTACAAGCTGAGAAGCTAGAAAAAGTTGCAAGAACACTCAAGTTATAAGAAGTGCCCTACTTTAGTGCACTCTTTTTTATTTCTTTTTTTTTTTCTTTAGAGTTGTGAGCGTGTTTTTCTGCTTGCAGACTTTTTTCATGACCCATCAGCGCATGAATTATACTGCCTAAAGAAGCAACTATTATAAAAGACAGTGGCTGGGATGAATAAAAGTCAGCTAGGGTAGGTCAGTTATGTGAACTTCTTGCTAGTGTCTCTTTGTCATCTTTTTGCTGTTTTACTCCAGGTGCTCATAAGAACATGAGAGCCAAGCCCAGAGAACTGCAGTCTGAGGAGACTATTGCAAGGCAAATTCATTTCGTAACACATGTAATCAATTCTCTGAGAAAATGCATTAGCTAACTCTTGTCTTAGTTTCATGGCACAAATAAGCTGCAGTTGACTACTGAATGCTGGGAAGCAAAGGAAACAGAGACCACTTTCAGATGTTTATTACTTAACTAGTTATGCAGCAAATAGATATTTTATGAGAAAACCAGTAAGTCTTTGCTTCTTTCATTCTGCATCTTTTCGCCTAGCTTTGTACTTACAGCTCAGCTCTACGTATTCAACAGGTTTTCCCCATTTCTTTCCAAAGCAGTTTTCACGTATGAAGACAAAAGTCTCTAAATCCATTATCTGTTCTCCTTCCTTCTCTACTTTTCCAATGAGATGGTAAAAAATGATGGATGTCAAATCTGAAAGACGGCCAAAACCTGACAGGCTGACAGGCTCTTAAAATATTCTGTACTGTTTTCTGTTACACGTTTTCATTCTTTCATAGAGATAGATGTCTACAGCACTATTTCACTTAAAACATAAAAAGTAATGACCCCCTCTTCCTGTCCCAGTACCCATAGAATCATAGAATAGGATCATAGAATCATCTGGGTTGGAACAGACCTTTAAGATCATTGAGTCCAACCATTAAACCTACTCTACCAAACCCACCACTAATCCATATCCCCAAGAGCCATCTGTATGGCTTTTAAACACATCCATGGATGGTGACTCAACCACCTCCCTGGATAGCCTTTTCCAATGCCTGACAACCCTTCCAATGAAAGCATTTTTCCCAATGTCCAGTCTAAACATCCCCTGGTGCAGCTTGAAGCCATTCCCTCTTGTTCTAACATTAGTTACTTGTGAGAAGAGACCAGTGCCTGCCTCTCTACAATGTGCTTTCAGGTAGCTGTAGAGAGTTATACGGTCTCCCCTCAGTATCATACAGTACCCACAGAAGGGTCACGAGAAGGTTCAGGGGGTGCAAGAAGCTGAACAGATTGAGATTTAAAATGTTTAATTTCAGTTTCTGTGGAAGATCATGAGTGTGGAGTATGTGGATGGCAGAAACCCTTTGGGTGTTCGACCACACAATCTTTTAACTATCCTTTCCAACTCAAAACATTCCGTGATTCTGTGATACAACAGGACACCTCACAGAGTGCTGCCCACCATATAATGTCTGTCCAGAAAAGGTAACACAGACGCAAATTTGCCTGTCCTGAAATTAATGAGAACAAACAAATATACTACATTTCTTGATAATATTTTGAAATGCAAGTGCAGGAAATATTTCTTTATCTAACTCATGCAAATATTAATTTTCACTTAGAAAAATTCTCTTTTCACTTCATACATATCAGTTCATCCAAAGAACTAAAAATATTTTCCTGCTATTTTTTCAATTTCACATCATCCACATAACCGTTCAGAAGAATCTTCAAGTACAGAGAGTCACATCCAAACATTCAAAAGCTGTATAGTGAGTCAATACCAAAGACAAAAGAAAATACATTCAGTCTCCTGTTTTAACTAAACAATTAATGGGAAATAAAATGCCATCCTATAAAAGGTATTTTTGGAATGGCATCACTCTGTTAGCCAGTCAGAAATGGTGAAAGAAAACAAGTCAGATCCTTTTGTGTACATCATTACACACTAAAAAAGCAGAAACTAAATGTATCTCATTAAATAGGAGGTGATTACATGCATCTCCTAACACACACTCAGAAGTGATGCTTAGTTTTGTTATGGATGGGTAACAGCAGGATGATTATAGATACATCCTGATGCTCAGATAAAATTCCTCTCTTAGCAACAAGCTTATAAATGTTGATTATGAACAATGTGAATGTACGGATGTGTGGCAAAACCTATAAAGATAAAAATCAAGAGTGGTAGCAAAGGATTAGGGCTTTTTATTTGCCTCAGTGTTACAATATGCAGTGAAGAACTGAAAAAAAATGTTTGGAAATAGTTTTACCAAATAGGGTTCATAACAGCAATAAACAAACCAAGATTTTTATCCATAGCTGCTGGCAACTGAGTGATAATCAATGCCACTACTTGCTCAAGGTGTTAGAAATATGACAATTTCCCATAAAATCAGTTAGCCTCTTGCTCTGAAGCCTCTACCTAACTTGTTATCTATTATAGCATATTCCTATAGCTGGCCTGTGGAAAGTCAAAGCTTAATATTGCATGGATAACAATGTATTGATCTTACAGCAGCTTCAATCTATTCATGAACAATCCTGATGAATAATGAGACGTACCTATACCGAATTTTCAACACATCTAATCTGCATCTGCAGAACACAGACTGCAAAAGGAAAAAAATAAATCCCCCCTTTTTTTTTTGGCATCTATGGTACTCTAATGGGAGGACTAACTCCTCTATAGCCTATTGCTTTCCAGTAGAATTCATTATATTGTACCACAAACACATCAGTTTTTGCAGAGGTTCAGCTGTGGTGAGCATATTTGCAAGAAAGCGATGAGGTTTTACTCAAGGTTAAGGTTGCTTGGGAGCAAATTTATACCACCTATGTTCCTGAGAAATGTAGGATCTTCCTCTTTGCCAATATGGCACTAAAAATGCATTACGTATTGAATTGAGTGGCTAGTTGTAAAGAGCTTGGAAACATATACTGTAATTGACCTCTGCATAAAAACAATTGAAAGCATAGGATCAAGGTCAAAACTATAACCTACTCAAAAGAGTAAGTCTATCTGTAACCCACCTAAGACTAGCAAAGGAAACACAATTAAAACAAGTATTAAGGTGTTCCCTACTACATCATCTCCAAGAAGCAGGAGCAAACTGATGAATGCAAAGAAAAGACTGTTTTAAAATCTTACAAACACCCTATTGATTTCTAAAGCAAAAAGCACAGAGGTGAAAATACCAGGTATTTTGATTTCCAAGTGCGTTGCAAACACAAGTGTTTCACAAGTTCACCAAAGCAGAGGACAGTTTTTCATATCTTTCTTTCACAAGAAAGGTATGCACCAAGCCATACTGCACACAAGTGATGAATTGCAGGGGATAATTCATAAAAGCTGGAAACTGGCTGAACTGCAGCCAGTGACTTGGTTACCCCCAGCTTGATGCCTGGTGATGCCTCTGAAGTTACCTTGATTTCAGCTGCCTTTTCAGAGAGCAATTACTTTACCTGTGGGTTATGAGCACTATTTCATCACTTAGTCTCTGGCTCCGTAGGCCCCAGTGGTCCTTGATAACTCACATGATTTTCCTCTTACATCTTTTTCATTGCTTATAATTTACCCAAAGGGCTTTGGGGTTGTTTCTTATATTAAACACCGTGTTATGTCCTTTGCCATGGTGGTGATCTAGTAAGTTTGTTATTCTGAGAGAAGCTTGGAACAGATAAAAAGAAAAAAATAAAAATCTCATCAGGGAAAAGAAAAAGATCTCCTACCACTGGAGCATGCCTTAATTCTTCAAGAGCATAGTTCCTTGTAATTACTTTTCCTAGCTATGCAAACTAATTCATTAACTGCTGTCACACTGTTAGGCACTGGCCATGCTTTTCTAAGATTGTGCCTCCTTGCTCACAGGATTATGGGATTTTGGGTATTTGTTGATCTACATTCCATTTTTCTTGTCCATTCCCCTCAAGTCTTTCAAGGACCTTTTGAACTGCATTTTCTCCTTTCTCCCACAATAATCAAGCCATCAGCATATTAAAATATTGCTACGGGCCATATGAACTCCTTTCTCCTGTGTACAATGATTGTACACCTGCTTCCATGCCCACATATGCTGAGGAATGTATCTTTTTACCTTGATGTTAAACTGACATCAAATAGAGCAAATCTTCGACTTCTTGATTAGACTTCCATCTTTTGAGCTAAAAACACACAACTATCTTATCCCCAGCTTTATCTGTATTTCCAGTTTCTCCCAATGTCCCAAAGGTGTTGCATGGAATGCTTTTGTAGAATGTATCAAAATTGCAATTATGTTCTGCTCTTATTCCTATTGAGTTACTTAAGTTCCTAAACAAAAATGTAGATAAACCACCTATTCTTAGACTAAAATTCCTGTTCCATTTATTACCATTTCCTTTAGCTTCTACCTTTCACATTGGTCCAGATAGACAAAAGTCCCATGTAAGCCTGTGAATAATAGTCTACTATTAAATATTTACTCATCATGATTGAATTTGGTCCTTATGCTTTTATAAATACAGAAATAGAGATGGATGCCTTCTTTTTTCCACTAAATTCCCAGTACTTCTGCCTTTGTACAGTCAACAGGTGATTTTTTTTCTTGCTGCTCACAATTCCTTACAAAACATGATTTTCAACCATATCATCATCAAAATCCAAGTTAAAACAAACAGACTTGATTCATGGTATTGTATTCTTTTTCTCTTTTTTTTTTTTTTTTTTTAAAAAAAGCATTTGCAGCTGTTTAAAGAGTGCAGGGAGTGAAACATAAACACCATGCATATGATTCACAAATATGTTTCACCATATGGAAAGAAAGATGGACCAGAGAAAAGGGGACTTATTTTTCCAATTCTTCAGTTAGATTTCTTTTTTCATAGAGTTAAAATACACCTCTCAGTTGCAGAAAATATGACAACACAAGATGTTGTTCCATAGGTAGATTCAATACCTACATAAAATATCATACAGGATTATGGCAATGAAGGAATCAATTGTGAATATCTGTATAATATAAAAATACATTTCTTCCATATGGAACCAGAATACATTAAATATTGCAGTAGCCTTTAACTCAGAGCTTTAGATACACAAGCTCCTCTGAAAAGAGAAGAAAATACAACCTTGGGTGTTGAGTGGGTTTGACTCAATGTATGTCAGGGCTGATCGCAGTGGTGTTAACTCTCACACGCCCGGAGGGACTGCTGGACTACCACAGCTCTAACCATGCACCTGACCACACTGGCACACCCCTTACAACAAAGGGCAAGACTACAGAAGTGTCTGTTTCCACCGTGGAATAAAGTGTAAGTGAGAAACACACTTTCTGTGTCCAGGATCTACGAGTGCCAAAGTAAGGACAGAACACAGACACACTTTGAAATGCAAAACCCCAAAGATTTGTGGAAGAGTGGAAATAGAACGGGAGCTTTGACTGCAATAAGTGGAAGATTTTCCTAACTATTTTATGTTATACTGCCTTGTTTTCTTTATTCTTATTATTTTATTTTATTTTTTTAATGAGAAATTTAGCTGTGAGTTTTAACCTTTCATCAGTGGTACTTCCTCAGGACTTTGTTCATGCCACTTCGATTCCTGTGCTAGGATTTTTTGATAGCTACTAAAAAAAAGCACTGAGTTTAGAGAATATTACCTATTATTATGTCCAAATATCTAATTTCTATAATGATTTGAATATAGAGGTGTAGGAAAATAACAGTAAAGAGACCAAGTCTTCTCATACAGGGTTGGATCTGCTGTATTTCATTCATCAAAACTGAGATTGCAGAGGTGTCATAGGAGAAACCAACCAACAGAACATGCAAATGAGAGTATAAAACTTATAGCAGGTGACAGCCCCTCTTCTGCCTCTTCAGTTTGCCTATCAGGTCTTTGTAATCGTTTGTACTTTGGCCTAACTGTAAGCAAAGAAACGAGTGGGAAAAAAAAAAAGTATCTATTTTGGAAATGTGAGTAACTTTCTACTACATAATATACAATATTTTAGAGCGGGTGTATCATTTGACTAATCCAGGGTTTCCAGATGAAAAAAAAAAAAAAAAAAAAGACAAATCTTATATGGTCTTGTTATCTAATTAATGATCATCTATCTGGCCTATTAGTGCTTAAAACAACATGACAGCAGCAATTGTGTTGTTTTTTTGAAAACAATCACATAAACTCTCAATACTAAGCAAAAAAATAAACATTACTTTTTAAATTCACGTTTAAATAGAGAACGGTTTGTGATACAATTTGTGTGGATTCCTGACAAAGTAATATCTCTTTGGCATTTAAGACCTGGTCCTCTTTACTGATACATCACCTTGCAGATTCAGTATTTCACCAAGCACTCAGAGGTGCCAGAAGGAAATCTCAGGGTGTGGGGCAGGTAATTTGGTTGCTAGTAACAGGCTGTGAAGTCCCAAATGAGACTGCTCAGATAAAGAAGAAACCCTCTTCTTCATGTTGTGCACTGATAGAATGCTCTGTCAGCAATTAAAGGGTGAGCGCTGCTGCTGGGTAGCTGTCCCTGCATGGGTTGAGTGCAGGTGGGTCACTGCTGCTGCTGGAAAACCATCAGCCTGTGAATTCAACTCTCCCTTGGAAAAAAAAAAAAAAACCTAGCAATTAAAACAACGTTGCCAGCAAATATAAAAGCAGCCATGTTGGATATATCTGCCTCTGCCAGTCACTACTTTCAGAGAATAAACTTGTATGAGAGCAGTAATTAGAAAACTGGGAGCCATTGTGAACTGTGTTCACAGGTTCTCCTGAGGTGGTCAGTTCCCAGCAGTCAGAAGAACATGCTGTTTACATTCTGAGTGATTTATATCAACAAGACTGGCATTCCATGAAGAGACAATCAGAAAAGCTTTTTTGTTTCCTTTTTTCCTTTTCATTTCTGTTAAGCTTTATATCTTCAAAGGTCTGTACTAGTAATTCCACCCACCATTGCCAGCAAACAGGTTGGAAAAAAAAATCTCTGGAGTACATCTGATAGCTTGGAAAACCTGGGAAGTTGAGATTAAAGCAAACATTCTCAAAGGCGGTCTCTGATTTTGAGATTATCTTTTTAGCACTGATACCTGGAGGCCAGACATTCAGCTGCATAGTGCTGGGCAGCCCCTGCTCTGCTCTCAGCAGCTCAGTGTTTCTGAAAATCAGGCCAGGAATTTAGATGCCCAAAATACGGAAGTATGGAAATATACAACTATGAAAATCTAACCATAAAGAATTTTCCCTAAAATCAAAAACATCAGTCCCATTTTTCAAGCCAGTGACTGCTTGCCAATGTTATGCCTCCTCAGGAAGCCCTGGGACTGGGCAGGGGCTGTTTCATCACAGGTTGTCGTTGTCACTGTTAACCCCGTGATGTCCTGTCTATACCTACACTCAAAAAAGAATTAGATATTTCACCATCTAACTTAAACTCAGCCCACATCTAGACACGTATGTAGATCAAATGCAATGTAGCAATGTAGTGTTGTGGTTGCAAATCAATCCTCAAACCTATTTAGTGTAGAGATGAAAAGACTTCCTGCTAGTATGTCAAAAAAAGGAATCCACTAAATGAGTTTGGAGTATGAAATTTGCAAGCAGAAGAATATATGAAGAAATAAGAAAAAGAGAGGTCCAAAATTAATCTGGACAAATAGGAGTGGACACGGGACAAAGTTGCGTGATGAGACTACAAAAATGCAGAGAAAAAGCAGTGCAGATATTCAAGGGAAGGAACTGGAAGGAAAGTTCATATGGGCTGAGACATCAGCTAAATGCACAGGTCCACAAATATTGTTAACAGAAATTTCACCCTCCATATACCCAGTGAAGTGCTGGAGTTTGTTTGCAGAGCTTCTTGTAAATGTTATCACTGCAGAATAGTATTTTTCTGTACTAAAGAAGTACCTGGAATCAGCTAAACACAGAGGACAAGTGAGTCTGAGGGCATCCCACTTCTCAAGTCTGGACACACTGTGGCTCTGCCTCATTTCTTCAGCTGCTCAATCTTCCTGCCACTCTTCCCTTTTTAAAATTCACTCTCCCTGTGTGCTCTGGGAGATGCCAGCAGAGACACTGACCCTGGGACAAAAAGGCAAGCAGATAATTTAAATTGCCCTGCTTTGCCAGCCCTCTTCCCAAGCTGCAGACCTTGTGTGCCATGCAGGACACTTATCTGGATCTGGGAAGTGAAAGGGTACATTCACAGGGCAACTAAGCTGACATAGACATTTTTCAGCCTGTGACTATAAAAGTAGGTGGAATTCTGTATAAACCACTTTTTCAAAGCTCTGAAGTGAGCAGTATATTTGCTCATGATGATATCCCGGCGAGTACCATTTGCCTCTGGCCTCAGCTGATCAATTTGTGTTAGTAAAGTTATTTTAGAAACTGAAATTAAGTATATGGAGCCATGCTTATAAAGAAAAGGGAAAAAAGACCCCTCTGCTTTCTTTTTCTGACCTATCACTTCCTCCAGATGCTATTGCAGGTATTTTGTTATTTTGCTCTTATCAATAATACCAAAGAGGTGCAATATTTGATAAAAAAAAATTATACCTTCTCTACCCACACAGTGTCTGTCTCTCGCCTGACACTTCTCAGATTCACTTGTACAACACCCACAGTCTGCATACCTTTTACTGAAGAGTTATCTGGGGCCTCAGCTTGTGTATCTATTAAACATAAGACTGACTCAAACCTAATTTACATTAGGTTATAAAGTAGAGGGGAAATTTTCAAATACTACACTGCTTGGAAAACTGATATAAAAATAAAAATGTTCTGGGTCTTCATTGGGGGATAAAAATTAATGTTTCAATTACTTACTTGGCTCTGTGTGTCTGATAAAAGCATATTTACTTTTCAAACTAAAGGTGAGTCTTTCTCTTCGGTTAAGCTCTAAGTTTTACACTGATATCAAAGGAAGAAATATAGAGCTACCCTGGCCAGAGATTTCACCAAGTACCAATGAGTAAATACATGACGTGGTTCTCCAAGTGTTCACATCAGTGCAACTCTATGCCCACCATCACCTAAAAGTGAATGCCAAGATGTAGAGTGAGCCTTGCCTCCTTGGCATTCATCATCCTTCAGGGGGAATCAGTAAGAGGGAGAGAGGCAGGAGAAAGTGAGCATGGTGTCTAGATGCAGGGGGGCTTCTTCAAGTAAGAGAAAGGAAGAAAATAAGAGAGTGAAGACTCGCAGTATGACACAGGTAGTAAAAGTAGAAATATTGCCTGATTCACTTGCACTTCTTTCCCTGGACTTTTTAAGAAGCCTCAGAGAATAGACTTCAAAGGGCCTTAATCAATTAAAGCCCTGAGTTTAGCATAAACAGGTCATACCATGAGGACACTACAGGAATGGCATAAAATGTAATTTCTTCAGGATCAGCCTGACAGGTGCTGGGGATGCGTGGGCCAGGGGGCTGGCACTGTGGCAGGGAGTAGCCTTTTTCCCTGGTACCTACTCAGATACCAGTTTTGAGGGGATGCAAAGGCAGACCTGGGGTTTTGGGGTCTGCTTGGAAGTCACAACAGCATATGACAGCAGTAAGCCATGACCTGAGCCTCCCAGACAAATCATCTAGCTGTGATGGATGATCAATACCAATTGCTTCTGTGTTCTTTCAGCCAAGCCCACTAGCTGGGGTGGGCGGGTGAGGGAAGCTGCTTCTGGCTGGGTCATGGATCAATTCATGAATATTAGAAGAGACCCTCTCTCCCTTCAATGAAACTCAGCGGATAGCAGGCTTTTATTAGCTTGATCATATCTTTATTATGCTTTTATTAGATTTCATGTCTAAAATCATGTCCTTGAGCAACTGAATTTTTGCATCTTTGTATCTTACGGGGAATATCTTTGCTTATATGTCATTCCTTGTTTACATCTCAAGGTAAAAGCCTTCTGTAGGTATCGCCACAGTTAAAAGTAAATAAATTACCACTTGTACTTCACAAAACATTTTTCTTTCCTGATAATTCACTGTTTCTAAATGAAAACAGAAGTAGCAAATGGACAAAAAGGGGGAAATGATTCTTTAATAACCTTCTGGTTTACATGCTTTTAAATAGAATGCTGAACATCATGAAGAAATAACAATATTAGCATAATCTTCTCTATTTTAATAGCAGGAACATTTTTTCCTGATTTGCTGAAACCTCTACCAGGAGTCATTCCTCAGGGCCAATGAGCAGAATGGCAAATAGAGCATATTTCAAAGCCGAGTAAAAGCACCCTTGAAAAATTTATAATCATCAATGTTTTATTTGTCTAAATATAATATTTATGAGTCTCATTTATGAAATTACTTAATTAAATATAAAATGTTATGAGCTATACTTTATTTTATTAAAATGAAAATCAGGAACATTCAATTACTGGTATAGATAATCTTACCTGAATTGAATCCCTATTGCTGGACACTCTTTCTGTGGCTCAGAAGCTGCAGATACATTACTTACAGAACTTTACGAAGAACAGAGAGGCCCTACAACACCCAGGAGGGTTCTTGGTTTGTTTTCTTTTTTACATGGAATAAAACATTAGTCTTAAAAACTCTCCATTGCTTTGGATAACAAAGCCCTAACCTGAAAACATTTATTAACAACCTTAATTAGTTTATCTGGCACTAGGAGGATACTCATATATTTAAAATAAAACACTATCCTTTGAAGATAGGTACTCTCTCAAGTATTCCAGGTACTTATCAACGCAGGTTCCTGTAAGCAGGTAGGAAGATGACCACGTGTATACCTGCCACTGTTAAAGTCACAGGTGAAAACTGCCAGAACACATACATTTAGAAGCCATAGATTTGAAACCTAATCTAGGACAAAATGCCTGGATTGGCATACATTTCTCTCTTATGCTTTCAAAGCTGAGATATTTATTCCAAAGCGATTACTGCTTTCACAAAATACTATTCTGCATGAGTAAGTCAGCTGCACAAGATGTGAGTGACAGTGAAGGGAACTAGGTCATCTGTGACATTTGAATGAAAAAATAAAAGAGAGAGATTACAGCAGCTATTCTGAAACCAGAACACAAACAATAAAGTTTAAAAAAGGTCTTGGATCATTTCACAGTTTTGGAAGTCCCTTCCTAATGTTCCATTAAATTTGTATTTTATTTAGTGTTTGTGTTTTCCTGATATTACAAGTTGATCCAACGTTTTCCTTCTGAAAAGCCAATGCCCATTTCCTCAACGGAAAAAAGATCTCACGTTTGCTTTATTACAGAGCAAGAGTTATCACCTGATTCAGTAAGTCAATACATCAAAATGTCTGTTCTGGCAAAGTAATTAACCCTTTTTCCATACTAAATGTTATATGCATCCACAAATACAATCCCTAGCTAAAACATTTCCTTCTATTGCCTCTCCCTTCTCTAAATATTGCTGATACCAGGCTCAGCATCACTGTCCTGACTTTCTCAACTCATCTGAATTTTGAAATAGATGAGGTTCTTCCTCCACTGTGCTTTGCTTCTTGTGTGTCTTCTTTACAAACCCATTGAGAGATACTTTGGGTTGGGATAGAGTTTATTACGATACAAATCTAAATATACGAGATACTGTAAGAGACCAAAACTACAAAATAGCAGTCACCTTAAGAAATCATTAAGTTCCAGTTCATGAAACTGATTTACAAGTGCTTGTTGAAAGATATAGGAAACTCCTGAATTGGAACAGGCAGTAACTAACCCACCCAATCCAGAAACCTCTTTTGCTGTTGTATCAGTAATTGTTTCAGATCCCCCGAGCAACACTCTCCCTGGATTTTGAATGCCTCACCACTTAAATACAGCAGTGATATAAAAAGTTGGTCAGAGATAATATATTAATGGGAGGTAGAGATGATACTACTTCCAGCTCAGAGTGTGACAATCAACTGTAAAAGGAAAGTCCAGGTTTCACTGAACCAACTATAGGCACCATGTTGTTATGCAGTCATTTGGTGCCCCTTCTTCCAAATGTGAACATCCAAATGAACAATGATGAGCATGGAATAACATTAAAATCATCATTAAAATTATTGTAGGTCCTTTATATTTTCCCTTTGGATATTTTGATCTCTTTATTAATTTATAATAGGTTTCAAGTTTCCCTATAGAGGGAAAGGGAGAAAATGACAAAATTAATCCTTTTTTTTGTAATCATATGGTTAAACGCACTTAGGTTTTAAGAAAACCAGCATAGTCACCACGTGTTCCCTCACAGGCTCATTGACCTTTTATTTACCCAAACCCCTCATCTATAGTGTCACTCCTGAGCCAGGCTGAGCAGATGGCTGAACGATCCCACGTAATTCCCCACATGGGAAGAGCCGGTGTAAGTCTTGTGGCAGAGCACTTTCAGGAACCAGCCTGAAAAACCCACAGCTACACAGTGCAAATACATATCAAGGACCCAAAAAGGACTGTATCTCTCTCATTGCAGATCCTTTTTGTTAATGCAAGGTGATGAATCCAGTTAGCACCAAGGCTGAACACGACACAGGATCATGAGTCCTAATATTCTATTTAATCCTATAGCAGGAACTGGCGTAAGATCAAGATCGAGGTAAATTCCTATACAGTTACAAAGAAAAGCAGAAAAAAACCCTGGGATTTTACTGATTAAGTAAACGAGACCAGCATACACAGAGAGGTGGTGACAAAAGCCCTTGGAGAGAGGACATGAATTATTTTATTGCAAAGTATTGCTGAGAGCTACCTATTCAGACAAGCCAAACAACAGAAGGGGCCATGTGCAGAAAGACAGATGATGGTATATTCTCTCCCAGTCAACCCTTCATGCTTACTACAGCCACAAGAGTATGAATGAAATAATGGGTTTCCCTCTTCTTCTCTGGAGGGAAAGGAGACTCAGCTGTGATTTTTAGAAGATGAAGTAGGCAAGGGTGGCCTTGTTGCTTACATCAGGCCACTGGCTGTGTGTTGGACGACTGCACAGGACTCAGGACTTGTCAGATTTTGCTTGGGTTTGTCCTGGCCTGCCTGGAGCTTTGCTAGAGCTTGTTTAGCTGTAGCAGTAGCTATCACAGACTCTCAAAATAACTCAGGTCAAGAGACCTCAGAAGGTCTGAAGCAGAGTCAGCTATGAGAGGAAGCTGCTCAGGGCTTTTTTTGCTGGTATTAGTTTATTTTCTACATTGGCAGCAAGCAATTACCAGAGAATTTCAACTCTCTTGTAATTAAAATTTTTAGTTTCCACAGCTGTTAAAAAGACTTTGAACAGGCAGACACATAGTGCTTGGAAGGCAATAGAAAATTAAATTAAATTTTGTATTTGCTATCTGTTTTCAAATCTCATAATTTTTAAATCATCTATTTCCAACAACTTGGGAGAAACACTGCAGTAAAGTGGTTATGCATTAACACCTTACTAAAGCATTTACAACTCAGGCCATAATTACATCATCTTTTATCAGATGATAACTACTGTGTTGCAAATCCAAACTCTCTAAATTCGAAGTGTTTCCTTTAAAACATGTGAAATTTCCTCTGAATTAAGTATCCCATCTTGACTGAGTTACCAAAAAAAAAGAAAAGCTAGAATGACTGTCAAACAAGAGCTAACAATCACAGAAATACATTACTATTAAAAAAGGCAGCAATGCTCAGTGAAGCCAATGCCAAAGAATACTAAAATTAATAAATAAATAGAAAATTATTTATTTTAGTGGCAATCCATACATTCTACATGTCTGTAGATGCGTTTTCAGTCTGCTTCTGAAGGAAACCAGAAGCCAAATTCTCAAACAAATAAAAACATCACTTTTTGTTCACGTTGTTTCCCAGCTTCAGAAAGAAAGTTTTATTTTAAAATTATTTAATTAGTGGAAAGAATAGTAAATAATTACTTTAATTTCTTTACTTTAATTTTCTTTAATATTTTAGTTAATAATTCATTTCATTGCACTTAGTTTTGATTTGCAATAAACTTTTGCAGGATATCAGCCTTAGGACTCCTACTCACCATATTGTTAATACCCCTTATAGTACCATAAGAAATAGAGACATAATTAGCCTACTGTTCCACTTCTAATCCCTTACCGCTTTTAAAACAACATATGGCTGAGGTTGTATACATTTTTGAGAATTCTGTTTGTTTAGGAAAATGTAATAGCAGCTTAAATCAATCTTTTCTTTAAATTCTATTCAGATTACACTTAAATATACAAGCAGCATTCTAACATATTTCAATCAGAAATGTGTTAACACGAAGGTAGGGTTTTGTGTTAAATGTTATTTGCTGCTTCTCAGAACTGAGCAAACACTGCTGGAACACAAGCCAAGGCAGATCCCGAGATTAACAACCCCATGACAAGTAAAAGCAGAGGCATATTCGCATCTTCTAAAATACCCCCTCTGAAAACCCTCTCTATTTAACACGCAGTGCTTACCTTCTCTTATCTACTCTTTTCTCTACACCACTCTCTCACCTACACCACTTCTCCTCCTGCACTCATCAAAGTCTTTAATGTCACTTCCAAAGTTCTGCCCTTCTCCATGTCTGGGTGAGGGCATCAGCTGGCCTGGGGCCAGGGAGAGACATGCAGCCTCTGAAGGTGCCCGTGCCTCCAGGGCCCTGGTTTCATCAGGCACCTGCAAACCCTCTTCACCTCAGGGGGGAGGACTGGCCTTTGCCCACTTCTAGTCAGCAGTACAAACACAGCCTTAGCTATATTGCAGATGGTGATTTCCACGCTTCTCAGAAAAATTTCCTTATTATGAGATAACGGGTTTTTACCCATAGCAATAGTGAACAATAAAATAGATGGGACAACACAGACTTCTCCCTATCCATCACTTTATACAGACAGCAACAAATGAATGGAAAGAACAAGACAGAAAGGTGCGGGACCCTTCCTGACATCTCTTCCACAGCCAAAAACCTAAATGTTTACTGTGATAATATTTGAGCCTGGGATATGAAGCCTGTCAAGGATTTTGCAGCATATGTGCAGCAATTCCAGTACATAGTGAAATAAGCTTTGTAATGACTTACAGTCAGAGACTAGGACTGTTGCCAATCTTTATTATAACTTTTCAGTGCAGAAACATGACTGTTTTGGAGACAATCACCCCACAATGCTTGAGAGCAGATTTAGCTACCAAAAAAAAAAAACCCAAAAAACCAGGACAAAGCAGTAAAGTTGTTTTTCTGGAAGTGTGGGAGGGAGCAAATGAACATCTTTTTGTGGAGCACATAAGGAGAAAATTCTCAGGTCAGAAGCAAACCAGAGTGCAGATGTATACAATTTACAGCCAAGGATATAAAAGAACAGCGGGCTATCGTAAAAACAGAGCCACTCTTAGCCAAAGTACACACACAGCACAGTGAGTTTTTTGTCCTACAAATTTCTGAGCTCTCCCGCCCTAACCTATAATGAATGTAAGTGGATAATACGCTGCTAACTCCACAGAGACACAAAATTGGTTTCTTTCTGGGGCTTTTGTACAGTTTCAAAGTGCATCCTGCAAGAAAAACAATCCTGTGCCTCATTCACTGTGCTAAAGATCATTCAGATCTCGCTCTTGGCAGACTAGGGTAAATAACTGAAGTGCAAATTATTGCTCAGACCCTAAGGGTTGCAAACAAACCACTGCACTACCCAGCAGGCTTCCTGCTGGCTTTAGTCAAACAATTTCATGAATTCAAAACATGGACTTTGGAAAGGATCAGCATCCTCTCCCTGAAATCTCCATCATGGTGCAGATGAGTCTGTCCCTCAGATGAGATGGCAAGCTGAGCTGGGTGCCTGCACAGCCACGAGCCAAGCGATACTTTCGTGGAACTCCTGGAGCAAGGCATCACTAACTGACAGTTTTTGTGAGCTGCCCTATGTTCTCAAGAGCAGCAACGAAATAAAAGCATCTCGTTGTTCGACTTTTTCCTGTGTTAATCCACACTGCTTGGCCAACCAGTGTGCAACTCAATAGATGATGGCATCTTTTACGTGAAAAAGGCACCCAGATCGGGGGACTAGCAGGACTGTGGAATTGCTCCAAGAGGCTTGCTGATGAGTCATTATCCAGCTGTCTGAAGCTTTTGGCAGCAAAGATATCAAAAAATGTATTACTACTGTACAGAATTTGCTCTGGGTCCTTGCTCCAAATGATTTTTTTGTCTCTATGTACTGCTATCTACAATCCTTGCAGGATATTTATTCACTTAGTATTCTGTTTATGCAATATTAGACAGCTGTTGGGTGGCCTTGGATGGTGGTACTCAACAACAGTGGTTGCAAATGTCAAATTTCCTCAGCCTACATCTGCATCAGCTGAATTTTCCTGCTTGTCATTTTTTCCCCATTTGCCCTGAGGAAGAGTTTCATCTCAGGCAGTGACCTACATTAGGACAGGCTGGCTGCCGTGGCCTTAGCTGGGGAGCAGCTCTTAGTGCCATGTCTGCCACCCCACTGCTGACCTCCAACTCTGACTGCTGTTTCTCAAGCAAAGACTCTCATACCCCTCCAGTCGTCCAGAAAATAACTCAAGCCTTTAAAAAAAAAAAATCTGTGGGAATTATTCAGAAAGGAATTAATTACTTTATACCAGTTGTCACTGAAAAATGCTCCACTTGTGCATAGTGACAAAAAAAAAAAAAAAGAAAAAAGGCAAGGGTACCTGTCTGTTTAGGGTGTAACTAATATGAACACACACTCCTGGAACATAGGACATTCACTTCACGCTACACTCTATATATCCATCAGCAATGCATACCTAGGATCTCTTCTGCATATCTTCAGTTATCAAGGCTTCTTATGTACCCAGTTGAATCGCAGAATCACAGAATGTTAGGGGTCAGAAGAAACCTCCAAAGATCACTGAGTCCAACCCCTCTGCCAGAGCAGAACCAAAACTAGGGCAGATCACTCAGAAATGCATCCAGACAGGTCTTGAAAGCCTCCAGAGAAGGAGACTCCACAACCTCTCTGTAGAGTCTGTTCCAGGGCTCTGTAACCCTTACAGAACCCCAGTTCTTCCTCATGTTGAAGAACTTCCTGTGCTTGAGCTTGAATCCATTGCCCCTTGTCCTATCACAGGGCACAGGTGAAAAGAGGTTGTCCCTACCTTCTTGATACCCAGCCTTCATGCATTTATAGACATTAATTAGATCCCCTCTCAGTCTTCACCTTTCCAGACTAAAATGTCCCAGGTCTCTCAGCCCTTCCTCATAAGGCAGGTGTTCCTGTCCCTTAATCATCCTTGTAGCCCTCCGTTGGACTCCCTCAAGTAGATCTCTGTCCCTCTTGAACTGGGGGACATAGAACTGGACACAATACTCCAGGTGAGGTCTCAATAGGGCAAGAACCTCCAAGAAATAGAGAAGAACCTCCCTCAATCTGCTAGACACATTCTTCTTAATGCACCCCAGGATACCATTGGCCTTCTTGGCCACAAAGGCACATTGTTGTCCTGTGGATAACTTCTTGTCTATCAGGACTCCAAGGTCCTTCTCCACGCAGCACGGAGATTGCCTCCTAACCTATACTGGTGCATTTTGTTGTTCCTTCCCAGGTGCAGGACTCTGCACTTGCTCTTGCTGAACCTCATTAGGTTTCTCTTTGCCCAGCTCTTCAGTCTGTCCAAATCTTGCTGAATGGCCACACAGCCTTCAGGTGAGTCAGACAATCCCCCCAGTTTCATGTCATCAGCAAATTTGCTGAAAAGACCGGAGAGAAAGATACATCTTCACGGAGTGACTCCTCTCAACCTGTGATCTTGAAAATCAGTAGGATTAACTGCCCTCTGAGGGTCTTTCTTATAAAGAACATCTAGGAGACTGAATCCGTGCTAATTTCTGAAGTCCAGAAAAAACCAAAAAACCATAGCCACTGGGGGTGGAAAATATACTAAATAGTAAATACATGGCCAAGTGTTAAAACTGTAAGCAGCACACCCTTTAATAACTTAGACAAATGAATATTTAACATCTCTTATTTTGTGTTTAGTTTCACAGGGTTCTAATACTACCAACCACCCATCAGTACCTAGCAGAGATATCTCTCTTTTGAAAAAAGCTGGGTAAATATCTGAACACAATTAGCATTGGGCAACCTCAGGGTCTGAAGTGGAGTTGGTGTTTATTACCCAACTTCACTGAATGCACACTGCAACAGAGGAAAAAACAGAACTATTCCTGCGTGTTGGAATAAATCTATTATCAAAAAATATATATTTAACTAGCAGTCATTGTCTCATGCTCTGTACTGTGTTCATATAGAGAGACCATAGGGTTCATGACCATAGGGTCTGCACTCAAACCTCATGGATACAGATCATGTGCCTTCACTTACAGAATCACAGGACCATAAAATTGTTATAGTTGGAAGAGACTTTTAGGAGACCTTTAAGTCCAACTCTTAACCCAGCACTGCCAGGTCACCACTAAACCATGTCCCTAAGTGCCACATCTACATGTCTTTTAAATACCTCCAGTGATGGTGACTCGGCCACTTCCATGGGCAGCCTATTCCAGGGCTTTACAACCCTTCCTGGGAGGAAATTTTTCCCAATAGCTAATCTAAACTTCACCTGGGGCAACCTGAGGCCATGTTCTCTTGTCCTGTTGCTTACTACATTGAAGAACTGACCAACCCCCACCTTGCTACAACCTGCTTTCATGTAGTTGTAGAGAGTGATAAGGTCTCCCCTCATCCTCCTTTTATTTCTAGGCTAAAAAACCACAGTTCCCTCAGCTGGTCTTTGTAAGACTTGTGCTATACACCCTTCATCAGCTTGATAGCCCTTCTTTGCACATGCTCCAGCACCCCTTCTTGTAGCGAGGGGCCCAAACATGAACCCAGAATTCGAGGTGCGGCCTCACCAGTGCCAAGGTCAAGGGGACAATCTCTTCTCTAGTCCTGTCGGCCACACTATTTCTGATACCAGCCAGGATTTTGACTGTCTTGGCCAGATCATAGGATCAGGGCTAATAATGTTTGTAAAAGTGAAGAGGACAAAACCCACAATAACAACAACAACAACAAAAAAACCCCAAACCCCAACAAATGACAATTGTTTTATTTGTAACAAAGTGAAGTGTAAAAGATGATTGGCTAGTATTGCTCAGGCAATCTATCTACATCTCTACACTACATCTATCACCATAGCAACTGCAGCCTGGGAGGTGTTTCCAAGACTCTAAAAGCAACTAATTTTCCAGGAGATGTAAACCAGTATCCCTGTTCTTTTGTGAAGGAGTTAGATGGAGCGCACCAAGTACCCCAAGAGCCCAAATATGATACTTAACATGATTTTTTCCTAGGATCATTTACTCATGGTTAAGATCATTATTCAATAACACATTACATGCTTGCAATGGTAAACCTGTGAACTGGTCCAAGGCAAATAAGAAGCAGGGCTGAGCAACAGCCTGGTCACTGCTTGTGGGTGATGGGGAAGCCAGATGGTGTCTACTCCCATTGGGGGACACAGTGGCACAGACCAGAGCAACGTGCTCACAGGCATTAACTGAAATAACCAAAAACATACTCCACAATTATATGACATCACTAATTCTTCTGCTTATGTGCAGACACCAAACAGGATTTGATACCAGGATTTCTGCCCTAGAGGCTGAAGACCACTTTAATGTGTCACTGGCTTTAAGAACAACTAGGACCAGCCCTGCAAAAAATCACATTAATGGAACAAAATATTCTATTAATCATCACTCCATGCTTCACGGTAGTTCAGAAACCAACACACACAAGCAAGTGCATTGAGATTGCTGTAAGATGCTGTGATTTCACTGGAAGACAGTTTCTTTCCAGACAGAATTTATCTTCTAGATACAAGGGTGAATAACACAATGGTTTTAGTAAGTGCATTGTGAAGCACATGTGGTTTTCTAGACACTGAGATTTAGTGACAAATCCAAATACCTGATAAAAGTGTGGAGCTAACTCCCTCCTCCTCATCGGTCCCCATTCACTACTGGTGCTCTCTGTGCCACATGATATACTTTATCAAAAAAATGCATGCTTTTTATCTTCACCTCGCTCCTGGCTCACAGCTGCCCAACCACCGATTACTGGTGAAACTTATGGCAGAACACTGCACTTCTTAAGCATGCATTTCTTGCTGTAAAATGCAGAGAAAAATGGCAATTTACATAAAACCAACTCATGAACATTCTGGAAGAATTGTGGCTCCTAAAGGCTGTGACACTGACCAGTCCTGGTAACCCCTGAGCTGGCATCAACAGAAAAAAATACTACTTTTTCCTCAAGCTGCTTCTCATCATCCTTGATCCAACTGCAGTCTTCCTGGAATCACTATTTCACCTGAATCTCATCATCATTAGTAACCTTATTAATTATTTTAATCTCTGGCAACTCCTCCTCCCTTCCTCTCTTGTAGTTTCAGAGCTAACCACTCAAAGAATTTCTGATTATCATAATTTCCTCCTCACAGACCCTGGTAATCCGGTCCTAAATTTATCACGGTGTTTTGCTTGTGCTAGTCCCTCATTTGCTATTCATTTATCCTTTTAATCTCTTCTGGCAGGCAGTTCTCATGGGAACTCCTGGAGCAAAGCATCGCACACTGACACATTTTGCATGCTGCCCTATATTCTCAAGAGCAACAGCAAACTAAAAACGTCTCATCGTTTGCCTTTTTCCCGTGCTAATCACTTAGATCATCTGAGAGCTGCTTGTGGAAAGCAGGAAAGGGCTTTACAGAATAATCAGCAAATCGAAACCAGTGTAAGTAAGTGGAAACACTAGGAAGAAATTAATTTTTGTTTATGAATTGTAAGCCTTTCCAATTTGCACATCTTAAGTAATATATAGCATTTAAGCCTTTCAGAAATGCTTCCCTAGTAGACACACCTATGTATGAAAAAGCAGTTATGCTTTCCTTGCAAGAATTTACATTTCAGTACAGCACTGTCAAAGTAAGTTAATTATTTAAAATAGTTTGATAATTTAACATCTTTACTTAAAATAAATAAATAAAAAAATGGCATAGCTCAGTGACAATTCAGAAGTCAGGCAGAAAAACCATACAGCTCCTATGCCACTACAAATCCCACACTCAACTGAGGACCTGAACGAGGACTTCAACTGCCTGAATTTGGAGACTTTCTAAAGAAAGTTTAGCTTAAACGAAGCTAAATGCTGTCCAGTAGCTCTCAGGCCCACTGTACATCATAGTAGCTTCTCCCAAAGCCACTATAGCCCAGTGACAAAAACATGTGTCAGGCAGCTGAATCCCAGCATGATGCCAGTAAGGGTTGTTCTTAAGTGGAGAAACACTCAGTTAAATACAGATAAATTTCATTTGCAGGCACTCTTTGTCATTAAAGCAGGGCAAAAAGGCTTGAATAGGAGCCAGTAATACTTTTCTTATAAGTGAAATGTTCTGTAACTATTTGGAATAAATGACATTATCATAGCAATGAGAAGTCTGGGATATTTGGTCACTTCCACTCTTTTCATCAGAGCAAGGACTTTTGCCTTCCTTCTTCATCTCTCACAAATACACTGTAACCCAATTAAGATGTATCTAACCCTCATTAGCACCTTCTTCAATGAGTTCTGAAAAGGAAACGAGCACACATGCTCACCTGTGTATAATGAGGAAATTAAATAGTATGGAATATTTTTTTATTATTAGTGGGAAATAATTCAAAGATTTAAAAGATTATTTCTCTCCAGACATATACAGGTACAGTTATTGAAGACAAACTTTTCTGTAAATATATATATGCCCATCTCTACACAAGTAGAAAAATGTCTCTCATAGGCTACTCTGCATTAAAGAATATATTGTATTTTTAAACATATAAATGCACCCAGAAAAAAAAAAAAAAAAAAAAAAAATCTGTGTATCAGAATTATCAAATGTATGCTGTCCAGAAATAGAGCCTTTGGGAGAAAGTTTTACCAGTACTATCCAAATTTCTGCTGTGCTAAGGCTTAGATATGAATGAAACATGCATGACAGGGGAACAAGACTACCAACATTTTAACATAACTATAAATTTTGTGCTTAGAAATCTCTTTATCACCAGAAATGAAAACTATTGCAGCTACTTCCCAGTACTGTTTTCTTTGTGCATACTAGAATTCATCAGGACCCTAACTGCCTCTTTGAAAAGGTTCTGTAGACATCCATGAATTTCGAGAACCACCTGTCCTGTGGGTGTAGAGGCATTGCTCTCTTCTGCCTGGGTTTCATAATTTGGTTAGAATGACACTGTATTTTTTTAGGACTTTTGATTATTTGAACTTATTTCACTGTTCAGGAGAATCAGCAGAAGCAGGGTCCGACTGGCTTTCTGAGTAAGGAGGGGTGCTCCAGGCCCCCCAGGGCATCCAGGATGCTGCCCACCCACCAGGGCATCTGCTTACAGTGGCACAGGGGGCTGCTTGAGAGCTTGAGAAGACTTCAATATATTTACATAAGTTAGGAAAAAAACCCCTTTAGATATTTCTTGAAGCAGAGCTCTAGATGTTATGTATCTAAACACTCTTCACTTTAAAGTCTTTGTTAACTCACTGTGGTTTGCAATAACATTTCACAGGTACTCTTGTTTCCAAAGATGCATTTTTAGGGCAGCATGTCAGGCTGATTTTATTCCATGCTTTAAGCCCTAGTTTTGTTTCAGCAATGGTGGGTTTCAAATATTTAAGGTGCCTTGTTGTTGTGATCCCAGAACTACAGAAACAATTCAAAGGAGAAATTATTTTAGTTTTGGACAAGTGAAAGGGAGAAATCTGGAAAATGTAAAATGCCTAATTGCCTCTTGGCTGTGAATACAAAATCTGAAAATCTCCTTAATTGGAATTTACATATTTCCATCTGTAAATTTATGCTGTTGAACAATAACTTTTCTTCTATTTTCCCAAGTAAAAGGAAAAGTCTCAAGTACTGAGAATACTGTTAAAGAAAGCACGTAGCACTAAGCTAACTGAGTGGTATGCTCCTGTGATGTTTACTAACAGGAAAAGTCATCACAACAATCAATATGCAAGAAAGGAAAGAAAAAATTTTCTACCTGGAATAATGTTATTTCCAACTGAACTGAATGGTGAGCTGTCATTCTTTTTATTTTATTCAAAGTATTCAAATAATTAGTTTTGGAGGAGCTCTACAGATGATACTGAAATCTGTGAATATCTGGGAGGTGAATTACAAATATACATTAAAAAACATCCACACAAGTGTTAACATGCTCTCCAAAAATGACTGCCCAAAGGGCGAACTTTCAGCCTCAAGCAGGACATACAGACCTGTAGGAGCTGTAAGATCTCTTAGGCACCTTTACCCCATGACTACTCTATTCAGAATGCCATTTCCAACACTTGAAGATATTGTGAAAGGAACAGAAGTCTATTTTCTTCTTATAGTCCCTGTGTATGAGCAAATGAACATGTATTTCCTATGTGTTTATCTGACTTGTCGTAGTCACAGCTCAAAGCACATGGAGCTCGTGCCATGTACCTTCACATGTCGGCTCTTGCTTCGCTTTCAGGTATCATGGGTTACCAAAGTGAAGCATGCTTCAAACACCACTGATTTGGAGCTGTAGGTCTGTAATTAAAAGCCATATTTGACATCTGAATTTAACTGACACCCGTATGTATGGCTTCAGGCCAGTCTCCACTGCCGTTGTGGTTTGTAGAACATTAATTGAAGTGCTTCCCTTGAAGGGAAACTTTCTGACAGCTAAGTGAGTAAACAGCTTGGATTCCAGTTCCCTTCAATCACTCTATTGATGTGATACAGTAGGAAGTGATTTTAAATCTAAACTGTCACTAAAGATCAAACCTCAAGGTTAAAAATAAGAGAGAAACAGATATCTGAAGTTTTTCTCATCACCAAAAAAAAAAACCCCAAAAACCAACCAAACAAAAAAACAACCGCACAAAACACACAAGGAAAAAAAAACCCCAACCCACAAAAAAAACCCCTGTGCTTTAGTTATGCCAACTTTGAAACAGATTGAATCACTAACAGGCTGTATGCTAGAGATGCAAAGAAGTCAGGAAAACACAGTTCAATAGACTGAGGTAACCTAAAAAAAAAACAAACCTGAAAAACACCCTTACCAACAAACATGTTTATTAAATTATGACTTGTGATAGCAATGCTGGGTGAATCTGCTGTAGATCAGGACAAGAGAGTTTTGGTTTGAAACAAGTTAGCAAGAGCTCTTGGTTACAAAATCAGAGCTGTCTAGATATATCAAAATCCAGTGACTGTTTTCACAGTCATTGTTAACTAAGGACAACAGACAAGGTAACTTTTTTTTCATCAAAAGACCTTTGCATTTCACTGCATTTGCTTTTAACTAAGCAAGCAGAGGAAAGAATTGTTTGAAATATCTGGCTGCATAAAAACATACCAAACAGATAAAATCCCTAGGTTAGGTCACCCAAAGCCCTACTGTTTCCACTCTACCCATAGTAGCCAGAACATTCCCAGCAGTCCTGACTCCACCAGGGAAACCAATGCCTCCCCAGTATCTGGAGGAGAGATTATGGACAAGATTGTGTGAACCAGAGAAGAACAGCTTTTAGGGGTCCTAGGGTTATACAATTCAAAAGCTGTTAAACAGACATAGGGCTGCTCAGTGTGTTTTGGTGCTGTTTCAAGAGTAAGCAATACAATAATCCATTTTGCACAGCATCCTAAAATGATCTCTTCATCATGCAAGAGTGATGAACGAGATTATCTGCCTGCACAGTAATTTGTGGCACTGTTCCCCATGTGTAGATCTGGCCTTTGCAAGGCTAGTATCATTCTAGCCTTTTGTTAGTAAGCTGTTCAGGTAAAATCTTTATCTAAGACTCATGTGCTTCAAAATACAGAGGATTTATTTTACAGATCTGAAGGAAATGCATGACTGTAGCTGTTACAGTAAAGCTATCAGAAAACAGATTATCTTTAGCCTGTAGTTATCTTGTACATCTGTTTTATTTTGTTGATAAACACATGGCATAATTTGTTTTTCAAGTATCAAGAAGACTGCTTTTTACATTACCTAAATTAAAATGCTTTGGAGGAAATAGAAGCTGTGGACTGTTGCAACTGATTTCCAAATCAGAAGAAAAGTAACGATAGCGTTATGAGTGGAAGACAATTTTAACTAGCGATGCATGAAATGCAAGTGGAAGCCCCCTTTTATTCAAAGTATTAATTTGCCTGTAATTGAGAAAAGTGCTTTTCCAGAACATACTTCCTATCCATATATGCTGTGAAGTAGTTTTTGAAGAAACATATATTTCATGTTAAAAGAATTTCATTAGACAGATGTCTCCATCTACAGCTGAAGTACTGGAGAAGCCAAGCACCTCTCTTCTTTTTCACACATCAGAAATCGTCCCTGAAGTGTGTCTCCCCAGAAGCAAACCAACTGGACTGCGCTGAATGACTTACATCCTAATGACACCTGAAGCCAAGAACAGCACACACCAGTTTTTACTAAAATTTTGAAATCAAAGATAGCTATAAAATTAAACAAAGCATCAAATGGCACAAATGTAAGAGCTAAAATAAACCTCCCCCCCCCCCC